>CM060902.1:132432500-133632500 GCA_030737815.1 Allium fistulosum | reverse complement strand
TTCTGCACTAACAAATATAGTAGAAGTAGTGCCTTCAGTTTGTTCATATCCTGGACAACTTGTATGGATGAATGTTGGCATTGCATTATATCCTGGAGGGCAGTGTTGGCATTCCAAGTGGAATTTGCTAGAAAAGTAAAACATAGCCTCTAGCCTCATCAACCGGGAATGACTAAAACAGGGGATATGCCACAAGGCTATGTTGGTCGCACCCATTAGGGTATTGTCATCACCCTTTCTAGATTATTACTTATGGATTTGGTTATGCATGAGAGATCTTGATAAAAGGTTGCAAAGCAACCGGGGTGATGAAGTATTCGGTACTATCCAGTAAGGGGTAGGCCAGTCTTGCCATGTAGGGGGTCCATACGAGGGCCACATTACCTTTTATCTAGAAATGTACTGTGATAGGTGGTACGTCGATGCTTTGTCATTGATGGAATCCATTCTCCAATAAGTGCCTTTTGGACCTAGTTGTGTACCTATTATGCTGTAATTTAATAAATGTAACAATTTCGGCTGTGGTCCATATTTATTTTAAACCCTAGACATTATTATAATATCACTGGATTTTCTATAAAATGTTTTGGTTATCATAAGGTAAAAACCCATCCATGTTTATATGCAGCATGGTCCTATGAGATACCTCTATTTGAAAGGTTTTCATAACATTAAAATTTATTTGAAGTGTGTTTCTCATGCTAGTTTACCAGGATGATCCAGGCGTTATTTTCTTATAATACTCGGGTCAGACTGAGCATATTTAAAAATTTAGTTTTGATCCTTTAGTGCTTAAAGAGACGAGCTGGATGCCTCCAAGACGTATTCACGTATATTTTAATTTCTACTACATTGGTTGTTTATATTTATCATCATTTGTGCGGACACGTTGTTATAACTGTCCAGGCTGATGATTAGTTGGTTAACTCTGATTGATGTACGTATATTATAGTTTTTCTTTTGTAAAGATCTATTGTATATTATATATTACTCATCATTATGTGAGATTTTGTTCAGTCTTGTGGAATATGCATGTATATGCTTTTTTGTTTGATGATAATAAACATATATACATTCATTTAAATGTATTTGATATTGTACTATGTATTTTTCACAGATTAAATAGATATTTGATGAATAAAATAAATAACACAGAATTTTTATTCAAACGAATATTTTATTCAAACAAATATTTATTACAATTTTGATAGTACAATTTCAAGCTCTCACTATAACTATACAAATTCAATTACAATACAATTTCTGATTATATCACAATTCTTTTCTACATTCAGTACCTCACTACATATCACTCACACTCGTATATTTATCTTCAACTTCATTCCAATGTGAATCCAGCATCTGAGCAATCTGCAAAAATATTCACTAACGCAGTAAAATTGAAAATAAAATGTCTTTGCAGTATAAAACAAAATTTGGATTTTGAAAATAATATTTGCCTCAGTTATTTGGGTTGTTCGTCATCATTTATATTTGAATTCATCATTCACGAACAGCTTGTGACATGCACAGTGTATCACTGTACATGCCACAAGGCCATGCACACCGAAATGTACACTTGATAATGTTACAGGGACAGGTGAGCACAGGTCAAACCCAGACTATCAGATTCAACTCAGGTGCAATAAAACAATGTCACAACAATCAGTACAAGGTCAAACTCGAGTTTTAAAACTGGATTCAACTCAATGTACAAATCATATTACAACAATGTCTGTATCAAATGCCATCAAGTAATACAAAACTCAAATCTGGCCAAAAGCAAGACTAGGAAATAGTGAAGACAAAGTGCAGACAATCAATACACTTCAAGCTAGTGCACAATAGAAGGGGCAGAAGTGCATAAACCATAAGAGGCAACCAACAAAATGAACTCATATACAATGAACCAGACTAACAACTTCAAGTCAGGCAATGGCAGAGGCAAAGCAACCAATACACAGTGAATCAATGGAACCAGACTCAAGCTCAAGTAAAACAAATGACACAGACTCGAGTAGAACAAGAAACAAATGTACATACACAGTGCAGCAGTGTAAACATCACCGTGAACAGATGCAAACAAGTACAATGCAACAGCTACAGCTCTAATACATACATGACTCAAGTGATGAAATACTGCAACTCGACTAACAAACTGAACCATGATGATGCAAATGTCCAGACAATAACAGAGCTCAATGCAACACAGTGGCAACCACAAGATGCAGACATAAACAACATCAAAGAAACAAAAGTACAACCTGAATTCTACCCCAAACCAATGCACTAAGCAAATGAAACAGTCAGTTCAAACATGTATCAAAGAGCAAGTGATAATATATACAAGTGCAGTGTACAAGATGAAGCAACTCAACAACAATACATGCCTGAGTTTACTAAAAGCCGTGAATGAACAGATTCAAAACCGAGGAACAACATCAAGTATGCTCAAGTCCAAATGCAACAGTTTGAACAATACCAAAGACAAAGAGAAAGTCATGGAATCAAGTTCAACAGAAGTTTTTTTAAGTAACAAAAGTCAACAATGTGCCAAGCAAAAGTCATGCCGTATTGACAAAGAAATGAAATTCACGCAACAAGTTAAAAGTCACAAATTCAAAGCCGTGTTTTTTAAAATCAAAATTGAACAAGTCAACAGAAAAAGGAACGGAGTCGAAGACGTGGTGGTCAAGAAATCGAGCAAGGAAAAATTCAATGTCATGAAATCAAACCGTGTCAACCAAGAGATCACAATATATACGAATTTGAACAATTCAGAGAAATCACTAACATCCAAGAATAATCAAGTGGCCGAGATGAATTCAAGCAATTCACTTGACAAATTCAAATTATATTATACGAACGAATATACAGGGATTCAAACCCTATAAATGATTAAACATCATCAGCAATTATAATCAATGATTCGAGTTCAAGCAAAACAGTAAGCCGAAAAAGGTAAAATTCCAAAATCATCTTTCAACTCGAACCAGAGATTGAGTTCAAGCAAGCAAATCAGAAGAAACAAAAGGGAAATAATCACATACCAAAGTCGAACTCGATCAAACATCGAAGCAGCCGAAGCAAGCTTCAATGAGACGAACGATCGATCAAAGTTACACGCGAGATCATCTACTCAATCGATCAACGGAAGTCGGTGGCTTCGACAAAGCAAAGCCCTAATTCCAGACTCGAGGCAAAAGGCCAAAGCCATAAATAACAGGAGGAAGCTCTTAATTCTAGAATCAAGCAAAAGCCGACGCCTCAATCATAGATTCGCCAAAGCAACAGAGAATCAAGGAGTCGAAGCTCATAATTCCATAATCACCAGAGAATCGAAACATCGCCGAAGCCCTAGTTTTTCAATTACTATTATCTCAAAGGGATCGGGCCAGAGAAAAGAATAGGGGGTCAAAGAGAAAAAGGATCGGGCCAATAATAAAGGGGATCGAAGATAAAATAACGGGCCGATTGTTTTTGGGTCGGTCTATTTAATTAGGGTTTAGTTTTAATTCAGTCATTATTTTTTTGGGCCGGGTTTATTTAGGGCAAAGTTGATTTAAATTTTCAATTTAAATTTTGCCCTGGTTTTACTTTGTATTTTTGTTTTCAGTTTTTACTTTTTCAAGTCAAGTAAGGGTAAATCACCACCTAGGGTTTAGGTAGTGTCAGATTGTCTAGTTAGGGTTAGTTCAGTGAGCAGGGTGTGCGAGTTTACGAAACTCTATAGGCGGAGCAGGGTGTGCGAGTCTGTAGGAGTGTTTGTAAGCGGGATACTGTTTAATTCTAATAGAAATCTGGGAATGCAGCAGTAGGCAGGGGTTGCCGAAGCTGGGTAAATTCTGTGTGTGATTTACTTTTCTGCATATTTATTTATCTGCATTTTAATTACGTGTTTAATTCGAGAAAATTGTGATAACCCTATTCACCCCCCCTCTAGGGTTAATTTAGATCCTACAAGTGGTATCAAAGCCCGGTAATTTTTTCTTTAACTCTAGAGTCATGAATCCACCAAATAATGCTTTTTCTGAGGGGCAATCTATTGCTAGGCCACCAATGTTTAATGGGAATGATTATGCTTACTGGAAAGTTAGGATGAGTATTTATCTTAGTTCTGTTGATTATGATGTTTGGGACATTATTGAAACTGGCTATACATCTCCTACTATAACTGTAGGTGGTACCGAGATTCCTAAACCTAGGGATAGGTGGGATGCTAACGATAAGAAATTGAAAACCACAAATGCTAAAACCATGAATGCTTTGATCTGTGCTCTTGATAAAACTGAATTTAATAGAATTTCTCATTGTAAAACAGCACAGGAAATTTGGCATACTTTGGAGGTGACACACGAAGGAACTTCTCAAGTCAAGGAGTCTCGTCTAGCCCTGTTCAGCAATGAATACGAGAACTTTGTGATGGACAAAGGCGAGAGCATAAAGGACATGTTTGGACGCTTCTCAACCTTGGTATACAATGCTAGAGCGCTTGGAAAGGTATTCTCCGAGGTAGAGCTAGTGAGGAAGATACTACGAGTCTTACCGATGAACTTTGAGGCAAAAGTCACAACAATACAAGAATCGAAAGATTTGAGTAAATTAAGCATGGAGGATTTGATCGGAAACTTGATGACGTATGAGCTTGAGCTAAAAGCAAAGGAGGAACGCAACAACCCCGAATCAAAAAAGAAGACGATTGCTTTAAAGAGCAAAGAAGAGAGCGATGAAGAAGAAGAAGATCCAATTGAAGAACTTACAGTGGCTGTCAATAATCTTAGAAAATTGTCAAGATTCAGGCCACGCAAGAAGAAAACGAGTGGTAATAGGTCAAAAGATTCTGACAATTCCGAAAATGAATTAACCTGCTATAACTACAACAAGCCTGGTCACTTCAAACAAAATTGCCCACTTCTCAAAAACACCAAAGGAAAGAAAAAGAAGAAAAAGGCCTTCGCAGCAACTTGGGATAATGAAGAAGGAGAGGAAGTCTCGGATGATAGCTCAGAGGAGGCTAACTTATGTCTTATGGGAAAATCAGATTCAGAAGCAAGCTCAGAGGAATCTAGTGAGGTTAGTAACTATTCATACAAAGAACTTGTTTTTATGTGCCTTGATCTTACTAAAACAGTTGATGCTCTTGATTCTAAAATTGAAAAACTGAAATCTGATAGAAGAAAACTTGTCCATGAAAATACTAGGTTAGAAACTGAACTTGAAAATATTCAAAACCTAGACTGTAAAAAATGTAAAATTTTAGATTCGGAATTATCAAAACTTAAGAATAACTTTGGGAATCTTGAAAAAGAAAACTTAAGTCTTAAGGAAACCATTGACACTAGGAGAAAGGATTTTATAAATAGATGCACCTCACTTGTGACTGAAAACACAACACTAAAAACCAAAGTCCAAAATCTTGAGAAAACTCTGAATAACTTTTCAAGAGGAGAAAAATCATTCAACATGTTATTGGGAAATCAATTTTTTGCTAACAACAGAAAAGGACTAGGTTTTGGGAAAACACAAGTTGATGATAATGCAAAAGGTAAGAGTGTCTTTGCTAGATGTGAAATAATTGGTCATCGTGTTGAAAATTGTAGTCATAGGAACAAGAACACAAAATTTATACAAGTTTGGGTTCCTAAAAATTCTACAAATAAATTTCATGTCTATTGGAACAAGAATGAAAGGACAAAACAAATTTGGGTTCCAAAGGGATTGTTTATTCACAATTATTCTGGCACTAACAACCATGGACCTATAAAAACAAATAGGTCACATAAATCTTTAACCGTGTAGGTGTGGTGGCAGGCTAAGGAACAACATTAGTGTTATCTGGATTCTGGCTGTTTCAGATACACAACGGGCGACAATCAATGTTCCTTAGCCTAGCATAAAGGTGACAGATTCACAATAGGCAAACAACGAAAGATTATCGTACAGGTAAAATAGGTAATTGTATTTATTTTCAAACGATAGATAAAATGTGAAAATCTGCACCATAATCTGAATTAAATCAGCCAGTTATGAGAAATGATTAATGATGATTAATTCTGATTTCATCTTTAAATGGATTTACTCGAAGTAATTATGATGGTTGACAGATTCTAATTTACTTGATATGATCTTACATGACTTGCTCTTATCTATGACTTTGATTTGTGCTTAAAAAGTTGACCAACCATTTTTTTCATTGAATTTAATCCGTTTGGTCAAATTATGATGTTGATTGATTTCTGATTACTCATGCTATAAAAAGGTTTTTGAGAAATTGTTGAAATTGTTGAAACTTTGTGAAATTGGTGAAGCTTCAAGAAATTGTTTTAAAATAATGATGATGGTTTAATGACTGTTGATCCTACGATTTCTAAATCTGACTCTATGATATTTGTTTGATTGTTTACACGGCTTCAATTCAATTTCAAGAGAATTTCATTTAAAAATTGTTGAACATTATTCATAAAGAGTTTGTTGAAATTTCATAATCTGGTCTATGACTTCAAACGAGTGATTACTGAGTGAAAGTAAAAATCAGATGCAGATTTCACTCGCAATGTAGTTGTAGAAAAATTACTAGTGAAATATGATTATTTAGCTGCATCATTTTTCAAAGAAAATATCTGCACATTTTTCACTTGAAATAATTTTTCAATTTAACAGAAATTTTTCTTAAACCCCTTCTAGAAAATAATTTTTGTTGGCCTTGTATCAGATTAGTTGTTTGATTTTATAACTATTTTTGAAATTGATTAACTGATCTGACCCCCTAATAATTATCTAAAAAGATAGATAGTGATTGAAAATAAGATGAGTGTTGATATTAATCATATATTATAACTTGAGAAAGTATAATTAGAAAATTTCTTTAGAAATTTAAACAAGAGTTATAAAAACTTTTTGTTGATAAATATTCCATGATCATTTCTATTTCTATCATTTTTTCTATCGACCATCACTCATCAAAAATCAATATAGTATGTCAATATGTGGTAGTTTAAACGGGAAATCATTTGTGCTTCATTTTTTATATTTCTAACAATAAATAATAATATCCAAAATATTCACTCTCATTTAAAAGTCCTCACGGTTATGCATGGGTGAATTACTTGGATTTTTGATTATGTGCTTCCATGCTCATTTAAAAGTCCTCACGGTTATGCATGTATGGAACGCATATAAAAAATGATTGATTAAATAGGCAAGTTGTTTCTAATCCCATTTAAAAGTCCTCACGGTTATGCGTGGTTAGAAGATACTTGAATTCATTTTTGAATTAAAAATAAAAATTTAGAATACTACTTGTTTGCACAAAAAATGGACAAACACCTCAAAGTTGTATGATTTAGTAGATTTTATGTTGTTCTTAGTGATTTGGGTGTTTTATGCAAATATATGAAAAGCAGGGGCTAAACTGTAAAAAGACACGCAGATTTATAGTGGTTCAGCCAGAATGTTCCTACGTCCACTTTATATGTTATTTCTCTTCTCTTGTTTAGATTACAAGTACAAAGCTTTGATATAAGTAAAAGAAAGTTGTTTGAAAGTTCTCTCCGTGCTTGAGCTCTCAAACTTGTCCTCCATTGTTGTACCACTGCCCTCTATTTATAGAGTGAGGCTGGGAGCAGGGATCTTGGATGTATATAGCTGCTGGTGGGCTTGGGCTGATGCAATCTGGCCTGGTGGATTTGGTCCGGTTTCCCTTGGTTCGGCGGAGGAAGTTGAGTGGACCGGTAGAACTTTGTTCGGTGGAGAGCTTCATTCGGTGGACGGCTTGTTCGGTGGAGAGCTTCATTCGATGGACAGCTTGTTCGGTGGAGAGCTTCATTCGGTGGAGAGCTTCATTCGGTGGACAGCTTCATTCGGTGGAGAGGAGGGGTTGAAGGGATTGACGCCAAATGGGCTGGTTCGGTGAGGCATTTGGAAGAAGGAGGATGGGTTGGTAGCATAGGGAGAGAGATGGGTTGGTAGTGGCCTTAGTTTGGTGATGAGAATTCGTCCAACACTTGCCCCCCAAAGTGGGGCATATGCCAGCGTATGCCAAGCTTTGTTAATTGGACAGTCCCATTCGGTCCTAAGCGCTGAGCCGTCTGGTCCGGTCATCTCGTGCTCGCCTATAAGTATGGGGCTCATGCCATCGTTTTTTCTATCAACCGAACCACTCCCTCGTTATTTTCCGAACCAAGGTGTTTAGCCGAATCAAGGTGTTTAGCTGAATCAAAGTATTGTCTTTGCCGAACCAAAGTGTTGTCTTTGCCGAACCAAAGTGCCAACCGAATCAAGGTGTTTAGCCGAATCAAAGTATTGTCTTTGCCGAACCAAAGTGTTGCCTTTGCCGAACCAAAGTGCCAGCCGAATCAAGGTGTTTAGCCGAATTAAAGTGTTATTCAAACCAGGTGAGATCTTTTTTGCTGTCGAATGAACCTTTATGTCGTACTACCGAATGAGCTTTAGTGTTCTGAGCACCGAATGAACCTGTGTACTCTGAGTGCCGAATGAACTTCGTACCGGATAAACTTGAAAACTTTACGTGTTTGTTTTATACTTCTACATCCTTTGTTCTAATAGCACGCTTTTCCTTGTGTTTGCAGATAAATGTCTCAAAGAGTGGAAACCCGATCAGACAAAAAGAAGTCCAGGGGCGAAGGAGAGTCTTCTGCGTTGCCCCTAGCTCAATCAGGACCAGAGCGTCACGGACTCGCCCCGAGGTCACTAGTGGACGGGTACGGCCCTCAGGAGCTTCTGAACTCCCCGCCCGACTGCTTTCCCAGCTCCCTTAAGGAAGAGCAGCTCGATGTCATCTCTCGTTCATTCGGAATAGATAGAGCGCGCATGTTATTGCCAGGGAGAGAAGTTATGCCATATGACCCTCCCGAAGGGTACTTTGCCTACAGCAGATACCACTGCATGTGCGGTGCCATCCGGTCTCTTAATGCTTGGATAGTCAGCTTTCTTACATATCTAAAGGTGGCCCCATTCCAGCTTCAACCCAATTCCTATACTATATTGGTGAGCCTCTTCGTCATCTTTCAGAGAAAGTATGGGCGTGCTCCTTCCAACCGGGAGATCCGGTACTTATATAATCTGAGGGGCTATAAGAAGGGGTCCCCATACATCAGCTTGGAGTCAGCTGTAACCTTCAAGCCGGTCTTGGATCTGTATTCTAAGTACAGCATGTTTAAGAAGGAGTGGTTCTTCGTCAGGGACGACTCTGTTTCTATTCGACGTTTCACCTCTGGATGTAAGTCGATGCTTTATTTATAATTTCCATTCTGGTTGCGATGCTTCTTCTCATACGTTTTCATTTCTTGCTAGCGACAGGTGGCTTTGCGGTTGTGGAGACTGATCGCCTGGTTCAGATGGCGGCTGAGATAGAAGCTATCCCTGGGAGAGATAGATCGGCTGCTTACCTGATCAGAAATGCGACTCTTCTGGAGTATAATTTGATCCTTCCATAGCAGTCAGTAGTCAAGCAGAGGGAAACGGTGGAGGAGAGGGCGGCTGCTCAAGCAAAGGGAGGTGTCACAGTAGAGAGTGGCAAGAGGAAACCTTTCTCAAAATCTCCAGTGGTCGGAGGTAAGAAGCTTAAGAAGTCGGATGGTCCTTCCCCCAGCACTTGTCCACTTACTCCGGGGAAGGAAGATGTGGAGGAGGAGAGAGGTGAGGGTGGAGATGACCGGGAAGGTGGTGATGGTGGCGATGGCATCGGGGCCTTGCTTCCTGGGCAAGCAGGTGAGATTCGGGAGTGGACGGACGATGCATTCCACCAAGCTTTCGAGGGGCTGGATGGAGAACCGGCTTTGGTAGAGAAATCCGGGAAAGCTGACAAGGCCGGGACTGGTGCAAGCGAGTCTTCTCAGACTATTCCAGCCAAGGTGGCTCCGACGACTCAAGGTGAACTTTTGACTCCTGCAGGCTCCATTTATGATAGGGACTTAGGAATATTTTATGATCCGCTCCCGTCCTGGAATGAAATCCAGGACTCATTGCAGTATCCTACTCCTCCCCAGGGTTTATATAACTAATGTGTTTCCTTTCTTCTTTTAACTTTTAATTTACCGCATTTCTCGAATTATGGATCAATGTAAGCTTGTGACACTTGTTCCTCATATCAGGAGCAGGTAAAACGGCCAAGGCCTCAGATCTTCGGCACAGGCTTGAACAATACAAGCTCTCCAAAGCTTCCGCCAAGCCGAAGCCTTCGACCCACCGTTCCGGGGATGTCGGCTACCGTCCTCTTCTCGGGGTTATTGAAGAGGGTATTCAAAAGAGAAAAAGGAGTCATCCCTTATCTAAACCTTCACTTGGTCCTCGGCCCCCAGTTCAGCCTCTTCATGATATCACGGAGGAGGATACTGAGTTCGCACTCTCTCCGCACCCGTCTGAAAATCCTACCGTTACTCAGATTGATCGTCCTGGCTTGGCTCGTAATCCATTTGCGGGTCATCCTGATCTGGATCCAAGTTCCCATGATATTACCTTTGACGAGGTTACCGGTGAGCACCTTCTTCCCCGCAATCCCATGGTACGGGTGCTTGATGAGGCCAAGTCCTTAGATCTTGATTTACTTACTACTCGGATAGTTACCATGGGAGAGGAGGCCAAGGCTAACATTGATCGGGTGGCGGAGGAGACTAGGAAGCTGATGGGGCATCATGCCCGGCTGGTTAAGGCTGGAGAGGAGATTGGGAGTGCCAACATCCGACTACGATTGATGGTTTCGGACCAGGCCAAACAACTTGCTGATCAGGCCATTCAGATTTCTCAGCATGAGGCTGCCTCCGGGCGGTTGAGGAAGACTATGGAGGAGGCTAGTAAGGCGGAATTGCGGAAGATGGAGGCTGCCTGCAAGGAGCAGATAAATATGGCCATCTCGACAGTGGACGAGGTTCGGAGGGCGGATCTCGAGCAGGTAGAGGAGCTGTCGGGGAAGCTTGAAGCTGCAGAGCTTGCTCAGGTCAGGCTAAAGGAGGAGATGGAGGCGATGAGGAGGTCCCTTCAGGCTGACTGCTCGCGATACCGACTGGAGAGGGATGCTGCCATTGCAAGGCTATCGGTTTCTGAGGCTCGTATGAGAGAGTTTGAGGAAAATGAGGGGATGATGGATGATATGCTGCAGGATATGTACTTTCGCATTTGGAAGTAGGGCAGCTTATCTTGGATGGACGACTACCCCCCGGTTATGGCTAGGATTTACCTCAGGGCTTTAGAGGAGGCCAAGGCTGAGGCGGATAAGGAGGGTGGAGCGGACTTTAGGATGGATGCGGTAACCGCTCAGTTCACCAAGGAGGAGAAGATAGCGGTGAAGGAGGGGATGCGGTTGTTTGCAGCTGAGGAGGCAGGCGTGGAAGTAGGGGATGACGACCAAGATGATCAAGGGGAAGTTGCTGGTAACCTTTTCTTCTTTAGTTTCTTCTTTTGTTAACTATGTTTGCTTATCACTAATGATTCCATTCTCTGACCGAACAGGTGGGCAACAGGATAAGGTCAATACTCCGACGCAACCGGCTCCTTGATTGGACTTGGACAATTCTTTTTGTGGACTTGACATGGTTGTATATGTTAGTCTTAAAACAGTAGAGTAACTCTTAGGCTGTAATTTTTGCTACTTGTAATAAATAGCTCTATTCTTGATGTGTAATTCTTTAACTTAAGCTGATTTTGTCGTCTTTTAAATGTTTTTGCTATTTTGACATGTCGTATGAGAAATATAGCTATGCATATTCTTGTAATTAAATTGTGTTTGATGTCATAATTTCATGACTTGCAATGTTAGCGTGAGGTGTGAATAAATTATAGTCATATATGAAAGAAGGAAATACCGCCCTTTATATTTTGCTTGTAGATGGCAGCTTTGACTATCCTGTGTGACTGAGTAAGGGACGCGGTCCAGTATCTTGCTATGAGTATCTGCTTCTACTAGCGAGCGTCTCTTGTTCTGTGTCCTGTACTTCAGGGATTGTTACAGAGGATAGGAGAAAAGTTTCTTAAGTAAAATTGAAATATGTGAAATAGTAAAACTTCCAATCACGGAAGGCCTTCGATGTGCTTAAGTTCGTGGCAAACGGGCTTTGTAGTCACTTTCCCTAGCTGTGGGTCTTGGAGACATTTTTCACCCATCTTACGCCTCCGCGGGGAGTTAATTCTTTTTTACCACAGCCGCACTTAAGACACATCGGATCCGAGATCGCGCACAGTAACTACCCGGGCCATTATGGCCCGTAATCGTGGGTATTATTCGATTTACTGTGGCCGGCTAGCGTGGGTGCCGATCGTCAACTGTGAACTGCCCCTGGCTGGCCACACCTTATGTTGGGGCTTATAGTCGGTTCACAGTTGCCGGCGAGCCGAACGCCGTAATGAGCTGCCTCGGCTATAGTCGGCCTTCTCGGTGGCTTATAATCGGCTCATTACAGTTGGCTTTAAGGGCCGTCGCGAGCAATGAGTTAACCCGCAGCAGAGGGATGCCGGAGCAAAAGTGTCTCATTGGCAAGGGCATAGATTCGCATAGTACCTGTTAGGTCTTGTCCAGGTGAAGTTGTGTCGTGGAGTGCTCTGAGTGGAATTGCTATACGCGTAGGATTTTGTTCAACAGAAAAGGATAACGTTAACAAGCAGCCAAGATATAAAGGAACAAGTTAAAAAAGAGACAAGGTTTTTTAAAGTGGTTCGGCACGAAAAGGCCTACGTCCACTGATTCTCCTTGTTAATTCACTTCATATGGGCAGTATAAGTTAAGAAAAGTATCGACGGAGGTGTTGGATGTTCCATGCCCTCTGGAACACCTCTCCGTCCACTGTTGACAAAATATAAGCTCCATTGTGGAGATCTTTATGAATTACATACGGTCCATCCCAGATTGGGTCTAGTGCTCCGGGGCGAGGGAAGATTCGCTTGAGGACAAGATCCCCTTCTTGTAAGGTACGATGCTTGACTTTGGAGTTGTATTGTGCTGCCACTTTTTGCTTGTGGGCTGCTGCTTTAAGGACTGCATCATTTCTCCTCTCCTCAACTAGATCCAAAGACATGTGAAGGAGTTCTTCGTTCTCTTCTGGGTTATAGTGGATCCTACGGTGGGAAGGCACAATGGTTTCAATTGGGAGCATAGCCTCCGATCCGTATGCCAAAGAGAAAGGAGTGTGCCCCGTTGATGTTCTGAAAGATGTGTGATAGGCCCATAGTGCCGTAGGAAGTTCATCCACCCAAGCGCCCTTTGACTTTTCGAGCTTCTTTTTTATTAGAGTTTTCAGAATTTTGTTGACGGCTTCGACTTGTCCGTTTGCCAGGGGATACGCTACGGATGAGAAGCTCTTGTGAATTCCGTGCTCTTGGCACCAGTTGGCGAATTCCTCGCTGTCAAACTGAAGTCCATTGTCTGATATGATTTTGAGTGGGACTCCGTACCTGCATAGAACATTTTTGATCAAGAAGTTAATAACTTTTGCTGAAGATACTTTATTCAGAGGTTCCGCTTCCACCCATTTGGTGAAATAGTCGACTGCCACTATAGCATATTTGGCCCCGCCTCGGCCCATTGGTAGCTCGCTGATTAAGTCAATTCCCCATATTGCGAAGGGCCAAGGGCTGGTCATTTGAGTAATCTCAGTTGTTGGTAGCCGCGGAATCTTAGCAAACTTCTGGCATCTGTCACACTTTTTGACGAAATCTAAGGCGTCCTTGCTTAAGGTGGGCCAGAAATACCCATATCGGAGTATCTTTTTTGCTAACGTTTGCCCTCCGGTGTGATCTCCGCAGCTTCCCTGATGGATGTTGGATAAGATTTCCTTGGCTTCCCTCCCAGCGACACACCTTAATAACGGGTTAGAGAATCCGCGCCGATAGAGGATGTCTTCTTGAATTGTGTAACGGGAAGCTTTCCTTAAGATTTTCTTGACTTCGTTACGTCCGTTGGGTAGTGTGCCGCTTTGTAGGTAGTCTCAGATGGGAGTCATCCAAGTTGCTTCTTCGGTTGCAGCTATCAGATTCACTTGCTCAAAACTTGGAGTTAGTTGCTTTGGGATGGATACTGCTCCGAAGATGGTGATGTTTCTCATACTTGCTTGCTTTGACAATTCGTCGGCCTCTTGGTTCTCTTCCCGAGGGATGTGTTTGACTAGGTAGTGGTCCAATCGGCTGAGAAGTAACTTGGTTTTCTTTAAATATGCTATGAGTCGTTCTTCTCGAGCTTGGAATTCTCCTAGTATTTGATTAACAATAAGTTGAGAATCGCTATGAAGACACAAAGAATTGGCTTCGATTTCTATGGCAAGTTCTAGTCCAGCTATCACTGCTTCATATTCTGCATCGTTGTTGGTGGCAGCGAACTCCAACCTTATATCATAATGCAGCCTTTTTCCCCTGGGAGTGACTATTACCACACCTGCCCCCGAACCTTGTTCGTTCGATGCACCATCCACAAAGAGATTCCACTTTATGTCTTCTGCCGACTCCAATTGCTCCTTATCTTCGTTGGTAGTGAATTCTGCGATGAAATCAGCCATGGCTTGTCCCTTGATGGCGGTGCGAGGGTGATAGGTGATATCATACTGACTTAGTTCAATGCACCATTTAAGTAGTCGCCCAGAAGTGTCGGGACGATGGAGTACCTGCCTCAGTGGCTGATCGGTCAGAACTTTGATGGAATGGGACTGGAAGTAGTGACGCAGTTTCTGTGATGTGATTAGTAAACAGTATGCTAGCTTCTCAAGTTTAGGATATCTGACTTCTGCCCCCGTAAACCTCTTACTGACGAAGTAAACTGGCTGCTGCGTGCGGTTGTCTTCCCTTACCAAGGCAGCGCTCAGGGCGTGAGATGACACAGCAAGGTATAGGTATAATTCTTCGCCTTCGCTTGGAGTCGAGAGTATCGGTGGTTTCTGGAGGTGTTCGATTAAGTTAAGGAAATCAGTTAAGCATTCCTCAGTCCATTCGAACTTTCCTTTGTCTTTCTTTAGAGCTTCGAAAAAGGGGATGCACTTGTCCGTTGCTTTGGAGATGAATCGACTTAGGGCGGCCACTTTCCCATTGAGGCTTTGCATTTCCTTTCGAGTGGAAGGTATCTTGATATCCCTTAGCGCTCGGACTTGTTCAGGGTTTGCTTCAATCCCTCTGGCATGGACGATGAATCCTAAGAACTTTCCTGATGATACTCCGAAGGAGCATTTTAGAGGATTCAACTTCATTCCATACTGGCGGAGTACTTGAAACATCTCGCCTAGGTGGCTTACGTGATTGTCGGCTTTCCTTGACTTTACCAGCATGTCATCCACGTATACTTCCATAGTTTGCCCTATTAGCCCTGCAAACATCTTGTTGACGAGGCGCTGGTAGGTGGCCCCTGCATTCTTAAGTCTGAAAGGCATTACCTTGTAGCAGTATAAACCTCGGTCGGTGATGAAACTAGTATGGTCTTGGTCGGGGGCATGCATAGGAATTTGGTTATATCTTGAGTATGCGTCCATAAAAGATAATAGCTCGTGCCTGGCTGTGCTGTCTACAAGTTGGTCGATTCGGGGAAGTGGGAAGCAATCCTTTGGGCAGGCGTCGTTTAGGTTGGAAAAGTCAATGCACGTTCGCCATTTCCCATTAGCCTTCTTTACCAGTACCGGGTTAGCGATCCATTCCGGGTAGATGGCTTCTCGTATGAAGTCATTGGCGAGTAGATTCTTTACTTCTTCATCGAGGGCTACCGATCGCTCTGCCCCATACTTCTATTTCTTTGTTTTACGGGCGCCTTGGTAGGATCAATGTTTAGTACGTGGCATGCTACGTCGGGGGAGATTCCGGTCATGTCAGCGTGTGACCATGCGAATACATCCAAGTTGTGGCGGAGAAAATCGATGAGTTGTTCCTTCAATTCTGCTTTTAGTTGGGACCCAATTTTCAATAGTCTACTTGAGTCGTGCTTGTCTACAGATATAAACTCCATAGCCTCTGCAGGCTCGGCGGTGGCCTCCTCCTCTCTGTCCCTGGGGTCTAATTCATTGAAAGGGTCGCTGGTATATCGAAGAGGAGGGGCTTTCTTTAGTTGCTATGCTTCTAGACTTTTCGTGCAGAGGGCAACCTCTACACCCTTCCCTTTATCCTTCCTGTGGTTGTTGCGAAGTTCAGTCACATAGCAGTCTCGAGCAACGTCTTGGTCTCCTTCTACTTCCCCTACTCCATTATCGTTGGAAATTTCATCTTTAGGCACCATGGGGCTAGGACAATTTGGAAGTCAGACAGGGATGGCCTTCCTAAGAAGGCGTTGTAGGCCGAATGGTTCTTTATCAGCACAAACGTTTGTTTCCGTACAGCGGAGCGGGGATGGCTTCCAATCTCAACAAAGAGGTCCAGTTGCCCGAGGGGCATCTTCGCATCTCCAGTGAAACCGTGTAGTGGTTTATCGCAGGGAGACACATCCTTCATTGATAATTTCATTTTGTCGAATGCATGTTTGAACAGGATGTTTACTGAGCTTCCAGTGTCTACTAGGATTCGGTAAACTTCGGCGGGACCGAGTCGGGCAGAGATAACCATAGGATCCATGTGAGGGTATTGCCTTCCTTCTAGGTCACGCTTACCGAATGTGATGTCATCACTGTCTTTCCGCTTTGGGTGGCGCTCTTCTATGACCGAATTGACACAGTCTTTATTATCTCTGAGCGACTTTCCATATTTTTCCATCTCTTTCCAGCTTCTGTCTGCGATGTGCGGTCCTCCCGAGATGGTATGGACCACTATCTTCTCTTGACTAGAGCTGCTAGTGTTGCGGTTTCCTCTGCCGATCTCCGGTGAGGATGGCCCTGGGTTCTCATTGGCAGGAGCTGGAGTCCTATCCTGACCTTTTACATAACGTTCCAGTTTCTTCTTTCTGATGTGTTCCTCAATCAAGTCCCGGAGATGATGGCATTCATTGGTATCATGCCCATGAGATTCGTGGAAACGGCAGAACTTTCCAGACTTCTACGCGTTATCTGATTACTTCTTGTATGGTGGGCGTTTGTATCTAACTTCGCCTTGGGTGGCAAGGAAGATATTTTCGACGGTCTCGTTCAAAGGAGTGTAAGTGTCGAATCTCGGTCCAGGCCGATATAGGCGCTTTTCTCCCTTCTTGCCCCCAGCATTGTCTCTGGAATCATTTCTTCGAACGTCCCTTGCTACAGCAGGGGCGTTGCTGTGAGTTGCCTTATTTTGCTGTCCTGACTGCCCCTCAACGGCGGCATCCTCAAGCCTCATATATTTCCCGGCTTCATGGAAGAAATCGGGTAAAGTAGCTGGTTTTTCTTTCGTCAACCTTCTAGCAAATTTAGTGTCCGGATGCACACCACTACAGAGGGCCATTAGGATGAGCTTCTCATCGGCATCTTGGACCGCGGCTGCTGCGGCATTGAATCGGGTTAGGTATTGCTGCAGCTTCTCTCCAGGTTTCTGTTTGACGCTGGATAAGGAATAAGCGTCCTTAGGTTGTTCCACATGGATGCGGAACTGACTGATGAACTTTTCTTTCAACATTTCCCACGAGCTGATGGATCCTTGGGGTAGATGACAAAACCAGGAGGTAGCGAGATCTGCTAAGAAGAGCGGAAAGCATTTGCACAGTACTCCCTCTATCGCTCCACTCATGAGCATATGTTGTGTGTACCTCTGTAAGTGTACAATGGGGTCGGAGGTTCCTTTGTAAGGTTCCATTGTTGGCATCTTCCATTCTCGGGGAGTGATAGCAATTTCGATATTGCGGGCGAAAGGGCTGGTTACCCTAGCGCCTATCCCTCGATCCCTTTGCTCCCGTTGGACGCACTCTCTGAATAAGCATGCCATCCTTTCATCAGAATTTGGAGCAGATATAAATGAGTTTGGTTCTGTTCTATGGGATTGATTCCGTCCAGATGACCTGTAGGGATGGTATCGTCTATCATTCCTCATATTTTGTAATGGCTGCCTTTGATCTTCTGGGAGCATGCTAGGGTCAGCTACAGTTGGCCCTTGCCTTGATCTTCCCCTGCTGGGTTCTGATCTAAGCACTTCCTCGGGTCCAACTTCGGGCTGGACTCTAGCTCGGCCCCGTTCACTGGCGTTTCCGTGGTTAGGCAGTATGACAGGCTCAGCTACAGTTGACCTTCGCCCGGTACCTCCCCCGTTGGGTTCGGTACCAAATGTTTCCTCAGGCCTAACTTCGGGCTGTGCTCGATCTCGGCTCCTACCATGGCTACTTCTACCGTCAGCTCCTTCGAAGAAGGAAGATCTTTGTTGTCTCTGAGATCCTCCAGTCTGGGACTCGCCCCATGATTCAGTGTTGCGATTGGACTCTTCAGCATCCCTTAAGCGTGACATGAGATGGTCCACCAAGGATTCCTGCTGGGACGTGAAGCGGTTAGTTACTTCGACCACAACCCTGTCTAAATCTGCCCTAGTAATTGCTGCGGGCTGTTCTGTGGCAGGAGTGGTCGGATTAGCCTGTCCTTCATTTGTTACTGTTGCTGGAGGAGGACGATTTACTTGATTCGTGACAGCTGGATCTGGAAGACTGCTGGATGCGATGTTTTTTCCTTTGTTAACATCTTTTCTTGGTTTGGGAGGCATGTTTTCCAAGTGGCGAACAAAGCTGTTAGGAAAAATGTTAAGTGGATGAAGCTGAAGCTTCGAGCTTCTAGCTCTCAATGAAAGCACCAAAAATGTTTGCACAAAAAATGGACAAACACCTCAAAGTTGTATGATTTAGTAGATTTTATGTTGTTCCTAGTGATTTGGGTGTTTTATGCAAATATATGAAAAGCAGGGGCTAAACTGTAAAAAGACACGCAGATTTATAGTGGTTCAGCTAGAATGTGCCTACGTCCACTTTATATGTTATTTCTCTTCTCTTGTTTAGATTACAAGTACAAAGCTTTGATATAAGTAAAAGAAAGTTGTTTGAAAGTTCTCTCCGTGCTTGAGCTCTCAAACTTGTCCCCCATTGTTGTACCCCTGCCCCTCTATTTATAGAGTGAGGCTGGGAGCAGGGATCTTGGATGTATATAGCTGCTGGTGGGCTTGGGCTGATGCAATCTGGCCTGGTGGATTTGGTCCGGTTTCCCTTGGTTCGGCGGAGGAAGTTGAGTGGACCGGTAGAACTTTGTTCGGTGGAGAGCTTCATTCGGTGGAGAGCTTGTTCAGTGGAGAGCTTCATTCGGTGGACAGCTTGTTCGGTGGAGAGCTTCATTCGGTGGACAGCTTGTTCGGTGGAGAGCTTCATTCGGTGGACAGCTTCATTCGGTGGACAGCTTCATTCGGTGGAGAGGAGGGGTTGAAGGGATTGATGCCGAATGGGCTGGTTCGGTGAGGCATTTGGAAGAAGGAGGATGGGTTGGTAGCATAGGGAGAGAGATGGGTTGGTAGTGGCCTTAGTTTGGTGATGAGAATTCGTCCAACACTACTAATCTCATTTAAAAGTCCTAACGGTTATGCATGGTTAGTAGATATTCAAATTTCCTGAAATAAATATACCACAAATAGACACAACTATATGGTTTTATTCGATGAAATCATTTCTATCATTCTAAAGTGGAATATGCGTCAATTAAAGTATTTTAGATTTTTGTTTGATTTTCTTATTGAAATTAATATTTACACTTGATTGAGTTTTTAATATTGTATTAATGTCTATCACTATATCTCTATTTTTCTAACACTATTATTCTTTTGCTGATAACAAAAGGGGGAGAGAAAAGTTAAGATTTTGAAAGTAAAGGTCAAAGATTTTTCTATTTGCATATAGATTCATATTGCATATTTTATTCTCATGCATATATGTAGGGGGAGTATTGTGTAGAAAGAGAGCATTTAAATAGGGAGAGCAAATTGAATAATCAAATACATTTACAATAGTCAAAATCTTAAATATATGTTTGTTATCATCAAAAAGGGGAGATTGTGGAATATGCATGTATATGCTTTTTTGTATGATGATAATAAACATATATACATTCATCTAAATGTATTTGATATTGTACTATGTATTTTTCACAGATTAAATAGATATTTGATGAATAAAATAAATAACACAGAATTTTTATTCAAACGAATATTTTATTCAAACAAATATTTATTACAATTTTGATAGTACAATTTCAAGCTCTCACTATAACTATACAAATTCAATTACAATACAATTTCTGATTACATCACAATTCTTTTCTACATTCAGTACCTCACTACATATCACTCACACTCGTATATTTATCTTCAACTTCATTCCAATGTGAATCCAGCATCTGAGCAATCTGCAAAAATATTCACTAACGCGGTAAAATTGAAAATAAAATGTCTTTGCAGTATAAACCAAAATTTGGATTTTGAAAATAATATTTGCCTCAGTTATTTGGGTTGTTCGTCATCATTTATATTTGAATTCATCATTCATGAACAGCCTGTGACATGCACAGTGTATCACTGTACATGCCACAAGGCCATGCACACCGAAATGTACACTTGATAATGTTACAGGGACAGGTGAGCACAGGTCAAACCCAGACTATCGGATTCAACTTAGGTGCAATAAAACAATGTCACAACAATCAGTACAAGGTCAAACCCGAGTTTTAAAACTGGATTCAACTCAATGTACAAATCATATTACAACAATGTCTGTATCAAATGCCATCAAGTAATACAAAACTCAAATCTGGCCAAAAGCAAGACTAGGCAATAGTGAAGACAAAGTGCAGACAATCAATACACTTCAAGCTAGTGCACAATAGAAAGGGCAGAAGTGCATAAACCATAAGAGGCAGCCAACAAAATGAACTCATATACAATGAACCAGACTAACAACTTCAAGTCAGGCAATGGCAGAGGCAAAGCAACCAATACACAGTGAATCAATGGAACCAGACTCAAGCTCAAGTAAAACAAATGACACAGACTCGAGTAGAACAAGAAACAAATGTACATACACAGTGCAGCAGTGTAAACATCACCGTGAATAGATGCAAACAAGTACAATGCAACAGCTACAGCTCTAATACATACATGACTCAAGTGATGAAATACTGCAACTCGACTAACAAACTGAACCATGATGATGCAAATGTCCAAACAATAACAGAGCTCAATGCAACACAGTGGCAACCACAAGATGCAGACATAAACAACATCAAAGAAACAAAAGTACAACCTGAATTCTACCCCAAACCAATGCACTAAGCAAATGAAACAGTCAGTTCAAACATGTATCAAAGAGCAAGTGATAATATATACAAGTGTAGTGTACAAGATGAAGCAACTCAACAACAATACATGCCTGAGTTTACTTAAAGCCGTGAATGAACAGATTCAAAACCGAGGAACAACATCAAGTATGCTCAAGTCCAAATGCAACAGTTTGAACAATACCAAAGACAAAGAGAAAGTCACGGAATCAAGTTCAACAGAAGTTTTTTTAAGTAACAAAAGTCAACAATGTGCCAAGCAAAAGTCATGCCGTATTGACAAAGAAATGAAATTCACGCAACAAGTTAAAAGTCACAAATTCAAAGCCGTGTTTTTTAAAATCAAAATTGATCAAGTCAACAGAAAAAGGAATGGAGTCGAAGACGTGGTGGTCAAGAAATCGAGCAAGGAAAAATTCAATGTCATGAAATCAAACCGTGTCAACCAAGAGATCACAATATATACGACTTTGAACAATTCAGAGAAATCACTAACATCCAAGAATAATCAAGTGGCCGAGATGAATTCAAGCAATTCACTTGACAAATTCAAATTATATTATACGAACGAATATACAGGGATTCAAACCCTATAAATGATTAAACATCATCAGCAATTATAATCAATGATTCGAGTTCAAGCAAAACAGTAAGCCGAAAAAGGTAAAATTCCAAAATCATCTTTCAACTCGAATCAGAGATTGAGTTCAAGCAAGCAAATCAGAAGAAACAAAAGGGAAATAATCACATACCAAAGTCGAACTCGATTAAACATCGAAGCAGCCGAAGCAAGCTTCAACGAGACGAACGATCGATCAAAGTTACACGCGAGATCATCTACTCAATCGATCAACAGAAGTCGGTGGCTTCGACAAAGCAAAGCCCTAATTCCAGACTCGAGGCAAAAGGCCAAAGCCATAAACAACAGGAGGGAGCTCTTAATTCTAGAATCAAGCAAAAGCCGACGCCTCAATCATAGATTTGCCAAAGCAACAGAGAATCAAGGAGCCGAAGCTCATAATTCCATAATCGCCAGAGAATCGAAACATCGCCGAAGCCCTAGTTTTTCAATTACTATTATCTCAAAGGGATCGGGCCAGAGAAAAGAATAGGGGGTCAAAGAGAAAAAGGATCGGGCCAATAATAAAGGGGATCGAAGATAAAATAACGGGCCGATTGTTTTTGGGCCGGTCTATTTAGTTAGGGTTTAGTTTTAATTCAATCATTATTTTTTTGGGTCGGGTTTATTTAGGGCAAAGTTGATTTAAATTTTCAATTTAAATTTTGCCCTGGTTTTACTTTGTATTTTTGTTTTCAGTTTTTACTTTTTCAAGTCAAGTAAGGGTAAATCACCACCTAGGGTTTAGGTAGTGTCAGATTGTCTAGTTAGGGTTAGTTTAGTGAGCAGGGTGTGCGAGTTTACGAAACTCTATAGGCGGAGCAGGGTGTGCGAGTCTGTAGGAGTGTTTGTAAGCGGGATACTGTTTAATTCTAATAGAAATCTGGGAATGCAGCAGTAGGCAGGGGTTGCCGAAGCTGGGTAAATTCTGTGTGTGATTTACTTTTCTGTATATTTATTTATCTGCATTTTGATTGCGTGTTTAATTCGAGAAAATTGTGATAACCCTATTCACCCCCCCTCTAGGGTTAATTTAGATCCTACAAGTCTTTCCTTTCTTTTTCCCCAACAATCTGTCTTTTCGGAACTTGGATGATCGGCACGTGAATATAGTGGATATATTAGTGTCGACTTTTGAGGGTCGAAAAGACAGGTCATTACATGTGATTTCAGAGCTTTGGTAGAGTGACCTAGGCTTTAGTGGGGTAGACTCATTAGAGATAGAGTTAGTAATATCCCAGAATGAGTTTGAGTGTGTGTGTGTATATATATATATATGTATGTATGTGTGTATGTATGTATATGAGTGCATATTTGTTAATGCTATAAAAATGTTTTATATTGTGTTGATTTATCAATTGAGTGGTTTATGAATTATTGTCGTTACAGAAGGAACAACTGTATCAATAGGGATATCTAAACACTTGAACAAGGCAAACCGACCCAGTATTGTTTTGAAATTAGGTAAATAAAATAATTTTACCTAGATTATATTATATATATATAAGAATAATTTTTAGAAATAGATATAGTTATTTATGGTGTGTTTATTGTTAGAAAATGATAATATTCAGTTATTACCTTTATTGCTTGACTTATCATGCTCATCCAACTTAGTAGCATCGACTATTGGTGATTAATTGATTGTTTGTGCTTAGATAGTTTATGAGCGTTTATTTGTTTGGTTAAATTAAAAACCAACACCTTGTGAATTCAGTTTAACGGTTTTCATATAAGGCGTTTAGTAATAATGTTGGGATAAAATTAAATTTTAATTTTAATAAGGTTGTTGATTATAATCTAAACAAAGATAAACATTTCTGGAATGTTTTATAAAAAATGAAAATTTATAAGTATAATATATAAATATGGTTTATAAGTAAAAAGGATTTAAGCTGAGAATTTGAGAATTTAAATCGTGGTGTTTTTGGAAATTATTTTTCAAATTTTTTAGAGAAAAGTAATAATAATATTATTTGCAAATATGTATAAATAGAAATAGTTTTAAATGGAGTTTTTTTTAAAGGATATAGAAAGCACTGAACTCACTTCTGTCACTGAAAAATAATTTTGGTGATGAATATAGTAGGTGTTTATTTTCGAGTTCATAAGTGACAGATTGCTACCATAAAATTTTTCTATATAGTTGTTTTTGTAAAAAGGATTTTGATTTAAAAATCCAAAGAATGATTTGATATACAAACGAGATATATATATATATATTACTATTATTTCAAATAAAGTTGAAATAAAACCCGGGCGTTTAATTCTGAAGTTTTCTTTAAAAATTGGGCTCATGTATCCTATCCATTAGGATATTTTGCTTTGTGTGTCTTATTTATGATTTTTTGTTTAGAAATTTTCATTTGTTGAAATGAAATGGAATTTTTGATGATTTTGGACAGTCGAAAATTTGCCAAGTTAATTGAGAAATTGATGCTAAGTGTTCTTGTGAAATTATAAATAATAAGTTTTTGTAACTTATAAATTTTAGAAGTTAGTAGGTTAAAACAAATTTTTAATTTGTTGAACATTCTGGTTAAGGAAAGCAAATCTGAAATTTGTATATATACTTTAGGATGTAGAAGAGCATTATATGAATATGAAACTAAGTTTTAAAGTGATTGATAAACATAAGTTGTGTTTATAGGATGTGTACAAACTTAAGAAAAGGGTTTATGAAATGATTCCTAAAGTGATTGATAAACCTAAGTTGTGTTTATAGGATGTGTACAAACTTAAGAAAAAGGTTTATGGAATGAAGAATAATTGGTGTAGTCAAATAACCAATTAAAATAAGTATGTAAGTTGTACGTAGATCATTTTTTTCGTATAACTGATTTTGATCCAGATTCTAGTACATGATTTCGATGTGATTTACACCGATCCAAACAAGGATTTTTCGTTAGATTCTTGATGGCGAATACGTGATACGGATTTTTGATTTGATTCTGAAGTTTTTCTATCATAGTGTATAGCTATGCAATGAGAACGGATATTTCTGATCAAGAAATCTTATCGAAGTCTGTACTAGGGAAGTCAAGTAAGCGATGTTAGTTTAAAAGTGAAATTTGTGTGATCGAGCGAGTGACCAGATTTGATATTCGTACAGATGGAATATGTACATTGTACAGGCTTTAAATAAATTGTATGCTTTTGGGTATAGAAAATGCAAATTATATGGTTGAATATCATTTGTAAGTAAGATGAAGGTTCATGGAAGCAAAGGCTAGTTTGATGCTTTTGGTTTCATGAGTAGAATTGGTTTGCTCGACAAATAGGTACACATTTATATTGTTGTTGATGATTTTATACCCTAGATATGGGAGGCCACTTTTGGGCTTTTGTTTTCTTTTGTTGTTTTGGGCCCGTTGTGGGAAGCTATAGTTTTTCCGATCGAGCCGTGCAAAGGAGATGCTGTCGAATTTTTCGTAACTTATGAGATTTTAAAAGTTAATAACTCATTTTGGGGATAAGTGTTTTACAAGATTAAGGTTCAAAGACACTTTTATTCCCTTGGGAACTTTGGGGACGAAATTCTTTTAAGGGGGAATAATGTAACGACCCCGAATTTTTAACGTTTTGAATAGGAATATTTAATTTATTTAAATGTTTAGATTTGATTCAAATTTAATAAATAATTAGAAAATCAACTATTTTTATTATGACCCAATTTCTATTGAAGTATTTTTAATTTAATTTATTTGACTTTTTCCATAATTTCTAATCTACAAAATATTTGAATTATTGTTGACGATTTTCCAGCAAGCGATGGTATATTTGTGATTTTATAGAATCAATTAACCTGTGTATATTATTATTGTTTTGGGATCATATCGCAGTTCTAAGCATGATCATTTTTTCTGTCGTTCGTAGTTCATATGTGAATGAAAATCAGTACAGCGAAATGCCAAAATTTGCAAATTAAATATAACTCAAACACTTAGGCAAAATCATTCCACACATTTTCTCTCATATTTTACTGTTTCATCAAGGAAATCAGTAAACAAAATAAAATCAAGATTCCATTTTTTTAAACAAAAAGGTGAGGCCTTTAAGGTTGTAATGAGTAGATCTACTTGTTGATGGCATATTGGAGGCTGCGACATCATTTTGGGTGTTCGACAGTATGGTTGAGGGGGGGTTTGCAAACTAGGGTTTGGTTATTTTTGAAATCTAGGCGTCGTGAGGCTAAACAGAGCTCAGATTTGAGTTTATGGAAGGAAGGAGCATCGCTTGGCAAAGAATTGTGGAGTGTGGTCATGGGGTGGAGGTCGCGACACATCTAGGTCGAAGAGGCTAGGCTTTGGACACGTTTTGAGGGAGGCGTTTGAGAGGGAGATGGTGGGGTGTGAATCGAAGAGCGTGAGAAGCAGAGCACTTCGGTGGAGTAGGATCTTGGTTTCGTTGATTGAGGTGATGGAAGGAGTGCACGACCATGTCAGTTTGGGTGTGTAGGTTTTTGGAGGGAGATGTATTTTAATTTGGGGAAGATGAAGTTAGTATGGGGTAATTAAATAATTAATTGTAATTAGTGCATTCATTATGTTATTTAAATCCCGATCTTATAAAATGAATAACTATTTCATACAAGGTCCAATCGAGGCGAGACTTTTTGTGTTGCACTCGTAATGGTGATGGCTACGTGATGGAATTGGTTTGGTTGAATTGATTCAAAAGCAGAACGCTTAAGCGTCCGCTGGAATTTCGGTGAGTTAAATTCACCTTTTTAGATAATCGGTATGATATATAGTAGATAAAATTTAATGTCTATGTTTTGGATGAATTATGGGTTGATTTGGTCAAAATATCTGCTTTATAAAGCAATTGACATTTAAATTTAAATACAGGAAAATTTGTAGAGAAATCCGGATTTCTCGACATTGTGATTTTAATTTCCAGTTATATTTCGGTTGATGTTATTTCAGTTATATACCTGTTATACTGATTGTTAAATGCTGAAATTTGATTGTTTGGTTATATTGGATGTGACACCGACATATGTTAAATGTTGAATCTTTTTAGTAATAAAGGTAGAAATAACATTTGTTAAGTGCTATAGTAACTATTGGTCTCAATATACTATTTTGGAATATACTATTAATTGTTGTTTGATTTGGAAATGGTTCCCGATTTGAAAAATGATTTTTAATCCGACCTTTTGGATTTTCTATGATATTTTATTTAAAATTAGTTTTCGTACTTCTCTAATTTGCTTTTAATTTCTTTTATTATTCTTTTCTAATTTATGTGTATATATGTAAATGTCTTAGGATTATTTTTGAAAATATCTGTTTATATGGAAAAGTTATTATAATAACAAATGTTTATTTTCCCTTAAGTGGATGACAGGGCTTCTAGTCCCTTAAGTGGATGACAGGGTTTATTTTCCCTCGGAGGGATATACGGCATGCAATAAATTCATCTGCTGGGCCGGATGTGTGTCGCCTTTTAATTCTTTTATCCGAGATATGTTGAATTACCTAGGAATAACTCCCGCTCAGCTACATCCGAACGGCTATGTTTGTTTTCATGGCACTTTCTTGCTATTTATGGATGTTTTGTTCCGTCCGCCATCTCCTGAGGACATCGGGTTTATTTACAATTTCAAATGACTGACAGAAAGCCTTTCTTACACTTTCCTCGAGCCTTCGCCCAAATGTCAAGTTCTAACTGGCACTTGGAACAAGTTCAGCACCTTTAAACATGAATGGTTCCATGTTCGTTATCCTCCAGGCTTTGCGAGGTGATAGTTGGAAGGATGTAAGTGTTGTCTTCATTTTATTCTCAAATTTTTAGCCCAAGTCATATCCTGAACTAACTAATACGTTTAAAATTTATAGATGTCCATCCACGTCTAGAAGGCGATAGTTTCTCAAGGGCGGTTTCTATAATCCGCACCACCCCAATTGAGGACAAGGACATCAGATCCCTTATAACTGATGAATGGTTATCTCTTTTTGGGCTGTTAGAAGAAGGTCGCAGCATCAGGCTTCCAGGAAGCGCTGCACCACCATGGAATGTTGCAGAACAGGAAGGCGACAACAATAGCCCTGTCGTGCCCCCAGTGGAGGGGGCTCAGGACGACGCCGAAGAGGGTGAAATTAGAGGTGATGAAGCCAACAAGCCTGGCGGTGCTGATGCAGGTCTGGGCAATATGCTTGTGGTCGAACCATCACAAGACGCACAATCTCACATGCCAACAAGGAGAGGAAAAAAGCTCGCATATAAACTCTGTAGGAGAAAAACCGCTAAAGAGCCCGAGTTTATCATCACCTCTGTTGAAGAAGAGTCTTCCTCTCAACATTTAGAAAGCTCGATGGAAGGGTACTCAGATCTCCCAATCCCTGATGATATCATGACCTATGACTACCCCAATATTAGTATTGGGGGCCCAATTCTCCCACCAGGACTAATGAGGACATTCCTCCCACTATTAAAGGGAAAAGAACTCTTATGAGTAAGGCTACAATAACTGGTCCGTCGAGGGGACACTAGGATACTCACAATCACGTGCACTTCACTACATGATTTCATCTATCTTTTATTTGATGGTCATTTATACACTCTTGTTTGGTTTGCAGGTGTTATGTCTCAATCCCGTGCCTTCGATCGCTTGAGGAGTTCTTCAACACAGTATGGATCCAGTCGCAGTCCAGACTCAGGTAAGCATTGAGAAAGAGATGATAGGCGGGAAAGAAGTCACCATTCGAGGGAGTCTTCATCTTCTAAACATAAGTCCCAATCTCAATCGTCTCATCAGGAAGTTCAGGCCAAACTTCCTACGCATAGCGGCGATCGGACTTCTTCCCATGCTCCTCAAATTATTGTGTTGCCTAAGCATTATTCAAGTTCATCTAGTTCCAGACAGTCCTGTGATCGTAGGTCGAGCAAATGCCCAATTGTTACTTCTGATACAGCTTTAACTACTGTGACACCCGAGGCTTCCACGGTAGAAATTTTGGCCGAACTTAAGGTTAATTTTCCAAAATCTGCTTTGATGGGCTTAAGTTCCTTCCTTCCATCCATACAATTCCAAGGAGCGCTAAAGTGAGTTCTCTTACATGTGTCAATAATGTTTTTGTGCAGCATGAAGCGTTCCAGCGTTTAACCGAGAAAATCTTTGAGGTGTCTATTGAGAGACAACATGAAATTGATCGTCTCAAGCTAGAGGTGATTCATGATAAAGACATAATTAAACATCAAGATGATGAGATATCGGAGTTGACAACGAAGCTTGCCGCGGTAGAAAAGAGTGTTAAAGAAACACCCGAGGCGGTTAGTCATCTGGAAGCGGCTCACAAAGAAGAGCTGGATGTTGCCCTCAACCACAGCGATGTGCTTGCTCTGGAAAAGGATACGCTGCAAAAAGAGAAAAACATTCTTGCCCATCGCATTAAGGAACTCAAAGAACTCCTTAAGAAGGAGAAGGAAGAAAAACTTGAAGCTTAGGAGGAATCTCAAAGTTATTGTGAAGAGGTCGTCAAAGCCCAGGGACTGAAAATTAAACTTGATAAGCAACTTGCTCAAATTGAAGTCCTCAAGGAAGAGGCAAGGGAAGCGGGCCACAATGAAGTTAGAGAGCAGATCGAGGCCAAGTTAAAGGATGCCAAAGAAGCTGGTCGAAATGAGATTAAGGACATGTTCGATCCTTTAATTATTGAATGTAATGCTAAAGTCCTAATCCGTTGTGATTTGAGTTTTCTTGGAGAGGGCTACCTTGAATCGCTCGCCAAGGCTTGGGAATATATTATCGAAATGAAGAAGAAAGCCCCCGGTGAAGCTAATTTAGATGAAGAGAAACTGGTACAGGCGACTCTTCGCGGGGATAAACCTTTAGACCTTTCTGTTGTGAGGTTCCGATACTTTGATATTTCTGCATCCTCCGGGAAAGGGAAAAACATTATTGAGTCTTCGAAGTATGATCCTAAAGGTCCCCCTTCACTTCAAGCAGCTGAAGTGTCAATTTCTCTTAGCCCAGACAGGATCTGAGTTATGATCCGCCCGGCTATCAATCAAAGGTGCTGACTCCTACTTTAGAGGGGAGCACTCCGACGATAACTGAAAGTCAGTCGGATACAGGTATCCCGCTATATTCTCTATTATTTAAGTTCGTTCCTCATGTCCAATAGTCACGGGCTTATTTTCTTATTTCTGCGAATCTATAGGTCTTCCGAGTCCCAGCCAAATTTCAAGAAGCGGTGCTACCATGGAGCAACAATCGACATCTACAGAAATTCTGACGGCCACCGACATTCCAGGGCCCAATGCTCAAGTTGTTGAAGCACTTGATGATGAAAAAGTTGATGACCTGCCGCTGTCAGATGAATTAGATGACGTCGTGATCACAGGTGCCTTCGAACATACCGATGAGCTCAGCCTGAAGGAGCGCATCGAGAGAGAGGAGTTATTAAAGAAAAAAGCTAAAGCTGAACCCGTTGATGTGGACATTGACGATCCAAATCTCGTCCCACTACATGTCATTCCACTCGGTGGGTCGGTTCCCGAAGAACTCCCTCCAATCTCTGAAAGCTTTCTTGCCAAGGGTGGTAAAGGATCAAAAAGAAGAATGGGCGGAAGCTCAGGTGGTGCCACTCCCAAAAAATCCAAAAGAGAAAAGGGCCAAAAGAAATAGTCTTCACTTCGGCTTAGTTTGCACATAGCTTGTATAGTTACTTTTCTTTTTTTATTAGTCACCACTGTGCGGGTATAGCTCCCGCTTTTGAATAAACTTGTACCATAATTTTCAAGTTTAATGTGCAAATAAAATTTCTTTATTTTCTGTCGAACTCTTATGTGGATTTTGTTTAAGTAGTCGAGCTATTACTTTCCCATTCAATGTACTTGTAATTCGTTGCTCGTTAATTCAGACAATCGTCCATTAATTTTTTACTTAAGGCCTTCATGTGGTCGTGGCCTTAAGTTTTATCAAACACTGGCTCGAGCCCTAGTGTTACACGTCGGATTCAGCGGTTCGAGTGACTATACTTCTGCCCCCAGTCCCGGGTTAGGAGAGTTAGATAATGGATGGTCGAACTCCATCCTTAGCGAGTTTATACTCCTCCTATCGGTTTCAGGTCGGAGTTTATGAAGTAGTGAGTGGTCGAATCACACTCATCTATTTGTTTATACTCATATCCACACTTTGTGGATAAGAGTTAGTTGGTGGGCGATCAGATCGTACCTAATTCATGTTTATACTTCAATCCACACTCTGTGCACTTAGAGTTATTTTGAAAAATAGTCGGACCATATTTTCCTTAATTGATTGATTTCCCCCCAAGTTTGGGGCTTAACATAGCGAGAAATCGGTCGTATCACGGTCGCTTTTGATTCAAATCTATCCTATCACACGATAGGATTAACTTGGTTATCGGATAGTCGACTCACATCCATCCCTCGTTAGGTATTCCGTCCATTGGGTTGTGAGCGAGAATCATCAAATGAACATTCAGACCATTCTTATTTTGTTTAGTTCAATCGTGAACTATGTAATCGGCTAGCTTCAAACTCTGGAAACCTGCTCGAACATGTCAATATTAGTTAGTCAGGTATCGTAACTAATATGTAATGCTACAGCTATCAAGAATATGAAGGAAATTTCAAACTTTATTTGCTAAATGGAAAGGAATGACATAATTTGTCTTATTACATATCTGGAAAATAAAATGCTAAAGCAAATTCGAAAATTGAATATAACTGGATGAAAAAGAATAAACTAAGTGAAATAGCGACATAAATGCTTGCTATTCCACGCCCTTGGGAGTGTGACGCCATCAACAGTCACTAGCTTGAAAGTTCCCTCTCCAAGCCTCTATTCAATGACATATGGTCCTTCCCAAGTAGGATTCATGTGTGATGGGGTAGGAAAAATCTATTTCAAGGTGAGATCGCCGATTTCAGAGGTTCTAGGTTGTACTTTAGTGTTGTAGTATCGGATGACTCAATGTCGATGTGCAGCTGCCCTCAAATAAGCTTTTTCGCGCTTCTTATCTACAAAATCTAGAGATTCTAAGAGGAGATCTATATTCATTATGGGATCGTAGTAGGTCACTCGATGAGAAGGGACTTCGAGTTCAATAGGAATGACGGCTTCGGTGCCATAAGCAAGGGCGAATAGAGTATGGCCAATCGCGGACTTGTGGGTGGTCTGTAAGCCCATAATACTATTGGGAGTTCATCCACCCACTTGCCTCTAGCCTTTTCCAAACGCTTCTTCAGAATGGACTTTATGATTTTTTTCACAGTTTCAACTTGTCCATTTGCTTGAGGGTGAGCAACTGCCCCAAATCTCTTTTCAATATGATGCCAACGGTAGAAGTCTTTGAATTTAGCAATGTCAAATTGAGTCCCATTATCACTTACAATGGTTTGTGGAAGGCCAAAATGACAAATGATGTTCTGGACAGTGAAGTTAATTACTTTCTTTGTCGTGATCATGGATAAAGGCTTTGCTTCAGCCCATTAGGTGAAAAAATCAACTGCTACGATGGTGTACTTCGCACCACCTTTTGAGATCGGTAAGGAACCGATAATATCTATGCCCCATATGAAAAACGGCCATGGACTGACCATTTGTGTGATTTCTATCGGCGTAGCTCTTAGAACTTTTGCATACATCTGGCACTTGTCACATCGCCTAGCATAATCAGCAGCATCTCGGTTGACAGTCGGCCAATAATACCCATAACGGAGTATTTTCTTTGCTAGGGTTTGCCCCCCAATGTGATCGCCACATTCCCCTTAATGGACTTCCTTTAGGACTCGTTTTATTTCATCATGAGTGATACACTGGAGTAGGGGAATGAAAAAACCTTTTCTATACATGACTCCTTCTTGAATGATATATTGTGAAGCTTTGCGGAGGATTGTCGCCTTTCATTCCTCCGTTCGGGAAGGACTCACTGTAGCAAATAGTCTTTAATCGGAGTCGTCCATGGCTCCTTCTCAAGCTCCATTTCTAGTACCCACTCGATTTCCATCCAGTTTATGCTCGGAACGTGTAGTACTTTGACTGGGACCAAGCCCATTTGTTGTGCATCCCCAATGCTAGCAAACTTTTCCAATGAGTCAGCCTCTTCCATTTTATCCCGAGGAATGTGGGTGATGTCATAATTCTCAAAATCAGTCAACAGCTCTTGGACTTGGATAAGGTACAGAGCGAATCGTTGTCCTTTAGCTTGGTAATCTCCTATGACTCGGTATACTACCAATTGTGAATCGCAAAAAGATTCCAAGAGATTTTATTCCCAGTTCTCTAGCAAGTTTGAGTCCAGCAATCAGAGCTTCATAACCAGCTTCGTTGTTCATTGTAGGGAAGTCAAGCTTCAAAGCGTAGCAAATTGATCGATCATCCAGGGTTACTAGCATGATTCTGGCTTTAGAACAATGATCATTGGATGCTCCATCCGTATACATTTTCCATCGGATGGTAAGGGCTCCATCGCTCTTTGGGAGATCATCCTATGCAGTGAATTCTATATAAAGTCCATCGGTGTCTGTCCCTAGATGGCTCTTCAAGGGAGATAAATGATGTCGAATTGACTCAGTTCAATATTCCACTTGATTAACCTTCTTGATGTCTCAGGTCGCTGTAGGACCTGTCGTAAGGGCTGAATGCAGTAAACATTAATGGGATGAGCCTGAAAGTAGGGTGGAGTTTTCGTGAAGCAATCAACAAGCAGTATGCCAATTTCTCTATCTTTGGATAATTCCTTTTAGTTCTAGTTAATCACTTGCTAACATAACAGACCGGTCTCTGGATCCGATTCTCCTCGCGAAGCAGTGCGGCACTTATAGCGTGTATCAATACGGCTAAGTAGATATACAAGTCTTCATGATCCACCAGCTTTGACAAGATGGAAGGTTTCTTTAAGTGGTTCACCAAGACTCGGAATGCATCTTCACAATCCTACGTCCATTTAAAGTTCCTTTTCCCCTTCTAATTAAGTCGAAGAAAGGAATGCATTTATCGGTAGCTCTGGAAATAAATCGACTTAAGGCAACAACCTTCCCATTTACGCTCTGTACTTGTTTGATGGTCTTTGGCGCTTGGATGTTGCGAATTGCTCGAATCTTCTCGGGATTGTCTTCGATTCCACAAGCATTGACGATGAAACCCAAGAACTTTCCGATGCCATGCCAAGAGAACATTTCAGATGATTGATCTTCATTTTGTAATATCGGAGGATATCGAACATTTCTACTAAGTCTCTAATGTGGTCGCTTGATTGTCATGACTTCACGAGCATGTCATCCATGTATACTTCCATTGTCTTTCCAATCTGATCTTTAAACATTTTGTTGACTAGGCATTGATAGGTTGCTCTAGCATTCTTCAATCTGAATGGCATTACCATGTAACAGTACAATCCGACATCGGTAATGAAACCGGTGTGCTCCTGGTCGGGGATGTGCATCGAGATTTGGTTATATCTAGAGTACGCATCCATGAAAGATAACAACTCGTGTCCTACGGTTGAATCTACTAGCTGGTCAATTCTTGGAAGGGGAAAACTGTCCTTTGGACATGCCTTGTTTAAGTCTGAGTAACCAACACATGCCCGCCATTTTCCATTCGCCTTTCTCACAAGTACAGGATTAGATATCCATTTAGGATAGAGGGCGTCGCGAATAAACCCATTGCCTTTGAGTTTATCCACCTCCTCTTTAAGGGTAGAAGATCTCTCTGGGTCCATGCAACGCCCTTTCTGTTTCACCGGGGTATGCCTCGGGTCGATATTTAATGCATGGATAGCAATGGGAGGCGAGATCTCATACATGTCAGAGTGAGTCCAAGCGAACACGTCAAGATTCACTGGGAGAAAACCATCAAGTTCTTTCATCATCGGGGGAGGGGGCTGAACTATAATCCGATCTTTAGGACTCATGACGGGTCATCGTGGCTGACCGTGAGGTTAATCGTCAACTCAGCCAGTGCAACCTTGGTCTCTTTGGGCTCCTCCTCATCATTCTTTGGATCAATGTCTTTATAGAACCGACCGTGGTGCCCAAGCCAAGGCCTAAGCGTTGGTTGTCAATATTCGATGGTTTGGATGCGGAGAGACTAGTCCACACCCTTTCCTTTCTCCTTCCGTTGGGCATCTCTCAGTCCAGCTACATAGCAGGCACATCCGGTCGCCTGATCACCATGCACAACTCCAACACCGTTATCAGTTGGGAACTTCAAAGCCAAACACCATGGGGCAAGAGCTGCCCGAAATTCAGCTAGGACTGTTCGGCCTATAAAAGAATTATATGGAGAATCAACATCCAAGACAACAAATGGCAAAATCCGTACTCTCCTGCGGTCGCCTTCTCCCAACTCCACGGGCAATTCAACATATTTGATAGCTTCGGTCGCAGCATCGTTAAAGTCATGAATCCAAGCTTTATACAGTTTCAAGTCCCTGGCTTCTATCCTTATCTGATCGTAAGCCTTTTTGAAAATTATATTTATGAAACTTCCACAATCAACCAAGATCCTCCTCACTAAGGCGGGGACGATCATGGTCGAAATGACCATTGGGTCGATCATTGGTGCCTCCACCTTATTTACATCTTTGTTTTTGAACACAATGTCATTTGACATTGTACGCTGCTATTTTGCTAGAGCTCCATCTTCTATACTCGAACAACGGTAAAAATTCATATGCTGATCGCGCCAGCATAGCACTCCATCTCATGCCAACTCTTATCATCTAGATGCAGTCCTCCAATTATTGTATTGATCACTAATCTTCTACCAGGCTGCGCAGGCTCCTCAGCCCAGTGCGGAGCTTGTCCTCGGTTGGGGTCAGGATTCCCCTGCCCGCCATCATGCAGGGCTTTAACGAACTGTTGTAATTTTCTTTCCCGAATCAGTTTCTCAATAACATCCTGGAGATACCTACATTCATTCGTGCTGTGACCATTGCATTCATGAACCGACAATATTTTCCAGTTTGTTTTTGCTTCTCCGTCGATTTTTTTGGAGGTGGCTTCCTATACTGCATAGTATTGCATGTAAACAAGTAAATGTTCTTTAGAGATGTATTCAGTGGTGTATAGGTATCATACATACAATCCTAGGCTTTCCTCTCCCGAAATCCCTCTTTTGTTTCCGATCACCACCTTTCTTTTGCTGATTCGGTTTACTTTGGACGTTTACTTGAACTTTTCCGGAACTATCCCCAGACTGTTTCACTGCAATGTTATTCTGCACTCCTTCTCCACTTGGTCCCACAACATTCTTCTTCCTAGAGTATCTACCTTCCTCTTTCCTCAAATACCGAGCTGCTTTTGCATAGAAACGTTTCAATGTTGCGGGTGGTTTGCCAGCTAACCAATCGCCAAAGTCAGATTCTGGGTCAATCCCTCTTGTTACCGCCATCAATATTGAATGGTCATTCGGATTACTGACTTCTGTGACGGCTGTATGAAATCTCTCTAAATAATCTTTCAACAATTCTCCGGAGCCTAGATCACGCTAGATAGGGACATTACATTTCTGGGGCGAGTTGCATGCATACGGAATTGCTCCACAAATTTTGTTGCTAAATCGTCAAATCTAGAGATTGACCGTAGGGGTAATCTTGTAAACCACATCGTTGCTATGCCAGAGAGAGTAATAGGAAAACATCTGCATTTTGTTGCATCATCAGCTCTTGTAGAATCTATCAACTATTCATATCTCATGATGTGCTACATGGGGTCGGTTTTTCCCTCGTAGGTAGGCATCGACGGCATGCTGAACCTCCTTAAATACTCCACATGTAAGATATTGTCGGTGAATGGGGTATGGCTTCTCAAGATTCCCCAATCGTCGTTGGTCAGGCCTTGGCTCTCCCTTACTAGCTGTTTAACCATAGCTGACAAGTCCGACGTTTGGATAGTTGGAGCCAAGCGGTAGTCGTGCTTCATCTCACGTGAATGGTCCAGTTAATGTCTATGGGTCGTTCCACGCCTTCTTAGCTCAACCTCCTCTCAATGTATATCATGTGCGTTCACTTCATCGTCATTTCGGGGAGGTAACGGGTCTGCACCCACCTGAACTCCAGCATCCAAATCAATCGCAGCAGCTCCAGCTTGTGTTCTAACATGAAGAGGCAAGCTTCCTCCTTTAGAGGAGGGATCGACATCGATCGGTCTAAGGAAGCCAGGTTGGCTTGCCTGTTAATGTCCAGAAGCTTTTGCATGATATCTGTCAATTCTGCGATGCGTACGTCTATGATAATCATCTAATGAACTAGAACTCTCTGATGTAGACTAAGGGGTTGGCTCGCTCCTAGCTTTCCCACTTTGTTGATTCTAAGTTGATTCATTAGATCGATATTCGCTTGAATCTGCTGGTTCAACTGTCGGCTACTATCCACTAACTCTCTCATCAAATTTTGGAAATCAGCTCTAGTAATGGAATCAGCCGGATTCTGGACATCAGCGGGATTGGCAGCATTCACATCTACTGGTAGATAGCTCAGGACTCCTTGTGAGATGTTAGCGTTCTCGTTTCCTTCTGCGTTTTGAGAGGTAGATCGGGTGTTCCTAACCATTATTGATAGTTTCCTTAGACTTTGGCAAATCTGAATAGAATGAATAAGCTTCTTGGCGATATTTATGGATCTCTTCGGGGGATTTATGCAATCTAGCAGCAGCAAAGGGATCCAAATAGGGTTGAGAATCTCCTTCTCAGTGAAAGCACCAAAATGTTTGCACCTCAAATTGGCATAAACACCCAATAGAGATTTCATAGAAAAATAAATGAAGAATATAAATGAAAACAGAGGAAACAAGCAGTTAAATGATAGAAAATCAAAGCAATAATAAGAACATAACGATTTATAGTGGTTCGACATTGTTTGTCTGTGTCCACTTTGAATATATAGCTTTATTAATCACTTTGTAAACCGAGTACAATAGGGATCAGATGAAAATCCTTAATTACAATAAGGTACAAAGCAACTAGCAGCGTAAAATCTCGAAAATGAACAATCAAGCCAGTATTTATAGAGGAAGGTGGCGAAATATCTCCCTTAAAATTCGGCAACAGGATCTCCAAAACTATATGGACCCATAAAAGGGACCACATGGCCTAAATCCCAAGGAATATGGATTGGTGACGATCCCTATTTTTAGAGGAATTTGGGGGTGCGATCCCTATGGGAGCTTTCTTATGTTGTAATATGCTTAGGCTTCAAGTTTCATGCCAATTGGATTAGTAGAACTTGAGTTATTGCTCGATCTTTGCTGCAATGTGAGTTGTTTCCTGATTTAGGCCGATCCCTATAGAGGGAAGAGGACCGATCCCTCTTTCTTCATCCTTTTGAGGTACAGTACCTAGGGTAGGCTCTCTAGGAACCCCACATCTTATTTCCATAGTCTCATATACATTGGACTTATGGATCCTAAAATATTGATTGTTTTCCATTGAATTGCACTTGTTTGGCTGAAATAGGCCGATCCCTATGATTAAGAGGGATTATAGCTGATCCCTTTTCTATGTTAAACTATATTCTGTACTTTGAACTTTTTGCATTACATATTTCTCAATTCCGTTTGATCATGGCTTCATATTGTCATCTGTACTTGATTTTTGGAACCCACGATCATTGCTCTGGACTTACCGGTCTTTATGACAGTCGAATTTAACTTACCCAATCAGCTTGGATATAGCCGGGTTAAAATACCTGATAACTATTACCCTCTCAGTTTACTTCAAAACCTCTTAAGATATTAATTTGATTATATTTCTTAATTTTCAAAATATTTACACAAATTTTAAATGATTTATTAATTATTGTATTTTTTAGCAAATATCTCAATTATTCTTTTATTAATTAATTTCTTTAAACCAATAAATATTATATTTATAAAAGTTTATATAAACTTCCATAATTCCATTTTCATGTTATTATTTATTTTACTTTTATTGCATCTAATTCAGTTTATTTTAATTTAATTTATTCCTATTTTTATTTTATTTTATTTTATTATATATATAACTACACTGACATCGGTCGACCGATACAATTCAATTCGCAAACGGACAAAGTTATGTTTTGTAATTAACACTTCCATCCCATACAATCAACCAATTCAATCATCAACTAATTCCAAAACTAATATACCAACAATCCAAACAGTTATCGATTTTAAACCATTAATTAAACCAATCGTGTGATTCTAACAATTCAAACGATATATGAGATGATTATCTAAATGAAGAGATAAAATGACATAGTCATGAGTGTAGAGTACTCACCTCCAATTGTTCAACTTACACTTCGACATCGGATAACAACCACATCAGGCGCCTTTCATTGATCAGCTATTGCCTCCTTATTAACACCTTCATCGGTCATCATCGTTCTAACCTCCATGCCATCACTGTTGTAACCACCATGCCAACTCCACCTTCAATCACCACCAATCATCACCATGAAACCTTACTCCTTCATCCTCGAAGTTGTCATCGGCTTCGAAAGTCCTCGCCTTTGACAGGCTTCACGCCTCCATCATCAGCCACTCGCACGACTTCCTTCCCATCAATCGCCGACGTCACCAGCCACCATGCTAGTATCGCGTGCCTATGCATTTTTCCCCAAAAAAATTGATTTTTCAAATTGGAGAAAAATTTGGAGATAGACTTTTTTGGGTACGATGGAATTGAGTCGGTTCCTATAGGGTTTGGATTTGAGGATACATAAAATGGTGCCGACTTCGGCTTATTCTTCTAAATGCTCTTTTAATTTAATCAATTTTATTTTATTTTTATTTTTTATGTATTTCTTGTTAGCTCTTTTTGCAAACAAATTTCAGTCTAATTTAATTTAATTACATTACCTTCTGCTAACTATGTTTCAATAAGATGACAAATCAATTTATTTATTGAATTTATTAAAACAAAATCTTTTATTAAAGAGATTTCAATTAAATAGATGTTAACTTTTAAAGATATTAATTATTAATATCACATTCGGACAAATTTATTTTAGTTTAATTTATTTAATTCACGGCGTAGAAGTAGGGTTGCTACAACCCCAAAATAGCCAAGTCCGACATGAATCGAGAAAAGCACATGATAAGGCTTCCTCTGTAGTTATGCTTACTAGTATGTGCTGGGTATACCGTTATAAATGTACTACATGGTAAGTAAGTCCTTGATAAGGTTCCATAGTAGGCATCTTGAAATCTTTGAGGTCCTTGGTAGTCCTATCTTTAGGGAGGAGGTACTATTAAGCTAAGCTCCAATTCCTCACTTCACTTGGTCATGTTTGAATGAATTGTCTAATGATTTGTGCCATTCCATCCTCTAGTTTTGGGTAACTATCAATGATAGCTCAACCTTTCCATTCGAGGGGAATGGTATCTTTCATCTTCCGTATGATGATTTGATCTTCAGTTACAAGCATGGTTATAGCTCTTAGATCGGTCCCAATGATCATTTTATCCTCCATTATTCATGATCTCAATGAGGGAATAGAAAGAGTTTGCTGTAGATGCCTCTGGTTCGGCATTATCCTGTTTGGTTCAATGCCAAACCGCTTCCTAGGTCTAGAATCGGGCTGCCCTTGCTCGTTTCCTCCCTTCAGCGTTCCTTCTTCCAACTCTTGGACCTTCTTGATCGAATTCTTTGTTAGAGTGTGACCCCCTTTATCTTCTGGATCCCCTAGACTTGGATCGCCCTTGTGTTCAAGTGTTGCGACCAATAGTTTGTGCCTACCCCAAGCATGTCATTAGTTGGTCCACCATTGCTTGATGTTGGGCAGCGAAACATTCATTTAGCTTGGCTACAACCCTATCCAGGTTGCTCAATTACGTCAACTAGCACCGGAGTGCTTGCCGAATGATCATCCAGAGTGGAGGTTGTTTCGTTGGGTGCGTGGACTTTCCCTACATTCTTGCTGGTAGCACCAACCTTGTTATTTGATCTCAAAGGCATGTTGAGAATCACGCTCTTAGTGAAAGCACCCAAAAATATTTGCACAAAAAATGGGCAAACACCTCCAATCGATTAGTTGTAGAGATGTGAATACAGGGTGTAACAGTCCAAAAACTCGGCCTTCGAAAATCGGCACCCGTACTTCACTTGTACTCAAAATGTCGTAGATTCAAATGCCGAATCTGGCTTGCCGGAGCATATAACACTTTTGAGAGTAAAATTAAGTAATATATCCAAACAAACAATTTTGGCCCATCTGGAGTTTATGTCCCATATTAATATATCAAATCTTCTTCCTGGATCTACCAGAAATTATCGAAGAATTGAGAAGAGATGTTTGAACAAAAGAGCTTAATAGAGAAAAGATTTTTCCACTGTTGCAGGGTATTGACCATTTATAGTCGTATTCCCCTGTCCCCTATCTCATCCTCTTCTTACACTCATACTCACTATCAGTGGATAGTAAGAGAATTTACTGAGGCATACGGACAGATATCTTAAGGATTACTCATTCTAGGGTATACTTCACCCTATCTCTAATGAGCTACTTAATGTGTTATACTCCTGAGCTAAAGTTCAACCTTAGCTCTGATACCAATTGTAACAGTCCAAAAACTCGGCCTTCGAAAATCGGCACCCGTACTTCACTTGTACTCAAAATGTCGTAGATTCAAACGCCGAATCTGGCTTGCCGGAGCTTATAACACCATTAAGTATAACAACACAGCGGAATAAAGAATATATCAATATATATTACATTGATATAATGACAGATACAAAAATCTGATACAACAGAATGATACAACAGATATCAATATACATCAGAGATATGATACAAGAAATAACAGCGGAAAGAAAATAGATAACACCAGCAGCGAATAGAATATCTCAAATAGAATGCTCCAATCCATAGCTAGCGGAAAGCAAGGTTAGTCGTCCAAGGATTGACTAGCTCCAGATAATCTACTCGACCTGAATATCTGAGGAACCCAACTCTAGACTGCCCGTGTGGAAAATGGTGGGCACCCAGAGTTTAGGAAGGAAACAATAAACTCCGGATCAGTCATGGGACTGGTGTGGGCAACAAAAACAGTTTATCTTTAAAACAACAACAAAAGAATTTTAACATTGAAATCCGCAATGCTTTTGAAAAATGAAACTACCATAAGACCTCCCGCCACACACACAATGCAAACGCAGACTTGGAGGAGATTTCTTCTTATGATAGCCAAAAATGCTTACTATGCAAGAAAACTCTTTTGATATTATTACTAGTGCATAGTGTAACAAAATCATTTCGAAAATACAATATTAATCTTAGCCAGCATAGGTACCATTATATTATGCCTACTATAGCTGCTATGTTAAATAGCAGGTTCTACAACTAAAACCGTACTGGGTTCGTATTGGAAATTGGATTTCCAACAAATGGTCAGGCTAAGGAACTTCCTTTCCTACTGCCGAATGGGATCGCCTCTGGCTGGACGTCCCGAGAGACAACTGCTCTCTGCCAACACAAGGCCGGGTTACCCCTGTAACTAGGTAACTCACGAATATGCCACCTCCCGGTCCTTTGGGACCTTTATCCGAGCGCTCGGTAACCAACATCACACATAATAAATAAGGTGTGTCCACATGAGTAAGTATCTGGGCTCCATACCATGATACTACCCTTTTCCAGAAGGAAATGACATACCCTAAAGGGCGCGACCCTCATAACCTTGCTGCATCATTCCTGTTTCGACCATTTCCGGTCTGTGAGGTCTGACGAAGTCTCGTCCACAAAGCTACGCTTTTTCACAAAGCCGTGCTTTGATCAACAAATGATCCGTAAATGATCAATACACAACAACACTCAGCATGTCACATTACCAAATTGGGAGTATATCGCTGATAACCTTCAACTACATAACCTCCGAGCTCGTACGTCTCAGAGAAGGGTGTTAAGCTAAGAGAATAAATTCTCCGCCACCAACAGAAATGTATTTGAAAGAAATCTGCTTTATATCTCAAAGTGTAATGTCAGACATGTAACCATACAAGTCTGTTCCGGATTCGAACAGATCCGAAGGCACTTCCGAAGAAGCCCTTGCTATCCGGGTATTCACAATCCCGATCGGATTTCCCATCACTTAGGAAATCTCTATACCGGCACGAGAGACAATCGATAGGTCATCCTATCATTCTCGCAAATACCCGGTCTTCACCACCGGTCTTCAAATGCTATCCATATACGACGTATCATTATTCAGAATGGGTTTTGTGACACAAAGGTCCTCTCCCGGCTGAACCGAATAATGAGCGTAATATTCAAAAACAAATGGATAATGGGATTTCAATTAAGTCACAATTTATTACCCAAACTTCTCTTTTCAAATGGTTTAAACAAATTACCATTTTCAAATCTTTAAACAAAAAGATTCATTTTAACAACCTACTACGGTTTAAACAATTTCCACATTTTTATCTTTTAAATAAAAGATTCATTCACAGATTTTCCAAATCAATTTCCATTTCAATTTAACTCGTTAAATCTTTAAATCAAAGATTTAACTTATAGCTTTCAAAACAATTTTATTTCGAATGGTTTAAATAAATCATCATTTTAAATCTGTTAAAAATAAACAGATTTAATTCATAGCTTTCAAAAAGAATTCATTCATAACTTGGAAAACCATTTTTTTTATTCAATCTTGAAATTCCTTTAATTAAACTGGAATTTCATTTCTTATCTGAAAGCTTTTATTCTTTTTAAAACAAACAGTTTTCATTTTGGAAATCTGATTCATTCATACGAGTTAAGGTTCTTGGGTTAAATCCAAATTCTCAAAATTATACTTTTAAAATGGTTTAACTTCATATAAACACGTTTATATCATCAAAATTTCCAATCATTGAATTCAATTCCAAATATTGAATTCAAATTCAAATTTGAATTTCAAACTAAATCAAGTTATTCAAAATAGCCTTTTATCTTTGAAAACACTTTTTTCAAAAGCTTTAACATTTAACCCAAATCCATTTCCAAAATTAATTGAAATTAAAATTTCAATTTCAAAAATATTAAATTTAAATCATCTGTGACTTAACCGATTTCCACATGAAATCCATATTTGTGTGTGTAAAAGTGTGGTCCAGGGGTTTAACACAATAGTGCAACATCATTCAATCATCACAGATCAGAATACAGAAATATAGTTGATAAGCGGTATAAGGATAACGCTTATCTTTTATTCACAGATCACAAATATATATCACATATAAGTAAATTACAGATCACAACATAAATCAGGATGTATCACAAAGCATCACAAATCAGGGATATCAAACAATTCACATTCAATAGAATCCAAACATTCACAAGTAAAATTTATTAATCAATTGATTAATTTAAATTAGATGTATTAATTATTAATCCAGGTTAATTATCATAAGTTAATTTCAAATTATTTGAAATAAATCCTCTTTTCAAATTTTATTAGTTAATCTTTTACTTATAATTCATCAACCTTTAATTTTTAAATAATTAACCTTTAATTATTTAATTCACCATTTAATTAATCATCTTCAATTAATAAATTAACCTTTAATTAATTAATTACCATTCAATTAATGATCCTTGATTAATTACATTAATTAATCCTTTAATTATGCTGAGTCGTCATCACTTAATTACTTCCCTCAAGTAATTACCCTTTTTTTCATTTAATAAATCAATTTACTTAACCAGTTTAATAATTTATTTAATTACTTTAAATTAAGTAATTATCTTTAAGTAATCAATTACCTTTAATTACTTATATTAATTATCCTTAACCATTCACAGTAATTAAACATTAATTACTTTTAATTAACATTCATAAATCTCTAATTAGTAGTTAATCAATCATAATCATTAGTTAAATAAATTAATTAACTATTCTTAATTAATTTCATTTAGTAATTATCCTTTTATTTATTTATTTATTTAATAATTAATGAATTATAAATCATCATTATATTTTCATTACTTAAAATAAAATTCATTCATACTCATGATTTAATTATTATCCACAATATGTTTGAAATCATTGATTTCAAATTTACTTTTAAATTTCAAATTTGATTTCAAGCTTTGAAATAACTACCAATTTTCCTTTAATAAAGTTAAAAAAACTCAAATTATTATTTTCCCTCTAACTTCCATATGTTGAAGTAATATTTTGGTTATAAAAGAAATTTCTAAGAGTTAAAATAAAATTCCTTTTTAAATTTACATATTAAAAAAAGTATAATTTAACATTTAAATCTATTTTCAAGCATTTAAAATTTAAGACTTTAATTTCTCAAAATCTGGAACTTCAAAGTTAGACTTCAGATCTGGGTTTACAAATGTTGATTTAACTTTGTTGAAAACTTTTCTTTACAATTTAAACTTCATTTTGAATTCCTTTTCACTACTTAAACATCTTTCAGTTATTAAACAATTTTAGATTTAAACTTATTTTCAAACTAAGTTTCAAAACTGCACTTAAATTTATATTTTAACTTTGATTTAAAACTTAGTTAAAACCTTGTTTTATAAATTTGAAATTAAATTTTAAAATTTAAAACAGAAACAGGTTCTGTTAAAATCTATACCAGCATATCTACCCAGGTCCCAACCCCTCCTGCTTCGAGTTCCACTACACTAAACTTCGAGCCCAACATCAATTCGTTCGATAATTTCTCGAGCCTTTTTCCCCTTCTCAACTCAAATTTTCCCAGAACCAAGAAGTGCACCGTGCACGTGCACAGTGGCTTCTGGCTGCCTCCAACCATCTCTGATGGTCTTCCCACATCGGAGATCGACTTCACACCAGACTCCGGTCGTCAGTTCACCTCCATCAACTAGAAATTGAATTTGAGTTCAAGCTAAAACCTGGTACATCACTGGCTTCACCATTAACCCTGGAAACCATCGTCGTTCTCGACACCTCGACCATCCGAACTCCTGAAATTCTGGCCATCACTTCGTCCACTCTCCCCCTATCACCGCCTAAAACCACAAAGTACTCGATCGCACGTAGATGACGAACGAAACAAAATACACAGCCTCGACGAAAATTAGATTTTCGAACTTCTCGAGTTCGCCGCCGTCACCACGACCATCTGCACACTACCCCACTATTTTTCCCTGAACCGTCGTTCATCCCTCCATCACCAAGCAAGATCTCGACCACCACAAGTCAGTGAATCTCCATAGATCACTAAAAGAATGAAATTTATACAAACCCAAACTACTCTTTCAATCTTACTCTAAAAATTAAAATTTTTGTTTTAAAAATCACATTAAAGTATACGAATTCAACCTACATACCTGAATTCGAAAATTAAAAAGTTTAAATTTTAACTTATTTAAAGATTTGCTCAGGTGTTTTGGTTTCCAAAGTCATTAACAGGTTGTTTAAACTTGAATTGATTTTAAACTTTAATATATACCATAACAAACAAACTTTATTTTAATCTTAAGTCCAAAAAGTCAGTAGATCAAGAGGAATTGAATTTTAAAACTCAAAACTACTGCTTAAACAAAGAGCAGGATATCACATGAGATAACTGTGCACACACATACATCCATCACTCACATATACTCAGAGAAACATATATAACATACTTATCACAGAGATACTTGCAACAGAATCATATATTTAAAAAAAGTAGTGTTACTCACCTTGGTTTGCAGAAGAAAACAGAGCTTCTTGTTTGAAAAGTTTTAAGCTTTTTAAAACTGAGAATTGTTTTGCTTTGATCTCTGGTTTGAATTGAATGAATTGTTGTTCAAGTTGTAGTTGATCATGCATTTGTTTGAATTGCTCCACTGGTTTTGATTTCTGAAAACTGAAGCTTGTTTTCAGTTTTGATTTTCTTTTTCTTTTTTTTTCTTAAATGGACGAATTGATGGGGAAGTTGATTAATATGTAGAAAAGAAGGTGACAGGGTATACATTTGGTACAAGTGATATTTGGTTTTGTACAAATTAGTCCAGAGATTTTTATTTCAATTGGAGGCTGAGGTACCTTGCATTAATTAATTTGTACAACTTTATATTTGCTTTCATTTCGGCTATACATGTTTGTTCATACTTACCTTCATTTGCAAGCTTTCATGTATATGTATGTTTCTTCTTTTGTGGCTGAAGTGATGTTGTCTTCATTTGTTTCTTTGCATACTTATGTGTTTACTTATTCTATTCCATACTTATCCAATCTTTGTTTATACTTGAGTGTATATTTAGTTTATTTTATTTTATTTTCCTTTGTTGCTTTACAATATGAATAAAGTCCTATTTTCATTACATTATAATATAGCTAATTTGTTTACTTTCTATTTTACAAAATTCATTAATATGTTGTTTGCTTTTATTTATAACTATATAATTTATCTTATATATCAATGTTTTTGTTTTTGTTCATAGCTTATGTATTAATTATTATTGCTTTATAGAATAAGTGAACTTCTATTTTTGTTTTACTTTTATTACTTCTTTTGCCTTTACAACATTACTTTATAATATAATTAAATTTCTATTTTAATTTGTTGTTAAATTTTATTTAATGAATTACTTTATAATTGTATAACTTATCTTTGATTTATTTCTTATTATTTTGTAATATAGATAATTTCTATTTTTAATTAGTTTTTAAAGTTTAGCAAATGTATTTTTTATATCTTATATATTTTCATTTATAAACCATTTATTTACAATTTAAATTCAAATCAAATATATATCTATATATATTTCAAATTTGCTCATATATGCTCAAATACATATCTATTCACATATATACATATATATATACAATATTTTAAATTTAAATGATTTATACAAAATTTATTTGAGTCCGGGGAAACTCGCATCACTTTATCATTTAATTTTTACAATTTTATTCAATAATTAATTTAATTATCAATTAAATGTAATTAAAATTCGGGGTCGTTACAAACTTCCCCCCTTAAAAGAATTTCGTCCTCGAAATTGCCAAGGAGACACAAAGATAGATGAAGAATGTTTCATCAAATCAAACTGAATATTTATTCTGCATTTGGCTTACCAAATCAGAATATCAATAACAGATACAAGAACGAATCTGTTTTAGTACTTCAGAAGACACTTGGGTTATCCAGATCTACGAAGTATGCAGTGGTATTGGTTAGTTCAAAGGGATAACTAACCATTCGTAGAATATATTGGGACCCAAAGAATAGACAGATGTATGGATACAATTTCCAAAGCTTTTAAATTTAGAAACCAAATTATACCTATCAACCATAGCATTCAAAGCATCCAATTCATCCAAACAAACAATTTTGGCCCATCTGGAGTTTATGTCCCATATTAATATATCAAATCTTCTTCCTCGATCTACCAGAAATTATTGAAGAATTGAGAAGAGATGTTTGAACAAAAGAGCTTAATAGAGAAAAGATTTTTCACTGTTGCAGGGTATTGACCATTTATAGTCGTATTCCCCTGTCCCCTATCTCATCCTCTTCTTACACTCATACTCACTATCAGTGGATAGTAAGAGAATTTACTGAGGCATACGGACAGATATCTTAAGGATTACTCATTCTAGGGTATACTTCACCCTATCTCTAATGAGCTACTTAATGTGTTATACTCCTGAGCTAAAGTTCAACCTTAGCTCTGATACCAATTGTAACAGTCCAAAAACTTGGCCTTCGAAAATCGGCACCCGTACTTCACTTGTACTCAAAATGTCGTAGATTCAAACGCCGAATCTGGCTTGCCGGAGCTTATAACACCATTAAGTATAACAACACAGCGAAATAAAGAATATATCAATATATATTACATTGATATAATGACAGATACAAAAATCTGATACAACAGAATGATACAACAAATATCAATATACATCAGAGATATGATACAAGAAATAGCAGCGGAAAGAAAATAGATAACACCAGCAGCGAATAGAATATCTCCAATAGAATGCTCCAATCCATAGCTAGTGGAAAGCAAGGTTAGTCGTCCAAGGACTGACTAGCTCCAGATAATCTACTCTACCTGAATATCTGAGAAACCCAACTCTAGACTGCCCGTGTGGAAAATGGTGGGCACCCAGAGTTTAGGAAGGAAACAATAAACTCCGGATCAGTCATGGGACTGGTGTGAGCAACAAAAACAGTTTATCTTTAAAACAACAACAAAAGAATTTTAACATTGAAATCCGCAATGCTTTTGAAAAATGAAACTACCATAAGACCTCCCGCCACACACACAATGCAAACGCAGACTTGGAGGAGATTTCTTCTTATGATAGCCAAAAATGCTTACTACGCAAGAAAACTCTTTTGATATTATTACTAGTGCATAGTGTAACAAAATCATTTCTAAAATACAATATTAATCTTAGCCAGCATAGGTACCATTATATTATGCCTACTATAGCTGTTATGTTAAATAGCAGGTTCTACAACTAAAACCATACTGGGTTCGTATTGGAATTGGATTTCCAACAAATGGTCAGGCTAAGGAACTTCCTTTCCTACTGCCGAATAGGATCGCCTCTGGCTGGACGTCCCGAGAGACAACTGCTCTCTGCCAACACAAGGCCGGGTTACCCCTGTAACTAGGTAACTCACGAATATGCCACCTCCCGGTCCTTTGGGACCTTTATCCGAGCGCTCGGTAACCAACATCACACATAATAAATAAGGTGTGTCCACATGAGTAAGTATCTGGGCTCCATACCATGATACTACCCTTTTCCAGAAGGAAATGACATACCCTAAAGGGCGCGATCCTCATAACCTTGCTGCATCATTCCTGTTTCGACCATTTCCGGTCTGTGAGGTCTCACGAAGTCTCGTCCACAAAGCTACGCTTTTTCACAAAGCCGTGCTTTGATCAACAAATGATCCGTAAATGATCAATACACAGCAACACTCAGCATGTCACATTACCAAATTGGGAGTATATCGCTAATAACCTTCAACTACATAACCTCTGAGCTCGTACGTCTCAAAGAAGGGTGTTAAGCTAAGAGAATAAATTCTCCGCCACCAACAGAAATGTATTTGAAAGAAATCTGCTTTATATCTCAAAGTGTAATGTCAGAAATGTAACAATACAAGTCTATTCCGGGTTCGAACAGAACCGAAGGCACTTCCGAAGAAGCCCTTGCTATCCGGGTATTCACAATCCCGATCGGATTTCCCATCACTTAGGAAATCTCTATACCGGCGCGACTCAGTGCAGAGACAATCGATAGGTCATCCTATCGTTCTCGCAAATACCCGGTCTTCACCACCGGTCTTCAAATGCTATCCATATACGACGTATCATTATTCAGAATGGGTTTTGTGACACAAAGGTCCTCTCCCGACTAAACCGAATAATGAGCATAATATTCAAAAACAAATGGATAATGGGATTTCAATTAAGTCACAATTTATTACCCAAACTTCTCTTTTCAAATGGTTTAAACAAATTACCATTTTCAAATCTTTAAACAAAAAGATTCATTTTAACAACCTACTACGGTTTAAACAATTTCCACATTTTAATCTTTTAAATAAAAGATTCATTTACAGATTTTCCAAATCAATTTCCATTTCAATTTAACTCGTTAAATCTTTAAATCAAAGATTTAACTTATAGCTTTCAAAATAATTTCATTTCGAATGGTTTAAATAAATCATCATTTTAAATCTGTTAAAAATAAACAGATTTAATTCATATCTTTCAAAAAGAATTCATTCATAACTTGGAAAACCATTTTTTTATTCAATCTTGAAATTCCTTTAATTAAACTGGAATTTCATTTCTTATCTGAAAGCTTTTATTCTTTTTAAAACAAATAGTTTTCATTTTGGAAATCTGATTCATTCATACGAGTTAAGGTTCTTGGGTTAAATCCAAATTCTCAAAATTATACTTTTAAAATGGTTTAACTTCATATAAACACATTTATATCATCAAAATTTCCAATCATTGAATTCAATTCCAAATATTGAATTCAAATTCAAATTTGAATTTCAAACTAAATCAAGTTATTCAAAATAGCCTTTTATCTTTGAAAACACTTTTTCAAAAGCTTTAACATTTAACCCAAATCCATTTCCAAAATTAATTGAAACTAAAATTTCAATTTCAAAAATATTAAATTTAAATCATCTGTGACTTAACCGATTTCCACGTGAAATCCATATTTGTGTGTGTAAAAGTGTGGTCCAGGGGTTTAACACAATAGTGCAACATCATTCAATCATCATAGATCAGAATACAGAAATATAGTTGATAAGCGGTATAAGGATAATGCTTATCTTTTATTCACAGATCACAGATATATATCACAGATAAGTAAATTACAGATCACAACATAAATCAGGATGTATTACAAAGCATCACAAATCAGGGATATCAAACAATTCACATTCAATAGAATCCAAACATTTACAAGTAAAATTTATTAATCAACTGATTAATTTAAATTAGAAGTATTAATTATTAATCCAGGTTAATTATCATAAGTTAATTTCAAATTATTTGAAATAAATCCTCTTTTCAAATTTTATTAGTTAATCTTTTACTTATAATTCATCAACCTTTAATTTTTAAATAATTAACCTTTAATTATTTAATTCACCATTTAATTAATCATCTTCAATTAATAAAGTAACCTTTAATTAATTAATTACCATTCAATTAATGATCCTTGATTAATTACATTAATTAATCCTTTAATTACGCTGAGTCGTCATCACTTAATTACTTCCCTCAAGTAATTACCCTTTTTTCATTTAATAAATCAATTTACTTAACCAGTCTAATCATTTATTTAATTACTTTAAATTAAGTAATTATCTTTAAGTAATCAATTACCTTTAATTACTTATATTAATTATCCTTAACCATTCACAGTAATTAAACATTAATTACTTTTAATTAACATTCATAAATCTCTAATCAGTAGTTAATCAATCATAATCATTAGTTAATTAAATTAATTAACTATTCTTAATTAATTTCATTTAGTAATTATCCTTTTATTTATTTATTTAATAATTAATGAATTATAAATCATCATTATATTTTCATTACTTAAAATAAAATTCATTCATACTCATGATTTAATTATTATCCACAATATGTTTGAAATCATTGATTTCAAATTTACTTTTAAATTTCAAATTTGATTTCAAGCTTTGAAATAACTACCAATTTTCCTTTAATAAAGTTAAAAAAACTCAAATTATTATTTTCCCTCTAACTTCCTTATGTTGAAGTAATATTTTGGTTATAAAAGAAATTTCTAAGAGTTAAAATAAAATTCCTTTTAAAATTTACATATTAAAAAAAGTATAATTTAACATTTAAATCTATTTTAAAGCATTTAAAATTTAAGACTTTAATTTCTCAAAATCTGGAACTTCAAAGTTAGACTTCAGATCTGGGTTTACAAATGTTGATTTAACTTTGTTGAAAACTTTTCTTTGCAATTTAAACTTCATTTTGAATTCCTTTTCACTACTTAAACATCTTTCAGTTATTAAACAATTTTAGATTTAAACTTATTTTCAAACTAAGTTTCAAAACTGCACTTAAATTTATATTTTAACTTTGATTTAAAACTTAGTTAAAACCTTGTTTTATAAATTTGAAATTAAATTTTAAAATTTAAAACAGAAGCAGGTTCTGTTAAAATCTATACCAGCATATCTACCCGGGTCCCAACCCCTCCTGCTTCGAGTTCCACTACACTAAACTTCGAGCCCAACATCAATTCGTTCGAGAATTTCTCGAGCCTTTTTCCCATGCTCAACTCAAATTTTCCCAAAACCAAGAAGTGCACCATGCACGTGCACAGTGGCTTCTGGCCGCCTCCGACCATCTTCGATGGTCGTCCCACATCGGAGATCGACTTCACACCAGACTCTGGTCGTCAGTTCGCCTCCATCAACTCGAAATTGAATTCGAGTTCAAGCTAAAACCTGGTACATCACTGGCTTCACCATTAACCCTGGAAACCATCGTCGTTCTCGACACCTCGACCATCCGAACTCCTGAAATTCCGGCCATCACTTCGTCCACTCTCCCCCTATCACCGCCTAAAACCACAAAGTACTCGATCGCACGTAGATGACGAACGAAACAAAATACACAGCCTCGACGAAAATTAGGTTTTCGAACTTCTCGAGTTCGCCGCCGTCACCACGACCATCTGCACACTACCCCGCTATTTTTCCCTGAACCGCCGTTCATCCCTCCATCACCAAGCAAGATCTCGACCACCACAAGTCAGTGAATCTCCATAGATCACTAAAAGAATGAAATTTATACAAACCCAAACTACTCTTTCAATTACTCTAAAAATTAAAAATTTTGTTTTAAAAATCACATTAAAGTATACAAATTCAACCTACATACCTGAATTAGAAAATTAAAAAGTTTAAATTTTAACTTATTTAAAGCTTTGCTCAGGTGTTTTGGTTTCCAAAGTCATTAACAGGTTGTTTAAACTTGAATTGATTTTTTAACTTTAATATATACCATAACAAACAAACTTTATTTTAATCTTAAGTCCAAAAAGTCAGTAGATCAAGAGGAATTGATTTTTAACACTCAAAACTACTACTTAAACAAAGAGCAGGATATCACAGGAGATAACTGTGCACACACATACATCCATCACTCACATATACTCAGAGAAACATATATAACATACTTATCACAGATATACTTGCAACAGAATCATATATTTAAAAAAAAGTAGTGTTACTCACCTTGGTTTGCAGAAGAAAACAGAGCTTCTTGTTTGAAAAGTTTTAAACTTTTTAAAACTGAGAATTGTTTTGCTTTGATCTCTGGTTTGAATTGAATGAATTGTTGTTCAAGTTGTAGTTGATCATGCATTTGTTTGAATTGCTCCACTGGTTTTGATTTCTGAAAACTGAAGCTTGTTTTCAGTTTTGATTTTTTTTTTCTTTTTTTTTTCTTAAATGGACGAATTGATGGGGAAGTTGATTAATATGTAGAAAAGTAGGTGATAGGGTATACATTTGGTACAAGTGATATTTGGTTTTGTACAAATTAGTCCAGAGATTTTTATTTCAATTAGAGGCTGAGGTACCTTGCATTAATTAATTTGTACAACTTTATATTTGCTTTCATTTCGGCTGTACATGTTTGTTCATACTTACCTTCATTTGCAAGCTTTCATGTATATGTATGTTTCTTCTTTTGTGGCTGAAGTGATGTTGTCTTCATTTGTTTCTTTGCATACTTATGTGTTTACTTATTCTATTCCATACTTATCCAATCTTTGTTTATACTTGAGTGTATTTTTTTTTTTTCTTTGTTGCTTTACAATATGAATAAAGTCCTATTTTCATTACGTTATAATATAGCTAATTTGTTTACTTTCTATTTTACAAAATTCATTAATATGTTGTTTGCTTTTATTTATAACTATATAATTTATCTTATATATCAATGTTTTTATTTTTATTCATAGCTTAAGTATTAATTATTATTGCTTTATAGAATAAGTGAACTTCTATTTTTGTTTTACTTTTATTACTTCTTTTGCCTACAACATTACTTTGTAATATATTAAATTTCTATTTTAATTTGTTGTTAAATTTTATTTAATGAATTACTTTATAATTGTATAACTTATCTTTGATTTATTTCTTATTATTTTGTAATGTAGATAATTTCTATTTTTAATTAGTTGTTAAAGTTTAGCAAATGTATTTTTATATCTTATATATTTTCATTTATAAACCATTTATTTACAATTTAAATTCAAATCAAATATATATCTATATATATTTCAAATTTGCTCATATATGCTCAAATACATATCTATTCACATATATACATATATATACAATATTTTAAATTTAAATGATTTATACAAAATTTATTTGAGTCCGGGGAAACTCGCATCACTTTATCATTTAATTTTTACAATTTTATTCAATAATTAATTTAATTATCAATTAAATGTAATTGAAATTCGGGGTCGTTACACAGGGTGTATAGCACGTTTGTTATATTTGTATTATGATTGATTTTCAAAGAGCAGATCACATATAGGTTATGTAGAAAGTAAGTTGCGGTAAAGTAAAGAAAACAAAGATTTATAGTGGTTCGACCAGAATGTGCCTATATCCACTGTCCATTTGTATTATTCTTCTTATAGGTCTTTGATATAATGTTTGAGATACAAGATATAATAGTCTGAAGCTCAATAGAAAGTAAGATATAGCTCAGAGAAGTATGTTTGGCTATTCCTATTTGGCTATTCTTGGTTGTCTATTCCTGTTCAGTTGTCTATGTTAGGCAGTTCCAATTAGGCGGTTCCTGCTTGGATATTCCCGCTAGATAGCTATTCCGATTAGCTATTCTAGATAGGCTGTTCCTGATAGGTTGTTCCTAGTTGTTGTTACTACTAGGCTACTCCTGCAAGCTGATCCTGCTAGGCTGTTCTTGCTAGTTGATCCTGCTAGGATGTTCCTTCTAGTTGATCCTTCTAGGCTGTTCCGGCTTGCTCTGACTTGTCTGCCATTACTGCTGTAAGCTTGGCTCTCTAGAATTGTCCTCCATTGTTGTTGGATGCTTTGGTATTTATAAGAGTGAAGAGGTGATATCATTAACTAAGATGTTTCCTTGTATATCTCGCCCAGAGGGAATATTTCCAAGAATCTGGAATATGTTTGATTATGTCCCAATATGCGCATATCTACTTCCACACACACACACACACACACACACACATATATATATATGCTCCTCGATTCGGTTAAGAAGTCGGTTCGGAGGGTGTTATTTGGCTAGGATGGATGTGGACAAGTTGTTGGCCAAGTACGCATGCTTCTCTATTTGGCTCAGCATGCTTGGTTCGGTATGTGGCTTGTAACGACCCGAAATTTCGGACACTTCATATTTAAATATCTGAACTATTTAAATATTTGAATTTTGGATAAAATGTTATTAAAATGATTTAATAAGCTTTTTAGCCTTCTTTTAAATCATAAGTAATGATGGTAAGCTTTTTTTGGAAAAATGTTTACAAAAATAAATATTTTGAAAAAATATCGATAATGTGACCGAAATTATGCATGTCTAATTAATTATCATGAATATAATAAGCAACTAAAAATATTTTCATGTTTATGGCTAGCTAAAAGCGATGATGTCATACATGAGGTAAAAAGAAGATATTTTAAAAGATGAGCAAATAAGGAAATACTTAAAAGTTAAGTAAATGTGACATAAAGGAGAAGTGATGTTAGTAATTAATGGTCGATCCTTTTGGAGGTTTTTTGGTCATTCAATATCTCATTTCCTAGCCTATAAATAGAAAGAAGGGGTTCGCTTCATAGTTTACTAATTCACTTAAGCTCGAGATGATGTATGAGAATTAAAAATGGTGGAAGTGCTTAAGCACTAACCTACTATTTCTTCTCTAATTTTTTAAGTTCTTAACCAAATCACCTCAAATCTCTTTTAAACTTTGGCTATAGACATCGTGGGAAGCATGATTAGTAAATAAAAAGTGGGAGAAGGTGAGAGAAAGATGGGGGATCTTGGAGGTGGCCGCGAGCATTGAAGGAGGAGGAGAGGTATGACCTTGGTTTAAAAGTGCTAAAGGTTGAACCTTTAGGCTTTTGGTGATGGAAGGAGGTGGTTCTTTGATTCTTGTGGCTTTCTGCTTGGGTTTGGCATGGATCTAAGTGATTTATCTCACTATTTTATAAGTATATAACGTGTGTGTAAAGTATAAAGTTAAAGTGACATTAACTAAGTAAAGTTATAAACTTTGGACCCCTCTTGCTTTTGAAAGCAAACGATAACTTTATATTGTATAACATTACTTCTATTACCCTCTTTTACAAGTGGCATGGCCTTGACTTGATGTTTAAATGGTTGTTTAACTCATGTGTTAAATTAAAGTAAGTCTGAAAGTGTTTGAAGCGAGAATAGTCGTTGTAAGTACACTTCAGAATCCCTTGTTTTTGGGAATTTCTATAAATAAATGGAAAGATATTTTTAAGGGTTTCTTACCATGGTTTTTAATCACCCTGAGGGTAACATTGAATATAAAAATTTCAAGTCTTAAATTATTTGTTTAAGCGGTTAAAACTAGTCACAAAGATCGTGTTTTTCAATGTTGTTTTTAACAAAGACTTTTAACAGCATTTATAAATACTGTAGTAAGTCGCTTATGGTTTTCAGTGTTAAAATTTAAATTTAAATTTGGTATTTTTCTCTAATCTTTTTAGAGATGTTTTCAAACATATATTTTAGTATTTTAAAGTTGGTTTGAAGTTTAAATATATTTCTAATAATTATATATGTATTTTCAGAGTAAAGAGGTTTTATAATATAAATATGTTTTTCATCAAATTATAAATTATATATTTTCAAATAATATTTTACATAGATATTTAAACCTATTTACAAGAATTTTTAAAGTTTTAAAAAAGGTGATTGATTAGGCTTAGCATTAAAAGCCGACGAGGTAGACTTCTCTATTTCCAAGAGTTAAGATTGATGTCGAGTAGGGATATGAGCAAGAGCTCTAACCTACCGGGCTTCACTCTTGAATGAGCAACAGTTAAGTTGGAATGTCGAAAACATGTTAATCTTATTGTTTACTTGTTCAAAAAGTAATTAACTTTGCTTAACGCTAAAAGTCGATGAAGTAGGCTTATCTATTTGTTGGAGTTAAGATTGATGTCGAGTAGGGACGGAGCAATAGAACTCTAACCTACCGGGCTTTCCTCTTGGCGAGGAATAATTAAGTTGGGAATGTTGGAAACAGGTTAATCATGTTGTTTGTTACTTATTTATGGAAATCGTTAATACTATATTTAACATTAAAAGTCGATGAGTATGCTTGTCTATTTGTGAGATTCAAGAATGAAGTGTCTAGGCAAGACATTAGTGCAACCAGTGCTCCAACTTACCCGGCTTCACTCTTGGACGAGGAATAGTATAAGTTGAAAGGTCAAAAACGAGTTAAGTATATGAACATTGATTTGTATAAGCAACTGTTTTGACTAGATAATTGGTTAGTCGACTATCGAACTTAACATATTATTAATAGATCTTTAAAAGAATGTTTTAAAGATAAAGCATAAGTGAAATGGTTCTGGGTTTGTTGTGACAATTTGTTAATAACAGTCGTCTTTAACCCTTTTTGATTATACTTATGAATATTATCTTAGACCTTTAAAGAATATTTTAAAGATAAGTATAAGTGAAATAGTTTTGGGTTTGTAGTGACAGTGTTTAAGTAACATTAGTCTCAAACCTTTTTAATAGATTTGTTAAATCACTTAGATCTTTAAAATAGATATTTAAAAAAAGGTTTAAAGTAAGAAATCTTGTTGATGGTCTGTGAATATACTTATACCATTTGAGATAAGTATATGAATACTTTTTAAAGATAGAGAAAAAGTGAAGGTTTAAAGTAAGAAATCATGTTAATGATTTGTAAATATACTTATACCATTTGAGATAAGTATATGAATACCTTTTGAAGTATTAAAAAGAGTACAAATGAATAGTAGAAATTGATAAACAATTTTTTATTAGATAAAAGAAGTTTTAGTAATAAAAGAAGTTTTAATTAATAAAAGATTAATTAAACAAAAAGGGGATTAAAAGCCACTTATGTGACTTAATCGTGCTTTGTGTGATTTAATCGTGCTTTGTATGTTTACTAGTTTATGGAAAACATTTAGTCGTATAATTAACACTAAAAGCCGATGAAGTAAGCTTGTCTATCTGTGAGAATTAAGACTGATTTTCATGTTGGGATATGAGCTTTAACCTATAAGCTTTACTCTTGATCGAGGGATAGTGTGAGATGAAAATATCAGAAATGCAATAAGTATACGAGACTTGGTTTCCATATGCAATCGCTCTCATTATCATTGAATGACCAAATTCGTCGATTCAGTCTTGAAGAAACCGGGATCAGTAAGCGTTTTAATTATCGAAAATCACTTCAAGACTAAGATACGTGTTCTATCTCTTAGAAGTAGATCTGTTCGAGATGCTGGAATCCATGTATGGTTTCGAGATGTGGAGATCCAATTTGGGATTCGTGTTTTGTTCGAGTGATGAAAACTCACGTGAAAGATGCCGAACGTGACCTCGACATCGGAAATGGCTAAAGATAGAGTAGGATGCATAACCTAGGGTTTAGCTGACCCACGTCAAGGTGTTGTCAACTCCATATCTAGAGATACTTATCGATTATTGGCTGGCGGGAGTTGATGATATTTGGTTCACGTTGTTCATGTTTATGTTCGGATGATGGGCCTCTTGTGTTTACCTTATGGTATATTTTATCTGTAGATATATGGGGCTTGAAAGGTATTTTTTGATCCTTGTGCATGAGGATCCGCTTCAGTTTACTAGAGGCATCTCCGTGGAAAATCCATTATACGAATGTTCCTTATCGATTTTGATTGTACCCTAGAATATGCTGTTGAATGTAACCAATGTAACCATTCCAGCTATGTTATAATATTTATATTCTACACCCTAGGCGTTACCTATTATATCACCTTATGTACTTATTAGATGATGATTCTTTTGAAAGGATAACCATTACGGCCTTCCATGCAGTCTCAAAAGTACTATTATATGCTAGCTACATATTCCTTGAGTTTCTCATACCAAACTTATGTTTGACGCTTGGTTTTTGTTTTCCCTAAATTCCTTGCATGCTCTTTTGAGTGATTTGAGAAAGGTAGGTTTTCATTGATGTCCTTTGAAGCTCGAGAAGATGGGCTGGATGTTTCACTTACCGTAGTATTCTTATTTCCACTACATTACTATTGTATGTATCGGCATTTTGTGAAGACATGTTGTTATAACTGTCCAGGTTGATGCTAGTACTTAGGTTTTGTAACTCCAAAATTTCTATATTGGAGTAACCCTTTGTACCGTTCTTTTGATATTATATATTATCGTTCCGCTATGAGATTCTGATATTGTGTTATCTTCTTTCTTGTTTTGTTTTTTTTCTTTTTATTTCACCATAACAATTCATCCTTTCGGTACATGGATGCTTGGTACACGAATACCGTGGATGTATTAGTGTTGACATTCAGGGGTTGAAAAGGCGAGTCGTTACACTTTTTCCTTGATCCGGCATGCCCGGTGTGTGGCTTCTTCCTTGGTCTGGCGTGTGACTTAGATATCCGGTTTGGTGGGTGCCCAACCACCGAACAGAAGATCCTGTTTGGTGGCTTGGCAGTAGCGAACAGAAACTTCTGTTCGGTTCTTCTACCACCAAACATAAAATCTTGTTTGGTGGCTTGGGGTTCCGAACAGAAAGTACTATTTGGCACATCAATCACCGAACAAAGGGGGGTTTGCTTCCCTATTTCTCCAAGCTCTCTGCCCTGCCTTGCCTTTCGCCTTACCTAGTCTCTCGTCCTTCCTACAATGGAAATGGTTAGCCCTTCAACAGTTAGATTTCCTATCAAACCATTCCTCATGTTCCAATATAAATAATGCGCTCGTCAGGACTCGAACTCGGGTGGGTTAGCTGAAGGTTGCAAGTGTTTACCACTATGTTACATATGCTTTTATGATATAACTCCTTCATTTCAAGTCAGAATTAAATGAAATTTAGACCAGTAGCTTCGTACCATTGAGTAGAGTACTCCAATGTCTTTGAATGTTACATTTGCATGAATTAGGCATTAACCCTCCAAGGTGGGGCCCGAGTCGGTTAAGTAGTGGATAAATTTTAAGATGATCATATCCTGCAACCTGTACCTTGCATTGAGATGCGGTTTCGACCTAGGTGCATGTCTTGACCATTAGGAACATTTACAAGTGCTTTAACTATTTTTTCCGACTATGCCAAATTTGCCTAGTGCCTTTATGATACACCTTCTGGCCATTTCTATGCTCCTTAACATCTTTTCATATTCACCATGCTGTAGGCGAAAATGTCCACAATAATTACTAAACGATTAACATAACATTGATGTACTGATAGTTATTTTATATTTATAATTATACCTCGACTGCATCCAAAACGGTCTACATGTGATGCATGTATCCCACCGGTAGCTCGTGTAAGATCCGTAAGTCGTAAATCCTCATCTCGAGACTAGGGGCAATGAGAAGCGGTCCGGCTTGCTCCTTTGTCTGTTTTCAGATGGTACATCTTGCGATTTCAGTAACGTGCGATGGCATTTCAATGGGTTTTTGAATAAAAATGAAAATTAAAAGTGGATATAATTGGAGAAATGAGGCTGGGTGCGGCTCTTACAAATGTCCAGCATCGAACAACTATTTAATAGGCGTCTAATGCACCTATTAAATAGGCGTTCTCTGTTTGGCTCCTCCTGTATATTAAGGGCCGAATATTTAGAGGCGGAATATTCAATCGTTAATCCGTTAGAGATTTTCTAAGCATGGGGCATTGATTTTCGAAGGAGAGGGGAAGATTTGAAAACTGAAATTTTGAAAAGCACAACTTTGAAAATAATGTAATAGTGGAAAGGATATAAGTTATATAAAATAGGACAATATATACAAGGTCATTGTTAAAGATTGCAGATACGAGGGAGATTTCAGTGGAATCACCTAATTCAGAATTAGGCGTATTTTTCAGTGTAGGATGGAGTTGAAATGTATATTTATTATTATTATTATTATTATTATCATTAATTATATTATTTACCTTTTTTTTGGGCGTTGGATCTGACCGAACCCTTAATATTAAATGGGATCAATGGGATCATCGTATGTGCAAAATAGTAATCCAAGAGTGGAGCCCCTAGTATTCAGTAATAAGTAGTTTCTCATTTATACAAGTGTGCTGCTATTAGCACCCCGGTTTTCTCTTTTGGCCACCATTGTAGTTTTAATAGAAATGAATTTTTTGTATGTGCTTCTGGCCACCAATATCATATTCCTTCACTTGGTTATAAACAACCGTTTGTATCAGCAGTTCTTCGACGGTTTAACGCTGTACGGCCGTTGACTACCGAAACTTATTCATGACAAACGGCCGAAGGTGACCGAACAATATTTCGGTCCTTTGCAGCCGATCGGGGTGCCGTTTGATTTGGAAAGAAAAATACACGGTGTTAGAAAGAGAAGTGCACGTTATTTTGGGATGACCTTCAGTGTAAGTGGTCAGAAGAGGAAATCGGGTATCAATAGCAATATACTCTGTACAAAACCCCAGTATCCATCTCATCCTTAATAAAGCAGCTCCGCCTCCAATCATTCATCATTCTCGTGCCATCGGGGCGTCAACCGTTCTCCGATTCTAATTCTCAGATCATGCTTATTCGTAGCTACTCGGTAATTTTCTTTTCCACTGTCAGATTTATGTTCCCTTTTCTTTTAATTTGCGATTCATCGAGGGTTATGATGTGTAACACTGCCTATTTTATGATAATTCATTATCTGATAAAAGATACCAATGGATCCTTCCGAGCCTTCTTATAATATTACCAAACGTTTTATTTTCGAAATTGTTGAGGTGATGATAATCTTTCACGGAATTGCTTATGTCGACAAAAAATTACAGACTACAATTATCTGATCAACGATTAAAATATGAATTTTATTCTATTTTCTCGGGTTCAATAAGCCAATGCTCTGGATTTAACAAATGTAGAAGGAAGGAAGCATAGTAATGAGCACGAAAATTGAAGAAAGTGGTCACTATGTCTGCCTGCCTTGATGCCTTCGGGCATTGATTTGGTGGGCCTGGATTCAGCCTACGTTTTTACTTATGCCAAATGAATTGTTTTTTTTTCTTTTTCTGTTGGAGCTGTAAAGCCTTCATTAATCCCAATTAAAATTGTATTCAAGTAGTTAATAGATTCATAGATGACTGACAATGATGATGGGGGTTTCGGTGATAACGTCCTTCTCCTATTTTTTGAGGTGTTTCATTAGTAACTACCCATATAAACGAATTTGGTTTTGTTAGTTAAATATTTGAACTATTATACGATCATAAGATGAAATCAGCTGATTTGATGTAGGATCAGTTGAATATCTGTACAATTTAAGGTTGGGTTAAAATATGGTCAGCGATGTAGTTAGAAAACAAAGAACACCATCTTTCGGGACTGATTGGTTTTTAAACCATGCTGTTATTTCTTAAATTCTAAGGCCATTCTGTTAACTGGGTTTTTAACCCAATAGAATTCAAATGGAACTAGAACACCTACAACAAGTCAAAATATCTCAAGGATCGATCAAGAAGACCAGAAGGAAAAAAAGAGAAAGACCAAAGAAGAAAAATGCTAAAACAAGCTAAGGCATGTCTATGGATCGCTAGTGATCCATAAAGTTTGCTCGTGGATCCTCCAGTCCTCTTGCATCATGATCTAATATGTTTTCTAGAGACACTTGCCAAGTTTCTTAGCATGCCAAACAATCTAGCTCGAGAAGTGAAGATTCACCGGATTCAAGCTATTTGACCAAAAGCAGCTAACTTAAAATGGACCTATAGAACTCATACAAAAACAGATTGACTTGAAATTTTAGAAGAACATTTAGAAGACATAGAAGAAGGCTCACAAAAAATGAGAGCATTTGGAGTTGAGTTGATGGATTGCTAGAGACCCATCTAGATTGGGCCTCACCACCTCAAAATTTTATGGTAGGTCCCTAACACCCTTTAGAGTGTTCTTGCAAAGCTTCGTTCAATTTCGTTAAGATTTGAGCGAGTTATGGATGATTCTTCTGGACCAGATTACCCATGAAGACGGATGATCAAACCAACTCCAGACGACTTGATATTTGGACAAGACACTTAAATAGAAGATAGGAAGACAACCAAACAAAAATCACTCAAAAATATGCTAAGTGGATGGATAGCTAGCAATCCATCCCCTATGGATAGCTAGCGATCCATCAAGATAGGTCGGATCGCCCTCAAACTTTCCGAGCTCCTTCGTAGCACTAAATAAAGACTTTTGGTAGAAAAATATGCTAAATTGATGGATAGCTAGCGATTCATTCCATATGGATAGTTAGCGATCCATCGCCTATGGATAACCAACGATCCATAGAAATGACTCAAATTGATTTGAGATTTTCGATGATGACTTGGCATAACAACTGGACTTTTCTGCATTTGGAGTTCTGGTCCAACACTCACTGAATTCCCCTATAAATACTCACCTACCTGCAACTAGAGATGGACCTTTTGCCGGGAAGAGAGCCGCCATTACTCTACTGGAATTCCTTCACTTCTTCAACTTTTTTCTCCCTCACAACAATCATCAAGGGGGTTATTGTGATTCTCCAGTCTACCCTTGTACTTGTGACTTACTCTAACTCATTGCAACTTAGATTTAAGGACTAACTAATTGATATCCAGAGAGATTCAACTAGTATATAATCATAATAAAGATTGATTAAAGTGGACGTAGGTCAGAGTAAGCCGAACTACTATAAAAATTCTCTCTCTTTTCTTACTTATGCTTTTTATTTGTTGTTTATCTGAGATTTGTGCTACTGATTATTGCACTGATGCTTTCACACTTGATACAGAGTGTTGATCCATTTTTGGGTTAATATTTTGGAGCTTTCATTGAGAAACTTGAACAAGATCTGTAGAATTGAAGCTTGAATCTAAGATTTAGAGAAGATGAGTAGGCCTAATACTAGGTCTAGAGCTGTAGCAAGTCAACCGTAGTCTGGGGCAGCTAGGAAGTGTCCTCAATTTCTCATTAACCCATCTTTGCGATTAGAGAAGAAATGGAAAGGATGATGAATGAGATGCAAGATGAGATCTTGTCTAGGCAACAAGAGATGATAGATAGCTTCTTCTAAAGGATGGATCAGCAAGGGATAGCAAGATCTGCAGGGAATATGAATCAAACTCCGAGGAATAACAACAAGAGCTGCTGGAGCTGGATAGGAACAGGCTGTAATGCTGCCTCCACACCTAGAACAACCGGTACTTGGGGCAATGCTGGAATCAACAATGGACCCAATGAAGGAACATCTGGAGTTAGAACAAAACAAACTGAAACAATGCCCATACGACTTGGGGGTACGATACATTTGGATCTATGATGAGCTTTGACGTCTGGAACGGGTGATGTTGGAGCTAGAGTAGCAAATCAGAGTACGAATACATGACCGCATGAGCCGAAACAAGAAGCCCACAGTTGGAACATGAGGCAGGTTCGTCCCTTACTCTCTACCTTCTGCTTTTTCTGCTTTCAATAATCTCATGCCGCTTACACGTGTACAGGGTCCTGAACGGTCCCTAGGCACGCTCTGAGTCGGATACCTGAGATGGCTATTTAGGACAACAATGACCCCTGACCGCTTAGACGCGTGCTAAACCTAGATTGGTTCCTAGTCGCGCTCTGAGTCCGATATCTGGGATGATTGCTTAGGATAATAATCTCAGACCGCTTGGACGTGCGCAAAACCTAGATTGGTCCCTTACCACACTCTGAGTTGGATGTCTGAGGTAAACATTCAGGATTTTTGCTTATATGTTTTGATTTGAAATTTGAGTTTTGTAAAATTCATATTTAATGTGATGACTGATTTTGAACGCTATAGAGTCCCAACCGAAGAAACGGGACCGAAGTGCAAGGTGCAAGTCCACTTGCTGGAGAGCGAGTGGATGGACTTGTACGATATTGAACAACGCCATAGAGTCTCGATCGGAGAGACGGGACCGGAGTGCAAGAAGTAAGTCCCCTCAGCGGAAAGAGAGCAGATGAGCTTACTTAATCCCCCTTAACTTAATAAGCAAATGATCCGAAGAGATCATTCCCCTGAATTGAAATGATAAACGATCCGGAGATATCGTCTCCTTAACTTAAAACATTAAATGATTTGGAGAGATCGCACATTAAACAAAACATTAAACAATCCAGAGAGATCGCACATTAAACTAAACATTAAACAATCCAAAGAGATCGCGCATTAAACTTTAACGGTCCAGAGAGATCGAACCTTAAAACAAATTTGATTTAATAAGAGGATTTGAGTGCCTTATAAACAAAATAAAACTGATAAATCCCAGATGAACACATGATGATCTCGATGTATGATGTGATTCTGATATACGATGTGATTTTGATATATGATGTGATTTTGATATATCATGTGATTTTGATATATGATGTGACAAGAATGAGAAGCAAAAATTGATAGTGATGTAAATCCCGAATGAACATGGAACAATTAGAGATGTGTGATGTAAATGAAGATATGTGATGTAATTGGAAACATGTGATTTAATTAGAGATATGTGATGTAATAACTCCGAATGAAATCGAAATGATTGTGATAAATAGATTACATCTAAGCAGAGTTAGAGTCCTAGGATATAACAGGATTGGAGCGACTTGTAATTGACCAAAGAATCCAAAGGAACTGGACGGTTTGTCGAGGATAAAGCCGCTGGAAAGCTCAACAATCAAAGACTTGTTACTGAAACTTGTTCTGGAGCAAAACACACCTTTCATTCAAAAGACGTCCTTTAGGGGGCAAGTGTTAATTGGGTTTTTAACTCAATAGAATTCAAAGCGAACTAGAACATCTACAACAAGTCAAATATCTCAAGGATCCATAAAGCTTGTTCGTGGATCCTCCAGTCCTCTTGCATCATGATCTAGTATGTTTCCTAGAGACGCTTGCCAAGTTTCATAGCATGTCAAACAATCTAGCTCGAGAAGTGAAGGCTCATCGGATTAAAGCTGTTTAACCAAAAGCAGATAACTTAAAATGAACCTACAGAACTCATACAAAGACGGATTGACTTGAAATTTTGGCAGAACATTTAAAAAACATAGAAGAAGACACAAAAAAGAGCATTTGGAGTTGAGTTCATGGCTTTATGGTGGTCCCTAAAACCCTCTAGAGTGTTCTGCAAAGTTTTTTTCGATTTCGTTAAATTTGGGCGAGTTATGTATGATTCTTTTGGACCAGATGACACATGAAGACGGATGATCAAACTAACTCCAGACGACTTGATATTTGGACAAGGCGCTTAAATAGAAGATAGAAAGACAACCAAACAAAGATCATTCAAAAATATGCTAAGTGGATGGATAACTAGCAATCCATCCCCTATGGATAGCTAGCGATTCATCAAGATAGGTCGGATCGCCCTCAAACTTTCTGAGCTCCTTCGTAGCACTAAGTAAAGGCTTCTGGTAGAAAAATATGCTAAGTTGATGGATAGCTAGCGATCCATCGCCTATGGATAGCCAACGATCCATAGAAATGACTCAAATTGATTTGAGATTTTCAGTGATGATTTGGCATAACAAGCCCAGCACTCACTGAATTTCCCTATAAATACTCACCTACCTGCAATTAGAGATGGATCTTTTCCGGTAAGAGAGCCACCATTACTCTACTAGAATTCCTTCACTTCTTTAACTTTCTTCTCGCTCACAACAGTCATCAATGGGGTTACTGTGATTCTCCAGTCAAATCTTATACTTGTGACTTATTCTAGCTCATTGTAACTTAGATCTAAGGACTAACTAGTTGATATCCAAAGAGATTCAACTAGTATAATCATAATAAAGATTGATCAAAGTGGACGTAGGTCTGAGTCAGCCGGACCACTATAAAAATTGTGTCTCTTTTCTTACTTCTGCTTTTTATTTGTTGTTTATCTGGGATTTGTGCTGCTGATTATCTGTACTGGTGCTTTCACATTTGACTCAGGGGGTTCATTCAGTTTTTGGGTTAACACATTCCTTTTAATGATTATAGACCATGATGTTTGTTATTTCTTAACTACCCATATAAACCATGGTGTTATTTATCTTTCAGAACTAATTAATGAATAATTTTGCTAGATGCTTGTTTTTTCAATGATTATTGTCCGCAAACTTCATGGAAACAGAAGGGTGTTTGCATTAGCTATATTTTTTTATATTTGGAACTTGTTAGCCTAATTTGCCAATTCCAATTTCTTTTGAAAGCCTTTCTTGGTTATCCTAATGGTTTATATTATTTTGCTTATTCTTCTCATCATTTAATCAAATTACTTTTAGAAAAATCAGCAAATTATTATTATTATTGTATGTATGGTTTTCCACCAATACATTTTATATCATATGGTAATTGCCATTTACATATTCTCAATTACACAAGTAACAATCAGTATTCAACTAAAGTCATTAAGTAATGACCCTTTTTTATATAAATTTATAAACAAAAAGAATTTTGTTGACTTCAAACCACATTAATTTTGTTTATGGATATAACGAGAAGTGATAAATATTAATAATCGCATGTCCTTAAGTTTGTAAAATTGTATTATTTATAAATTTGTAGTAAAAATGAATAGATAATGACTAAAGTTCTTTTAAATTAAGTGTGCTTTTTGTACCATCAGTTGGTCTACGTGTAAGTACAATGTGGTGAAAGATCTAAAACCAAATTTCTTTTTTCTGATAGACATTGTTGAAGAGGCTCCAGAAATGGTTAAGGGTTGCATATTCTGGACTATCCTTAACATTTTTTTAATATTTTCGGCATTTTTATAACTAAATTTTTAGGGGATTTTATATCATTAACCCTCCCTTGTACATTTTTGGAGTCACTTTAAGAATGTCCTTTCTAATTCATTGGTTTTGAATTCATTGCGAAGTTACTTTTTATTTGGCATACATATTTCAAAAAATAAATACCCTTATCAAGCTTTAGTTGTTTGGAAATTCTTTTATATTTTAGTTTAGGTTGATTACGCTATTATTTATTGTTATCAAAAATCTTAAAATGTTATGATTTAAATCACGTTTCAGATCAGATCTCTTCCGTTTCGATTCGATTTACATTCCGATTCAAACTCATTTTTAACCGCGGCTGAGAAAAATAATTCAATACATACTTATATATTCAATACATTTATTTGAATCAACAATTCAAATTCTAATGTTTTCTAGACAAAATAAGAATGAAACCAGAAAAAAACTGATTTTAAAGTTAGATGTAATAGTTCAAACACTATAATCAATTTCAAAGCGCGAACAGACTTATAAATATCAATCTTTTGAATTTACGATTTACGATTTAAATCTCATTTTGATTTAAAATTTGAATTTTACCGTTTTTACGATTTGAATCCCATTTTGATAACCTTGCTACTATTATGGATGCAATACTGAGTAGATATAAGATGTGCCCCATTTATCTAGAAAAGTTTATTCTAATCAATTTTTTTTGTTTTCCTAGATTTACTGTTTCAAATCTCATTTGTCTTGCTCGAGATCTCATTTTCGAACTTGAGCGAGACGAGATTTAACGAAACGAGACATTAAATTTTGTTTATATATTATTTGACACTCATCTCGTCCAAGATAATGAAATTTGAGGTGAGATCTTATAAGAAGGTACGTTTTTTCATTTACATATTTCTTTTACTTCTTATGTGAGTCCAAAAGAAAATACACTCTAATGACTTTTTATTAACCCTTTTATTCTTTTTTTACATTTTAAGAGTGAGCAAAAATAAAAAAAACATTTTATTTATTGTTTAATTTTAATATCTGGAAGAGCAGAATCCATTTAATTAAAGCCAAATCAATCGTGCACTTTGATCTAAAAAGTAAAATTAATATTATCGTTTTATAAAAATTATGTATGTTAAAAAGTTTATATTTAGATAATAATTACTATAAAAATATTTGAAATATCAAATTTAGACGTTTAAGTTAGTCCAAGATAGTTCGGAGATAGACTTTAAAATCCGATATGTCAACCCGATATGTACATCCGAGATACACTCACCTCACCCGATACGAGATAGTATATGTAAAATTCCCGAGACGCGACGCGACTGAAATCCGGGATTTAAACCTTGCCTCGATTACATGATAACTTTTTTTGTTACCTAAATTATGGGAAGTGTCAAATGAATAATTTTCTCTTTTTCTAAAAACTGAAATCATTATCATACATATGCAACTCAAATATTAAATAGATAATCTTTTTCATTATTTTTAACTATATAGGGTGCTAATTAATTTCTCCTACAACTGTATATTAAGTAAAAATGAGGAGTATAAGATCTTCGACAAATTTTTTGTTTTATATTTGAGTGATTCATGGTACCTTAAAACAACTTTAAAATTTAACATATCTTCTTTTAAGCTTTTTAGCAAAATTTGGTATCTTCAGTACCCAGAGGGTTGATGGATATTTCCCATGGTGGAACATCATATGTGATTGTAATGTCAATACCCTTTTCCTCAAAACTATGATAGCAAAACAGAAACTTTTCACACATCATTTGCTGTATTTGACTGACAAATATAACAAGTTTTTTGCAGTCAGCCCAGCTGTCTCTACGTAAATCTGGAATCGTTCTTTGTTTGCTTCAGTTGGTAAACTTTCTGTTTTTATGTCAAATTTTCATGATTTTATGATTGAAACCGAGTAAAACCTGTGAACTTGAATGTACTTGGGCGAAGATTGTATTTTGTAATAACTACTGGTATATATTGATTTTAGAAATTCTTTTTAGCTTAACTTTGCTGATATGAAATTTAGGCATTGATTTTTTTTTTTACTAATGTAATTCATAGGGAATAATTTAGAGTGGAATGAGGATGAAAAAGATTGGGAAATATGAAGTTGGGAGAACAATTGGAGTGGGAACTTTTGCGAAAGTTAAATTTGCAAAAAACTTGGAGACTGAAGAAAATGTTGCAGTTAAAATTCTTGAGAAATCTGCTATTCTAAAGCATAAAATGGTTAAACAGGTTTGTTTTTCTTTCTGGAAGTAGTTTTAATTTTGGACAATCTTGTTAGATTTTGTGATACAACACTATTTTTGTGTCTGCAAAAATATGATTGAACAATGCAAGTTTAATTGGGTGAAAAATCGGTCAAAATATATGGGACAGTATACAACTTGAATTCAGAGGGGTTATTTAGGTAACTTACAGTGTGTGCCTCAGAATTAGTTGTCTCCACCTTAGAATTTGACAAAATCAAAATCAGTGAATATAGCATTATGGAATTTGCATTGCTATTTATTATTGAAAAATACGATATTTGTTAGGGAATAGTATCTTTTTTATTTAAAGGCAAGGATTTGTTAGAAAATATGTTTGTAGATATATCTAATGTTATTAATATATATCAACTATATATTAATGTATGTGTTGGTCATCAGCGAGGGAGATTGAAATTAGGATTTTCGGTGCTCTCTTTAGGCATCTATTGAATGATATTGAAGAAAGAATGTCATGCAAAATTATTGATTCTAGAAAAAATTTCTCCTCTTTCATTATATCTTGATGTTTTATTTTCAAATCCATATAATTTATTCAAATATTTACAAGTTTACAAATCTCCCCCCACAATTTTACATTCAAATACTAACATCCCATAATACGAGCGTTGCCGCACGCGATTAACATGTGAATTGTATTTCTACAACTTGTACATGTTTAACACATTCAAGAGAAATGATTTGCACAAATATTTAGCCATATTTTTTGTTTGAAATAGTTTGAATTTTTATTTTTAAGTTGCAACAACAAATTTTTAATTAGTTTGAATTTTTATTTCTATTATAAATTAATAAAGGATGAATTTGTAAATGAAGTTTATTTGTTAGATCCTAATAATAAGATTTGACATAAGACAGACATTTTGAATTTGTAAAAGAATTTATTTATTTATTAGATCCTATTTTTAACTGCTATTAAGTTTTGGTAATACTTGCAGATGAGCATTATGAATTTGTAAAGAAAGTTTATTTGTTAGATCATATTTTTAAGTGATATTAAGGTTTGGTAATATTTGTAGATGAGCATTTTGAATTTGCAAAGGATAAGAAAGTTTATTTGTTAGATCGTAATTTTAAGTGATTAATATTTGGTAATATCTGAAGAGGAGCGTTTTTGGTAGTTCACACCGATGTAGAAAAAGTGTGACACCAAAGGTATTACAACTATTATTAAATATTTATAATTATTTACAAAACTTGCCTTAATTCTGTACTGTTTTACATTCAAGTCTATATATTTAAATTAATTAGTTGATCTTAAATTTATACAATTAATAAACTAAGTTCACTAATATTCATTAATTTGTTTAATAAATGCTAAAAAAATGACAATTCAATATCTATGCCACATTCATATTAAAAAAATATTAAAATTAATCTTTCTTTCATATATAAAAATACATAAATTATGTCAAACACCATTGTCTAAGTGGTTAGGTTTTTTGGTTTTGGTCTGTAAGATAACAAGTTCAAATCGTGATTCGAACCACTGGACATATGTGGACTTGTAGTAAGTTATATACTGCCTAAGACTTGTAGTACAACTATATACTACCACCTATGCAACCAATTTCAAAAAAAAACATAAATCACGTAACAACATTTATTTATATAAACAATAATAGCAATTATGATTCATTTATCTTAATAAATTCATTGCATTAAAAAACTCTATTTTAAACAATATTTAGTGTATTGATACTATGTTTTTATAACATCATCAGGTGCAACTATTATTAACATTGGTTTCCTAAAGGAAATTTATTGGAAAATAATAATAGGAAAAGGTTTAACGGGATTCGTCTGTTCACCTCATTATTGATTATTTTGTTTATTCTTAATCAAAGTGTTGTGGTGAGCATAGGAAACCTAACAGATCTCACTTTGGTATTGTGCACCATTCTCTATGTGATTCTGGTCATACAGCAAACTTAGTTTTTACCAAACAGAAAATGAAAATCATGCCAGGTCGTTGTTTGAGCAATGATTATTTGTGAAGACAATTCACCTTCTGATATGATCATTGCTTTACTTCTAAAACTTTAGATGCTGTCCGGGTACTATTTAAGTACTATTTAGTGCTGATTGGCGCTAATGAGTGCTCTTGCATGTTTTTGGTTATCTTTGTAAACACGTAAAATAATATATGATGTTTTAATTTAGCATCAACCTTTAAGCCAGGCTGTATTGCAGTGTACATAGCCTGAAAACTGAAAAGATGTTTTAAACAAATCACTATTTGAAGAGTTAGAAAATAATAATATAATCAAATAAAATTCAATGTAACGTTGATGTACAATAATGTAATACAAACTAAAGATATAGGTTACAAAAGCGTACAAAGTATCTAATATGATGCACCATATGCCATTTATCATACCAGTTTGTGCCAAAAATTGCATTGGTTTCATAATGATGTAATTTCTGTCAACGTATCTTTGTATGCAGTTAGTATGATGACAACTTGTTTGTTTGAAAATAAATTTGTCACGCAAATGTTAAAGCACCAATAGTCAAGCATATTGATAATATCAACAATTATAGTGCATCATAATTGGCCATTAATTTGACATGTATTGTATGTGTATACACACACATACATATATACATACATACATATATAATGCACGCAGGTTATATACAGATGCATGTATGTATATGCTTGAGTATTATAATGTAGAAAACAAGTAAGAAAGTAGAGAAAAGATGTAGTAAAGTTGTTGTTTGTGTGATAAATACTTCTCTTTCTCTTGTACTATATTTGACTTTCAATTAAAAGTTAGAAATTTCCAAACAACCTGGTATCATAGTCTTTCTTCTGCTAAAAACATTCCTAACAAATTGTTATGTAGCAACTCTCTTCATGAAGATATTCCATCAAATTGGTATTGGAGCTAAGGGAATAAAAAATGATGAGCTTTTTTGGTTTGGATTCTTGTTCGTAATTACCAAGGAGAGAATTACAAAGAATTGAGCACTAGGAAAAACTAATTAGATACCCAACGGATTATAATAAATTGCTGAGAAAGACCATGAAAGCTCAAAAGACTTTGAAAGCTTACACAAATGGAAAAGAAAACATTTTAAGGTAGCTATATATTAATAATTGTGTTCGTATTACGATGAATAATAATGTTGATGAAATGACATATGATCATATTTTTGGAGCAAGATTTGCAAAAGATTTATAGAATTTGTCGAAGCAAATGTACCGAAAAGATGTGGCAGAGAAAATCGAAAAAGACAACACAGTTGATGAGAAAAAGAAGAAAAATATAAAGAGCTCCCAAAAGTTGCAGAAGTGACGGAAGAGAAAGTCAAAGAGATAAGACTAAGGACACATTCTTGTGTTTGACGAAAGAAGCAAACGAAATGGGCATCTGAAAGGGGCACGTAAGAAGTAGATTAGAGGAAAGGAGTGCGTTCTTGTGTTTTGAAAGGGGCATTTGAAAGAGATATTTGAAAGGGGCATATGAAAGGGGCATTAAAGAGGAGGAAAGGTAGTTTATAGGAGAAGGAAAGGGGAGAGCAAGGTAACTAGTTGTTAACGTCAGTCGCTAATCGTTGATTTTCAACGGTTCACCCAAACGAATCAAAGATGTGTGCCCCATTTATGATGCGTCAGACACATTCGACACGTCTGACGTGACACCGGCTCAAACCGATCTTGTTTAGCTTGCGAACGCTACCTAAGGAATTTGTATAAACGTAAAAAAATGAAAAAGAAGACAACTGAAGATGTAAAAATGGAAGATGTGAAGGTATTTGAAAGAGATGAAGAAGGAAGTGAAAAAAACTGGTAACAAAAATTCAACGTTGAAGAAAACATTTTACCCTTTGTTACCGTTAACGATAATGAAATCACTACAAAAATGTATTTAGTCGTTGATGTTGGAAAAATAAAAATAAAAGAATTAGTGTGAAATTTGTACAAGAGAGTGTGAAACCCAATTCCGATGAAGATGCCAACAAAGATTATGTGATTTATATTTCGAACAATGTTATTTTAAACTCATTGATTTTTCAAAAAAATGACAAGTGAAATATAAGGGAGTATGCAAAGCATTTGGTGGATTGGTTATAGTTGATGGAAGTGGAATAAAATGGACGTCGAGAACATTGAACAAGAAAATATTATTTTGAGAAAAGTAGATGATATGAGAAGCGTGAAATGAAGAATCATCAATTTGAATATCTCCACATTCATGTCAGTCATACTCCTACTAAAACATGTAACAAACGTATCGTATGCTAAGCTAAAAGGACGATTGATTTTGGTATTTTATATGAAACACATGTCTCGTTGATAGATCGATTGAACTCGAACTTCAGACCCTTGAGTCCATAAAGCTTTTGTCCCGGGAAAGCCAAAAAGACTTGAAAGACTCGGTTCCATAGAATGAGGTTGCGCACCTGTAGGCCTCTCACTCACTCTCATTTTTCATGAGGCGACCCCGAGCCAGGCTAGTAAGAGAAGCCGCTACAGAGTCAGTAGTCTTTTGGTCAATTCCATGAGGTAAGCCTCACTAATGAGGGAATATTTTATATGAAACACATGTCTCGGATGTTAGTTGGTCATTCAGATAATGATTTTGTTGGATACATTGATTGACAAAACACATCTGGTTCTGTATTCATTATTGGAAGTAGTGGAATGCTTATGGAGTCCAAGCAAACAATGTTCAACGAGTACATTCAAATATTTCTTATTTCTTAGTATTGGATTGATGAAGCAAGCAAAGAGGATTGAAAGGTTTAGGGGGAGTGTTGGAAAGTAAACGTATTGCACAAATGTTAAAGCATTAGCGGTCATGCATATTGAATTTATCGACAGTTACAATGCATCATTATTGACCATTATATATATACATACATATATATATATATTCATAGATATACATACATATGTATGCACGTTTATGTATGTATGCATGCGTGTGCACGCTCTATTTTGATGTAAGAAGTAAGAAAGTAATAGAAAAGAAAAGGAAAAAATATAGAAATATGTTTATGTGTGATGAATTCTTATATTCCCCTTATATCATATCTGAATTTTAATTGAAAGTTAGAACCTTTCTGCCAAACTGATATCAAGGTCATTCTCTTTCAAGAAATATTTCTAATAAATTGGTATTAAAGTTATTCTCTCTCTATAAATATTCTATTCTTTTGATTAAACTGGACATTCTTCTAGGAAATCTATTATGCATTTATCCCTTCAAACTTTTCAATTTTCCAACCATTTCAGTCACCATGGTTTCCTTTCTTATACTTAAACATAGAGTTCTTAAGGTTGAACCATTGACCGCTCAAATGTACTCAATCGTTTATATGATTATCATTCCAACAATAACGAATACAGTAATGATCATAGTTATTAAAGCCCTCGCCTAGGCACCAACTTGAAGCTTTTTTACCTTTCAAAGCGCCGACGATGCGTAAGGAGCTAAAAAGGCCCAAAGGCACCAAAGCGCTCGGGCTTTGAAGCGCTGAAAAAGCACGTCTTGTGCAGCGTTATTGAGGAGAAAAACAAGTTTCAGTATTTGGCCCAGCATGAAGTCCTGTAGTAACATTTTGAACTCCAACAAGCAACAAAAAAAAGTGTTTATTCATCTCCACTTCAATATCGAAGAGTAAAAAACATCGTTCTTTCAATATCGAACAAAAAAACCCTAGGCAATTTCTATATTTTAAGTATTTTTGTTGTTTGTAGACTTAAATTGAATGACTCTGTGCCTTTTTAGTCTGATTTAGGATGATCGTATGATGTTTTATTCCCAATATTGTATTTATATGTAATTTTTTGAAGCCAAAAATTGAGTTTTAGTGCATTTTTAATTGCAGTTTTATTTTGCTGTAAAACAGAATAAGTGATACTCAAGGCGTCCAAAAAAGCCCTAGGAGCAAAAAACGCTAGGAGAGGGCCTGGGGTTTTTTCGCCTTGACAACTATGGTAATGATTAAAGATTTTCGTAATCACGGTAAACCATACCAACCATGCATGAATTTTTTATATATTGTATTTAATAATAAAGTAGCAATTCGGTAATTTAAGTTAGAGGAATAACTTGTACACTAATGATATCGTCGTTTATGCACTAATAACATGTGCATGCATGGTTTATTTTGCAAACAAACCAGTTTGTGGATTTTTTTTATTTAAAAAAACTGTAGCTATTTATTGATACTGCAGATAACTGATAATACATGTATAGAAATTATGATGGTTCATCATTAGCAATTACGATAATGATTAGAAAATTGTATATCAATAAAGGTTGTGGTTACAGTTGGAGGTGATAATGACGGTTACTGCAACTGTAACACTCCTACTGAAGCAGCATACCATTTGAAATTAATTGTTAAATGGCAAAAATTACAATAAATACTGTTTGTTAGAATATTATAAGCAGAATTTTACATTTTATAATGTACTTTCTGCCCTGCTAATCACGGTATTTTCTAATGCCCGGTTTGTTTAAAACTTCAAGGTAGGTTTGAAGTTAGAATGGTTACTGCCCTTTTAAATAATGAAGAAGGAAAATTTATGTTGTTTTAGCATAGCCATACCTAATGGTATTTTTAGTAGTATAATTTACTTTCGGTGTATTAGTTTATTTTTTATTTGGATCATGCTTCTTATTTCTTCGAAATCTGAAATGTTTATCTACTAAAGTGAATTTGAATCTGCATATACTAATGAAAAACGATAGTACTGAAAGTTAATGAGTAAGAATAGTATGTTTCAAAACTGTGAGTACTGCTGCAAAAAAAGTCACTGAGATATAATATGTTTCATGTAATAAAACTTTGCTTCTGACTTGCAACATAATTATGCTTTCTAGCCTTACAAGAATGTGGATGTCTATGAAGTGGTTTTTTTGGAAGTTACATTTGCTGTTCTTTTCTCTACATGAAAAATCCATTCCCAATTTTCTACTATGGTCATGCATCTTTACTGCATATTGACATTGATATTCTTTATCTGTAAACTTCTAACACAACTTAAAATTAAATGCTTTAATCCCTTGTTTCATCAATCTAATGGTAACGATTATGTTTCTATATTCCCAGATCAAGAGAGAAATTTCCATAATGAAAATTGTCAGACATCCCAACATAGTCAGGCTGCATGAGGTCTGTTTTATTCCCTTCTCTTCATGGCATTCTGTTTAACAATCCTGTCACCTAAATTTATGTACATTTGACAGGTTTTGGCTAGCAAAACAAAAATATACATCGTTCTGGAATTTATTACAGGAGGGGAGCTATACGATAAGATTGTAAGGATTTTCTCTTTCTGGATTTATTTAGGAGCTGTCTGGGATGTTTTTAATTAAGTATTTCAGAAAAACAGTGATTTTCGAAACACTAGCCATTTTGACTTTTGCGAAACCCAAATTTTAAACTATTAGATAGTGTATCTTATTATGAGCTTAATATCTCAAATCTCAACATTTGGTGAATACTCGAGGAAGCAAGCTTATATGCTCCATTGTCTAAACTTTATACAACTATAATCACTTAAGTGAAAACCTTAACAAACAAATTTTCTGATAAAAGATGTTTATGTACATTCCAATATTAATTTTCTGTTATGTGAATGAACACACTATATCCTCTTGTGTGTTTTTGATATAAAAAAATTTAGAATATTTTTGGAATATAATTGTACAAAACATAATCAACACGCCGCGCACGCACACATCCCAATAGCATAGTACTCAACTTTAACCACGTTATGAACCTAATTATCTCTATTAATAATGCAAATAGCGAAGGTAAATAACTTTTGAAGTATGTTTTCAAGGATTATCCTTTATTAGCAATTTGGATAGTTGTAAATTGTAATAAACTTAATATAGGGCAATCAATTTGGACTATGCTCGGGAAGTTGTCTGAAATAAGAAATTGAGTTTGAAAAATGTAATAGTTTCCCCATTTTATATTGGAATGTAGATGTTTTTTGATACTTTTTTCACTATCAAAACATATTTTCCATGACTTTTCCAATGATATGCACTTTATATTGTAAACTGTAAAGAATGCATAAAATTATATTTATATATTATGCAGGTTCTCCACAGCAGGCTTCAAGAAAGTGAATCTCGAACGTACTTTCAGCAGTTGATTGATGCTGTTTCTTATTGTCATAGGAAGGGAGTTTACCATAGAGATTTAAAGGTACTTCATATTCCATGTTATACATATATGGCTTATTTTTCTACAGTCACTGTAGCATTATTGTCTAGCCTCTTACTAACTGCCTTTCGTGTAGCCTGAGAATCTACTTTTGGATTCCCATGGAAGGCTAAAAGTATCAGATTTTGGCCTTAGTGCACTACCTCAGCAAGTAAGATCATATGTCTTGTACAGCATGATACAATTTTCATTTCTTCACTCTCTACCATTTTATTATATTATTATTTTATTAAATTTTTGGTTCAAGGGAGTGAGATTACTTTATACGACTTGTGGCACTCCAAATTATGTTGCTCCAGAGGTGTGTTCTTTCACCGATTGTTAAAAATACTGGAATATGCTTTGTTCAAGTCCAAATTTGCTGCTATTACTTCTAAATTTGTAAATGAGTTTCTTATATGTATTTTGGTTAAAAGCTTAAACATTTGTCAAAACCTTTGCTCTATTAGGTGATTTTCTTGCGCATGCTTTGAATATGGGAATATGCAACTAAGTTTTCTACGTGCCATTGTTATGCATGCCTTACCATTGATCATCAAGCATGCGTTGAACATCGGAATATGCAACTAATTCTTCTACGTGCCATTGTTATGCATGTGTTACCATTGATCATTATGTTTTGCTCGGGGTTATGTTTCTATACCGTTATTATATGTGAACATAATCATGTGAATTTTTATCCAGGTACTAAGTCATCAAGGTTATGATGGATCTTCTGCAGACGTGTGGTCTTGTGGAGTTATTCTATTCGTTTTAATGGCAGGCTACCTCCCATTTGAAGAGTATGACATTCAAACTTTAAACAAGAAGGTATTTAAATCTCCTTACTATAGCCTGCATTTGATATGCAAGGTTATACAATGCTCATAACCTACCAATTGTTAGTCTTCATGTTACACTCACAAATATAATTTGGTGGAACTGATTTCATCTTTTCAGCCAATGTAGTACGAGATGCAAAATCAGTCGATCTTTGTTATATTGACTTCATATAATGCACATTAAAAAAATTTCCACTTTATTGCTGAACTTATCATACCCCAGCCTCTTATTTTGTCAAAAATTGATATTATTTTTAGTTGTATTTTTTACCCGCGAGTTCATTTGTTTGTTTTCCATGTAGATTGATGCAGCTGAATTTACTTGCCCTGCTTGGTTCTCCCAAGGTGCAAAATCATTAATTCATAGAATCCTTGATCCCAACCCCAAAACCGTGAGTATAAAGAATATTCCCTCATTTTTTTTAACATTATCGTCTTTTGAGTTATTAGACATTCAAAACTGTTCCAATATTAATATTATATGTCCAATAATACGTTGTTCCCTATCTTCTACTTCAAATTATATACTAAGACATTGCATGTAAATATATGAATGTCGTTCATCTACTGTAATCATTGGCTGGCATACATTTACGACGTTTGAATATTATTTTTGTATAAATAAATTTCATCTAATGCAGCGTATAGGCATTGAAGGAATACAAAATGATGCTTGGTTTAAAATAAATTATATCCCTGCGAGACACATTGCTGAACAGAAGGTGGATTTGAAAGATATCGATGCTGTTTTTAATGAAATCGAGGTTTGTAAATCTGGTTTATTTCACCAAATCTTTTAGCAACTCTAGTTATGTCTTTGCCCAAATGCTTTTTATTTGCTACAACGCTCCTTCATACACAATGCAATATTCCGAGTAGTAAATGGATGCTGCAATTATGTTGTGTTTCCATCTTTAAAAAATGTAATTTATGCTGTCATCGACATGGTAGGCATATATTAAAGCTATATTTTATAAAGATATATGGTTCTCATGCTTGGGGAATTTCATTTCATGTGTTATAGCCTGGTGTAAATACATGGATTAAGAAGTGTTCATTTTTGTACATTAGTATTTCACAGGAAGTAACAAAGTAGTAGGATAGCATCGAATTCTACTAGGATGCATGCGAAGTGAACGTTTTGCCATCAAACATATTGAAGTTATGCAGGTTTTTATTGTTTTCCTTCATTTTTTGCAGGATCAATATGTAACTGAGTATGTAAGAGATAATGCAAAAGGCCCTCTTACAATGAATGCTTTTGAGATGATTACATTATCTCAGGGTTTGAATCTTTCGGCGTTATTTGATAAAAGACAGGTATATTTGGCTTATCTTTGTAGAAATGTTAGAAACTCTAGTTGGCATTTACATCATTTGCTAGGAAAATATAATATAGTTGACTTTATCTGCAGTAAATGGGATTTTTTTTTTTGGTTTGTGGGTTGGGGGGGGGGGGGGGTTTGGGAGGGAGGGGGTGCGTGTGTAAAATCATCTGATTGGACTTTACCAATAATTTGACTGGTCCATGATTATTCTATTTTGTTTGCAAAACTGTGCCAGATAAGGAAACTTCTTGTTCCACAGATCCAGATTGAAACTTGATCCAAAATTGTGCACAAGGCTCCCTAGGCTAAGTAGTTGATATCGGTATCAACGTATCGGTCAAGTACCGATATGCAATATCTAAGAATATCAGGATAATACCGGTAAAGTATCGGGCGTGTTTATAACAAATTATAAATGTCAGTGTACTATATTATAACATTATACATACATACATACACACACATATACATACATATATACATACATATAGATATATACATATGAGGAGGGTTCAATGACACTCCAAATAATGCAGCACCACCCCCATTAGGCCCCTGATTTCCACCACAAGCTCTGAATTAAATACTATGGCCAGTGAGAAGAGATAAAGTCATATTATTTAATTCAGAGCTTATGGTGGAAATTAGGGGGCTAACGGGGTGCAGCACTATTTGGGGTGTCATTGAACGCTCCTCTCTCTCTGTACATACATATATAAATGTGGTGCCATTGAACGCTCCTCTCTCTCTATACATACATATACACACACACATCTGCGTGTGTTAGGGAATTAGAAATAGTATTACCAAATTATCACTAAAGAATGATTGCATTAAGCCATTCAGCTTATACTTTATAAGTTACAACCTATCTACCAAACTTACGTAAAATCATTGGAAATGTTGAAAACTATATATAATCTATGTCTTTAATACTCTATTCATTTTTGTATCATCTTCTTCGTCTATGAAATCGTTCAAATCATTTCTAACATTTTTCGAATTTGTTCGTATTTACATTTTCTTCCAATTTGCTTTTATTTAAGCGAACAATGTTGGTTTTTTATTTGATTTTTCTACTTCTAGTTCTTGGCTCTTTTACCGTTAGGTTATTTAAACATATAGCTTCACTATTTCTTTACTTGTAGTTCTTGGTGCATGATAAAAATGAAAACAAAAGGATGAAATTTTGTAAGTTAACTTTTCGATTAGAAATAATAGACAGAGGAAAGTGATCAAAAAGAGAAACATGTTACTTCTATTAGTAGGGTTTGCTTTATTTTATTATAAGACTTAAAAAAGAGGATGAAACGAAATGCAGTCACAACCGAACCAAACAAATAATGCATTTGGGTTCTTGTCTGGTCTATGTTGCCATTCACAATATACTAAAACAAACGTTAAGAATGTTAAATGATATACTTGTCTTTTTTATTTATTTTCATCATTTAAAAGTCCGATCGATTTCGTTGAAAATATCAGATATTTTACCTCAAATATTGGAGCAATATATCAAGTGATATATCGCTAATGATATTTCAAGCGATAATTTAAGAAACAATCAATTCAAGAGCGATATATGGATATATCAATGGTATATCGACGATATTGTTCGGGTCCTTCGGGATTATCTACTTAGTTCCTAGGTATGCCTTTTGGCCATAGGTTCAAAAACAGCCTTTGGATCTTCACTGTAGGACCTCTTGAGTGCCCAATCAAAATGAATCAATTTGGATTTTTTTTCTGTAAGACCTTCTTGGGATCTGATCACAAAGCGACATTTGGCTATAACCATGGAACATCTTGATGGTCCATTCACATGACAACACCCGAGCTTTTAACCGTATGACTTTTCAATTATTCAATCACAAGGCCACGCCTGGATTTTCACCATACAACCTCTGTGCGTCCAATTGAAAGACGATGTCCATCTCATGGATAATGACCATTTTACTTCTATAATACCTCTATAAATACCCCCATCTATTCAATTTAAGGCATGAAAATGATAAAAGAAACGTGATATTTTTCTTTGAATTTCTATTTTACATATCATGCAAGTCTTATATGCTTACAAATCAGGTATGATCACATGATGTGTGCGTGCGTGCGCGTGTGTTATGATGAATGTTTGTGATGATGGTTGTATGTATGAACTATTACGGCTTAATCCCCATGGTTTGATTCTGTAAGGTCCGTAAGCAGTCACTAAGGTGATGTAGTCCATTTATGTCTTTAGCTGTTTTTCTTAGGAATTATCCACCACCCCTTTCTAGGAAGAAACGTTGTAGGTTTACATATGGTGTCAAAGCATGTCCTAATTTGTACAGAAAGTGTGGGCGTGATTCAAGTCATAAAGAAAGTTGTAAGCTAAGTATAAATTGAAAGACATATGCTAATTCAGTTAAATTGAGAAATCATATAAGATAACAATTTTATCATATACGTATACATGTGAATGTACTTGGAGCAAGGGTTATGATACAATACATAATTCCTTAGAGTTTGCAAACAGTCTGTTTGGGTCTTCAAAAAAATCCTATGATTTTTACTTATATGTCTGCAAATTTAAAACTCAAGGCAATTAACCAAATTTGTAATATTTATTCTAATTGGTTAGAAAGTGCCGGGAAACAAAATTCAAGGCAATTGCCTAGAGGTGTAAAATCCGTAGCAATTGACCAATGAGTGTATAAATCTCGGAATTCGATTGCGTTTCGTCTCGGAAATTTTAGAGACTCGATCTCGTATCGGGGGAGATCTCGGACGAGATGATCCCATCTCGGGTATTTGTCTCGGAATTCCATCTCGGGGTATATTATATGTTAAAAATTGATATTGTTACACAACAATTTTTATGAATGTTGTCATAAAAATAATAATTAAACTTGATTTGCAAAATCAATCCATTGTTATTAATCTAAGAAAGAGAACATTCGTATTCAAAAATCATAATATGCTTAAACTAATAGAATAACACAATACAAATAAATTATGGCTTACAACTCATTATCAATGAACATGAATTATTGTTAGACATAAATCCAAAACATTAAACAATAACCTAGAAGTAGAACATAAAACACATACATGTAAAAAACAATGAACATGAAAATGCAAAAGATTGTAGAAGATATATAAATAATATGATACAGTCATATAACATGCAAAAAGTACCCAAAACATTAAAGATTACATATGATTCTTTTCAAGTATTCTATTCATATACAAAATACACAAAAAGTGCTTAATGGTAAACCAAAATAAAATCAGGATTTTACCATTACAAGCATACTAGCAAAAGGAGTTATTAATACATCTTAAAAGGCTATTCTTCATTGGACTCGGAGTCCGATTCAGATGTTGATGATGTATCCTCATGTGACATCATATCAAGTTCATCTTCTTCATTCATAAGTTGTTTCCCCTTTCTATACGATGAACACTTCTCATGTGATGTTTTTGCTTTCTTTTTTGATCTTTTAGGTTTTCTCATTCAAGCCGAAAGTAGGAGTGGCGATGTTGGGATTGTTGGATTTAGGGTTTTTTAAGGTTAAAATTAAACAAGGAGTTTACAGCAAGCACGCTTCAATTTTTGTAATTAGGTTTTGGGTCGGGTACGAACTTAAAATTTTAGCCCAAAGAAAAAACAAAAACAAAAAATATCGGCGATATTTTAATATCTCATTTCGGCCGATATATCGGTTGATGTTTCAGTATCTCGGGCGATATATTCGAAACAATATTTACGACGAGATTTGCTGTTTCGATTTGGGGGGATCAAAACTGGATCTCAACCGATATTTCCGATATCTAAAACAGTGGTGTTGTGAAAATAAAACTGAAGGCATTTGGTTGGGAATGTAAAACCCTCAGCATTTGGCCGGTGAACGTTGAGAAAATAAAACACAAAGACCAAGATATGTAAAATCTACATACATATGACCGATGAGTATTGGGGAAATAAAAATCAATGCAAGTGGCGGAAGGTGTAAAATATGCAACAGTTGGCTAGCGAGCATGAGAAAACAAAATTCAAGATAATTACTTGAGGATATGAATTCTGCAACAGTTGGTCAGCGAGTCTTGTGAAAATAGAATCTCCTGCCAATGAACTCGAGATGTAAAATCTGCAGCAACTGGTTGGTGGGTATTGATAAAATCAAACAAGATTGACATTAGAATTGAGACCTGCAACCTGAACCAAATCGACCCAAGAAGATCCGAACCAGATAGATCTCGGGTCGGGTCTTGGCGATGAAAAAGACAATTTAGAACTGATCAAACCTGATCCAAACCGAACGACTAAAAAACATAGAAATGTATTCATTTGAAATGTTATTGCCTAACCGGATCTAAACCAAAACTCAAACCTCGGATCAAGTAGGGTCTAGATTTTAAAATATATGGATTAGACCCAACAAAATTCAAACCCATCTAGAGCCGAGATCCACTGGACCAGGTGCGACCAAACGGGTTTAATTGCCACCCCTAAATAGAAAGTAATTGACCGCGGTTGTAAAAAATGCCGCAATTGGCCGAGAACGTAAAAACCACAACAAATTGGGGATGATTGTGAGTATTAATAAAGCAGAACTCAACAATTGGTTGAAAATAGGAATATCACAACAGTTGATTGGTCGTGGAAAGTAAAATCCGCAACAATTTGCCATAAGCGGTGAAAAATCAAAACTGAATATAGTTGGTTGTCAAATGTAAAATCTACAGTAATTAAGCTGCTAGTGTTGTAAGCTGAAACTCAGATTAGCCCAAGAATGTATGTCGCAATAATTGGCTAGACAATACATATTATTTGTTGCGGTTGCATAGAAAACAAAAATAAAAAGGTAACCCGGTACACGAAGCTCCCGCACGTTAGTGGACTCTGCGGATGTCGATAATGTACGCAGCCTTTCCCTTGCATTGCGAAGAGGTTGTTTCCGGACTCAAATTTGGACGCCCAGATCATTATGCGGGTGGCCTAACCGTTGCGCCAAGGCTCCACCTCATAGAAAACAAAAATAATCTACAATAATTGGGTTGACCATACAAAAATATCCACAATTAGCTTGTGAGTGTTGAGAAAATAGAACATCATGATAGCTTAAATCAAAAAATTAGAAGTACCAAATTTACGTTGATAACTAGATTTTGAGCACAAGATCCTCTTTAAGATGAGTAAGATTGCGAGACTTCATATTTTCATTCTAAATATAGTTCGTGTATACTTTTGATTAGCACAAACAGAAGTATAGTTAAAATTGTAATTGACTAATCAGACTTGTCATGTTAAAATTTAATCGCCTCATGGTTATTATACTTTATTTCGCCCAACAACGACTATTTAAAGAAAACCAAGCATGCAATATAAACACATGTTGTGTAAAAATGTATACTTTTGTGGTTTCTTGTGTAAGCCGTGTGATCACAAGGTCAAGTGATAACATCCATATTTGTATCATAGGACCTTTGGAGTGCCCAATCAAAATAAATCAAGACCTGTGATGATTCTACCAAGAGTGATGCTTGATTTTAATCATAATACGTTTTGATGGTTCAATCATAAAGTGACATCTATCGCATTGATAATTACCTTTTTATCTGTATGAGACCTCTATAAAAGCATCCTCAATTAGATAGCAACACAAGTATTCGCTAGACCAATGAGGATAGCTTAGGATAGCTTAGGAGCATTATTACCACTTTTCTTGCTACCAAGTAGCGATGAACAACTATTTGGTGGCAAACACTTACCCAATGTTCAAATCATCAAGCAAGAGAAACTTTCAATTCCTTTTCCCTTGGTTAATTAATGTTAGTGAGGTTGATCACAAAACTCTAGATATAGGGTCTAGAGATTTCTCTATCTTCTGGGGGCATGGTTTGAGATTTTGGCCGAAACCCTGGGATTTCGGCCATCCTGTTCCGATTCTTGTCAGAAACGGAAAGGAATCCAACCGACAATCTGGTTCCGGCCACTGAAAAGAAATTAAGAAAGGTAAACAATAATAGAAACAAGGAAATAACGAGTTGAGAAGAAAGAAGAGGGATTCTCGGATCTGCTATTTGTTACAGTTGCCATTTATGTTAGAGGGCAAATAGTTGAGAACATGAGATGGTAATTTGAATCCATTTTCTTTCTTTGTAAGTAGTGAAAGGTGCTTTTGGTCAGCGCATAGAGACTTGTTGTATTGCAATATATTTCTTTCAATAAGATCTTTGTACTTTTCTGCTTGAGCCATTTGCATGATGTCGGCCTTGTACAATACACATACAAGTGTAAATAAAATTGTCATTTTCAAAGAAAAAAGTTAATGGACATTTAATGCTACAGAGGTTATGTTGTTCTTTTACAATGGTACTAATGTATATTTGACTATTTGAGTTCCATCACTTAAAAATCTACCAGCTATGTATAATATAACGTGGCTTGCTAGCCTAGGTCGCTTTATATGTGACTATAATATGGTTTGCTAGCCTCAGTCGCTTTATATGCGACTATAATTATAATCGTTTTGCTGTTTGTTTGATATTGGTCCTCCAACCACAGGTGGGACCCATTTATAATCTGATACAGAAAATAAAATAAAGTTTCAGTCCAATCAATGAGCGAGTAGCCCCATACTTGCTGAGAAAACGACCTTAGAAACCCTCTAATATAATATCAATTCGTTATTAGTATAAAATTTGACAAAACACATTATGTTCAGTTCTAATTTACAGCAGTTAACAACCATTTTTTAGTTAAAAAAATAATAATTAACTACGTTTATTTATTATGGTATTTCTATAGAAGAACATGCTATAGCCAGATTTACGTTAGTATTAGATATTTATTGTATTTGTGAAGGAAAAAAGTACTGGAATAAGTAAACCTGAATCAAAACGGAATCTTCGGAGTTTCCAAAATGGAACCGGAATTTGAACCTTAAATGGGGTTATCCCAAAATTTTAACTTCTACATACTGTTGAACACAAATCCACTAATATGGTATGTATAAGTTAAAAGAAGAATTGAAGTTCAGACATTCATGTTCTTATGTTAGAGCAGATGCAGTTTGTACATATATATCTACATGTGTTAAGGTCACATGCATTCATTTTGCAACCAAACATTTGATATTTGGGTAAGTTACGTCTTGCTGTTCTTGTTGGATTAGCAAGAAGACTGTTTGCCACATATCAAATTACACATAGATACTACTTGATGGTTGTGAATGCTCTAGATACCCTCATCTATTAAGTTCAAGATATGAAGATAATAAATTTATAGAAGAAAGAATATTAAGAAGAATACTAGAAAATATAGAACTAAAGAATATAAAGAAGAATACTAAAAAATTATAGAACAAGTGTAGGAGTAAAGAGCTTATGAACTTACATGATAAACATGCCAAATAGATATGCTAACATCCTCCCTCAAACACGCGATGGTACAGTAAGAAGCATCGAGAGTTTGCCAATGAAAAATCTATGACGTTCGATAGTGTGAGCCTTCGTGAAGAAATCTGCAAGTTGCGTCGATGATGAAGTAAAAGGCAGAGAAATGGTTCCATGCAGCAAGTGATACCGAGTGAAATGACAGTCAATCTCAATATGTTTGGTGCGCTCATGAAAAACAGTATTATGAGCAATTTGAATAGCACTCTTATTGTCACAATACATAGGAGTGGGAGAAGAAATCGAAACACCCATATCTTCCAATAGCCAGCGTAACCAAATGATCTCAGATGTAGTGGAGGCCATAGCACGATACTCTGCCTCAGTAGAAGACCGAGAAACAACATCCTGTTTCTTGCTCTTCCATGAAATAAGGGAATCACCTAAGAATATGCAAAAGCCAGTTGTGGATTTTCTATCTGTTGAATCACCAGCCCAATCTGCATCAGAGAAAGCACGAAGCTCCAAAGATGAGGTCGATGGAAACAATAGACTCTGATAAAGTGTTCCTTGCAAGTAACGAAGAATGCGCATAACAGCAGCCCAATGAACAGAGGTAGGGGAAGATACGAACTGGCTAACAATGTGAACAGCATAGGCAATATCTGGACGAGTGATGGTCAGATATACAAGGCAACCAACAATAGAACGGTATAAAGTGGGATCAGAAAGAGGACTCCCATCTGTCGGAGTATATCGGGCATTTACCTCAAGTGGTGAATCAACATGTCGTGTATCAGTAAGACCAGCACGATGAATAATGTCAGTGGCGTATTTGGATTGAGAAAGAAGATAGCCTTTTTCAGAAGAAGCTACTTCAATGCCTAAAAAGTAACGTAGATGACCCAAATTCTTCATATCAAAACAACGAGACAATGTGGCTTTAATGCTCATAATATCATTAGTGTCGTCACCTGTAATGATCATATCATCTACATATAGTAGAAGAAGAATACGGCATGCAGAAGTTAATCTGACAAAGAGTGCTGAATCATGGGGACTAGAGGTACAACCAAGTGATGTAACAACATTCGAAAATCTCTCATACCAAGCACGAGATGCTTGCTTAAGACCATATAGAGCTTTCTTAAGCCTGCAAACCTGACCTGGAGCATGAGAAACGCCAGGTGGAGCAACCATGTAAACTTCTTCCTTAAGATCTCCATTAAGAAAAGCATTTTTAACATCCATTTGAGAGATGTCCCACTTACGACTGGACGCAACGGCAATAAGAACCCGTACAGATGTCATCTTAGCCACAGGAGCAAATGTCTCCTCATAATCCATGCCATACTCTTGGGCAAATCCTTTAGCAACTAAACGAGCTTTATATCTCTCAATAGAACCATCTGACTTGGTTTTAATTTTATATACCCATCGACAACCAATAGTTTTCTTCCCAGTAGGAAGATATACAAGATCCCAGGTACCAGTTTTGTCTAAAGCAGACATTTCCTCAGACATAGCGCGTTGCCATACAGGAGAACGAACAGCCTCCGAGTAAGAAGAAGGCTCATGGAAAGTGTCAATGGAAACAAGAAATGAAGCAAAAGCCCGAGAGTAACAAGAGTAAGCAAAATCTGATAATTGAGTAGATTTACGTGTGCGAGTGGGATAGCGAGGTTGAACAGGATCTGTCATCACAGGAGGTGTTTGAACAGTCGTAGTAGCAGGAGATAAAGTGTCACCTGCAGAAGGAGGAGGAACAGAGGGTATGGATGGCGGTGTTTCAATGGTAATGAGTGGTGAATCAGAAGGGTTATCAGCAGGAAAAGGATCAATGTGAATGAGATCAGATTTTGTCATATTATGAGGACTAGCTGGAATAGAGTAGAAGGGAATATGCTCAATAAAGGAAACATGACGGGAAACATATAGTTTATTAGAAGAAGGATCATAACAACGATAGCCTTTTTGTCCAATACCATACCCAAGAAAAACACATATAGCAACACGCGAAGATAATTTTGTACGCTCTACGTGCGGACGAAGAACAAAACAAGTGGAACCAAAAACTTTTAGGTGTGAGTAATCGGGGGTTTGACCAAACAACTTGGCATGAGGAGAAATACCAGAATTATGAGAAATTGGGATTTTATTAATAAGATAAACGGAAGTAAGAACAGCTTCTTCCCAAAATTCTTTTGGAACACTAGTTGAAAGAATCATAGAACGGGCAGTTTCAACAATGTGTCTATGTTTTCTTTCAGCAACACCATTTTGTTGCGGGGTATCAGTGCAGGAAGACTGATGCAAAGTACCATCAGCCGTGAATATGTTAGAAAGGTCTCCCTTAGTATATTCCCCCCTAAATCAGAACGAAAGCATTTAACAATAGCAGAGTGTTGTGTTTTAACATATGCTTGAAAGGCAGTATATATATCAATAAACTCAGAACGACGTTTCATCAGAAAAACCCAACAATAGCGAGTATAGTCATCGATAAAAGAGACATAATATCTGCACCCACCTTTTGTGGGGATGGGTGCTGGACCCCAAACATCAGAGTGAACTAAATCAAAAGGTGCAGTAGAATTAGAAAGACTTTGATTAAAGGGTAAAGCAGAAAATTTTCCAAGTTTACAACCACTACAGTCTGAAATATCATGAGAACGTAAGTCTCCCAAAACACCAGAATTACATAAAAATTTAAGACGAGAGCTTGAAATATGACCAAGTCTAGAATGCCACAAATAAAACTTAGAGGACAATGGAGTTAAATGAAAAGAAGAAAGATCAATACTAGCAGCAGCGGCATGACTTGGAATGTGTAAGTCATCCAAAACATAGAGACCGCCCTGCCTACGGCCTGTCCCAATCACCTTCTTGGAGTTGGGATCCTGCACAGAGCAAGTGGTAGAAGAAAAATGAACAAGATATCCAAGATCACAAAGTTGTCCGATCGACACAAGATTCATAGTTAATTTAGGAATGCAATAAACATTTGGGAGGGAAACGTGTGTGGTTTGAATTGTACCGATTCCTGTTAATGACAAAGGTGTGCCATCAGCAGTCAAAATAGAAGGTGAGCGAGAATCAAAAGATATAGATATAAATGATGAACAATCATGGGACATATGATATGAAGCACCAGAATCCAAAATCCACAAAGGAGAATTCAAACCTGATATGGAGGGAGCTGACATGGCAAAATGCTGAGACTGAGGAGTAGTCATGTTTTGAGACAAAGACTGGCTAGCAAGGAACTTCTGAAATTGTTCTGCAAGAGAGTCCATAGAGGAGTCCACACTTGATTCACTAGAAGGATGTACCAATGCAGCAGTCTTGGAACTACCACGTGACTGTCCATATCCTTGTGCAGCAGAGAAGGGCTGTTGTTGGCTACCACGTTGTTGCTGTTGTGATCTATCACCTTGCTTTTGATTTTTTTGACGAGCTAATAATTCAGGACATTGATTTTTCCAATGGCCTGGTTGTTTACAGTAATTACAATCACGACCATTCTTGATATTTATTTTGTTGCGTTGAGATGGGATTGGTAAAATCCCTGTAGCAAGAACAGATGCAGAAGAGGTCTGTGCAACTTTCTCAGTTTGAGACTTCAAGCGAGTTTCTTCAGCTAATAATTCATGTAGAACAGAGTCAACAGAAGGTAAAGGAGTGCGATGTAGGATGGACGCACGACAATGCTCATACTCTGGTCGAAGAGCCATCAACAATTGAACAAGACGTTGTGCGTCCCTACGAGCGATATATGGAGCAAATGATCTAAGCTCAGCATCCTCAGTCATAGCCAATTGATCCCAAAAAGCAGTAATTTCAGAATAAAAATCTTGAATATTTCGATCATTCTGAGATAATGACCGAATATCAGCCTCTAATTGATATTGAACGGCAAAGTTAGAGCGCACAAAAAGTCGCTCCAAATAGTCCCAGACTTGCTTAGCAGTATCAAACTTAGCCAATTGCATATCAATTTTATTCTCGACGGAATTATTAATCCAAGTAATGATCTTTGAATTGTTGGTATCCCATTTCTCCAATGATTCAACATTAGTAGTTTCAGGAGCCACAATAACACCAGAAATATATCCCCACATCTGTTTTCCTTTCAAAAAATTTTTCATAACATAACTCCAGTAAGAATAGTTTTTTCCATCTAAACGAACACTAATAGCATGTAATGAATCATCACCTCCTGCCATATTTCAGTGTGCTAGGGTTTCAGGTCAAGTCTGGTATCAAATGGGCTAGGGTTTTGGTGTTCTAGGATTTCGTTGGGGACACGGGCTGCAGGGACGAGGGAGGCAGGACCTGGGGCTGGAGCTGGGGAGGTCGAGCTAGGGCTGGGGAGATCAGTCTGGGGCTGGGGAGGCAGGAGCTGCGGCGGCAGAGGCTGGGGAGGCAGGGGCAGCGGCGGCAGAGGCTGGGGAGGCAGGGGCGGCGTCGGTCTGGGGCTGGGAAGGCAAGGGCAGCGGCGGCAGAGGCTGGGGAGGCAGGGGCGGCGTCGGTCTGGGGCTGGGGAGGCAGGGGCAGCGGCGGCAGAGGCTGGGGAGGCAGGGGCGGCGGCGGCAGAGGCTGGGGCTGAACAACAAAGCTAGGGTTTCGGGCTGAGGCAGGCTAGGGTTTCAGGTTGAGGCAGCGACGAAGCAAAAACAAGTAAGAAGCAGAACAGGCTCTGATACCATGTTAACGTTTGTAAAACGTTTATAAAATCAAGTAAGAAGAAGAAGAAGAAGATAATTCATATTATTCAGCAAGACGGCTGAGCAAGAAGATTGATTACATTAGGGTTACAGAGATAGGTTTATATAGATAGAAAACAGATAAAAAGGCCAAATAGATAAACAGGCCAAATAGATATGCTAACACTTATGTTAGAGCAGATGCAGTTTGTACATATATATCTACATGTGTTAAGGTCACATGCATTCATTTTGCAACCAAACATTTGATATTTGGGTAAGTTACGTCTTGCTGTTCTTGTTGGATTAGCAAGAAGACTGTTTGCCACATATCAAATTACACATAGATACTACTTGATGGTTGTGAATGCTCTAGATACCCTCATCTATTAAGTTCAAGATATGAAGATAATAAATTTATAGAAGAAAGAATATTAAGAAGAATACTAGAAAATATAGAACTAAAGAATATAAAGAAGAATACTAAAAAATTATAGAACAAGTGTAGGAGTAAAGAGCAAAGCTAGATTAGAGCTTATGAACTTACATGAGGTGATATATTTTGATTCTCTTCTTATTTAATTTAACATGCAAGTCTTAGATGTCTCAATGTTAACTATGATCTCATGATAAATATGTGTGTGCTATGATTCATATTTGTGATGATGATTCTATGTATAAATCACAATGATTTGATCCCCTGGCTTGATTCTGCAAGGTATATAGATAGTAATTGGGGTGATGCAGCTCATTTATACTATAGCATTTTCTTCATGTTTTACTTCCATGCTGAATTACTGGTACAATATGATATGTCATGATTCAAATCAGAGCTAATCCGAGATATTCTTGTGTCCGCTGGCGAATCTGAATATCCTAGAATAATGTTAATGTATAATGGCTTTGAAATTGTTGCTAGTAACAGTTTAGGGGCTTTGGCCATTCAGTTGCTCCAGAAGAAAGAAAGAACCAATTTTTTTTCTTTTCTTTCAAGATAATAATATAAGCTATGTTGTTAATTATACATAGGATTATGTAAAACGGCAAACTCGATTTGTATCTTGCTATCCTGCAAACACAATTGTTGCAGCTATTCAAAAAGCGGCCTTCAAAATGGGTCTCAAGGTTCAATCTAGAAATTTCAAGGTAAATTATATGTTATATATGAAATTCTTTAAAGTTATGCGTCTCTATTTCCTTTGGAATCAATTCTGCTAGATGAAGGTTGTTTTTGTCTTAAAATATTTTTGCTCCGTTTATTCAAGTTTATTTGTTTGTTATTGCAGCTTAGACTAGGAGTATCCTCAAGTAGGATGGCTCCTTTTGCTGTTGTTATTGAGGTATGGTGTATGGTTTTATTCTTTTGTACGGTATTCAGATTTAGTAGCCAAAATACTTATCAATCTTGGTTTATTTAGGTATATGAAGTTGCTCAATCTTTGTTTATGGTTGATGTTCGCAAGGCTACTGGTGACACCTTGGAATATCACAAGGTACGAATTAAGTTCTAACAATTTTTTGTGTGTGGAGAATTATCAATTAGCAGAGGAGAGCACTCATAAGTTCTAACAAATTAAATGCAAGAATTGCCTTGCCTATTCTTTCCAACTTAGGTGACTTGGTTTTTTCAGTCTCACACACACACCCACACCCACCCACCCACACCCCACACCCACCCACCCCACACCCCCACCCACCCACCCCCCACCCCACCCCCACCCCCCCACCCACCCACCCCACACCCACCCACCCACATACACACCGTTTTTATCCAATATATTGAATAAATTTAGTAGTAAGGTAGAAGAATTTACAAGCACCTTGTTTACTTTACGAATTTTTAAAATCAAAACCTTGTATTTATAATTTTTTTGATTATTCACAGGATTCTCTCCCTTTATTTTACATTAAGTACATACATTTATATCTGGGAACTTTTATCTTTAAATTTTAAAATACACAATCGTTCATTGTTCATTGCAACAAAAAGGTTTCGAAAAACGTCTCCTTTTGTGATTTCAGCCAGATTGTTGCAGTTTTCACTGCAAATATTTCCAGTGAAAACCGCATAAATCTACATTTGCGCAAAAAAAAAAAGAAGAAGCAAAGAATCAAATAAGAGTTTAATTTTGGTCATATTAACCTTTGATTAAATGCATATTTGATTAAAAAAAAATCGTTGAAAATAATTTTATGGGATAATTTAAAATCTGTTTTTAAGAAGAGATTTCCATGTATTAGGTTTGAAAACAAGGGGTGGATCGTTAATTTCACTTTATAATTTCTATAATTATATATATAAGTCTGTCCCATTTCTCGTATCATTTTTTTTAAATCTTGTTCATATCGACCGAGATTCCATAAGATATTTTTGTATTTTCCCACTACGAAACTTCAAATCTCATTAATATTTTGTTTTACTCATGTCGTCCAAGAATTCAATGTCATTCAAAATCTAAACCAATATCTTATTCCAAGATTTCGTTAATTTTTTTTTTTTTTGACATATACTTGTTATATGTATCCGGATGAAATTATCCTACCAACTATATTAGGCAATTCATTTAATCACGTTTAAAACTTCATATCAGGGTGAGTCACAAGTAACTCCGTATATTTTTTTTCTTTTCGTTCTTCTACTAATATTTATAAGACAGGAACTAGAAATTTGTCAAAATTTAGATTCAAAAATTAATTTGAGATAGCCCTATGTGCTTTGATGTCCAAGTTGACAATTGGATATAATTATATACTCGATATAAACTTGGCTGGTCTAAGATCTCACTCTATACATGTCACCTTCGTAATAAAAAGAGCGACAAATTAGTTTCCATTCAAATATGAAAATATAAATTTACGTAACAAAAATTAGGCACTTAAACATTAATGACAGGTTTGATTTATAATTAGTTTATCTCAGTAAAATCACTATAACATTTTTGATTGGCTGACCAAAATAATATGATATTTTGCTGGAAAAAAAAGATTATTATTTTTTATTAATAGCCAATAAATTCTTACTTGTCCCATTTTTGCTGCAGTTTTATAAAAAATTCTGTAGTGAACTGGATTATATAGTTTGGAAACCAACAGAAGGTAGTGCTGCTGAATCAAGTCTTTCCAGATCAGCCACTTGCTGACTTGAAATCCTAAGGCATGATGCAAGGATTGAGCTACCAAAGTCAATTTTTATATACTATCTTATTAATATAAGCAAATACCATAATACTAGTGAATATATGGTATATCTACTAGTGCGTTTGTATATAACCATGTGATTAGATATAAAATGTTTGTGGGATATATGAGGAACCACACTACACGGTAGACATATATACAGTATGTAAAAGAACTGTAAGGAATTGTTGTATAATCCTGCTAGAAAAACCACGCTCAAGGCCTGTTTGAACATGTAATAATAATATTAATATTTCTACCCATTAGTACATTAGCATTGAATCTTGTTTGTTTCACGTATTTATCTTTGATTGATAAACAAGAGTTTAAGAAGATAACTCGAGTCATGTCCTAAACAAATGAATCTCTAAGGATGTTGAAAATCATATAAACCTCCATTGTAAACTAAAGAGCTTGGTAGGATCTTTTGGTGGCCTGAAAGAGACATATGAAATGTTATGATATGATCTACCCGATTGGAAGGTGACACCGGATTGTTGTTATAAGATATTTTTGTTGGTCCGTGATGAAACTTGACATTTAGTTGTAGGATTGTTGGACAAATCAAAATGTGGTGATATCTACCGGATCAAAAGTTGACCTACATTGGCAGGGTAGTCTTTGGAACTACAAATTTGCAGAAGAGAGTTCCAATGCAGCATTCGAATATCATATTCAGCTCTTTGAATTTCGACAACGAACAAATTTTGAATTTGTTGTACTTTTTAGCAGCCATGTTCCACCACTCGTTATTTCCTTAGATGATGTCCTTTTTTGCATTGTAGAACCGGCTTTCAATCTGCAACGGCCAATTCAAGGAGTTTCAATCGTGCTTTAGATTGTCGAACTTGCTTTTTATCTTACTAACATTGTACCTGACACGCATCTGTGTGTTGAAGACGATGAATGATTTCATCGTATCAATAGTCAACCTAACATTTATGAGATCCGATGTTGGCGTAGTAAATATCGATAAAGGTCAACGTTTGTTTGTCAGTTTAGTCTACATTGTGGCAAATAGACGAACCGAAAGATTCATGACTCGACATTCTAAAAAAAACACATTCAAGAAAAATATATGAGGTAAATATTAGTATGAAAAACGCAAATTCGATGAAATTTATCTAAAAATAAGCGATGTGAAAATGGCAAAAAGTACTTGAATTTTCGGATTGAGGGAGAAGAAGTGTAATTTGGAAAAGAGAAATGAAAGAGGATAATGAAATATAAAGAAAGGGAAGGAGTGCTCGTTGGGAAAAAGTGGTGGACGTCCAAACGGCGGACGCGTTTGACGATGACAACCGTTCGGTTCTAATGGTTCAAAAAAACAGAGCAAATGTTTGGGCTCAATGCTTGATGCGTTGGATGTGACGCTAAACTTAAGGGTAAGTTTGGCTCACATCCCTAATAAGTTTCAAAATAGAGAAAACATCCTTCCTAAACTAAACTTACATTTCCGGTCCCTATACACATAAAAAGTCCCAAATACTCTTTTATGTTTTTAACATTTCAAACGCGTATAAATTTATGTAGAAAAATCGGACCAAAATCACAAATTTTATGATCTTTAAAATGAGATCCATTGTTGATACCAAAAATTCAAATTTGTAGTAAAGATGCAATTATTTCATATATTTGCAGACAATTCAACAAATTTTGAACACTTTCGATTTTTTTTTTCAAATTAACAACATTTGCAAATAATTGCAGACATTTCTATAACTATATGGTATAGTTGCAGAAATGTCTGCAACTATTGCATATAGTTGCAGACATTTCTGCAACTATTGCATATTTGCAGAAATACAACTATATGGTATAGTTGCAGAAATGTCTGCAACTATTGCGCATATAGTTGCAGACATTTCTGCAACTATTGTGTATATTTGCAGTTTTTCATTGAAATCGAGAAAGCTGAGCTCGCCATTGAAAAAGAAGATGAAATCAAGAAACATAAGTTCGTCAATGAAGAAGAAGATGAAATCAAAAATGATAAACTAAATCAATCGTGCAAGAAGCGGAGGGGTATTTTAGGAAAAAAAAAGCCGAAATGAAAAACAAGGACCTGCAAAGTATGTTTTCTTACGGGAGGAGTTTTAGTGAATTAAGTTTGCTTTTAGAGATACGTGTCTAACTTCACTAATCTTAAACCGGCAACTCGGAAGAATATTTGATTCTCCATCCCTACCATCCTGTATTTGCATGCTCTTTGTTTACTATATATCTTTATTTCATCCATTTGTACTTTGTAATCATGGACATAACAAAAGATTACTGTAAATTGGGCGTTGATTATTGATCAACCGAATATAAATGCTTGTGGCTTTTAATTCATAATTTATTTTTATTTTACTTTCTATTGATCAAGTAATATATTTTCCTCAAAAAGTAATAATTTTGAGTGTCACCTAGAGCTCAAAGTAGTTTACTAACTTTTTTAAGAGTCAGTGGTCAAAATTTCACCATTAGTTCAACGCTTCCATTGAGAACCAAACCCACATCAGATTCTTGGTTTATTTACTGAGTAAAATATGACGTGTTGCTAGTAAATTTTCTGGATGTCGCAAACAAGAAAGTGTGCTTCAAATGTTAAGGGATCTCAACCTCAGTAGATGCAAAATAAGAAGGGGCTACCCATAAAATTCACATTGTAATGTCTCTCATTCTCAAACCTAAACATGAAACCTCAATATGCTGCAGTCATTTTGGAATTATTTTTTAACGACAGAATAAAATTAATATTTTTTTCCAACAACTTTAAGTAAATAGAACAGTTAAATACATTCATTTTTCTTTGAACAATCATGTAAACCAGATGTCAATTTGTAACACCTTATAAAGTATGCACTAATACCACAATACATACTTCAAGTACATTAAAGAAGATAACATCGTCGGGATTGGAACTCGTGTCAAGCGGTTTCTCCATAGATTCTCATCTACTGTGCTACCATTAAATACATTCATTACATATAATCGTGTTAATAGTCTCTGCATTTTTCATAAATTCCAAAACAACATGCCCACGCATCTTCATGAACACTTAAACAGTGGAAATCGAACACTATTATATGTATCTAAGCCTCCTGTTTTGTCTTCAGCTCACTTTTTTTTCCCTTCAAAAGCATCATGTCTAAACCTATAAACTTAACATACTCGATTGAGTACCCATGAGCTTATGAGAAAACAATAATAAAAATACTGGTCAGGCATAAAGCCTGGTGTGAATAATATATTATCCTAAACACAACATATATGAGACCGCGCTGCTAAAGCACAGAACGGGTTTCCCCCGTCTAAACCTATAAACTTAACATACTCGAATGAGTACCCATGAGCTTATGGGAAAACAATAATAAAAATACTGGTCAGACATAAAGCCTGGTGTGAATAATATATTACCCTAAACACAACATATATGAGACCACGCTGCTAAAGCACAGAACGGGGTTCCCCCGTCTAAACCTATAAACTTAACATACTCGAATGAGTACCCGTGAGCTTATGGGAAAACAATAATAAAAATACTGGTCAGGCATAAAGCCTGGTGTGCATAATATATTACCCTAAACACAACATATAAGACCATGCTGCTAAAGCAGAACAGGTTTCCTCTCACTATTCAACAACAACAATTCAACAATATGCATCATAAATACAAGTCATTCAATCATACACAAGTGTGTTCTACACTTACTGCCTTGACTAGGTTTTATAATCAATTCCTTTAGCTTACCTCTTAAGCCTCATTCTTATTAATTCTTAACATCGGGTTTATTTAGCCGAAACGGTACTTCCTTTGTTTAAGGTTGAGATAGTCATTTAGTTGCCAAACTTAGCCTTACACCCTCTTTCACATTTAGCACTGTGAATAGGCATCCGGATGCCATATATGGCCTTGTACCGAATCTTCATCGTTCAGTGCGGTGAATAGTCTTTCGGATGCTACTTATACCGAGTCATTCGTTTAATGTCGTGATGAGGTTTTCAGATATGGCCTTACACTGAGTCCACCATTTAATGCCCTAAATAGGCTTTCGGATGTGACCTATTGCCTTATACTAAGTTCTTCGTTTAATGTCGGCTTTCGGGTGCCACCTATGGCCTTACACCGAGTCCATCGTTTAATGTCGTGAATAGGCTTTCAAATGCCATTTATGGCCTTATATAGAGTCCATAGTTTAATGTCGTGAATAGGCTTTCAAATGCCACCTATGGCCTTATATCAGATCATTTATTTAATGTTGTGTCTGACTTTTGGATGCCACCTATGGCCTTACTCTGAATCCTTCCTTTAATGCCATGAATGGGATTTCGGATGCCATCTATGATCTTATACAGAGTCCATTGTTAGGCTTTTGGATACCACCTATAGCCTTACATCGATACCACCGTCTAAATATTGTCTCTCCTCTGAAAGTCAATAAATTTCGACCAACACTACCCTCGGTTTCGTCTAGGGAAGGCGGGTTCATTCGTGGGTTCATTCAACATCTTAGCTCATCTCCACCACTATTGTAAAAATCCTTCTAGGCTTCCCCTAGGTGCTAGGCGAGACTCACCGCCCAGCGACTCGTCTAGGCCCGCCTAAACAAGGATTACCACCTCATATAAGAATCTAAACATGTATTACGACACTTGTTAGGCATTGTTAAAGTTCAATGTCATGTATAAGCATCAATGTGTTAATTTTAGACGCTTAAAATTCCAAATTTTCTATTTATATCAGTTGAACTAAACAAAAAACTGAAATTCTATCCAAAATACACGAGTTGTCAAAAATTCCTAGTTCTGTTTAATTCTTGGTTAATCCTCCCACCTAAACGATTAATTTCCAGTCCATACTTACCGCCTAACACCCGCCTAATGTCCGTCTAAGGATTTTTACAACCTTGGTCTTCACGTTAGGTCTCACATACCTCCTTCATTATCCGACAACTCTTTCCCGCGTAGGTTGCTTAGCTATGACCTCCGATTGCAGCCCCCTCCTTCATTATCCGACAGCTCTTGCCCGCGTATGTTGCTTAGCTATGACCTCCGGTTGCAGCCCCCTCCTTCATTATCCGACAACTCTTGCCCGCGTATGCTGCTTAGCTATGACCTCCGGTTGTAGCCCCCTTTTTTGCTCGCTTTTATATTTTCCTAATATACTATACTTCGACTTTACTTGGTCTTTTACTAGGTTATTCTAACTTTTGTTTACGGTTTAGTCCTTCAGTAATTGCGCCCCTGCTTGCCACTTCAGCATTGCCACAGGCAGTATAGCCTGACATCTTAACACGTTCGTCACTTACTTTTACACGCGTCGCCTCTAGATTCGTTCCACCTTCAATTTTAGTCAGCGACAATGTCCTTTATATTATTTTTAGAGCACTTTTATAGGATTTTGTTCCCTTATTACTTAATCATGTAATTTTAATGCACAAATTGGTTTCGGTTGTTTTACTATTCAATTTCTACATTTAGCTTTCGAAAACGGTTATTTTTTATCAGGAAATTTCTTAACAAATTCCATAAACTTGTAAATACATTATTTAGAATGTCTTTTACCAACATTTCTATTTTTCAGGCCATTTCCCCTTATTTCTTTAGTACACGAATTCCTTTAAAATCCATAACTAAATATTTTGACATAGGAAAATCTTCTAACTTAAAACCCAACTCTAAGTATATACTTAGAACACCATATTAAATTCTCATTTCATTTTAAAATAATTAGAGTTGGAATCATAGCTAAACATACCATACTTAAGTTATTACAACCCCAAAACATTCATTAAAATATTGTTTATCGATTATAAATGCTTAACATATATGATTCCTATCGTCAAGGACATCTAGCTTCAGCGGGTAAAGGTATTACGCTTTAGATATAGGTTCCAAAGGTTGTAGATTTAAGCCCCTGAGACATCATAATGGATACTTATCACTCTTGTTATAAAAAAATATACATGACCTCTAACAAATTAATCAAAACAGTATTCAACCATCTATGAAAGCAGTAAAATAGGTGTTCTCTTACTAACCTAGATCTTTTTGTTTGATCTTTAATCTTCTTCGGTTTCCTTAGCTTTTTCGTTTTATCCTTTTCATTTTCTTCTTAGGCGATTGCCATTATTAACAAGTTCATTTTAAGGCTTCTTTTGTTTGTAAAATGAGAATGCATGAATAAGACAAGAGTTATTTTGTTTTATTACATCCCGCATGATGAGTTGGACCGCCGACCCTTATAATCCTCTTTCAATTTATACTTATTCACTTAAATTTGATTGCAATGTGATAAGGGTATGTAACCCAACTACTTATCATTCCTTATTTTATTTCGCATAGCAAAGAGTATATAGATGTCCCTAAATATTTGCTATTACTACACGTTATCTTGATTGAATCATTTAAACCTTTTGAATCCATAATTAATTCTTTAATTAATTGCTTATTCATTCATGGGGTATTACGCACATCTTCTAGAAGTTTTCATGTAACACCCCTAGTTTAAGTAAGAAGTATTATTGAATATTTAGTTATTCTAGTAATAAAAAGGCAATAGTGCTAAAGAATGAGAGAAAATTGGAGAAGTGTCAAATTAATTAATTGTGAAATTATTTAATTAAGTGAAATAATATTTTTGAAAATTTTAAAATAGCTAAATTTATTATGGTGAATTTATAGTATGGTAATGATAAAATGTTTAAAACTTAAGAGAATGAGATACGTTAGTTTAGGGTTCGAATAGGAAGTTCACCCAAACTATACCTTAATACTCGCTCTCTCTCATTCTTCATTTATCTTACCGAAGAGATATTTTTCATTTTAATATCCTTATCCTCTCTCCATTAACTCCAAAACCAAGTTAAATAGGAAGATTACTTAGCAATCTCGAAGAAAGTATACCTAGGACACATATCTTCATTCCTAAACCATTCTAAATGAGTAATATCACCACCATTGCCTTTTTATACATATTTTCAGATTTGGGATGTATGTTAGATTTAACAATATCTTCAAATGGATTTTGATTAATTTATGCACATATGTGATATGATATATGTATACATTGAAAAACACATAAAGTGGCATCATTTAACTTGTAAACACATTTTAGTGAATCCAAAATCATATAAAAAAATTATATGAAGTTGTAACATGTTTTTAGAGGTTAATTTATTTGAAGTCGACTCCATCATTTAGATATATTTTTATGTATTTTTAAAGGTAAAAATAAGTTATTTCGAAATCAGAAATAGCCTAGAACTTGCAAAAATAGGGGTTTGTGATTTTCTAATATTTATAACATTTATCATTCATGGTAACATCGTCCTATGTCGATCATGAAGAAAATATGTAGATGAATATTATATTTTATCGATACGACGACTAAATGTAAAAGATTTGAAATGAATTATGCAATTAATGTTTTTATTATCGTTGCTTTATGATGTTAAATGTTGAATAACAGATCTCATTCACTTGAAAATAATATTGGTGATAACTGCAGCATCATTGACATTCATTTTTTGGTTTCGAAGTAGGGGATGTTACAAATTTGGCATCGGAGAAAATGTTAAAGAAAAATTAATACATTTTTGAAAACTTTCCCTCTGTTGACCAAAAAATTGGTTTAACATCCCCAAATGACTGATTTGTAAAGAGATAATAATTCTAAGTTGTAGAATTGAATCTAGAAGCAGTAGATGAATAAGAAAAAAAGGTAAAATGAAGAAGGATAATCGGAAAAGCAAGAGACAACGATTTTATAGTGGTTCAGATATGTATATGTCCACTTCGAATGTATTTTATTGCTTATTTCACTCTAGATTTGGATGAATTACAAATACAACTCAAAATTCAATCTCATATAGTTGGTAGCATGAAAGTTTCCTCTAGATATTAATAAGAAAAGTTCTCAAATCTTTTTCCTTGTTTATGTAACTCTTTATTTATAGCTTAAGTAGACTATAATTGGGCTTTTGGGTCATCAAATCGTGGTATAACTAGTCAAGTAGCCAGATCCACAAAGATAGGAGAGAAATATACTAATTACCAACATTTTGATGGATCGGTACCGATTCGTAACCTTGGTCTTTTCCTTGTGTCTTCCCATTTTCCTCGAGCATAGTGGCTTCATTCTTCGAGTCAATCTTCCCTTGATGCTTCTAAGTTGTTTCTTCGTGTATTCAATCAAAAAGTTGACTTTATGGAGAGAAGCTATGGATCAGTTCGATCCATTGACTAAGCCAAATTTCTCTAGTTTCTTCCATTCCTTGATATTTTCATCATCGTTAAGAATTGGGGGAAATCTAGCTACTACTCAAGTTGGATCCATACATGAATTGGTACTGATCCATGGAAATAGCTATATTTTCCCTTATTTCCTTTGATTGCTCTTCGTACTCAATTGGCTTTGAGTTAACATTCATTCCTTCATCATTTCGTAGTCTAATTCCATCGAAACTCACTTGGTAAAATACTATATAATACTTTCTTCGAAGTACGCTTATGCAAATACTAAGTGTGCTTTGAACGACAACAAGCAACCAAATCCTAATCTGCATAGACGCTTTCGTTTCCCAAACCATTTCCATGGAACATCGTATTTTCAAATAATTTCATATCCACAGAGTCGTCTAATCACGTCTTGTCGGTAGATATTTATATTGTAATTTTGCAATCAAGAAAGTTTTTTTACTATGTTTGTAAAGTTCTCTAGTCCGTGATCATGTAGATGTATTTCCTTTTCCATCATTTGTTCTATTTTTTAAACTTTATGGATTGGTATTGATCCATCCTAGTAAACACTTAGAAAAAAAATTCCTTTTCGCTTCACTTCCTATCGCTATTAAACTTCCTTCAGCGCTTTCATCTTGACCTATGGCTTCACGAAGCTTTCAAATCCAAGTATCTCGCATGCTACTTTTCTAGATTTCAATCCAAGGTAAGGACCCATCACCTCCATGTTGTATGCCATCGATTCCACTACACCATCGTCGATCTCTCACCCTTACGCCGCCACCAAATAACTTCCTTCATCACCATTCATCTCTGGTTGATCCATGTCGATATCGTGGCGATCCGGAAAATTTGACTCGAGTTTAGGCAAGGGCAAAAAGGAGTTGGCATGATATGAAATCTTGTTTTGGATAAGATTAATTTCATGCCAAAATCACAAAATTGGAGATGCTTAGATGAATGTCATGTTGTTGATATGGACATTCTACTAGATTGGACTATTGAAAAGTCCCAGAATACACATTCCATCAACATTTTCTTTTGTTGCTCGAAATTTTTTCCATTTTTCAACGACTACACCATCTCTTAGGAAAGTACCGAGAGTCGGGGTTCCTTCCTACGTTGGACCCATCCGAGGCTGTTAAAGTAGTTATTATGTTAAGAATTCCAATATGACACACTATCATCACGTGTCGAAACTCGTTTTCCGGCACAAGCGGGCGTCCACTCTACATAGAGTTCTTCCATACACATTGTACACACAATGTAAGATACACTGCCTCTAATCAATGTATATAATCTGATGAGTTTATACAATCAACATTTATTAGATGTTACACATTGACCGTGAAACAAATTAATGCATATACACAAGTATAAGAAATAAAAAAAACTTACATGGACATACTCGTATTTGGGATTTCTAGTTAACTTATGGAAAAAAGATGTTCTTTCCGACTTTCCACTGCCACATCCATCTCTACTTGTTCACCACCCGTATTCCAGTTCCACACCAGCTTCCACTTCTGCTGCGGCTGCTGGACTGTCTTACATCCATTAAGTACAAACTATCGTTGCCCCTAATGATTATTGAGGAACCGCACAATGTAGTTCCTTTTGATGCCAGTATGAATGGTGTCATAATATTGGACAATCCTTCTTGTTCTCCTCCATCCCACCTCACTACTATGGGCCTTCATAGTATGGTGAAAGGCATGACATTCCTAAAAATAAGGTCAGACTAGTAAACAATGTATCTCTGTCACTGACTATACTAGGAATCCCATGCAATCTAACTGTGTTCTTCATAAATAACTTGGCCAAAACAAGTACCGTCCTAGTTAACTAACGGGAATGAAATGGACTCTCTTGGTCAATCTGTCCACTATGACCCATATATTCTCATTTCCTCGATTCAACCTTGGTAACCCATCAATAAAGTCCATAGATATTGAATCACATTTCCAAACTGGTATATCTAAAGGCTGAAGCAACCCACTCGGCTTCTGACGTTCAGCTTTTACTTACTGGCAATTCGAACATTGCTTTACCCACAAGCTAAAATTCCTCTTCATATATTCCCAGAAGAAACTTCTCTTCATATCTTGATACATCTTGGTTCCTCCAGGGTGAATCCTAAACTTCGATTGATGACATTCCCTAAGAACTTCTTTTCTTAGGTCTCCAATATTAGGAATACACAACCATCCCTTCTTTCTCAACCATCTCTTCTGGTCAAGACTAAAATCTTTCAGATTGTCAATCTCAGTTCCAACCTCTAGCCTTCTAATCTTCTCAGCCAATAATGGATCATCTTTCTGCTTAAAAGCAATCTTTCGATCAAAATTGGTCGAACTTCCAAACATGATATCATAGAAGTATTCTGACTAGAACTAGCAGTCGATCTTAACTGCACACTACACATAGTCAATGCCTCAAGGTCCTTCCATTCTGCCAACATAGCTAACACCACATTCTGATGTTTTCTGCTAAGAGCATCCGCTACTTTATTACCTTTCCCCGATGCATACTCTATATCGAAATCATAAGCTGTTAAAAACTCTAGCCACCTCTATTGTCTCATATTCAACTCCTTCTGAGAAAATAAATACCTTAAAGACTTATGATCCGTGTATAATTCAAATCTTCCTCCCAAAAGATAATGTCTCCATACTTTCAATGCAAAGATAATCGCTGCCAACTCTAAATCATGGGTCGGATATCTTACTCAATGAGGTCTAAGCTATCGAGAAGCGTAGGCAATAACCTTACCCTTCTGCATCAACAAAGCTCCTAATCCAGTCCCACATGCATATGTATACATTACTAATCCTAGATTCCCATCCGGGACAACTAATTTGGGCGCATTGGTCAATAAATGATTTAACTTAAGGAATGCTTCCTTGCAACTGTCAAACCTAACAAATTTAACGTCCTTTCTAGTTAGCTTAGTTAGAGGTGTTGCTATTCGTGAAAAATCCCTGATAAATCTTCGATAATATCTAGCCAATCCAAGAAAACTTCGTATCTCGGTCACTATCTTGAGTATCTTCCAAGTATTAACTGCTTCAATCTTAGCTAGATCAACTGATAACCTTTCTCCTGAGACTACATGGCCAAGAAACTTTACTTCTTCCTTTCAGAAATGACACTTCGAAAACTTTGCTTTCAACTGATGCTGTCTCAATGTCTCTAACACTATTCTCAGATGAGCCTCATGCTCTCTTTCATCCTTAGAATATATATCAAAATGTCATCTATGAACACCAATACGAACCTATCCAAATGCTCTTGAAAAATCCAGTTTGAATCTACGAAGAAAGCTAGCGCATTCGTTAACCCGAATAGCATCGCTAACCACTCGTATGAACCATATCTTGTTCAAAACGCCATCAAGGGAATACTGTCCTTCGCCACCCTTAATTGATGGAACCCTATGGCCAAATCCAATTTGGAAAACACTTTGGCTCCACTCAACTGATCGAATAAATTGTCAATTCTTGGCAAAGGATACTTATTCTTGACTGTCTTCTCATTCAACTTATTGTAGTCAATACACATCCTTAACGACTCATCTGGTTTCTTCATGAACACCACGGCCACTCCCCAAAGCGACCTACTTGGTCTAATAAAACTCTTTCCTTCTAAGTCCATTAGCTGCACCTTCAACTCCTTTATCTCAGTAGGTGTCATCCTGCTAGGTGGTCTACTTATGGAATCTGCTCCTAGCACAAGATCTATTCGAAACTCGATAGCTCATTTCGGTGGTAGTCCTGTAGCTGGTTCAAAAAAAAACTGCAAATTCTCTTGCCACCAAAACCCGATTCAAAACTTCTTCTACTTCCATCGCACCTAATAAGGCAAAAACATTCAAATTTGAATTCTCCACTGAGTATATGATTCGGTTCTTACTATTAGGGTGTCTCAATGATATTTCCCTATTCTGGAAACATATCGTAGCATCATATCTATCTAACCAATCCATACCTAATATGATCCTAAAGCCTACGAAGTCAAAAACATACAAACTGCATGCAAACTTATGATCTAACAAATCAAGTTCTAACTGGTCACATCTCATCCCCAGACTTGCATACACTCCTATCGGATTCACAACCCCTAAGAAAGTAACAACATATGATGGTTCTAAGCATAATCTATCTACCAAACATTGAGATATAAATGAATGCGATGCACCAGTATCAAATAGTTCCCTAACTGGTATACTATGGATCAAAAGCGTACCTTCCATCATAAATTTTCCTTTCTCAGCTACTGTTGATCTAGAGGATGATGGTTCCAAAGCATAGACGTTACCTTTCTTAGCCTTGGCTTCTTCTGGACACTTATTCTTGTAATGTCCCATTTGGTCGCAGTTAAAGCACTTCACATTCTACTTTCCCACAACCACCATTCCATCACCCGAGCGACACTTATTAGCATAGTGCCCTTCTTATCGCACTTATAACAGACAATATCTGCCTTCCCCTTCTTAGCTGCTCCTCCTTTCTGAGCACCCTTCTTCTTAAAGAATTTTCTTTTCTTATTCCGGGATTCCTGAGTATCCATTGACTTCTCCTTTCTGAAGGTAGAAAGCATCTCTTCGTTTCTAATCGCCATCTCCACTACTACATTTGATGGATCTCGAAGATGTGGCATGGTTGCCCTAGCGATTTGATAGTGTCCACAGCGGCATATCCATACCTGGACAACTCATCAAACTTCGCAGAATACTCCAAAACTGACATCTCCCCCTACTCCAAATCCATAAATTTCCTGAGCAAAGCGGACTTAGCTACCTCAGACAAAAATCTCTCCTCGAATCTTCCTCAGAAATCTGCCCAAGTTAACTCTTCCTCTGGCACACCCATGGTAACTCCATTCCACCAGAACAATGTTGCACCTTGCAATTGCCTCGAAGCCAATCTTCTCTTCTACTCATCGTCTAAACCAAGGTCAACAAAAATTCTCTCACAATATAAAAGCTAATTTTCCACTTTTACAGCATCTTTAGTCCCCAGAAAAGGCTTCCAAACCAAACTGGTATAATCTCGACTCAGTTTGGCATAGTAATTGCCAACTGGCACCACAAGATTTGCTCCTCCTACATTAGCGGCATTTTCTCTAGCTACTCCTGCAGCTGCTCTAGCTTGCATCAAGTTAACGAATAACTGGTACATCGTCTCATATCTACTGGTGGGGTTCCAGCACCTAAGTTGGCATTTGCATTTTGATTAACATTTTCCTATCGACCCTGGTTTCTCCTGGTATTGGGTCGAGCATTTTTGTTAGTTGTGGTGCTTCCTCCACCTATATTCACTCTTTCGTTTCCTGCTTCCATACCTTTCTTTCTCGTAAATCTGCACATGAGCCTTAGTAAGATACAGAAAAACGGTCTAAGAGAGAGGAATACATACTAATATATAGCAAAATACAAGTACCTTATTATAGCGTCATCCCAAACCACAATCTTATTCTCTGATTCAATGGATTATGCTTTCAAAATCTTTTTAGTTTTAATTCCTTTTAAGTTTACATTAACCTATGCTCTAATACCAACTTGTAACATTCCCCATTTGGAGGTTCGAAACTAACCGCTACGGATGCTACAGTCATTCATAGTTATTAGTCCCCGGTGACCAAATGGTGTAATGTTAGATATATTGATAATACCAGAAGAACATGAATATGAAAATTTTCAAACACAATTTAAAAAAAAATTCACATTTCATTTCATGATAGCATTTCAGATTCATTACATAATCCCATACATAAACCACGTTCAAAGAAAATATGGTTATTACAACATATTCCAAGAGCGACATATGAAGATGCCCCATTGGATGACCAGAGTCAAATTTCTGGCATTTAATACAACTTGCCATTACAACACAAAAGCAGAATCAAAACACAACGAAAAAAAGATATATAACTCCTACTAGCTAGATTGCCTAGTGCACGTCTTCGGAAGCTTATTTGTCTAATGAGAACCTGAAAAGCCCTTACTCTCAACCTACTCAAATGAGTACCCGAGAGTTTAATTCATGTTATCCATCACTTGGCCATTAATTCATGTTATCCACATGTTTCTATTTATCTTATATTACCCACATGTTTAACTTTACTCCATGCTACCCACATGTTCAACATTAATTCATGCTATCCACATGTATAATTTATTTCTATTGATGTCCCTAATTAAGTTATTTCCCCTTAGTTATTTAAATTTCATGGTGACATATATTGGTAACCCAAAAAGATTTCATGTCAAACTCATTAAGATATACCTTAGTTCCCTAAGGTTCGAAGTTATAATCATGCAACAAATGGCTCTCCGCCATTTATAAGCTCGATATGCATTAACGCCGACATCTATACTATGTCGATTAAAAGCATATGGCTTTCCACTTTTTAAAACTCGAAGACTAAACATACGACATCATGCTTCGATGATAGTGAAGTCGGCAATCCTCATGATACATCGTTTACCCGCCTATTTAAAAAGGTTAATTTAGACCAATGTCGATTAAGAAACTTAAGGCTCGCTGCCTTTATTTAAAACTTTTAAAACATGCAGCATCTTTAAAAATCTTGTCGACCTCCGTCAAGGTTGATGACCAAGACTTAAACCTTTAAGTATACCATTCTTATAAAGCATATGACTCATTGCTGAAGACATAGGGTCATCGACCCTCTAACACATTGGTCTCATCGACCCTATTCAAATTAGTTTTAGTTATCATAAAAACAAGCCTCTTCGGAGATAAAAGATGAACTACGATGAAACAACAAGTGCGGCACCATGAGAAATGGTGCTACAAGAACCATGTCGACTCTATTGAGTGTGGATAAGCGTGATGACCCTTCCCTTTGGAAAACTGCCACTTTTATTAGCCATGGCGAGTGTAGAATCACTCCACAACTATCAAAATAGTTGCCATATGCTTTCCCCTCGTCGACGTTGATGAAGCGGATTGAAGAGAGGCGTGACGACCCAAATAGGAGTCTGGCCTCTCCGTAATTAACTCCAAATCTGCATTTTTACTATGTAAAGTATGTTCTTTTTACCTAATTTTATTAGCTTGTCAATGTTTGATTGGTCTGAATGAAGTTTTGAATATCTTTTTCAGAATTGGCTGCCGCACTCAATTTTTCAAAAACAAAAAAATACATGTTCATCCAACAAATTATTTATCTTAACTAATTACCTTTTTTTTAAATGCTTAACTAGCATATTAAGTCCATATCTCTTTGAAAATAAGTGGGAAAAATCCCAAAAATTCACATAAATAAATATTTCAGGTTGAAAATGATTATTTAATTATTTAAATTAAATAAAACCTGAAATTGCTTCCTTTTCTCACTAGAAAATTTATTAAATATTTATTCCATCTAGGGAATTTATGGAATTAAAAACCCATCTCCAAAATGTTGTTTTACATCACATCAAAATTTCAAATCATTTGGAGGATAAAAACTTCGAATTTAACCCCAAAACCGAATTAAATTATTTCTAATTAATTCCAAAAATTTCCATTAACCATTATTCTACCCAACAATGATTATTAGATCATAACTTGATCAATCAAACACATGAGTTTCGGGTATTACCCATAATCGAATTAATACAAAGATTTAAGAGATGATAAGTGTTATTATTCACCTTAAACTTGATGTATGGAATTGAGATTTGGTCTAGCTTTGATTCCCTAAGCTTGCTTCCCTTTGAATCTCTAAATTTCGTCCTCTTTAGTATGATTTAATGGACGGCCTTGTTATCTCTTTTTGATTATTTTCATGAATGATAGAAAATGAGAATAGAATGAGGGGTGAGGGTTTAAGGTAAGGGTTTAGTATATTCCTAAGTTACCCCTCTTATTCTTTCTCCATTAGGTCAAAATTTTAAAACAACTTTACTTATTTTATTAAGGCACGACTTAATTAAATTGCCCATTTCTCATTCTCCTTAATTATTCATATTATTCTATTTAATATATCCAATTAAATGTCCTAAATAATGTTAACTAAAAATTAGGGGTGTTACACATATACATTGATTTTTTAATTAAACCATTATTCTTACATTTAAATCATTATTCTTATCACTACTACAATCTTTTAGTTCCTACTTAGGGATTTATGCACTTTAATGCATTGGAATTACTTCTTCCTGAAACGGAAAGGTTAACACTATAAATTTCTATAACTGATCTAAAAGGGGATTTGTGTTACGTTTGGAATTACAAGAAATTATCCTTTTGTTTTTATTGAAATAGATGGCACAAAATACGGTAAACATCACTATTTTATACATATCTTTCTTTTAGGTACGTTCCTTGTTGTTTCAAATGTTAAACTTTTATTCATATTTATAAAACTAGATAATTTATAGAAGTTTACATTGCAACACCATACATTTCAATGGATTAAAATACTACTTAAATCCCAACAAATTTTGTGATAACTACTCATTTACATTTACTTGCATACATCATTTAATCGATAAATATGAAACTACTTTATAATTTATCAATTCTAGGGACTACTACAACCCAATACTTTCCAGATTCAAGTACATGCAATATTAAATCTAAGTTACCAATCACAGAATATGTAGGTTGGGTTCATGAATTCATTTCATGTTTATTATTAGGCCTACAACTCCAAAATTACATTTGGGCATATAGGAATAGATTTACAAACCCAAGTCCGCCAATGTACGGATCGTTGATTTTGGTATCCTGCAAATAAACAAATGCATATCAGAGCAGTACTGATACAAACTTACAGCGGAATAGTAAATATAATAAAACATATAGCTACCGACCAAGGTTGACACTTCTAATATCTAGTGTCCTTGTTAGTGTCGAGCATGCATAAGGAAATTTGTCCTTCCACTGTTCCCGTCGTGCACCAGTACCTGTCCCTTAAGTTATCATGTGGGTTGTAATAAAGAGGGGGTCAGAACAACGTTCTGGTGGCTGGTAAATTACACACTTTGTACATAACACTAAGTTATGCCAACTGCCTTCCATTACATGTTATGTCTTTTATTTTACTTAGTCGTCTCAACTCCATGTACGCGTAGGATACGCCTCATCGACACTAGGTAGACAACAACTACATATGTATACATATACCACAGTCCCCCTTTAGACCTAGATACTTTCCCCGCTAGTATTGTAACTCGGTACCTCGTCAGGATCCACTATTAACGCAGTATCACGTCCTCATCGTCGTGTATACCAAGGAACTCCCATAGTGCCTAATAAAGGCATCATAATTGTTTAGCCCTATCTGTCTCGTTTTAGGGATTTATCTAAATGCTTCATATTATGGACTGACTCCACGGACTATTAAGGACTCAACTCCTTGAACTACCCCAATCATTTGAAAGACATCTATTAAGGATTATCCAGTCTTGCCTCCTAACAAATAACCTACAAACAACTGTAGTGATGCATGACCTAAACATCATCTACACTAGTGGGAGGTGTAGCCTGTTTAGGTGTAACCCTCATCTTTTTGCTGACCACTCGGAACCGATGACGTTCTCGACCTATGAAACGGGTCCTACTCCTGTATATTGTACCAATCTCACTGTCATAGCACCGAGCCTTGCTCACCATCCAATTTAGATTGCCTAATGTAATCAAGGTAATGATATGACGCCCCACCTCTATACCCACATTAGCAAAGAGTATTATTAGATAATACCGTCTGCTAATACAGAGTATAAGGCTGGATAGGAGCGACCATCTATAGCCTTGCTTTAACTATCAATTGAATACATCGACAATTGCCCTACCTAGCAGATCGACATATCCAATGGATACTTAAAACAAAACCATAGGTGGCTAGAGGATCTATCAGAATAGAATATAACAACTCAAATGTAATATACATCACAGAACAGTTGATCATCATATACACATATACTGATACATAAGAGAGTATACAAATAATACATGTCAAGTGGTATAACAAACCACAATATACAGACAACCCAAAAGAATACATATATCAGAGTTACAACAAAATGGGACTACACAAAAAGCTATGACAAAAAGAAGCTAGCGGAGTAGTCCATGCGGAAGCAAAATAGGCTAAGTCCAAAAGCACCTAACCTGAAACATCTCGGTCTGACCCGAGTATAAATACACGGGTCAGTCTAGCTAAACAAATCAGTTAGATAAACTGAACAATAATAAACCTACAAGGTTACAAAGTATAACAAATATCTCTAAAAGAGATATCACAATCATCTAATCAAAAGATGAACATAGTAAAACAAGCCTCATATCATCGGCATCTTAAATAAACAAAGGATAAGAATATCCCAAAGCAAGCCAAAAGGTGAACAACAAATACCCATAAGGTATACAAGTTCCACAAGGTAACCACTATACATCATGCGGCTCAAAAAGACCAACACCGAAGGGCGATACCAAGGGAATTTAATAACAATGAAACATAAGATTGCTCGAGCTCAGTACTGTATAAACAAGGATCCATAAGCCCGAAGGCTCCAAACCCAATATCACTCCTGCGGCTCAAAAAGACCAACATCGAAGCGATACTATAGGGCAACAAACCCGAAGGCACAAACCCGAAGGCACAAACCCGAAGGCAACATACCCGAAGGCAACAAACCGTAGTGGCGAAGGTCCGGAGGCCCAGTACTGGACACCACTAACTGGCAAAATGTGTCACAACTCTCGAAAAGGAATCCGAAAAGTGTTAACGTGAGTCTCATAACCACTCGTTCGCACTAAACGGTTTACTATCCGTCGGTCACTTTCACACTCAAAGCAGTACAAAGTTTACCTCATCTCATCGGTAAACCAGACCAAAGGTCAAAACGTTCAAACGAATAGATTGGGAATTAACTGAAATGACGAACGCACGTGTTCATTGCATGCGTTTTATCTAATCATTTAATTCTCCTCCCGCATCGCTCGGAGTGTGAAAATGTGTGTGTGTTTAATTAGAATTTTTAAATTGGAGAAGGGAGCTTTTAATATGATTCGGAAGATTATTTTATAAAAATCCGTGAATGAAGTCAAGAATAAGTTATCAAAGTCAAAGAGGCAATAACAACCACTAAGAACCAACGTGAATCGATAAAATTCAAAAAACCAATCAAAATGGACATAAATAGGCAAAATAGGAGCAGGTCGCAGGCTCCAGACGTCTAGGGTAAAAACTCAGACGTCTGCAGCAAGTTTCGGGGAATTCGCTGAAATAGGCTCCAGACGTCTGAGCCTACCCTGCAGACGTCTGGTGCCGGCTGAAACTGGTTTTTCAGCCTAGTGGGAGAGAAATCTCCCACACTTTCACCCGGTCGAGCAAATGGAGTTCGGGGCTTTTGTCAATCGATAATACGACCCTATATGCTCTTCGATTCACAACCAAAAACATGTTCACAATTCAAAGCAGGGAGTTTCAAAGTTTTGACTTCAAAACATCAAAAATTGAAATGTTCGCCAAAGCAATTCAAACCAAAAGCAATTGAACATGAAATAGTGTTAGGAATTCATACCCAACATCAAAGAGGGTTATAGTCATAGATGTGAGATAAAAATCTCACCTTTAACCCAAAACAAAGAAGAAGGAGCTCAATTACAAGGATAAGACCAACCAATCTCTACTTCAACTCAACAAGCTTCAATTTAAGGTCAAACAAGTATTTCCTAAGTTAGGTTTTGGAAACTTTCTGAAATTGAAGAGAAAAAGAGTTGGAGAAGATGAAGAGAAGGCTTACCAATAGTTTCTCTTTGATTTTGGAGTAAGAATTCAAGTTTGCAATGTAAACTAGGGCTTGCAATTTCTATTTCCTCTTCCCTTCCACCATTTTCAGTTTTTACTTGAGTTTTAGAAGTGAGAATGAGAGAATGGAAAGAGATGGGCTGAGCTAGGGTATTTAGTTAGCTAGTGTGCTGAATCCAAATCCAAAACCCAACTAGAAAAAGTGGCAAATTTCAACTTACCCCAAACATATCAAAGTTTATACTCAAAAAGATCGCAAATGCCATTTTGGACTCAATGGAAGTGGTTTCGAGCTCCAATTCGGCTGTTTGCAAAAAGTAGCTTTTCGGACCTAAATCCGACCAACGACGCTATATTTAAATTAAATATTTAAATATAAAATCGTTAAATATGCGGGTTGTTACAAATCTCCCCTTCTTACAAAATTGCGTCCCCGCAATTCCTAGAGACGATATTTGTAACAACTACAAACAAACAACATCCAAAAGAAAAGAATAAGCTTGAGATGAAAAGACATACTCACCGTTTCCAAGCTAAGAAAGAAAACCCGGATAAGATCGCTCAATAAACTCTCTGGTTTCCCAAGTACAGTCATTGGGATTAGCAGACCATTGAATTTTAACGAGCGGCATGTCCTTGTTTCAAAGGTGTCGCACCTTCGTGTCAAGTACGCGAATAGGTTGTTGTACAATAGATAAGTCCGGTGAGACCTCAAGCTCTTGCAAATCAGGAGAAGTAATAACAAAATCCGACTCCCGAAGACACTTCCGAAGTTGTGAGACGTGAAACACGTCGTGAATACCAGATAAATGAGCAGGAAGTGAAACTCTATAAGCCATAGGGCCAATACATTCAGTAATAGAAAATGGTCCTACATAACGAGGAGCCAATTTACCAGTCGTACTGAAACGCATAACCCCTTTCAAAGGAAAAACACGAATAAAAACAAGATCACCGATCGAGAACTCGAGAGGCTTCCTACGGTTGTCCGCGTAGGATTTCTGGCGACTCTGTGCCTCTTTCATTCTCAATCGAATAAGATCAATCTTCTTGGAAGAATCACGAACAAAATCTGGACCAAGAATAAGCTTCTCTCCAGATTCCAACCAACAAGAAGGTGATCGACATGGTCTTCCGTACAAGGCCTCGAAAGGAGCCATACTGATACTAGAATGAAAACTTTTGTTGTAGGAGAACTCTACAAGAGGTAGGTGATCCTCCCAACTACCACCAAAATCAAAAATACAAATACTGAGAAGATCTTCCAAGATACAATTCACCCGTTCAGTCTGTCCATCAGACTGTGGATGATAAGCTGTGCTAAGATTAAGCTTTGTTCCCAAAGCTTGCTGAAGACTCCGCCAAAAATGACTCGTGAATAAGGGATCACGGTCACTCACAATAGAACTAGGAACACCGTGAAGTCTCACGATTTCCTTGACATATAGCTTAGCCAAAAGAGAAGCAGCCCTATTAGACTTAATAGGAACAAAATGAGCAGACTTGGTCAATCGATCAACAATGACCCAAACAGAAGTATGGCCCGACCTCGATCAAGGTAGACCGTCAATGAAATCCATAGAAATCTGATCCCATTTCCACAATGGAATCTCTAAAGGCTGAAGAAGACCAGAAGGAGCTGATGTTCGGCCTTAATACGTTGACAAGTTATGCAATTACTCACATAACTCGCTACATCGCGCTTCATGCCTTCCCAATAATAAAGGCGACTCATATCGGCATACATCTTGCTACTTCCAAGATGAATAGTATACTTAGAACGGTGACAATCATCAAGAATGTCATGCCTAAGTGCAAAATCAGAAGGCACAAAAAGACGGTTCTTCTTACGAAGACACCCATGAAAATCAACGTTAAAATCCCGCAACGTCTCATCACAGGATTCAGACTCACAAAGCTGAATAAGATGCAACAAATCAGGATCACGCCGTTGAGCCTCGGCAATACGATCCAATAAAATGGGTCAAGATCCTAAACTAAATAATAGAATAGGAGAATCAGAAGATGAACCTCGATCACGAATTTCGCACAAAGATAAAGTCTCAAGAACATCCCATTCGGCAAGCATCATAGAAACAACAGCCGAATGTTTGCGGCTAAGCGCATCAGCAACACGATTACCCTTACCAGGGGTATACTGGATATCAAAATCATAGGAGGCAAGAAACTCGAGCCAACGTTGTTGCCTCATATTGAGTTCCTTTTGAGTGAACAAATACTTCAAGGATTTATGATCGGTATAGAGAATGAAGCGCTCGCCTAATTAATAGTGTCGCCAAATCTTCAAAGCGAAGACAATGGCAGCTAACTCAAGATCATGAGTGGCATAGCGAACTTCATTCGGACGCAGTTGCCTAGAAGCATAAGCAACTACCCGATCTTTCTGCATAAGAACAGCACCGAGACCACTACCACAAGCATCGGTGTAGACAACAAGATCATGATTCCCTTCGGGAACCACAAGAATAGGAGCATTAGTGAGAAGTTCCTTTAATGTCAAAAAGGAAGATTCACACTTGTCAGACCAAATATAACGAATGCCTTTCCGAGTAAGGCTGGTGAGAGGAAGCACAACACGGGAAAAGTCCTTGATGAACCGACGGTAATAACCCGCCAATCCAAGGAAACTACGGATCTCATGTACATTCTCAGGCCTCTTCCAATTCTGGATGGCTTCGATCTTTGAGGGATCGACTGAAATGCCATCGGAAGATACAACATGGCCTAAGAACTTAACCCTGTTCTCCCAAAAGTGGCACTTGGAGAATTTGGCTCTAAGCTGATGGTGACGGAGAGTACTCAAGACAATACTCAAGTGATTAGCATGCTCAGCTTCAGACTTAGAGTAAATAAGGATATCATCAATAAACACAAGAACAAATTTATCGAGATATTCCCAGAATACTCGATTCATTAGATCAACAAAGAAAGCAGGGGCGTTCGTCAAACCAAACGGCATAACGAGCCACTCAAAAGAACCATATCGAGTGCGGAAAGCTGTAAGAGGTATGCTATCCTCCGCGACTCGTAATTGATGAAAACCTGTGGCAAGGTCGAGCTGAGAAAAGACCTTAGCACCACTCAATAGATCGAACATATCATCGATCCTAGGCAATGGATACCTGTTCTTTACGGTTAAATCGTTAAGCTTGCGATAATCAATGCAAAGCCTAAGAGTTCCATCAGACTTCTTCACAAAGACGACCGCGGATCCCCACGGAGAAAAACTAGACTGAGTCAACTGCTTCGACTCAAGCTCTAAAAGTTGCTTCTTGAGTTCCTCATTTTCCTTTGTAGACATCCTCGTAGGAGGACGACTAACTGGCTACGCGCCTGGAATGAGATCAATGCGGAACTCGATCGCCCGCTTGGGTGGCAAACCCGAAACTGGCTCAAAAACATCAGAAAAGTCACAAGCAATAGGAATACGAGATATATCATCATCTCGCGAATCAAGAGAATATAAAGCCATTTCGGAATTATCCACATCCCGAAGAACAAGTGATAGCTGAGTAGGCGAATCCGGATGTCGAAGATATATAATTCTCTCCGAACAAATAATCCTGGCATCATATCTCACTAGCCAATCCATACCCAAAATCATATCAAATCCCAGACAAGAGATAATGTGCAGATTCGCACGAAAAGAAAAGCCACATAAAACAATCTCAACATTACACAAAGCAAGCTAAGGGTCGCGGATCCCCCAATAGGATTCGCAATCCTTAAAGAAGTAACCATACAAGAAACATACAAAGATAAATCATCGACGAGCTTCTTCGATACGAAAGAATGTGAAGCACCCGTATCGAAAAGAACTCGTATACTATGATCATGAAATAAAATAGAACCTTCCAAAATGGATGGAGATATACCTTTGGGCTGAGTAGGACCTTCAGAAGCCTTGGCAGCATTAAGCTTGCCTGACTTAGCACCACCAGGAACAGTAGGGCAAGTGGGAACATGATGACCTTCCTTCTTACAGTAGCGACAGAAGAGAGGCTTAGGACAAGCTCGAATAATATGATGCAGAGAACCACAATTGAAACACTTCCGAAGGGAAGGTGTTCCAGCAGACTGAGGCTGAGAATTGGCACCACCAGTCTTCCTCTTCTTAGAAGGAAAAGACTTTTTCTGAAATGGAAACTGCTTCTTGTTTTGGTTCTTGGAAGCCTCAACATCCTCACTACTATCACACTCTTTCTCGATAGTTTCGAGATGAAGTGCCAAATCAACCAACTCCTTAAAAGAAAGCTTAAGCTGGAGCAACAAAGACTTCTTAAGATACTTCTTAAGACCAGAGACAAACTTCAAATTCTTCTTATAAGAAGTGCTAATGAATTCAAGACCATACTTAGATAAAGCCTCGAATGATGCAACATACTCAGAAATAGAAGACTTCCCTTGCTTCAACTCAAGGAAGCGACGGGTCAATAAAACTTTTTCAGATTCAGGAACGAACTTGAGTTCGAATCGCTCCCGAAACTGAGTCCAAGAAAGAACAGACTCATCAAGTTCGGATATAAGAAGCTCGTACCAATCAAGGGCACGCTCTTGCAATAAGCTAGAAGTTACAAGAACTCGATCATGGTCAGAAAGATCCATGCGAGAGAAGATACGCTCACATGTGCGAATCCAAGCTTGAACTTCAAGAACAGACTCGGAGCCTTTGAATGGCTTTCCACCAAGATGAGAAAAATCATTGCACAGACGTGCAAAGGAAGACTTGCACGGAGGAGATGCACAAATAGGAGCTGGAGGCTGAGTGCTCCTAAATAACTCCAAGAATTGATCGGCAGACATATAAACGCCATCCGGATGTGAACCACTGGATTGCCCAGCATCCGAGCGTCGCCCTCGGCCTCTTCCGGCCATTGACTGAAAGATAAGATAAGAACAAGATTATTCACATGGTAGATACTATTAATTCAATATGGAATACTACGGAACAAAATGCATTCCTAGATGTATTCCCAATTTCCATATGAATAAAGGCATGATGATTCAAAGATTTGTATCACTTATTTACACTCTGATGTTTCGTAATATGTACTTCTATTCTGTGTTTATCATACTTTGTTCTGAACTCAGCTCTGATACCAAGCTGTGATGCCCCACCTCTATACCCACATTAGCAAAGAGTATTATTAGATAATACCGTCTGCTAATACAGAGTATAAGGCTGGGTAGGAGCGACCATCTATAGCCTTGCTTTAACTATCAATTGATTACATCGACAATTGCCCTACCTAGCAGATCGACATATCCAATGGATACTTAAAACAAAACCATAGGTGGCTAGAGGATCTATCAGAACAGAATATAACAACTCAAATGTAATATACATCACAGAACAGTTGATCATCATATACACATATACTGATACATAACAGAGTATACAAATAATACATGTCAAGTGGTATAACAAACCACAATATACAGACAACCCAAAAGAATACATATATCAGAGTTACAACAAAATGGGACTACACAAAAAGCTATGACAAAAAGAAGCTAGCGGAGTAGTCCATGCGGAAGCAAAATAGGCTAAGTCCAAAAGCACCTAACCTGAAACATCTCGGTCTGACCCGAGTATAAATACACGGGTCAGTCTAGCTAAACAAATCAGTTAGATAAACTGAACAACAATAAACCTGCAAGGTTACAAAGTATAACAAATATCTCTAAAAGAGATATCACAATCATCTAATCAAAAGATGAACATAGCAAAACAAGCCTCATATCATCGACATCTTAAATAAACAAAGGATAAGAATATCCCAAAGCAAGCCAAAAGGTGAATAACAAATACCCATAAGGTATACAAGTTCCACAAGGTAACCGCTATACATCATGCGGCTCAAAAAGACCAACACCGAAGGGTGATACCAAGGGAATTTAATAACAATGAAACATAAGATTGCTCGAGCTCAGTACTGTATAAACAAGGATCCATAAGCCCGTAGGCTCCAAACCAATATCACTCGTGCGGCTCAAAAAGACCAACACCGAAGCGATACTATAGGGCAACAAACCCGAAGGCAACATACCCGAAGGCAACAAACCGTAGTGGCGAAGGTCCGGAGGCCCAGTACTGGACACCACTAACTGGCAAAATGTGTCACAACTCTCGAAAAGGAATCTGAAAAGTGTTAATGTGAGTCCCATAACCACTCGTTCGCACTAAACGGTTTACTATCCGTCAGTCACTTTCACACTCAAAGCAATACAAAGTTTACCTCATCTCATCGGTAAACCAGACCAAAGGTCAAAACGTTCAAACGAATAGATTGGGAATTAACTGAAACGATGAACGCACGTGTTCATTGCATGCGTTTTATCTAATCATTTAATTCTCCTCCCGCATCGCTCGGAGTGTGAAAATGTGTGTGTGTTTAATTAGAATTTTTAAATTGGAGAAGGGAGCTTTTAATATGATTCGGAAGATTATTTTATAAAAATCCGTGAATGAAGTCAAGAATAAGTTATCAAAGTCAAAGAGGCAATAACAACCACTAAGAACCAACGTGAATCGATAAAATTCAAAAAACCAATCAAAATGGACATAAATAGGCAAAATAGGAGCAGGTCGCATGCTCCAGACGTCTGGGGTAAAAACTCAGACGTCTGCAGCAAGTTTCGGGGAATTCGCTGAAACAGGCTCCAGACGTCTGAGCCTACCCTGTAGACGTCTGGTGCCGGCTGAAACTGGTTTTTCAGCCTAGTGGGAGAGAAATCTCCCACACTTTCACCCGGTCGAGCAAATGGAGTTCGGGGCTTTTGTCAATCGATAATATGGCCCTATAGGCTCTTCAATTCACAACCAAAAACATGTTCACAATTCAAAGCAAGGAGTTTCAAAGTTTTGACTTCAAAACATCAAAAATTGAAATGTTCGCCAAAGCAATTCAAACCAAAAGCAATTGAACATGAAATAGTGTTAGGAATTCATACCCAACATCAAAGAGGGTTATAGTCATAGATGTGAGATAAAAATCTCACCTTTAACCCAAAACAAAGAAGAAGGAGCTCAATTACAAGGAGAAGACCAACCAATCTCTACTTCAACTCAACAAGCTTCAATTTAAGGTCAAACAAGTATTTTCTAAGTTAGGTTTAGGAAACTTTATGAAATTGAAGAGAAAAAGAGTTGGAGAAGATGAAGAGAAGGCTTACCAATAGTTTCTCTTTGATTTTGGAGTAAGAATTCAAGTTTGCAATGTAAACTAGGGCTTGCAATTTCTATTTCCTCTTCCCTTCCACCATTTTCAATTTTTACTTGAGTTTTAGAAGTGAGAATGAGAGAATGGAAAGAGATGGGCTGAGCTAGGGTATTTAGTTAGCTAGTGTGCTGAATCCAAACCCAAAACCCAACTAGAAAAAGTGGCAAATTTCAACTTACCCCAAACATATCAAAGTTTATACTCAAAAAGATCACAAATGCCATTTTGGACTCAATGGAAGTGGTTTCGAGCTCCAATTCGGCCGTTTGCAAAAAGTAGCTTTTCGGACCTAAATCCGACCAACGACGCTATATTTAAATTAAATATTTAAATATAAAATTGTTAAATATGCGGGTTGTTACAAATACCCACTTGGATACTTAAAACCTACCCCCTAAAAGGTTGAAGCATACTCTACTTTGGGTATTCCTTCACCTATACGCGACGTATAATTCTACGGGTCCTACAGTTGGATATGCCCACATCAGTATAATGTATACACAACTATTGGTAGGCCCTTGCAGTGGCTGACTTCTGTTGTGTTATGCCAGTGACATCGCATTCCAACCCATTTTAATGACTACGTCATTCATATTTACTCTAAGTTATTAACTAACTTAATAATTCACACCCGCTATAAATGCATACTTGAGGCTACGTATATATTTATACTTATTTATTTATTATGCGTCTGATGTTCAACTATTCATATTCAATTATTTTTATTTAACTGACCCCTTGTTTCATTAATATCAATTTATTGTCATTTATTACTTAACTTAAAAGATTTAAATATCTTTTACTACTTATTTCCCTTCTTTATTACTAAATCCGCATTACTGTTCTTTTGAACTCTTACTACCCTTCTTTGATTACTAAACTTTCCTTCTTATTCATTTTATTACTTTACCTACCTTTCATCGCTTATTATTTAATTCCAACTTGTCTTTATTGCATATACGTTAATTTTACAATTAAACCATATCACTAGTACAATCTTTTAGTTCATACTTAGAGATTTCTGCACTTTAATGCATTGAAATTACTTCTTCCCGAAAGGTAAAGGTTAACACTGCAAATTTATGTAACTTAACTAAAAGGAGATTTGTGTTGCGTTTGGAACTATAGGTCATTTTCCTTTTGTTTTTATTAAAATTGACGGTACAAAATTCGGTAAACATCACTATTTTATACATATCTTTCTCTTAGGTACATTCCCTATTATTTCTAATGTTACACTTTTATCCATATTTATAAAACTAGATAATTTATAGAAGTTTACATTGCAACACCCTACAATCCAATGGATTAAAATACTGCTTAAATCCCAATAAATTTTGTAATAACTCCTATTTTACATTTACTTGCATACATCATTTAATCGATAAATCTGAAACTACTTTACAATTTTTCAATTCCAGAGGCTACTACAACCCAATACTTTCCAGATTCAAGTACATTCAATATTAAATCTAAGTTATCAATCACAGAATATGTAGGCTGGTTTATGAATTCATTACATGTATATAATTAGCCCCACAACTCCAAATTTTCATTTAAGCATACAAGAATAGATTTACAATGATATAAATCCAATATTATATAAAAGTATATAATTTCCTACTCACCTTTTAACTTTTCAAATCTCCAGATCTAATCCCAGTTATTGTAGTTTAACTCCCTTTTTTCTCCTAATCGGAATACATATATTGCAAGCATACATATATCTATTAGAAACCTAGATCTGAGAAGAGATTTGGATTTAATTTAGATTCAAATCTGGATTTATAATTTACCTTGGCTTTTGCGATTCTACCATATTCTTCTACTCTATTATCCTCTATTATTCTCCTCTTGTATATACATATATGGGTTATAGATTTATTTATGTTTAAGTGTAAGTAAAGAAGAAAAAATGCAGAGCTTCGTCATTATTTCTGAAAATATGAGAAGAAAAGTGAGGGGTTTGGCCCATATTTATAGGGGTTCGAATCAATGCCAACCGTTAGATTCAATTAAATTCTGGTTGTTCAGCCATGGTTAGGAATGGCAATTAGAGCCGATAACCGCTAAACCGAACCGAATCAACTCAAAAAGGCCCGAATCGAACCCGATGGGTCTCGGATCGGGTCTAGGTGATGAAAAATACAATAAACACCCGATCAAACCCGATTCGAACCGGTCCGACCCAAAATAATGACCAAAATAGATTAAAATTTATGCATTTTTAGTGTTATTACCCAACCGAACCCAAACCAAAGCTCGGGTCGGGTCGGATCTAGGTTTTTGAAATGTATATTTTGGACCCGACAAAACTCGACCCGAATAGAACCAAGACCCGTTGAGTCGGGTCCGGGTCCATCGGGTCAGGTCTAATTGCCACCTTAATCAAGGTTCAATTTGCAGCCACCATCACCCATTAGTCGACCACTATGATACCCTGGTCGACCGCTAGCTGCTGACCGGTTCTAATTACGGTGTTGACCGGTTGGTGTATTTTGGTCGTCGTTTAATTATGTTGATTAATTTCCTTTTATACGTTATTCTCTCTATTCTTAACCAATTTATCCTAATGTTAATTATTCTTACAGGTTAAGTAACTTAAATTTTCAGTCAAATGTAACTGACGGTAATTAACATTAGTTAATTATTTTCATTTCCTTAATTACATATATAAATATTTCCAACTCGAAATATTCAAATGTTGATAACTTTTTCGTTCAAACTCCGATCGGAAAAACTTTACATATGAAAATAGATCAGAAAATCACCACGAATGCAACGGTGCAAGTTTCATAGCCAAACTATGATATTTGTGAAAATTATATTTTTTGACATCACCAATTATTAATTAAATCCTTCCTTTTATCGTTCAATTTGCGGGGTGTCACAAAAAGTGAGGTGCATCTTTTAATGGAATTTTCTCTTTTTGTGTCATCTTTGTTTTTCAGAGTTGGAATTTCATTTTCGAGGATTCCAATTTTAGCCTTAGACTTATTTATTTCTTCCTCTAGAGATTGACACTTCTCACATTCTGAGTTAAATTTTCTAATGTTTTGAATCACCGGTTCTAACTCATTATTTATACTAAGTGGGCTATTTTTCTCAGATTGTAGTTTATTATATTTTTCTTTAAGTCTATCGTTGTTTTCGTTTAACTCGTGATATAACAAAAGCAAACCAATACAAAATAAATATGCTACCTCATTAGGTTCATCATCATTGTCACTTGATTCTACCATCGAACACAAATTTGCCTCTCCTTTCACACTATTAGTGTTCTCCTGCACTTCTTCTTCAATTTCATCCCAAGTGGTTGTGAAACTCCTTCTCTTCTTCTTCTTTCCTTTGTCAAGTCGATTCAGTAGACAAATAAGCTTGATGTAATCTATTTTTTTTCCTCAGAATCATCTGGTACTTTGGCAATGTCGGTTTTTATTCATTATTTTATTGCTAGATTTCCCTCCTTTCTAGTCCACGTTTTGAATCGCTTCATCAATAGTGCAAGCTCAGCTGCAGCGTCATCTTCTTCATCATTATTGGTTGTACTTTTTAAGGCAATTGACTTTGTTTTCAAGTCTCCACTTTCACATTCTTCCCTAACTTTCAGCTCTATCTCATAGGTGATGAGATTTCTTATTGGTTCCTCCAACTTAAGTTGTTTCAAGTTTTTGGGTTTCTGAATTGCTGTCACTTTTTCTTCAAAACTTCTCGGGAGGATTCTCGAATTTTTTTTGGACATCTCTAATTCTGTGTAAACTTTTCCTAGTGTTTTGGATTTGAATACTATATTTGAAAATCATCCATACATCTCCTTTATATTTTCATCTTTTGTCATTATGAAATTCTCGTATTCATTTCTGAGCATGGCTAGATGAGATTCCTTGACCTGTGACGTACATTCATGAGTCATTTTAAGCATATGTCAAATTTCCTGCACGGTCACACAATCAGAAACACGATTATATTCTATTTTCTATAAGGAATGGATAATAGAGTTCATAGCTTTAGCATTTGAACGATAAAGACTAAGTTCATTTGCATCCCACTTATCTTTAGGCTTACGAACTTTATGATCATCTATTTTTATTATAGGTAGACTATAACCAGTTTTATCTATGTTCCATGCATCACTAGTATCATGAAAAATTTTCATTCTAGTTTTCCAATACGAATAATCTGTACCATTAAACATGGGTGGCCTAACTAAAGATTGTCCTTTAAAAAAAGCATTATTAAAATTAGCCATAGTTAAAAAGTTAATTTGACTACCTAGCTTTGATACCACTTGTAGGATCGAATTAACCCAAGAGGGGAGTGAATAAACTCTTATAAATTCATAGAATAATAAAAATCATAGCATGGATAATAATAAAGTAAATGTGAAAATAAAAACAACACATAAATTTTCCCAGCTTCGGCAAAACCTGCCTACTGCTACCTCTAAGATTTCTATTAAGATCAAACATTCGACCGCTTACAAAATCCTTGTAAAATTATGATTATCGCTAACCTGACTATTCTAACCCTATACCTAGAAACCTCGACTTTATCCTCGAGTTGAGAATTTCCCAAACTACAAACATAGTTCAATTCTAGTTACAAACTAGAGTTTTGGAAAAAATAAAATACAAAATAAAAAGAAACAAAAGGTAACCCTAAACACAATATATTTGACTATATAGTAAAGGTCGACCCATAAAAAAACACTCCCTTTTCTTTATTTAGGCTGATCCCCATTTCTTTTATTTCCTTTTAGTGTTCTTCCTTCCTTCGATTCTAGAAGCTGACAACTTGACAATTGATTAATGAATTCTCTCCTTTATGTCCTTGTCAGTTGATCTCTTCGATTGCCTGGCGGTTGACAAATGCAGCTGCTTCCTTAGTCGAGAACTTCTATAGTTAATAATTTGGTATGATTTCGATTTACTAATTATACTTGTTTTGAACTAGACTTCTTTCTATCGATGATGAATTTGGTTTATATTGAGAGTGATTTGCTAATTATCTTCTTAGATTTCCATATATTTCATGAATTGTGGTTTGAATATGTCAACGAGTAAATTTGGGCTTTTGATTCGATTAAGATTTTTGATACCGCTCAGCTATGTTGTATATTTGGTTGACTTGGTTTACGGCTTGATTCTTTAATTCCAACCTTGACTTTGAGTTGATCAACTAGAGAACTTTTTGTGATTTCGGCCTGAATTATTGACTAGTTCAATGGAAAAGTTTTGATAATTTTTCTTACCTACTTGATCTATGTGCTTGCTGTACGTGTTGCTGTCCTTGTGCGTGTGTATTTTCTTGCAGGTCCTGATGTGAACTTGCCTTGGGCATGTCTAGTCATTTACACTTTAAAACCGATCTCATATGCTCTAATCTTTACCTAGACCTGTACTGATTTCTGAATACATCTCTGAGTTATGCATATTGCATTGCTTTCTTTTATGTGTATACATGCATGACCTTGCTACCATATGTGCTTGCATCTCTGAGTTGTGCACTTTGTAGTTCTAAACCATGTTGTATGTTTTATTATCTGATCTTGTGTGTGTCGCTTGTGCATATGTTTTGTTGTTGTACCTGTATGTGCACTTGCCTATTCTTGTGTGCTTGTCTCTGACTGTGCACCTTGTGTGCTTGTACTTTGATCTGGCTTGTTTGTGAGTGTCGTTGTTTGTGCAATTTTGAACCGCACTTGAACCTGTTTACATTGCGTTCAGTTGCACTGCAGTAGCTTGAACCATGTTGCATCTTGTTTGTGCATTGTTGTATTTGCTCTTTACTGGTCTGGTTTGTTTTCTATAACTGTTTTTGGGTGCATTATGCATGGTTCTTGATTGAATTGATTTGTTTGCCTCTTATGTGTACTTGCTTATGAGCAGTCCTTATGTACCTGAAGTTGTGTATTGTGTGTATATCTGATTTGTTATGTGCACACATGCATATGCATTGCCTTTTGAAAATAAAGTGCTTGAAATTAATATGCTTTTTATTTTCGTGCCTTGGCTAGCCTTACCATATGCACAGTGTCGGTCCTAAAACATTTGAGCTCGACCTTGCTGGTTTGTGATGTGACCTTGATTTCAATGAGCTTTGTTTATTTCAAGTTGCTTGACCTTAAGGCATGTTCAGTGATATATTATGTATGTCCTAAGTTGCTTATGCACATTATTGACTTGATTTTAAATTTCCGTCCCACACAAACTTATCGTACTGGTCCTTGTATATACCTGTTGTACGAGTCCATGTTCGTTAATTTTGATGCATGTTTAAAATATGAAAATAAAACCAATAACCTGAGGCAATATGGAGTTCAAATATAGTTTTATTTTTGCAATGTCAATTTTTCCTTTTTTCTTTTTACTACTTAGTTGTTTGTCAGGTAAAGCAAACTGTAGCCTGGATGAAAGCTGGAGCAAGGAGATATAAAAGTTGTATTCGAGTGGATGAGGAAAAGAGTGATTAAAAAATATTGTATACGAAAGAGTGTTGTATATAAATAGTTCATATAAAATATTGTATGAAAATATTGTGGAATCTCTTGTTTTAATTGTGTGCACTATTAAATTTTTATTGAAATAAAATGTTTATCTCTTTACTTCTTTCTATGATATTGTAATAGTACTACGACAAACATATTTAGAATATATATATATATATATATATATATGTTTATTATCATCAAACAAAAATCATATATTATTATATTCTACACCACGTACTCTCATGCCGTCTACTATCTTTTAGGGCATTTCCTAAGTGTAGCCCGCTAGCTATCTACAACCATACCCTACAAACTACCTGACATGGTCATTAACCGTATATCACCTAGAACAGCCTAGAGCATTTTATGTGCTTGATCAGACCAATCTCAACCGTTCAAGCATTAAGTTTAGCCATTACAAATACATCATGCATTGTCACTTCACTAGGGTGAAAAAACACACTACACCAGAAAAGGCATTTCATAGCGTTGAAAAAACGCTACCAAAACTTGTAGTAGCGTTTCGGTAAACGTTGTGACACAACATGCAACTAAAAGTCTGGAACTTTTTGATGCGTTGTAGAAAACACTACCAAAACTTGACATTTTGTAGGACTTTAAAAACGCTACAAAAAGTTTCAGACTTTTAGTTGCATGTCGTATCGTGGCATTTGCCGAAACGCTACTATAAGTTTTGTAGCATTTTAACGCAACGAAAATCATATCATAACCGTTTACATTTATTTTTGTAACGTTTTTAAAATGCTACTAAAGTTTATTAACTATTTTGAAGCATACTGTCCACGAAACCATTTCCGGTTAGTGGCTTGTATCATTTCCGACTATCACTCACAATAGTCTTATTAAAACCAGCAATCAATCACATAATCATCGTATTCAAATCAATAATAAATCTGTTAGTCCTTGAGATGATGGTTTTGATGACAACAACCTTAGAACAAATTATAAAATATAAATACTAACATTACAAGTTTAGATATATATGTATTTGCAAGATCTAACCATGCAGGTATCAAGAATGAAGACTGTACAGTATAGAGATTCAAGATACAGAGATAGAAGACTCATGAGTATCAAGATTATCAAGAGTTCAAGAGTTCAAGGTTAAGTCTGTTTTATTAGGAATATTTGTTAAAACTCGTAGAAAAGCACTGGCATCTTAATATCCAATTTATTCGTGGAATGGAATCCACTTCGAGCCCGTTAAAGGGATGGAACCTACGAAAATCTAGTGGGACATTGTTTTGTATCCACTAATTTTAATTCAAAATGTTTTTACAAAATTATCTTGTTTTCAAAATGATTTCAAAACTTTCCTTTTAAAAGATTCAAAACTCTCTATCCTGATTTTAAATAATTTAGCCTCAAAACATCTTTAATTTCAAAGTCAAAATACTCCTGATTTTAAATGTCTTTTCAAATAATATATTTAACTTTTAATATTTATACTTAGATTTAAATATAAAATTATAGTTAAATTATGTATATATTGTTCTTTATATTTACTTATGAATTTCAACTATATTCAAGTATATTTATAAAGTTTTAGATAGTTTTTATATAAGATAAATATTGTTTTTATAGAAATTCAAATTATCATTTTTGGCTGAGGGATGTCGACATGCCCCTAGGTAGTACGTCGACATAGTGACAGTTGAAGTTCAAATTCAAATTTCAAAAGAAGTGTCTATTCGCCATAACTCTTCATGAATGGTCATGGCTGTTGGTTTTCTATAAATAGGGGTGAGTTTCAATGAATTTTTAATCACTTTTTTCTGGTTTTCACTCCTCTTCATCTTCCACATTTCTTATTACAAAATCATACCATTACTCTGTCGAAATCAACATCGAATCATACTCGATTACTTCTAGTTTGATTCTCCATCACTATCTCTACAAGGTTCTCAGTGCTATTCAGAGTTATAGGTTTCTTTGTAATATATTAGCGAGAAAAGGTGTGATTGTAGCCTTGTAAATCAATCAAGCGAGAAAAGGTGTGATTGTAGCCCTGGAAATCAATTGGATGAACTTGTTGCCCGGTAAATCAAGTATCCCTACCCAGAGGATTGGTATTCTGGAGGGTATACCTCATAGCCTTGAAATCGAGGGTTGTAATTGTTGAATTGCTTTTGAAAGGAAATCCGTACTTAGTTGTGCGGGACTAGATGTAGGGTAACTCCGAACCAGTATAAAATCTGGTGTGTTCTTTCCTTTACTGCTTTTACTTTATATTTGCATCTGTGTTTGATTCTGTGTTCATATCTGTGTCTGATTAGTGTATACATTGTTAATAAAGTAAGATAAACTCAAAAATATTAACAAATTTCTTAAAACACTATTCACCCCCCCTCTAGTGTTATTTCTAGCCTTAAGATCCTTAATCCGCATTTCTCACAAAATCAACCAATCACATAATCATCATATTCAAACAATTGAAACAACAATTTATTAATCACTTAATCAAATATGATATCCATAACCATTTCGATAATAGTTTTTCGACAAAATGAGCAAATTCACATAAACTTCATAACCGTTCATAAACAAGTTTACACAATTAGTACTAACAAAATATTATAATATATATAATTATTAAAGTCATGTTCATTGCTTGATTACCGATAATTCTTTGTGGCGGCTGGTCTTCACTTTGGAAATACTAATTACCTGTAGACAAGTTTAACGGTCGACAATTAGAATTACAGACATGAGTTATCAAGTAACAGTCAAACATATGCATTCAACCATGAATTATCAAGTAACATTTAAACAATCAACACTATACAATGCATACTATCTACTAACTTTATTGAATTTAAAGCAACTTCTAGGAAACAACTTTCGTGCCCCAATCTTAACTGATTATTCATGTATACATGCTATGAGAAACAAATAGTAGTTGTTATTTTTGTTTGACAAACTACCACCATACAACAGAAGTACCTCATACAAAATAGCATTTTTAACCAGTTCTGTCAAAGTCAAGTAAAACTTCTCTTATTGAAAGACCCATGTCATCTTGGTCATTGCAATTGTGTTGTGTTTACCAAGCCTTTAGAAAGTAAGATATTGTCTGGTCAAAGCTATGCTTAGCTGAGATCGGAGTTTAGATGTAACAGAGTAAGGCTTACTTGAGCAAGGTTTCAGATTTATTTACGTAACCACCTACATGGATCACCTGAACCCTCATAGATAGCCTGAACACTGACTAATAGCATCTGAACATTAATCTGATTATATGATTCCTGATTTTTTTAGAACATAATTTCATTTGAAAGAATTTAACAGGTATATATGACTGCTGAATTATGCTACTAATTTACAAAATTCATAAAGAAAGCATACTGATTAATTCTTGTTGAACTCTATGAAAAATAGAAATAGAAACTTTCATAGATAACCAAAAAAATATAATTTTCTGTCAGCATCTCACTGACTTATAATTCAAGGTCAAGTGATATGGGAAAAAAGGGGAAAAAAGCAACTAATCAAGATGGACACTAGATCTGTTACAAGCCTATACATTTAAGCACGATTCAAGTTATCTTTAAAAGGTGATAGTCATAAAGGAGATGCACTTACAATAATTTTTGCAATCACACGAGGCTCCTTTAAAGGTTTGAGGAAGTAAGCAAGCCCACAAGTAAGAACAGTAACAATGCATATCTGCAGTATCGCTACTGGTAATGCAAAATCAAGAGGATTGTCTCCTTGAAATACTCCATTTGATGTTGCTTTCATAGGCAGTGCATAGATGCTCCTATTAATATTTTCCATCATCCAAATTGTCCTAAGATCATGAAACATAAAGATTAATGTATTTATACTCTTCATATTAAATACATTTGTATGATGTGATGCCTCCAACGTCATAATATAGGATATGCCAATAATTAATATATTTAAGAGAACTTCATATTTGCATGGTACTTGACCAGTGTCGGATGAAAATTTTACTATCGAAAATAGCGGCCATCGTTGTTGCTTGTAAAGCCAAATAAGCAACATTGTAATCCATACTTGGTCATGAGAACAATGATATTATATTACAAAGAAAAGCTAAACTAACTCACATTTTTATTTAACTAAAGATATAATGTTGCTACACTTCAAAGGAAGTGCAGTCTACTGTATATTAAAAAAATCGAATTTCATAAAATTAGATGTATAGTTTTTTTGCCTCAAATTGATCAAATGTTTGATAAAATCTTTGCAATCAATTGCCCCTTTACTATATTCTCGAAAGCGCCATCTTTGTGTAAATACTCTGTAAATTTATATCAAAATGCCGTCCACCTACATGTTAGGTAATGTGTGCAACCAAATGAGAAAATGATGATTATTGCATGTCCAATATCATAAGAAAAGTGGTAGAAAGAACATTTAATGAGTTGAAAGCAATGAATAAATAAAATAAACAAGAAGAGAAAAAACAAATGCAAGAACATGTGACCCAAAGATTATGAATTACCTTCAAAAAAAGAAAACAAAAGATAAAAATGAGCCTGGATCCAATGATCTATACTCAGATTCTTCTCTTTAGTGAGCAATATGATCACGGAAGAATACGGAGAAGAAAATACAAAATTCGCTTTAAATAGAGAAGGAGATTTTTTGTTTATCTTCCTTTATACTTACTTGTTGATTACTGATTTAGTAATATACACATTATAAATGTTTTCTAATTTACTTTGTCATGTTTGGAACTCTGATGAACTCAGAATGTCAGACCCTTGCATCTCCTTATATTTTATTTTGTATGCGAGTTTTTCATGACTGCTTCTTAATTGACTTAATAAATATTAGTGTAACATTATATTATAATCATTTTGTTCATAAAAAAAGAGCATTCTGAATTCTAAATTGTTGAAGAAAGCAAACTAACATTTATATTGGACTGTTTTTTTCCTTTCTTCATGGATAAAATATTTGCAAGATGTTCGAAAAGGTATTAGCCTTTCGATTTTCCTTGCTTTATATGTTATCAAAGGAAGATACGAATGTGATATGATATATCTTAGAAAAACCGAATCAAAAGTTGCTAGCTATGCATTCTAGATATTTAACGAGTGGCTGCAATGAAACATTTTAATTTATATAGCAAAGTGTCCAATGAAACTTCAACTACAAAACCACAACCTAACAAATATTGATCAGGCATGATTATTTAACAACCAAGTAGCAACACTTTATTATGGTTCAGTGGAAGATCCTCAACCACACTGTCGTTTACATAATATAATAAGAAGACATGATTGCAGATTTGACAGCTTGTGATTCATATTCTACCTTCATTTTCTTCTTTGACATAATAGTTTATATTCTAGAACAGCTATACTACACAACTTAGAATGAAATACCACCACATACGATTATTAGTGCTTCATACTCCTTTTTTTCCTACTTAAGATTTTGGCACTATTGCTGGTTGAGGGACTTAATAAACGGATAAGTTTGTATACATCAACATGTGTTCAGCGTCAGCTGTATGAATTCATTACTCCTATGAACTTTTAATAATATCATTTTTAATCTTGGAGGAGCATTCTTATTTTGGTGGATAATAAATAGAAGTAGGCTTATGACTTCAGCAAATGTTAATCATAACACATTTCAGTTTTACTACACCAGGTCTGTCATTTATTGGCCGTTAATTTTTTGTTTGTTTGTTTCCAAAATGGGGTAATTTTGCATAAAAAAGCACAAATCCTACAGAGAATGAACTCAAATTTCTAATGATTGTTTTTCCTAGAAAAATATTTAAAATGGAGCAAGCTTGGACTTTAATGTGCATAACTGTTAGAAGAACAACAATGTAGATTAGGTATATATTGGGAATGTTATTTTTAACAATAGCATAATTAATTATCTCAATTGCTAAAACTTATATATCATCTCAATTGCTAAAACTTAAATGTCATGACTTATATTTTAATTAACTTAAACTTATAAATTATCCCAAACTTAAACTTTATTAACATGGTTAATTTTTATAAATTATCTCAAACTTACAAATTTTTCATAAACTTAGCTAATTTATTATTATTAGTGTAAACTTAGTTAATTTATTATTATTATAAATATAAACTTAATTAATTTTCATAAACTTATTTATTTTTTTATAAAAATTAGTTAACTTAGTTAATTTTTATAAACTTAGTTTAGTTATTATTGTTGTTGTTGTTATTATTAATAATAATAAACCTTAGTTGACTTTATTAATTTATTATTATTATTATAAACTTAGTTAATTTTTATCGAACTGCAGTTTATTATTATTATTATTATAAACTTAGTTTTTATTTTTTTATCAAACATAGTTTATTCTTATCAATATTATAAACTTGTTAATTTTTATAATACTTAGTTAATTTTTATAAATATATTTAATTTTTATAAATATATTTAATTTTTGTAAATATATTTAATTTTTATAAACTTAGTTAATTTATTCAAACTATTGTTTATTATATTATTATTATTATTAAACTTATAAATTATCTCAATTACTAAACTTAAAATGTCATAACTTATATTTTAATTAACTTAAACTTATAATTTTTTCACAAACTTAGTTAATTTATTATTACTATTACTATTATTATTATTATTATAAACTTAATTAATTTTTATAAACTTATTTAATTTTTATAAAACTTAGTTAACTTAGTTAATTTTTATAAAATTAGTTTTTGTTATTACTGTTATTATTTTTATCAATTTTAAAACTTAGTTGAATTAGTTAATTTACTACTACTACTACTACTACTACTATTATTAGTACTACTATTATTATAAACTTAGTTCATTTTTATTAATATAGTTTATTATTGTTATTATTGTTGTTATTATTTTTATTAATTTTTGCCAATATAGTTCATTTTTATCAACTTAGTTAACATTAATTTTTTAAACAAAAAAAGGAAGGGTAAGAAGAAGACCTTTGCATGATATGTAGACATGTATGCACCTTCACACCCCAAAATTGCAACAAGAACTTGATCCCAATATGATGTATGGACATGTAATTTTACAATGCATTATATGTATAGTGGATATGACATATGTGGACGCCTATTGCACGCTCCATCGCGTTCAAATCTATCAAAAGAAACGAAGAGCAGCATTTCAGTGTAAGTTTATGATATAAAGCCTGAAAACATATAAATAAAAATCTTATCGCAAATTTAAGTCTGATATATCATCCGGTAGATCTTTTTATATTAGCTTACTAGAAGAATGATCCATACTTACAGTATGTTTTCGGATACTTTCAAAACAAATATATTAACATCTACTTATAAAACATGACCATGTAGGCAATAAAAACATTTAGTAGTCCCTGAGGTAAAAAATTTGACATGGAGAATTTATCCCATAATCAATAAATTTTATAACACCAAAAAATTCTAGTTTATGAACATGTTACACAGGGGTTTAAAAAATCTGTCCTTGTGGGCAACATATAATGCAAAACTAAAAGAAGCATACCACATAAGCAACTGAAAGTCTGCTTCCATCATAAAACATTCCTACGATCATCCTGACAACATGATAAGCATAAATGAATAGCCTTGATCGATCATATGAAAGTATAACTATAAGAATAAAGCACAATAAAAACATAATCCAGAACAGGATTGAAAATTGGAAACTGGATCTGAAGTGCACAATGAGAATAGAATCATGAATTAATGCACAGTGACGAAAGGTTAAAGAAAAAAAAAAGAAATTTGAATTTTACAGCAACCCAAATGGAAGTGTTAAAATATTGATAAGTGGATCTAAGTTAAGATGAATAAATGGTACAAAGTCAGCAACTGTGTGATTTACACTTCAAACGTGGGTTAAGTATTATGAGATTAAAACTTAGGACAATGACAGATCAAAACTCCGATAGTGACATTTAAAATCATACTGTACAAGAGGGATTTTAACTTTTGAAAGCTACACAAGTACTTTTTGCATTAACTTTTTGGCTATAAGAAAATATAGTGACACATTTCTATATTCTTGGATTCAGTAGGCAAATAATTAGCAAGTGGTCAGGTTTATAAAAAGGAACATTTAGAGTTCACTCCCATAATATACATATTTCTGAAAAATAATTAATTTTTTCACTGTTTCTGTAAAAAAAAATTATTATAGTTTGAACTATTGTCAGGAAATGAACCCACGCATGGATATAAATGCATTTACAAGCATACACTATTACTGTAAAAATAGACTCTGTTATAAGACAGTTACCATTAAAATCAAATTTGAACTGTTAAAGTTAAAAGTAAAGCTAAAGTTTATATGAAAAGTAGAATTTGGAATTTGAATTTCATGCATACGTAGCTTGTAGTAATGAGCAGGATATCCATCAGAACCTAAATAATTCAATTGGCCAGGTCCAGGTACAGTGAGGGTCAATGATAGTAAGCACTCATTGAATTATTGATGTCTATTGATGTGTTTAAAAATGGAACTAGGAAACTCATTGGGGCAACAAATAAAGGGGACTACAAAACTTAAAAATAATACTTACTAGAACTTGATTCCCCAATGACATATGCGGCCGGCCAAGCTGTGGTAGTACCGAAGCTATGGTAGTACCTCATTTTACGTTTTTCTTCTGCTCAACTAAGTGTATCCTTTTGGCTACAATATAGTATTTCTTTCGAATCTATGATATTTTTAATAGGTGTTGTTAGGAATTAAGGACACTACTATTTATAGAGTAGCAAATAACTATTTAGAGTATACACAAACTGATTATACTTTGACTAATAACTATATACACCTTTAAGCAAGCATGTACTAGCTTATGTCTACATCTAAATAAACATGATCTTAAAATTCTATTATCAATATTGGAAAAAAAAACTAAAGCTTAAGCATAAATTAAAGCATCGGAAGCTTAATGTTTGTGACTTACCTTATAATGGTACTTTCTGAAGTTTCAGGCGGGGGTTTCATCGTAATGGCAAGCTTCATAGGCGATAGGGTTTCAGGGTATGGAGGGCCTTTATCTCCTTTGATTCGTCTTTGTCAAAGCCATTTTCAACTTCTTTTTTATTTTTGTTTTCCCTCTCTTCTCCACTTTACCACATCATTGCAACAAATATTATAGGGTTAATTTATTGAAACAAGGAAAAAAAAATCATATACAGAAGTCACCTAAACGGTAAATCGTGTATTCTAATATAAGTTATCGATAAACAAACAATGTAAATTGAAAAAGGCAAGTTCCAATCCACAAAAGCAGGGATAATATTCAACTTTGTCCAAAGTCCAAAGGGAGGTTTTCTCAGTCCTTCAAATGTATATTATTCGAATGGAAGATTAAAAGTGAACTGAAGAAAAAACAAACAGGGCTTCTTTATTTTCTTTCTGTTGAAATTTTGGATTTGGAATTTTCTGACTTAATATAAGCACATTATGACAGATCTCCCTTGATAACATCGGTTTCTAAAGAAAAATTAGCTTACTGCATAACTATAGTAAACTGTTGTTTTATAACCAACTAATTTATATAAGTTATAACAGATGCTCATCTTTACCTTTTCTGATAAAAATATATTATCAGAAAATACAATTTAAATGCTTTGTACAGTGAATGACCATACACTACAAAGGTCAAACAATTAATACAACACAACTGTTTCCAAAAGGAAAACATAATATAGCATTTACCTACTACTGTGCTGGAATGAGAGAAAGGAGCTGTCTTTTATACTCAACATAACATTGTTCCTAATTAAGTTTATATCGTGCGAACAATATTTATTTTCAGTTTTGTAACTATTTGTCTTAACATGATGCATACAAATATAGTCACTATTTGTGCAAACAACAAGGGTTATTTGCAAATTGAAAATCGATCAATACAAATTGCAAGGCCAAACAAAAAAAACACAAAAGAATGAGAAGGAACTTACCACGTTAAGGTAAATTAGGAAGACGTCCCTTTTTAAGACATGATATGGAGTGTTGAGCTATTTCAATGAGGTCGACAATATTGTGACGGGAGCACTCAACAGCACCAAATATGAACATGGAGCATACCTCGGCTTTCTTGGATAGCCGAGCAGCATAACCAAGTTGAAGTTCAGGAGAGTTTAGTCCTCTTAAGATCTGCCTATACAGAGATAGAACCTTTGCTCGATTGTTTGCCAATTCTTGAGCTATTGCCTATATCAAGCCCTTTGCCATTACTCAGTGCAAGTCGCCTGAAGATGTGGAGTCAGATGGCAAAAAGTAAAAACATGAAACTATCATATGAATATAACAAACAAATGCACACTTATACGATAAGGTACACTTACAAACTCACAAACTGGTTTCACACACGATTAGTTGAAGTTCAAATGGATGTACTTTTATTGAACTAGTTTCACACACGATTAGGCACACTTATAATCTTTCTTAGTTTACTTTATCAAGGCACACTAATTCATTACCTAATCAAACATCATCAAAATTCCAGCAGTGGATATTAGCTGTCAAAGTATATATATCACAATTCACGTACAATCTTTCTTTCAAACCCTTCAACTCTAAACATAAAAACATCAAAAATGCCCTGGTATGCCTATTATTAAATTTTAGTTGTCAAAGTGATTCCATCCAGACATATCAAACTTTGTTATTAATAGCACCAATGTTAGTTTATAAGGCTTGTGTGTATTTTTGAATAGGATAGGCATGTTATTTGGTACTTGCATAGGTAGGCAGAAAAATGTGCATACGCATTGGTAGGAAATAAAATGAATAAATTTAATAAACATAGAAACTTTTAGACATATAGGAACTTTCAGTTGACAAAGAGACATTCAGTAGTTAAGTCTTAATCCAACTTAATAAGTCTAACCACTAATGCACCAACAGTGTATGCTCATGTAATAATTTTACTCCTTTTAATCTCCATTTCTTGTTACAATTCTTGTAATAATTTCTTGTAAGACTTTTGGTATAAAATGTCTGGATCCAATATTTTGTGTATAAATTATAAACAACACATATATAAATATTTCCCATATTAGATTTCATGCACTACTATGTGTTTACTGTACCAAAGTATAAAAAATGATACCTTTACTCCTTGAGTTCCAGTTATACCCAATTAAACCTTTACTCCCTAAGTTCAAGAAGTATAACATCACCTTCTCTGCCATAATAATCAGCTGACATAGGCATCCACTCCTTGAATCTCACTTCGATTTTGATCGGAAAGACTGTATCTACTGCGGTCCCGATATCAACAACTATTGCCTGCTGATGAAAAGTATCAACGGAACTCACGTCAATGTTATTTGACAAAGCTACGAAGGCACTGAGAAGTAGTTCGGTCTCGGAAGTTCCATGGAGGTGGCACGATCTACTTTATGATGAATCTGCGTTTATGTGATATCCCGGAATTTCAAGCAATTTAAAATGTGATAATTTCCTTTATAAATTATTTAAAATTGGTAAAATTGTTATTTTCAAACAATAATAATAATGATTGTTTATATGTATATATAAGGCTTTAAATAGAATTATTATTTTCAAATTAAACTTGTGTTTGTTTAAATATATATATATAAGTTAATTTTTAATTTGGATTTTAAATTGAATTTGAATTTGAATTTGAAATTCAAAGGATAGATATCTTAGGATAATTTGGTTTTAAAAATATATTATATGTAATTTTATTTAGAATATAATTTGTTTTATATTATTTTCTTTAAAGGACTTTATTTATATAAATTAAGAAAAGTATTTATTAATTAGGAAATTAAATACAAAAGCTTTATATTAACATTTAAAATAATTTAAAATTTGCTTAATTACAAGTGTTAATAGATTAAATCATGTTAGTAACAAGTGTAAGGTGATTAATTTATGAATTGACAAATGTTAGTTGAATTAACAGGTGTCACAAATTTATTTTTATTTTCTTTTATATTTTTAATAAATCCTAATTAAATCTATATATACATCTCTTTTCTCTTCTCCCTTCTTTTCCCATTCTCATTTTCAAAAGCAAAGAAAACTCAAACCCTGAAACACAAATATACAAACCTGTAAAACATTTCACACCAAATCAAACTAAAAACCTATAAACAATTTCTCAAAACCAGAAGATAATCAAGCAACCTTCTCAAATTTAAAGCAACTTCAATTCAGTTTTAAAAGCTTGATGATTTCAACATCAAGATTTCCAGTCTCAGTTCATCAAGTTAAAACATCTCAGCTAGCAAATTAAGTCATCTCTACAACAAAGTTTCCAGTTAAACAAGTTTTTAGAGATCAATAGCAATTCAAGTTTTCAAAATTTCAAAACTGTTTCAATCTCTCTGATTCAGGTGAGTAAACATTTTTATTTTAGTCTAAGTTGATGATAACTTGATGCATGCGTTAATCTTTGAATGTTATGATATGAAATATGCTTGCATGGTTGTGTAAATGTGACTGCATGTATATATAAATATGTGAGTATGTCTGGATATATATATATATATATATATATATATATATATATATCTGTTTTCAAGTTAACAGGTTTTATAACTGTCTAATGTATTGTGTTGTATAAGCTGTGTAACTATGATTATGTAAAGACTATGTAATAGTTATGTGATATATTATATTTTGTTCCATTTCCGCTGTGAGATTCTAATATTGTTTAGTTCTTTCTCTATCTTTTCTCTTTTCTATCCCTTTCTTTCTTACTCATGATGCGTCTTTCTGTGGAGTGAAAGACGGGTTGTGATAGTTTGTAACTCCAAAAATCTGATACAAAAGTCCAATTTGACGTTGCTAGTCGGTTTCGATGTTGTACGAGAAGAGGTGGTGCTAGTGTAGGGATTTGAGGCAAAACTGGGATGACTTGGCAGACCTGGTGTCGCGGATGAAGACTGGATGTCTTTTCCCCATTTAGAATTCCAAGCCCTAATTTTATTTTATTGAAGAAGAAAATCACAATTTTATATTCAGAATGAAAATTTATAAGTTTTTCTTTTTGAGGGAAATGTTGGAGGAGAAGTTAAATAAAAATGTTACACGTATTAATCGAGAGCGGTAGAGAAAAATTTCATGAAATGTTAGTGAATTAGAGGCGGGAAAACTTAGGCAGCGTGTCTAAATGATTAATAGCAGCAGTTGGCTTCGAAACGCCGCTAATAACTGCAACCGATAACTAGTTTTCTTGTAGTGACATTAGCCTAAAAATAAAATACATTGTATTTTTAGCAACTTCACCTTTTAATTTTGGCTGTTGTAACCGAAGTAGTATAATAAAAAGGCTCCTCATAATGGATGTATACCACCCTTGGTCGAGTCACTCTAAACCATGATCTCTTTACCTTTACGTATATTAATATCACTTTATTTCTCATTTTTTAACCGAGATATTAGTTGTCAATCCTTGCTAATATACCCCCGTGAACACATTTTCGAGGTTGCCTAAAAGTCTAGTCAACATTTTGGCGCTAGAAGGAGGGCCTCTCCCTAAAGCTCTTATTTTTCCTTCAATTTTTCCCATAGAACACCTATTCCAGTTTGTTACCATGGAACCAGCTCTAGGGCCTGAGGGTAACAACTCCAACGAACATGAAACTAACAGCAACATCGTTGTCAGCGCTGCTTGCCCTATCCTTAGGCTCAACATGGGCATGTGGCATACCATAGTGCAAAAAATGATGAACATAGATAATTCGACCCACGAAATGCAGAATCTGAGGAAGGGATTGGACAACTAGACGACGGTCAGCTTTACGCTCCTCCCTAATGGCTGAACAGACTCCTCGCCAATCCCCATGATCGCATACAAGCTTATAGGCACCGTCGAAGCTCTAGAAATGGTAGTTCTTAAAACTTAATTTGGGGAGGCCTGTTTTTGCCATAGGAAAGCTCACACCATTCTTATATAAGAGGACGTCCATGATATCCCAATGCCAAAGCCACCGTTACACCGTCGATCTCCTTCAACCGAGAGATAGTCTGCTTTCCATCACTTATGGACAACAAATGGGAATCGTGATCTTTGTTTTGAATGCCTCGGTGGTGGAGGGTAAGTTAGGGCCTAGAAGATCATCAGTTCACTCCCGGCCTCAATGGGAGGCACCTCCGCCCAAATCCTTGGAAATACAACCTTATCCACTCAGGTCCCCATCAGTTATTAGGAGTAGGTCTCATACTCCAGCCAAACAACATCTTTCTCCTTCGCCATTTATCGCTGCATATTCCCAATACTAGACATGCGGTCAAGAAGTCTCTCCCTCGTAAGGGATCATCATCATCCACAACATGTGGAACCCGGCCTTCAAGAAGAAATGGCCGCCCCCCGTCAGCAGATGCACGGGATTTATAAAAGATAGTCTGGTGATGAAGGGGGTCTGAATGATGAGAACGGAAACCCATTCTCCAGGGAGATCCTAGGCGCTCACATTCACCGTAGGTATGTCTTGCCTCCCATGGACAAATATGATTGGAGCACCGACCCATTCGATAATGTCACTGCCTTCAACTCAGCAATTCGAGCTAGTCCCGTGTTTCCCTTCACTCTGACCAGGCCAGCGTCTCGTTGGTTCAAAGGCTGCAAGTGTCCACTCATAGGCCCAATTGTGTTTCGACTTCAAGACCCACTTCTTTGCATCAAAGACAAGAATAATGATGGCCAGGGAGCTAGGAAATATAAGGCAAGGACCGGATGAATCCCTATTCTCATACGTCAACCGCTTTAACAAAGAATTGACTAGGGCAAGTGGAGTCGACAAGAACAACTTGGTGATAGCCATTCTTTCAGGGGTGAAGTATAAGTCGTGTATATGGAAGGAATTGCATAAGCAACCTGCTTCATCCCTTACTGACTTCCTTTAAAGGGCGAATTGCATTATGAGAATGGAGGAGGCAGACATCTCCGATAGTGATGATGAAGGCAACCAGAGGAACAAGAGTGGCTAGAGAGAGGACAATCGCCGAAAGAATAGTCGGCATGAGAATAAACAAATATTCCGATGATGAAGCACGCTTTAAGGCTTGATACACCAGTTATGCAACCTTAACAATGACATGGAAACTATCTATCTTTGCACACATGGCTGCGTTGCATTTCAACGACCCGCTCCTGCCCGATCGGGGCAATGGGATTATCCCAAAGGCAATGCTAAATACTGTGAATTTCACTAGTTCAATGGACACTCGACCAATGAGCATCAGCACCTCAAGTATAAGATTGAGTGGCTAATCCATGAGGGGATGTTGGTCCAGTATGTCGGGCAACAAGTGAAACAGCGTAATGCTTGAGAAAATACCTCGTCTCAACGAGCAAATGACAATGGTATGGCCACGATCGGTACCGAAATATTATCAATAAGTGGTAGTCCACATGTAGCTAGTAGTAGTCGAAGGGCTCAGTATCGCTATACGAGAGAGCTCTCGGATCATGTTTATTTAGTAGACCTATGGGCCCCAAAGTTCCCTCAGGTCGACGTGGACTCTACCGATATTGCACTCACCTCAAAAGACAAGAGAGGAGTTGGCTTCTCCACCATATTTCCATAGTTATCTCAATCATCATGGCCAGTATGATGGTCCACCAGGTCTTCATTGATGGGTCCAGCTTAGTTAATGTGATGTTCAAAGACATTTTCAATAGGATGACGCTTCTTACCTACAACCTCTCTCCATGTGCATTACCCACTTATGGGTTCGGGAAAGTTGGCATAGTACTCATGGGGGTTTCTTCTCATGTGGTCACGTTCGATGAGGAGCCGTTGGTGACAAAAATCCAAGTCCAGTTCGTTGTGATAAACTGCCCGTCTATGTACAATATTTTAATAGGCAGGCTAGCCATGGCAGATATAGATGTGATAGTATCTTACCGGTGTCTAACAATGAAATTTCTAACCAGGGAAGAGTAGGATGTGTTCGAAGCAACAGTAAGCCTTTAGAGATTGTTACAGCATCTCCTTACAACAAGCAAATAAAGGAGTGCTTATGTTGTAATTGGAAATGGCAACCATCAGTGATGACATGACCGAAAGGACATCAGAGCAGCTTGTTTCTCACATCCGCGCTAGGGTCACCCCGGTTATTAAAACAAACCGCACATATTGCTCGTCGCACTAACCCAAAATGGCATAGCCGATGGAAATAGTCTTTCAGTCTTGAGTGGTCAGCGGAAAGACAAGGGTTATGCCTAAACGGCTACACTTTCAACTTGTGTAGATCGCATTTAGGTCATGCACCGCCATAGTTGTTTGCTAGATTGTTTGTTAGGGGCAAGGCTAGACCCTTTATGGAGGTCTTTCAAAATGGATAGAATACGTCTAACTATTATGACATTCTTATTAGGCACTACGGGAGTTCCTTGGTATGCACGACAACGAGGACATGATACTACATTGATGATGGATTCTGATGAGGTGCTGAGTTATGGATACTAGCAGGGATAGTATCTTGGTCCGAAGGGGGACTGTGGTACTTATACACACAAACACACGTATGTAGTTATTTTCTACCTAGAGTGGATGGGGAGAATCATACATGTATGTAGAGTCAAGGTAACTAAGTAAAATAAAAGACATAACATGTAATGGAAGGAAATTGGCATAAATTAGTATTATGTATAAAGTATGTAATTTATCAGTCACTAGAATGTTGTTCTGACCCCCTCCTCATTATAATCCATAGGAAAGCTTAGAGGGACAGGTACTGGTACAAGGCGGGAACAAGGGAAGGACGGGTCTCCTTATGCATGCTCAGCACTGACAAGGACACTTGATCATAGAAATTTCAATCTCGATCAGTAACTATATGTTTTATTATATTTTACTATTCTGATGTGAGTTTATATCGATCGTGCTCTGATATGCATTTGTTTATTAACAGGATACCAAAAACAAACGATCTGTACTATGGTGGACTTGGGTTTTAAATTTAGTTAAAATTCAGGCCTATCGTGGTGCGAGTTGTCACATTTGGTATTAGATCTTAAGTTAGTCGATCTTAAGAGTTAGGATACGTTGAGTAAACATATTTGTCATTTTCCTATAAATTATACATATTCTACGCCAAATCCTACTAATTTTGACTATAGAAGTAGTTGCAACCATATTCTTAAAAGATGGACAATGCGACTATGAGTTGGAACAGTAAAAGAAGTTGAAGATATTCACCTATCCGATTACCTCACGGAAAGTAGGTCTTATTGGAAGGCGTTGACTTAAGAAGAGCATTAATGTGACATATAAAAGAGTCCCTGAAGTTGGATAGTACTTGACTCTCTTGTAAAGCACATATTGCCTTATGTTTTAGATCCTCGTAGGATTGCCGATTAACAATGTACAATGGGTCCAGATATATGGGAAAGTAGGAATCTGTATATGTTGCAGATATCTAGAAGTAAGATTTAGCTAGTTCCCAAAGGAAGGTGTGTAGTGATCACTCCAAGATGATTGTCGGTTTTTTAATATTCTGAAGGAAGATATGTTAGTAAGTAAGTAGAAAGTCCAAAAGAATGAACAAATAAAAATCCACTCTGTGTCCGACCCCATATAGAATAATTTAATATAAAAGTTGAAATGATTTAAATATAAAAGTTTGAGAAAACATATAAATAATATATTTGAAATGATTTTCAAAGGAATTATTCGACGGTAGAAAAACCTTATTTTTGAAAAGTAAGTAAATATTAAATTTTCAAAAATAAATAAAATATCTACATTTTATTTAAATAAAAAGTTTAAGTAGGAATCAAAATTAGTTTAATTGGAAATTATAGTAAATGGAGTTTTAATAAAAAGTTATTTCTTTTGAAAAAAACATATAGAGCGTACTCGTTGATTTTTCTAAAATGAAAAATTTTAAGTTGTAAAAATTCTTTTAAGGGATGGACAATAGAAAGTGGTAGTAGTTTTAAATATGGTAAAATAGTACGAGAAAGAAAACTAGATACTAAAAATAAAAGTAGTAGGGAACGCACTGCAATGGTTCAATAAAGAAGACAGTCGATTGAGAGGAATGCTATATAAATAGAAGCAATTTAAATAAGAGTAGTTCAGGTGAAAGACAGTTATATAAAATAATGTCAGTAATTAGAAATAATGTTAGTAGATTATATTAAAAATGATAGTAATTTAATTAGAAGCAACATAGGAACTTAAAGGGAAAACAAAGGAAACTAAATATTTTCCATGATTGTGCACATTGATTGCACGTATCTTTTAAAAAGTCTTCCTCACAGAGTCACATGTTATTAGAGACTCTGCCAAGGATTGGAAATGGAGATAGAATAAGTAATAGGAAAATATAGGATGGAAGTATCCTTGTCTACTCACGTTTTATTATTAAAATTATAAAAGATGTTTTCGAAACATTGTAAAGTATATTTTTAAAGAAATAGTTTCGTATAACAATTGATTTTTTAAAGCAAAACTTAATAAATGGTTTGAGTTAAAAAAAAATCCTAATTTTAAAAGGTAAAAATCCTTGTTGTTGGAAAAGGGCTTTAAAAGGAAAGGAACTTATTTAAATTAAATTGCTAACATTTTATTTTGGGTTTGACTAATAACCTTAATTTTAAAATCCTAAATTATAGTTTTAAAGGTTAAGACACCAATTTATCTTTGAATTTAATATTAAGTTACCCAGTTTGTACTTATAAAGATAAAGGTTTTGGGATTAAATACTTCAAACTGTTGATGTTTTAATTTTTGGAAAAAAAGAGTGGCGAAAACCAAGCCAAAATCTTAATATAGAGTGGATAGGGATGACTGCCTAGGTAAGGCATGGTAAAGGATAAGGCTATGAATAAAATAACAGTGACTGCTCGTACAGTAGTAACAAGGAATCCCCGTAGAGTGTAAGGAATATTGGTATAAACCTATGAATATTTCGTAAGACGTGTGTGAAAGCCGTAAGAAGAACCCATGAAAGAATGATGAATGGTATCAAAGTACACTTCTACGAGTTCTAGAGTATACTCGCATGAAAGATCAAGATAAGGGAAGTGAATACTGAAATTTGAGAATACTATCAAGAGATTTAGATTAAAAGAAGGTGGTAACAGAAGGTGATGAGATGGAAAACGCACATAGGGGATGTTGGTAGACTCAAGGGTAAGGAAGGCAATGTAGATGGTGGAATGTCATTCCACCAAGCTAATTTGCCAGTGTGTTATTCTAAACGTGTGTAGTTTATATTTCTTACCCACAACAGTGTGGGGATGCACGATTTATTCCGAAATTGGGTGTGATAATGAAAGTAATGGATAGACCTTATTTATCGAAAGTCATAAAGAAAGTTAAGATATGTGGGTGATGGTAGAATGGCATGTTGGAAAGGACCATTAAATATTAAGTAAGGTGATAGGGCCACAACAACATTAATGTCAGTTAATGTTGAAGGACACCTTTCAGCATTTATTTCTTTTTAGGGTAGTTGGGTTGTAGCATTAGTTGTTTTTTTGTAAAACGCATACGATATTGTGAGAAATATTTCTTTAAATCATTGGTTTTCTAGATGAACCACTATATTAATTGGAAAACTATGGAAGTAAGAAAATTCCATGTAGACACTTAACTAATGCAAGTAAGAATGGAAATTTATAAAATAAATTAGGAAAATTATTAGCTACTATAAGTAAAGCATTGTTAAGTCTCCAAAGCTTTAAAGTTTTGGGAAGATAAAATTTTAGCGAGCGAAGGACAGGAAAAGTTTGTTGCAAAGCCACGGGTCAATGTCCATGTGCCTTAAAAACTTAAATTTATAAATAAATTTGTGCGTTAGTTGCTATTTTAAGATAAAATAAAAAGTTTTTGGAAATTGAAAATTTACTACATGGTAGGATATAGTCCACTATGGACGTTAAACTATTTACTAAATCCCGACTGTGTAGGATGTGGCATAATTTGTTTTGAAAAAAAAATATATACTTTAGAAATTTTTTGTTCATTCTTTATTTTGAAAGATAAAATACTTATATGAAAAGTTTTGAAAAAAATGGTGGTGAAATTGTAGAATTTTTTTTAAAATTTTCAAATATTTCAAAGTTTAAAATGATTTTGTATGGAAAAAAGAGGAAAAAATTTATTTTTGAAATGCCACATGTGTAGTAGAGGAAGAGGTCGATGAGTTAGGAAGTAGGACTTTTACTGTGCAGTAGAAATGGCAATAAAATAAGATATAGTTAGTGACAAGGGTAAAAGCTATTTTAGTTATGGAATCTCTTTCTCCATACCTTATCGATAGGTGCACCAAACTTGTTTTAAAGTACTTTGTTTTAAAATTTTAAGAATTTAAAAGCAAACTTCCTTATGTGGATTGTACATGGAAAAGTTGGAAAAGGATTGGGGACAAAAGAGAAGGTTTCAAGGTACAGTGGAAAATGATACATAGGAGAAGGATAGAAATATGGAATTCTCCATCTAAACCCTTTTCCGACATAAGAGTATAGGTTTAGAAAACTGGATTTTTAAAATTTTGGATGTTATAAAATTGTGTGCTATGTATTCGATGGTAGGGATTGGATATAAAAGTGGTTGAACTATACTTCTACTCGTAGAAGTGTAGGAAAATTTGGATGTGAAAACAAAGGTTTGATATTTAGAATTTGCACACATATATAACTGCTAGTATATATAGGTCCTTTGCATCATATTTTAAAAAAAGTTAAAAAAGATGCATTCATATAGTAGGTGCTGAGTTAGAATTACTCGGTATGCATATCATATATGTTGTGAAACACCGTGGACTTATACAGAATTGGTTGCATAATTGGTTGTTCACTAATTGGTTGAATAATTTAGAATGGTTGCGCATTACGTTATGTGATTCGGTCCTTAAGGAATTTCAGAGATGAAATACTTTTAAGGGAGGAGAATTTAACACCCCGTAATTTTAATGATAATTAATTATTAACTAATAAATTAGAATGTCTAAAAATAGAATTTTAACAAACATCAAAATTTAACTATGAAACTTGCACCATTGGGTTCGTGGTGATTTTCTGATCAATTTTCATATATAAAGTTTTCCGATCTGAGTTCACACGAGAAGATATCGACGTTTGAAGTTTTTGAATCGGAAATATTTATATATGTAACTAGGAAATAAAATGTAACTAATGAAATAAATTAACGTTAATGGTTGCTTAGGATTTAAGTAAGCTTAACATAGAAACAAATTATTTCGATCAATTTAAATTTAAAGTAATCAATGGAATAAAACGTCGGTAATTAATTAACAAAATTTACAGCAACTGATCGACCCCTGATATCGACCAGCCGACCGTTAGCGGTCGACCGATGTTTATTTTTGATAGAGATTTTGATATGGCCAAACGACATGGATTTAAAATACTTTAATCTAACGGTTGGCATTGGTTCTATCCCCTATAAATACGGGCCTAACCCCTCACTTTTCTTCTCATATTTTATGAAGCGACGACGGAGCTCTACCATTTCTCTTTTCTAAAAATTCTTAGTTCTAAATAAAATTATAGTTTATATACGTATATAGAAGTGGAGAATAGCATAGGATAATTGAGAAGAAAAATAGGATCGAACCTAATCGTCAAAGTCAAGGTAAATTATAAATTCAGATCTAAAATCTAAATCAAATCCAAATCTCTTCTTAGCTCTAGATTTCTATTGGAGATATATATATATATACACACTTGCAGTATATGTATTCAAATAGACAGAATAAGGGGAGTCAAACTAGAATAACAGGATTAGATCTGGAGATTTGGAAAGCTAAAAAGGTGAGTGGGAAATTATATTTTTATATAATATTGGATTTATATCGTGTAAATCTATTCTTGTATGTCTAAATGTAAACTTGGAGTTATAGGCTAAAATTTTATACATGTGATGAATTTATAAATCATGCCTACATATTGTGTGGTTGATAACATAATTTTAATATTGCATGTATGTGAATCTGGAAAGTATTGGGTAGTAGAAGTCCTTGAAATTAGATAAATTATATAGTAGTTCTAAATTTGTAGATTAAATGATGCATGAAAATAAATGTAAATTTGAAGTTATCAAAATAAATTATTAGAATTTGAGTAGTATTTTAATTCATTGGAATATAGGATGTTGCAATGTAAATTTCTATAGATTATCAAGTTCAAATTCATAAATAAAAGTGTACCGTTTGAAATAATAAGAAATATGCCTAAAAGGAAGAGATGTATAAAATAGGAATATTTACTGTATTTTGTACCGTCTATTTCAGTAACTACGAAAATATAATTCCTTGTAATTCGAAACGTAACACAAATTCCCTTTTTGGATAAGATATAGAATTCACCGTGTTACTTTTCCTTTTGAGGGAGATGTAATTCCAACATATTAAAATGTAGAAATCCCCTGAGATGAAGTAAAGAATAGTAAATGTGATAATAATAACGGTTTAAGTAAATAATTAATATATATGCAATGGAGACAAGATAGAAATCGAATAATAACGATAAAAAGGTTGGCAAGTGAAAATATAAATAAAAAGGTAATGGTAAGTGCACTAAACAAGGGAGGTTAGTAAAAGTTAAAGAGGAATAGAAATAAAAATTCAATAATGAGAAAAGGAAGTAAATAGGAAAAGATATTTAGATTTTTTAATGAAAGCGGCAAATGGCATTAAATTGATATGAATGGATAAGAAGTAAATGCATGAAAAATTAAAGGCATACTATTAATGGTTAAACATTGGAGGCATAATAATTAAAAAGTACACACACATATATATACGTAGACTCAAATATGTGATTATGATGGGTATGAATTATTAAAGTTAGTTAATAACTTAGATTGAATAAAAATGACCTAATCATTAAAATGGGTTGGAATGCAAGGTTAATAGTGTCACACAATACAAGTCTGACCACCGCAAGGAGCTACCAGCAGTTGTGTATACATTATACTGATGTAAGACATATCCACCTACAGGACCCATGGAGTTATATACGTTCGTGTATAGGTGAGGGATGCCCAAGTAGGAAGGTTCGCCTCGGTCGAAGTGTTAAAGGACAAGTATAGTCTGCTTCAACCTTTTAGGGGATATTAAGTAACAAGCGGGTGTTACCTTGATTGCATTGGGCAATCTAAATGGGATGGTGAGCAAGGCTCGGCGCTATGTCAATATGTGATTGGTACCATATTAGGGAGTAGGAGCCGTACATAGGTCGAGAACGTCATTAGTCCCGAGTGATCAGCGAAAAGCAAGGGTTATGCCTAAACGGCTAAACCTCCTACTAGTGTAGATCACGTTTAGTCCATGCACCGCCACAGTTGTTTGTTTGATTGTTTGTTAGGGGAAAGGCTAGATAACCCTTTATGGAGGTCTTTTAAAAGGGATAGAATACGGCTAACTATTATGACGCTATTATTAGGCACTACGGGAGTTCCTAGGTACGCATGACGATGAGGATGTGATATTGCGTTGATGATGGATCCTGATGAGGTGCTGAGTTACGGATACTAGCGGGGATAGTATCTTGGTCCGAAAGGGGATTGTGATATATATATATATAAACATATGTGTGTGTAGTTATTGTCTACTTAGAGTGGATGAGGCGAATCGTACGCGTACGTAGAGTCGAGATGATTAAGTAAAACAAAAAACATAACATGTAATGAAAGGCAATCAGCATAAACTAGTGTTATGTATAAAGTGTGTAATTTACCAATCACTAGAACATTGTTTCAATCCCTGCCTCGTTACAATCTACATGATAGCTTAGAGGTACTGGTACAAGGTGGGAACATTGGAAGGACGAGTTTCCTTATGCATGCTCGGCACTGACCAGGACACTTGATCTTAGAAGTGTCATCCTTGGTTAGTAACTATATGTTTTATTATACTTTACTAATCCGCTATGAGTTTGTATCGAGAGTGCTCTAATATGCATTTTTTTATTTACATAATACCAAAAACCAATGATCCGTACTTTGGTGTACTTAGCTTTTCGATTTAGCGAAAATTCGGGTCCATTAGGGTGCGAGTTGTCACATAATGTATGCACTACTGAGATGGGAATTTTGCTTCGATTAGTAGCATCGCTTTAGTTCCATATGTCGGTGCGAACGACGTATGTCTAGTTATGGATTTTTTAGATGTCTAGTAAGCCTATAATGCCTGTGGTAACTCATTAAGCTAGTTTTCTTTCATTTATTTCAATCGCTTTATGATGATGGATTTGATGATTTTGTTTACCACCTTCACACGCCCATTAGCTTGTTGATGAGCTACCACCGAGAATCTCTTTTGTACCAACCATAGAACTCGTAGAACACTACACTCCCAAATAGGGTTTCATCATCTGTAATGGCCTTTAGTGATACTCTAAATCAATATTATTGACTACAAAGTTGATCACTTTTTCCAAAGTGATCGTGCCGAGTGGCTCTTCCTCAACCCATTTTGTGAAGCAATCGACTTCCATGATCGTATAATTTGCTCCTCCGCGTGACATTGGTAGCACTTCAATTATATCAATTCCCCAAACTGTAAATGGCCAGGGGCTAATTGTTTATGTAAGCTCATTAGATGAGGCTCTTGGTATCTTCTCAAATCTCTAGCACTTGTCACATTTCTTAGAAAATTCCACTGCATCTTGGTTAATGACAGGTCAGAAAAATCAGTAATGAAATAATTCTATGCTAGATTCTCCACAAGTGTAATCTCCACAAATTTTTTAATGAACATCTTCATGGATATTCCTCTCATCGTCTATGTTGACACACCTTAAGAAGAGGGCTGAGAATTCCCTCCGAAATAATATTCTATCTTGCATAATGTGACATGTTGCCTTATACAAGAGTTTTCGTTTCCCATTTTTACTTTTCGAAAGAGTTTCCTTTGTTAAATATTCCTTGAATGGAGTCCTCGACGACTCCTCCTCGACCTCCATAATATAATCAATATCTATCTCATCTATGCTTGGAGACTTTAATACTACTGGAACGATCTCTAATAGTTGCACATCTCCAGAGCTAGCTAGTTTAGTAAAATAATCCGTGTTCGTATTTTCGTCCGTGGAGATGTATGTAATCATATAATGTTCGATTTCATCCTATAGTTCGAACACCTTCAGTAGGTAAGGGGTGAGCCATGCACTCTTGGCCTAAATTTCTTCTTTACACGGCAAACCACCAGTTGGGAGTCACTTAATAAATGCAATGTTTGCACTCCTAACTCCTTCGCTGTCTTAAATCCCACAATTAATGCCTCGTATTCTGCTTCATTATTTATAGCATGAAACTCAAATTTCAGAGCATAGCATACCATCCGACCTTTTGAAATTACCAAGACTACTTCCACTTTATAATTGTGGTCATTAGAAGCATCATCAATGTATAACTTCAATTCAGAAAGTCCAACCATCTCCTCTTTCATTTTTTTCATCCTAACTAGTAAACTTTGTAATAAAGTCCAGTAATGCTTGTCCACAAATCGCTTATCTGGGATGACAAGTTATCTCGTATTAACTCGTCTTGACATTCCACTTCAATAATCGTCCCAAAGTCTTGGGGAAGTGAAATACTTGTCTAAGAGGTTGATCCTTCAACGCTCTTATTGGATGAGCTTGGAAGTAAGGTTATAACTTCCTTGATACTATCAGTAAATAGTAGGCCACCTTAGCTAGCTTATGATAACACTTTTTCATGCTTGTAAATTGGTTACTGATATAATAGACGGGCCTTTAGATCTTTTTCTCCACATGCACTAATGCTACATGACTAATGCTACACTCAATGCATGAGTCAATACTGCTAAGTAAATATACAGATCTTCTCTTTCCAAAGGCTTCGATAGAGTCGGTATTTTTCGAGGATGTTCCAATAGCTGTTGGAAGAGGCTTCACATTCGTTTGTCCATCGGATTTCCCTCTTACTTCTTCAAGCATCAAAGAGTGATATAAATTTATCGGTTGCTTTCAAGATGAACCTACTCAAAGCTGCAACCTTGCCATTTAGGCTCTACGTTTCCTCATAGTTCTTGAGGTTATAACCTACTTCTATGCTTCAATATACTTTGGGTTAGCTTCAATGCTCATTGAATTCATAATGAATCCTAAAAATTTTCCTACTGTGACCCCGAAAGTACATTTCAGTGGGTTAAATCTCATCCCTACTTTTAGAGTACATCAAACATTTTTGCATCTACATAGTCCATCAATCTCTTCCTGATTTTAACAGCATATTGTCCATATAGACCTCCATTGTCCATCTAATTTTTTTCATGAGAACACATTATTGATCAAACGTTGGTAAGTAGCTCTATAATTCTTCAAACTGATACCTTACATCAATACAAGCCCAGATTTATGATAAAACTTGTATGCTCCCCATCTGGGACATGCATTGCAATCTAATTGTACTCGACCAAGCATCCATGAAAGATAGTAATTCGTGTCTGGCTATTCCATCCATGAGCTGGTAGATCTGCAGAAGTGAAAAGCAGTTCATCAAGAATGCTTTATTTAAATTCGAATAATCAACGCATGTCCACTACTTCCCATTAGGCTTGCTAACTATCACGGGGTTCGCTACCAAGTCGAGGTAGAGTGCTTTATGGATAAAGTTGCTTGCTAATAACTTATCCACTTCTTCCTTCAATGTAGTGGATCTCTTCGCTTCCATACCACATCTCTTTTGTTTTATTGGAACTAACATTAGGCTGACATTTAGTGCGTGGCATGTAACTTCAGGCGAAATCCCCCACATGTCTAAATGAGTCCCTGCAAACACATCACGGTTCAATTTCAAAAACCCAGTCAGTTCATTCTTCATCCTTAAGCTGAGTTGAGAACCAGTTTTAACAATTTTTGTCCACTCGTCATCATCCATCTGAAACTCATCCATCAGCTCCGTCGGTTCTACCATTGCCTTGTTTGGCTCTTTCCGTAGGTCCATAGCTTCATGCTTGTCACTATTGGACCCGAGCCAAGGATCAAAGGGTAATTGCTATGTTTCTTGTATTTTGATGTAGAGAGCCTTCTTTGCTTGTTTTCCTTTCTCTCTACATCGTGCTTCCCTCAACTCCGTGATGTAGCATTCCCTTCCACTACTTTGGTTACATTAAATCACCTGAACTCCACTCTCTGTAGATAATCTCATAATTAAGCACCATGGAGCTAAAAAATTCTGAATTTAGCGATTTGGCCCAAAAATGCTTGTTCTCCACCCGTAGGTACTAATGGGTTAGTGGCTGAAGCTGAGTATATCCGAGTGTTATTTACTTTTCACATTTACGCTTTTGCACTTTATTTTATCTGTTTATCTGCAAAAAAATTAAATACCATATTCACCGCTTTTTAGGGTATATTAAACGATCCTAATAACTGGTGCCAAACTAGGTTGTTAGGAAAAATCTGATGTCATGTCTCACCCTAGTTGTAGTCTTAGCAAGACTTAGTCCATTTTCAGTCCACCTATTTTTAATGCAATAAATTTCTCAAATTTAAAATTTAAAATAAAATTTTATTTTATTTTAATAACTATTTTAAGTTTTAGGATAATACTGGAAATGGCTTTGACATGGTAGATAAGAACAATATTTCATTTAATACTACAATTATGAATACTCTTTTCTCTTCATTAATACAGCAAAATTAAACCATATCTCTCACTTTCTAAGTGCACAAGAAATTTGGAACACTTTCAATGCAAAGTATGGTGGAAAAGTCGATAATAGCGAGACACTCGCCAAAGCTAATACAAGAGTAGAACTGTATTTGATAATTCAAAAAAGATGATTCAAATGATGACGATTATAATAAATATGATTCAGCATATGATTAGATAAGTAATTTTTCATTTAAAGTTTTACTTCTCATCTGTCATAAGTTAACTGGAACTATTGATAGCCTTAAACTAAAAAATAACAAATTGAAATACGAAAAGTTTGAACTGCATTAGAAAAATGATGAACTGGAAAAGAAGCTTGAACACATTAAGAAAACAGAAAATTTCGATAGTGACAAATGTTAGAATTTCGAAAAGATTTTGTTCACTTCAATGGAAGTTTCGAAAAGATTGAAAAGGAAAATTTAGCTTTAAAGGAAAATGAAACCAAGCTAATTTCTAAAAGCAATATTTTATGAAAAGAGTTGGTGTCTGAAAATTCCAAATGTGAAATATGTGAAATTCCAGAAGAAAAAAATTGATGAAAACTGATATGATTCTAAATGGGATAGAAGAGGAAATTGAAATACTAAAAGATCAGAAATATTAAATGTGGTAAATGTGAAAATTTGAAAATGAATTAAATAACATCAAAGAAAATATCAAACTCCTTGAAAATGAAAATGTGGTTTTGAAAAATAGCAAAACTAAGACTTTGAAAAATGTGAATTTGGAAAATGACAACCTTTTGAAAAGATAGAGAATGCAGTTAGTCATTGTTCTAAGCTAATAAATGAGAATAATCTTTTAAAATCTAAAGTTAATGAACTTGAGTTGATTCTTTGAAAATTTTCCACTGGAGAAAATCGTTTACCAAGTTATTAGGAAATCAACTCTTTGCGAATAACAGAAAAGAACTTGGATTACAAAAAGTGTCAGTTTATAAATAAATGACTAGTAAAATCACTAAGGGGAGAAGCGTTTTTCCCAAATGTGTGAAGTATGGCAATATTGGACATAGTTATAATAATTATTGAAATAGGAACGTAAATAAATGAGTCAAACAAATTTTGGTTCCTAAGGGTACAATTGTTAATTTTAGTGGTTTTTTATACAAACAAATTTGGGTACTAAAGATTTCAAATGTAAAAAAAATATGGTCCTACATCTTTTTCTAGGTCACCCACTTTTTCTAACTGTAGGTACAAAGACGGACTAGGAAGCAACTATGATGGAAGCAGATTTCAAGCTGTTTTACATATTTAATGAGTGGTAACTGAATTTTTCCTTAGCCTTGGAAAATGAAGCGGAGATCCATGCACCTTGGATAACAATGGTGAACACGACTGCAACTTCAAAGGTAAGCGAAGGTATGATTTCAAAACTCTACTTCACAGTATTCTCTCCTTGTCTTGAGTTCCGATTTCCTGACACTGCTGTAGTAAAATTGTGATAACTTTTGCTCTGAAACTCTGATTTGCTAAATCCAATATGTTTTAGAAAATAGAAAGAACATCCTATTAGTTTTATATTTTAAATCTATCCAGATTATGATCTAAAATGACTTAAAAACTACAAATAAGTCAAATGCTTGAAACATGTTACAGAACTTTCTAACATAGCTGTGATATTTTGACCATAACTTTTGCTCTAGTATTCCGATTTATAAAATTGTAGAAATTTTGAAAACCTTAAAGAAAATTCTATAATTTTCATTATTTTGAGTTTTTGATAATTCATTTCAAAAATTCTTGAAAAAATGCATTCAAGTTTATACCATGGTTAATAAACACTACAGAATTATTTTAGCAGAGCTCTAGTTAATCGATCATAATTTGAACACTATAACTTTCATGTTTTGATTTTTTGCTAATTCATTTCATAAAATATTGAAAATGGTAATTAATTCAACACATTGTTGGAAAAAAGTGTTTTTGAGTTATTTAAACAAGCTATAGTATTTTGCACATAACTGTTGATCTTATTGTCGTTTTGACTTGAAATCAATTTTATTGATTAGTAATTTTGAATATGAAACTTTAGTGTTTTGTGTTAAATAAAATTATGGACATAAAATCAAAAATGTTTGAAGTGCATATGATTGTGATTTTTTTATGATACTGTGTATACAACTTTAAATGATGATTGACAAATCATATGTTCGAGAGTCTTTGGTTTTGTGCTTCATTTTTGAATAATTTTGTTGAGAAATTCGAACGTTGGAGCTAATTCGATTGACATTGTAGAGTATGCAGTACGCTTGTTTGATGAAGCTTATTTTTTTCATGTTGGACATTGATGATGAGAGTTCGAGAGGCCAGACGTAAAACTTGTGACTGAGGGACCTATGTAGGCAACCGAGGCAATTTTAAATTTCTCGTTAAAGGACTAATAAGAGCCTAGAGTATAAGTGGTATCATTGCTCGCCACTCTCGGCAACCTAGATAACAAGTGGTATCATGGTAGGGTAATTTGTTCTTTTTTGTCAAAGCATCTGGTAAGACTTTTAACTTTTGTGATTTCCCCAATCAGATATTTTCAATATCTCATATGTTTCAAAAATTTACAGATATTTCACAAATTGTTTTTCATGCACATGGGGTGAGCTTATTTTTTTTTCATTTTTATTGTTGTTTTATAAAAAGTTAAAATCCATTTTTTTTAATTTTCTTAGATCTTTTATTTTACAAAATTAGAAAAATCCAAAAATATGTTTTTGCATTCTTAGGATTTTTCCTTTGCTCTCCATATTTATTTATGATGTGAATATTTTGAAGTGATACATTTTGGCTAAATCTTTGATAAGAGTTTTCAGTGAGAAATATCTTTCGAGGAAAATTTTGACTAGAAAATTCTTTGACTTAAAAATATTGAAACTTCTTATGATGATGGTCCTTTTAGATGCTTGACATGACTTTTTAGAAATAAGTGTGTGAAGTGATGTTTTTTTAGCTTTGTGATGAAATCATTTGAGGTGAGCCTTTGATTTTTGTTTTGATATATTATTGTGTATACCCTTAAACCATGTGCTCATTTTACATAAATAGCTCTAAAACAAACTCATTAACTATGTTTAAGGTAATAGTATAAACTTAAAATATTTTTGAGATATTTACAAAGAATTCACTTTTGAAATCATATCAGGATTTATTGAACTTTTTTATGTGATTTTCAAAAGTATTAATACTAATTACATAGATAATTAAGGATATTGCATTCTGTACTTCATTAAATAATGTATTAAGCTATTTTTTGATAATATAACATGCTTTAAAGTTACTAATTTTTTAATATTTCATATCCCACATCATCTCTGAATCTACCGTTTGATATTCTATCAAGTCATATTTTTCAGTTTATATGCTATTGTTGGCTAAGTTAACATACACAAAGTTGATTATTGAAAGCTTTCGAAAATCAATAAAAAAACACATATGATATAGTAAACTCCCTAAGTCCATCCAACATTCTTATGAAATAGTTGTGTCAGTTCATCGAGTAACGTCCATTCTTATTTAAGAGACATCAGGACAACATGGATAGAAGGTTCTTAATCTCATTTATGATGAGTTAGTGAAAAGTTTTAAATAAATTTGTTTTATTCACACTTATTCTCATCTAAGAGACCTCATGGAAATGCACAAATGGAAGAGACTTGATTTCATAATGGATTAGAAAATTAGCTAGTTAATTATGAAATATTTTATAGGCTATGTTATCGAACCTCACTACATAAAACTATACTCATTTTTATCAACTTCTTTCCAGTCACGGGATGTGACTTCAATCAATATAGCTACTATGGTTCATGATCAATAATTTATTAAATATTTATTGTCATATTTTGATCAAGTTTCATCATCCACTATCACATTCTCACCATGTTAATTTAATATCTATTATTTTGATGAAAACAAATGGGAGAGAGAGCGGTTAAGATTTGGTGATATTGTGAGTTCTTGTGAATATTTTATAATATGTAGGGAAGTATATAAATAGGGGGAGCATGTTATATATACTGAAACATGATGCTATGATTATGATTTTAGATCAAGTACACACTCAATAGTCATTACACTTATCAAATCCTAACATGTCGTTTGTCATCATCGAAAGGGGAAGATTAGGAGTATACATCTTGTTTGATGACAACAAATATATTTTTATATTCGATTTTTTTAGAGTGTGTTACAACTAAAATATATCAAAGCATAATTTTGATTCAGTCAACTTGTTATCTATTATTTTTTAATCAATGTGCCATGTACCAAACGCATCTTTTTTATTTGTAAATTATAACATATTTATACTATTATCAAAAGATAGAAATTATGAGATATTACAGTTAATTTCTATATGATGTTAATAAATATACGTTGTATTTAATATATTGTTTAATGTTGTGTTTGTATAGAATACACAAACTTCAGTAACAAATATTGGTTCCATATATGTGTGCACAAGAAATATCTATATATTTCAATTCAAATTTAATAAGAGAAAAAGAGAAAAATAATTAGGAGAAGAGGAGGAAAAATTTGAGAACAACTAAAAAAGTGAAAAATATCAAATAGACATCTTTGCGAAGATATTTTATCCAAAATAAAATGTGTCATATTTATCTCTCTCTCATATTATTCCTACCTTACTTACACAAACTCTCATACAACACTCTCTGTCGTATAACATATCACTTTTCAACATATTTTCATAATTCTATCAAAAGAGAATTTATCCGATCAACTCAACAACCAACACAATAGATTCGGTGTTTCATTTATCCACAAGAGCATTAATACAATCTCTTACTCGAGTATCTGGGAGAAGTTCATCAGGTTTCAAAATTCAACCACACAACTCAACAATAATGTTATCAGCAATAGCCCAACATTTTCACTTCAACCCCGATCTCATCCATATTACAACCAGTTGGTTTAAGCACGGTGGCCTACTCAACATGTAGCGACCCAGATATTTGGACACTTTGTCTTCGAATATCATAGCGTTTTAAAATATAGTTAAGTGTTATAAATGAGATTTATAACCTTAATAAACATCTTTTAATTAATGTAAAATGATAGGAAACTTGTTTTTAAAATTTGTTTACAAAAATATATCCTTTGAAGAAAAATAAATAATGAGATCGAAAATCAATTTATCGATAAACAGCTTTTTGATCGATATAAGTTGTTCAAACTCTTTTGTACATATCTAATGATCGAATGAATATATTAGCAACTAATTAACACACTTTGATACATAGGATGATTGGAATGTTCTAGAAGTTTCTGTAGCGATCCAAAACTCAGCCTTCGAAAATCGGAACCCGTACTTCACTTGTACTCAAAATGCCGCAGATTCAAACGCCGAATCTGGATCACCGGAGCTTATAACCCCATTAAGTATAACACAGCGGAAAAAAAGAAATAGATGATATCATATATAATTCCAATGAATACAATATCCAGTATGATATACAACAATGATATTAATATGATACAACAATATCAGAGATAAATAATGATACAGCGGAAATAACAGAAGTGATAACTCCAAATAATCCTCGAAAGAGAATAAGTCCAATAACTCCAACATCCAGCTCGAACCACAATGTCAGTCATGATCTCCAAAACTGAACTAGCTCCAATGACAACTGAATCTGACTATCTGAAAACCCAACTCTAGACTGCTCGTGTGGAAAATTGTGAGCACCCAGAGTTTAGGAAAGGAACAATAAACTCCGAGTCAGTCGTGGGACTGGTCTGAGTAACAAAAACAGTTTATCTTTAAACAACAACAAAAGAATTTTAAACATTGAAACCCGCAATGCTTTTGGAAAATGAAACTACCATAAGACCTCCCACCACACACACAATGCAAACACAGAATTGGAGGAGATTTCTTCTTATGATAGTCAAACATGCTTACTACGTAAACAAAACTCTTTTGATATTATTACTAGTGCATAGTGTACAAAATCATTTCGAAAATACAATATTAATCTTAGCCAGCATAGGTACCATTATATTATGCCTGCTATAGCTACCATCTAAACAGTGGGGCGCCACCATAAGTAAATGGCAGGTTCTACAACTAAAACCGTACAGGGTTCGTATTGGAAATTGGATTTCTAACAAATGGTCAGGCTAAGGAACTTCCTACTGCCAATGGGTACGCCTCTGGATGGACGTCCCGAGAAACCAACCTGGCTCTCTGCCAACACAAGGCCGGGTTACCTCTGTAACTAGGTAACTACTTCACGAATATGCCACCCCCGGTCCTTTGGGACCTTTATCCGAGGGCCCTCAATCATAAAGCAACAACCACAAAGATATGAGATTGGAGCAACCACATAGGTTAAATATCAGAGCTCCATATCTGATACCACCCTTTTCCAGAAGGAAATGACATACCCTAAAGGGTGCGACCCTCATAACCTTGCCGCATCATTCCTGTTTCGACCATTTCCGGTCTGTGAGGTTCGATGAGGTCTCGTCCACAAAGCTACGCTTTTTCACAAAGCCATGCTTTGATCACAAATAATCAATAAATGATCAACACACAGCAACACTCAGCATGCCACATTACCAAATTGGGAGTATATCACTGATAACCTTCAACTACATAACCTCTGAGCTCGTACGTCTCAGAGAAGGGTGTTAAGCTAAGAGAATAAATTCTCTGCCATTAACAGAAATGTATTTGAAAGAAATCTGCTTTATATCTCAAAGTGTAATGTCAGACATGTAACCATACAAGTCTGTTCCGGGTTCGAATAGAACCGAAGGCTCTTCCGAAGAAGCCCTTGCAATCCGGGTATTCACAATCCCGATCGGATTTCCCATCACTTAGGAAATCTCTATACCGGTGCGACTCAGTGCAGAGACAATCGATAGGTCATCCTATCGTTCTCGCAAATACCCGATCTTCACCACCGGTCTTCAAATGCCATCCATATACGACGTATCATTATTCAGAATGGGTTATGTGTCACAAAGGTCCTCTCCCGGCTAAATCGAATAATGAGCGCGATATTAAAAACATATGGATATTGGGATTTCAATTAAGTCGCAACTTAAACCCAAACTTTCTTTCAAATGGTTTAAACACATTACCATTTTAATCTTTTAAAACAAAAAGATTCATTTTAACAACCTTCAACGGTTTAAACAATTTCCATACTTTAATCTTTTAAACAAAAGATTCATTCATAGATTTTCCAAATTAATTTCCATTTCAATTGGATTAACTAGTTAAATCTTTAAAACAAAGATTTAACTTATAGCTTTCAAAATCATTACCAAAGATTTATTCGTAATTTGGAAAACCATCTTCAATTCAAACTTGAAATTCCTTTAATTCAAATTTGAAATCCATTTCATATAAGAGCTTTTATCAGTTGAAAACAATTAGTTTTTCAAATCATTGAATTCAATTTCAAATATTGAATTCGAATTTAAACCAAATTATTAAGATACCAAGTTTTATTTAAGTTATTTAGAATAACTTTTACATTCAAAACTCATTTACAAAGCTCTTAATTTCAATTTCCAAAACCATTCAGATTCAAGAATTCAATCTTTAAAATTGTCAAAAATCTGTGACTTAACTGATTTCCATGTGAAATCCATATTTGTGTGTGTATGGTGTAGTCCAGGGGTTTTACACAGTAGTGCAACATCATTCAATCATCACAGATCAGAATACAGAAATATAGTTGATAAGCGGTACATCATAACGCTTATCGTTCATTTACAGATCACAGATATATAAATCACAGATAATAATTTACATTTATCCCAGATAAATAACTATAGTACACATCACACACAAATCAGAATATATCACAAAGCATTACAGATCAGAGATGTCAAATAATTCAATCATTCAGTCGAATCCAACATTTACAAGTGAATTTATTAATCAACTAATTAATTTAAATCAGATGTATCAATTATTAATCCGGGTTAATTATCATGATTTAATTACAAATTATTTGAAATAAATCTTCTTTCAAAATTTATTAGTTAACCTGTAATTTTTAACTAATCATTCTTAAATCAATGAATCAATTAATCTTTAATTATTAAAATTAATCTTAATTAATCACCATTATTAATTAATCCTTTAATTTATTAACAAATAATTAACTCAAATTTCAAATCATCATTCAAGTAATTACATTCAGTAATTATCTGTTAATTACTTCTCTAAGTAATTATATTTCCCAAATTATCAAATGATTATTCTGAATTAACTTAAGAAATTTAATTTGAACAAGTTCGATTAACTCAATTAAATATGCTGAATAATTAATTCCACAATTACTGTCATTGAGTAATTTTACTTAATGGTTCCACAATTGATTATTATTAAATTAATCAATCTAAATTTATTGTTAACATTTGTCAGATTAATTAATTATTCAAATAATTTTAGTTAATGATTTCATTAACTATTAAATTTCTTTAAATCACTTTTTTTTAAAGAAAATTTCTTACATTAATCATTTTTTTATTATGATTTGATTAACCATTTATAACTCATTAGTTAAAATTATTTAATTAATTAAATGTTAATTATAAATTAATTAGTTCTTGATTTCAAATTAACTAATTTCCAATCATTTATTAACTTAAACCTTAATTAATAAATTTAAAACTTATAATCACCAATTAACTTAATACAAATCATTAATTATCATGATTAATTAACTTAATAGATAAATGAATTAAATTCATTAAATCTTCATTTACTTAAGATAACTCATCTTTTTATTTATGATTTAATTATCACTTATAAATATGGTTGAAACCATTCATTTCAAATTTAAATCTCCTTTTCAACACTTAGACTTTTTTTAAGTATTTAAAACAATTTAAATTTGAAACTTTATTTATTTCCAAACTAAATTCTAATCTAAACTTGAATTCATATTTACACTTGGATTTTAAAATTCATTTTAACCCTTAAGTTAAAAATTTAAAATTCAGTTTAAATTTGTAGAAACAAATTAGGTTTGAAACCTGAAACAAATTTCTACCAAACACTTACTCGAGTACTTACCCGAGCCAAATACTATTTTTCCCGAGATTAACTTCGAGCCTCCATGTTTTCTTTGTTTTTGAAACCTGTTTTTGTTTTAAATTTTGAAAACCTGTTATACTGTTAAACTCACGCACATGAACCCGGTAACCCACTCGAGCCACGATCCCATTTACCCGAGATCTTCTTCGAGACCAACAGCCCCAAGACCATCTGACACGAATGGTAACACATGAACGTGCACGTGGTTGCTGACCAACTCCAGCCATCACCCATACCTCCATCACACTGGCGATCACCTCCAGATCCATTCGCGACCACTTGGACTTCGAGATCAACTCGAAATCAAAATCGAGTTCACCAAATAAAACCTGGAAACTCGAAAGCACATCTCCTCAAACCTGGCAATGCCTCGTTCGCCACAACCCGACCACCAGAACTCCTGAAACCCCAGTCACTACTTCGTCAACGCGACCTCTACCTTTCCCCTAAATCATGTTGCACTCGATCCAACGAAGAAGGCAAACGAATCCAAAAACAACACCACGCAAAAACTAGGTTTACGAGCAAAAACTGCTCGCCGCCGTCACCACGTCGAACTGGAACAACTCCGGTTATTTTTTCCCATACCACCGTAGGCTCCTCCACCTCCACGCAAAACCCCGACTCTTCTAGTGCCTCTGACCGCCGAAATTTGATAAAAATCCACTTTTCGTTCATTTTGAAATATCCCATTGTATACAAACTTAAAAATCTCAAATTGATTATTAAAATTCATCATTTTGAAATGCAAATCTATTTGTAAAGTTAAAACATAAAATAGAGATCACTGGTTTTTGACTTGATTTAGATTTTCACTGTAATTTATCTTTTTCACAACATTTACTAAATATAAACACTTGAACCCATTTTTATAATCGATGTCATAGTCTTATAATCATCCCTTATTTAAAGATCATAGCTTGATATTGGTTTTATAAGGAGAAATCAAATTTTGAACTTGCTTTAAACCTGTAAGCTTTAGAACAGATCAAGTACCCTCGTACACAGACATACACATCCATATTTACATATATATATATATATACACACACACAAACATGCAGGCATATTTGACAACTAAAAACATATTAAAGTTTTAATATATAGTTTACTCACTTTGTTTCCAGAGAAAAATGACAGAGCTTCAAGTTGAAAGTTGGAATCTTTTTAACTTTGCAAAGTTGAAAACTGGTTTTAAAGTTGATACTAGAACTCTTCTTCTTCTTGATCTCGGGCTAATATAATTTGTTTTGAGGTTTATGTTGAATAATTGTTTAAGTTAAAAATGATCCTTACACCAGTTTATAATGGTGGACGAGAAACTGGAATGATATGGTTGTTAATGTTTATAGGAGAGGAAGTGTCACAAGGTATTGATGTTTCAGCAGAAATGAGGTGTGGTACAAATGATATAATATTTTGTACATTTTTTAGCAAGGATATTTTCTTGGTTTAGAGGCTGATGAGTATATGCATTTATTACTTTGTACCATATTTATAAATTTTTCTTCTTTAGTTCGGCTGTACAAAATGTTAGAGATAGTGGTGGCTTCTTTGGTAAGTTTTTGTACACTTGTATTTTAATTTCTTTGTCTCATTTGTTTCATATATATTTGTTTTCAAAGGTATTTGTTTTGTCTTTAACTTGTCTTTATAATTTCACATGCATTTGGTTTTTTTTTATCTTTTCTATTATTATTTTTGAATGCATTTCTATTTTTTAATATGTTGTTAAAATTTATTTAATGTATTTACTATATGTATTTTCCTATAATTTATCTTATGTATTTTTCTATAATTTATTTCTATCTCCATTATTTATTTCTTCTAAATTTAATACTAATTATTTTTATATTTATTTGATAATATAAGTGAATTTCTAGATTTTTATTTGTTATTAAATTTTATCCAATGTATTTATCCTATACTCTTATATCTTATATAATTTTATTTTTAAAGCATTTATTTACAATTTAAATCCAAATTAAACATATATACATATATTTATAATTTCAAATTGACTCATATATACCCAAATATATATATATATATTCACATATATACACATATTTTAAATTTAAATGATTTATACAAAATATATTTGAATCCGGGGAAATTCGCATCACTTTATCAATTTATTTTACAATTTTTATTCAAAAATTAAATTAATTATTAATTTAAATATATATATAATTTGGGGTCGTTACAGTTTCTAAGTGGATAAGAGATATTATCATATAAGGTGTATAATGGACATTAGCTAAAGAAAGAGGTGTAAAGGAGAAGTGATGTGGCATGTGGGGAGGTGAGCCTTCCATAACATGAGAGTGGGTGCAAATAAGTATAAGGAGCATCATCTTAAGCCTATATAAGGAGGGGAATACTCCTTTAAATCCATAGCACATTTTTTGCACAAAGTTATTACTCTCTTTCACTCTTTCTCTACTTAAATTTCTAAAGGAAAATAATTGAAAATCATCCAAATCAACTCAAACTTGGAATAGAGCCTTACACAACATTACAACAACCCCTTGCTAGTTACTTTTGGAAGAAGTGAAGCCAAGATCCCCACTCAAGAGAAGGTCGTGAGCTATTAAGGCATAATTGTCTTAGAAAATCAAGTGCAAAACAAGGAAGAAGTAAGAAGTTAGGTGTTGCAAAAGTGAGGTTGGATTTGGTTAGCTTGGACTTGCTTGTTTGTTTAGTTGAAGGTGAGATAACTCACCCCTTGATTGAAAATATTGAGTATGTATGCTTGTATTGATTGTGTATGTTGTTTGAATTAACATTGACATATGTTATCCTATTGGTTTTGATTCTTGCTTTGAAAGCAAATGAAAAATGTAATCTATATGTATGGACTTGTACGGACTTAAGTGGACTTGTATGGCTTGTAACATAGCCTTGAAATGAATCATATAGGTTGTAATTGAACTTTGGTTTAGATTGGACTTGGATTTTAAAGTGCACTTACACTGATAGTCGCTATGGATGCACTTAGGAATTGCCTTATTTTTGGTGATTTCTATGGAATTTTGTAGAGAGATCCTTAGAGGTTTCTTGCCATATTTATGATGTTTTATATGTATGCTTGCTGCCATAAAAAGTTTGGCCAAAAAAGTTAAGTAACATATCGAAAAGTGACCAAAACTTCACTTGTGCAAAACTGCCCCGTTGAGCCTTGATTTTTGAACTTCAAATGTTTGCAAAGGACTTTTAACTTAAGTATTTTGTTTTGTTATTTTTACAAATGTTAGCTAACTCATATTAGAGTATTTTAAAAGTGGTTTGACATTTTTATAAATTTTAAGAATTAGCTATAATTTTTAAAGCAGAATGATTTATTTAAAATATATAGAATACATGGTTTTTATAGTTTTTAAGTAAATTATAAAATGATTATTTTTAAGTAATATTTTGGGTAAATGATTTAAAACCTATTATAAGTATTTTAAAAGTATTTTTAAGTATGTATAGTTTTATAAAATGCGTTGACTATTTTACCAAAGTATAAATATCTTGTGCAATAAAATATCTTTTGAATTATTTTATTAAATATCTAGTTTTGTAAATAAATTACTATACTTATATACAGAACTTATAAAAGGGTTTTAAGTTATAAATAAAGGAATTAGAAAGGGGTTGTGATTTTCTTAAGTGGCTCTAAATCATGTTTTGTTTAAATTACTTATTTAAAAGTAATTAACTATATGCTTAACACTGAAAGCCAACGAAGTAGGCTTATCTATTTGTGGGAGTTAAGATTGTCGTTCGAGTAGCGATATGAGCAATAGAGCTCTAACCTACTGATGTCCCTCTTAACTGAGATATATTTAAGTCGGGAATGTTAAAATGTATGAATTGTGTTGATTACTTACATGTTTGTAAAAGTCGTTAATATTATACTTAACACAAAAAGCCGATGAGGTAGACTTATCTATTTGTGAGATTCTAGAATGAAGTGTCTAGGCAAGGATTTTATATGAAACCAGTGCTCTAACTTACCTGGCTTCACTCTTGGATGAGGAATATTTAAGTTGAAATGTCGGAAACGTATTAAGAATACGAATATTGATTTGTATAAGCAATTGTTTTTGACTAGATAGTCGATTAGTCGACTATCGAACTTCACCAAATATGACTTAAGAAGTATCGAAAGGCTTCGCGATTTCATACCAATGAGAACCAATGGGGAGGAGCATTGGTACGAATCATCTCTATCTATAACTTACTTCTGAAAGAACCAGAATTAAGTTAACTGGAAATTCATCAATTGGTTTTGAAGAGTTCGAGATTGGTAAGTGTTTTACTTACCAAATACCACTTCAAAACTAGTATACGAGTTCTATGTTTTGAAAGCGGTTGCAAAGGAGAATCTATGTGGAGATTCGAGATCTGTTCGAGATGCTCGAATCCATGTAGTGATTCGTGATATGTTCGAGATACAGGAATCATTTGGGGATTCGTGTTCTGTTCGAACAATAAAGATTTGGGTGAAAGATGCTAAACGTAACCTCAATATTGGAAATGGCTAAGGCAGAGTAGGCTGCACAACCTGCGGTTTAGCAGACCCACATCGGGGTATTATCAACTCCAAATCTGGAGATACTTATCGATTGATGGTCGAAAGGAGTTGATGATATTTGGTTCCACGTGGTTCATATTTATGTTCGAGCATGGGCCACTTGTGTTTACCTTATGGTATATTTTATCTAGATATATACAGTGCTCGGAAGGTGTTTTCTGATCCTTGTGCATAGGAATCAGCTTTAGTTTACTTGAGGCGTCACCACAGAAAATCCAATATGTGAACGTACCTTTGTGGTTTTGGGTGTTCCCTAATATTGTTGTGGTATGATCAATATAAGCATCATAGTTATTTGATATATTCTACACTCTAGACATTATCTATTATACCACTATATTGACTTAATGAATGGCTGGCTTCTTTTGAGGGGAAAACTAGTACAGTAATCTATACGGTCTCAGTAGTTACTGTTACATGTTGCATGTATCTCAGGTTTTTTTCATACCAGACTTATGTCTGACACTTTGTTTTTGTTTTCCCTAAATTCTCGCATTCTTTTGAGTAGGCTGAGTATAACAGATTTTACTTTGGACACTTCAAAGTTCAGAAGACGAGTTTGAGGCTTCCATTATCTATCTATTTCTATTTCTGTTGCACTGTATTATGTATGTCAGCATTATGAGGACAGACAGTTATAACTATCCAGGCTTATGATAGTACTTAGGTTTTGTAACTCTAAAGCTTCTGTATTCGGAGTAACCCTTTGTACTGTTCTTTTGATATTATACATTATTGTTCCGCTGCGAAATTCTGATGCTGTGTTCTCTCTTTCTTATTCTATTCTTTTTTAATTTTACCATAACTTTCTGTCTTTCTGACACTTGGGTGCTCGGCACACAAATACCGTGGATGTATTTAGTGTCGACATTCGGGGGTCGAAATGTCGAGTCATTACATTTGGCATCAGAGCCCAAGGTTGAGAAAACACCTTAGCTTTGGTTGGGTATGGCTCATTGGAGATAGGGTAAGCGATATACTAGAATGAGTCGAAAGTATTATATATACGAGGGACCGTATTTGTATTTTTCTACAAACCTACACCCCCTTTAGCTTTTCCTTTGGAATATCTCTTTCTTTGAAAACTCTATTCTTTCGTGTCCTAAGCTATTTTGCTATATTTAGGTAGTGCAAACTATAAGTACTAGAGATGCCAATGTTCAAGGAGGTAGAGGTGGTCAGGATAGTACTGTCACGAATGGCGGGGGTCAAGCTCCAGGAATGTTACTCCTGTTGAGGAACCAAGGGAGGATATTATAGAGGAAGTCATGCAGGTCAGGTCTCAGATGAATTTTTCTTCGCTCTACTGTGATTATGAGAGGCTAGGGGCGAGAATTTTGGTGGTACAGAGACGATCATAGAATTCTAGGCTTGAATCAAATTGTGTGATCGGATATTCGAGGATATGGAGCATGATGACGTGATGAAGCATCGGTTGACATCGTGACATCTAACGGATGCAGCCATGGATTGGTGGAGTTCTATCACTACTGATGTCCAAGATAACGACTTCTCTTAGGCCCAATTTAAGGAGGAATTTGAGATGAAGTTTGACCCAAAAGCCGGGAAGACTTTGTTGTTTAGGAGCTTCCTCGATTTGAGGCAGGGGGCCATGACAGTGGCAGTATGTTAACTGATTCATTGCATTATCTTGGTTCGAGCCTGGTTAAGTAAACATGCCATTGAAGAGAAATGAAATGGTCATCACAGGGATGCATCCAGAATTCAAGGGTAATATGATGAATCACATCATGGGATCTTATGTGGATCTGGTGAATATGGGTCTAAGGTTTGAGAGTTTGGGCTCGAAGCCGTCTATTTTTGCACCAACTGGTGATAACAAGTGGATGTTTAAGCCTCCTAGGGATATTTCTAGTTTAGCTTGTCATAAATGTGGAGAGAAAGGGCACTTTGCTTCGAGTTGTTGGTCGAGTAAGAGAGGGCAAATGGCGAAAGCGTCGTTAGTTAAGGCACCTATTGCTGATACCGAAGCTAGAGCCACAAATGACCAAGGAACGGTTTGCATGAAGGAGATGCTACAATTGCCATCAACCTTGTCATATAGTTAGAGATTGTCCGACGCTTCGTAAGGGAGAATAACCTCGAGCTTTTGCACTAGCTTTAGCACCTTCCACTTCTGCTGCTGCAAAGGGAAAGTAGGTTCTGGAACGTACTCTATCTATTTTTGGTATTCCTATTCGTGTCTTATTTGATTTTGGTGCTTCTCTTAGTTTAATTTGTAATAGCCTTGTTGATAAATTCAGATTACATCCAGTCATGTATTTTGATTCTATTTGTGTATCGAACCCTGTTAGGGGCTAGGCCAATCTTTGTATGATCTGTATAGGAGTTCCAATCTCTTATTTTAACAAACTCTTTCCAATCGATACATATGTTCCAAGTTTATGGGTTTTGATGTCCTATTGGGGATGGATTGGTTGTCTCATAATCATGCCATCTTAGATTGTGAGAAATGAACTGTGGCGCTGAAGAAGGGAAGGGAGGTTCATATATTATATTGTGAAGAGCCTAGCTCGCTTATGACAAGTTTCCTTTATTCTCTTGACGTGGCGGAAAAGGAGTTGAGTTCGATTTTGGTTGTTCGGGAGTTTGAGGATGTCTTTGAAGAGGTGTTAGGTTTACCACCTCATCGAGAGATCGAATTTTGCATTACTTTGATTAAAGATGCAAAGCCTATTGTGTTGCATGTTCGTAGGTTAGCACCAAAGGAGAGGTTGGAGCTATCGAATCAGGTTAGTGATTTGTTGCGGAAGGGCTTGATCTGACCAAGTCATTCGAGTTGGGGAGCACCCATTGTCTTTGCTACGAAGGAGGACAGTTCCATAAGATTATGTGTAGATTATCGTGAGCTCAATAGGTGAACTGTTAGGAACAAGTATCCATTCCTGGGATAGATGACTTGTTCAATCGGCTTCATGGAGCTCGGGTATTTTCTCAACTTGATCTTGCTGTGGAGTTTCATAAATTAAGGGTGGAAGAGGAGAGTATACCCTTGATGGCTTTTAGATCCGACCAGTTTTATGAGTGGTTAGTTATGCCGTTCAGCCTAACTAATGCTCTAGTATATTTCGTAGACTTAAATAATCAAGTTTTCCGAGATGTATTAAATAAGTTTTTTCTTGTTTTTAACGATGATATTCTGGTCTACTCCAAGACTGAGGAGGAATATACACACTATCTAAGGACTATACTAGAAACACTAAGAGAGCATGTGTCGAAGGCTAAGTTCTCAAAGTGTCATTTTTGGCGTTCAAAAGTTAGGTTCTTAAGTAATGTTGTTTCGGCAGAAGGTATTACTGTTGATCTTGCTAGGGTTTTGGCCATTCAAGATTGGAAGAGGCCCAAAAGCACAACTGATATTAGGAGCTTTTTGGGTCTAACAGGTTATTATAAGAGATTCATATTGGATTTCTCGAAGATTGCCTCTCGCTTAACGAATTTGACGAAGAAAGATGTCAAATTTGTTTGGATGGATAAATACAAGCAAGCATTCGTAGAGTTGAAGGCAAAGTTAACTAGTGCACCTGTTCTTACGGTGCCACATGGAGGCGAGGATTTGACTATTTACACTAATGCATGTGGAACATGTTTAGGTGCTGTGCTAATGCAGCATGAAAGGGTTATCGCGTATGCTAGTCGGCAGCTCAAACTGCATGAAGCGAGGTATGCAATTCATGACTTGGAGTAGTTAGTAGTGGTATTTGCATTAAAGATGTGGAGATATCATTTGCTAGGTGAAAGGTTTGACTTATACACAAACCATAAATCTTTAAAGTTTTTTTTTACGCAGTAGGGCCTAAACATGAAGCAATAAAGATGATTGGAGTTTCTTGTGGCCTATGATCTGGATATATTGTATACACTGGAGAAAGCAAATGTCATAGCCGATGCACTTAGTATGAGGTATGCAGTTGTAGCAAATGTTGAGGTTCGTCCGACTCTGATTAGTCGTATCAACCGGAATTTTCATAGAGATCTTTATACTGCTAGGATAGATAAGAATGTGAGCGAGAATGAGGCACCTGAGAGATGGCGGGATTCGAGGTGGATGGTCGTGACATTTTAAGGATGAGTAGTAGGTTGTGTGTCCCGAATGTTGATGGTATTAGGCAGGAGGTTCTAGTACAGAGTCACCATTCTAGGTTGATGATACATCCTAGGGTCACTAAGATGTATCAAGACATGAAGCAGACATTTTGGTGGGAGGGCATGAAAAGAGACGTCTCTATATTTGTGAGCAGGTGTGCTAACTGCCAGTAGGTATAGTGGAGTCACCAGAAGATGGCAGGACTGCTTTAGCTACTTGAGATTCATAAGTGGAAATGGGAGCAGATTTCTATGGACTTCATCAATGGATTACCTAGGTCGAGGAGGGCTAACAAAGGTGTGTGGGTTATTGTGGATCGATTGACCAAGTGTGCTCGCTTCTTACCTATTAAGACTACTAGGACAACTTCTAGTTTGGCTAAGTTATATGTTAAGGAAATCGTCAGATTGCATGGTGTTTCATGTAATATCATAAGTGATAGGGATCCGATATTCACAAGCTAGTTTTGGAAGGGATTGCGTGATGCATTAGGGACCGAGCTATTTTTATACCTCTTACCATCCACAGACTGATTGGCAAACAGAGAGGGTGAACCATGTTTTAAAGGACTTGCTTCGAGCATGCATTTCAGAACCTTGGGGCTCATGGGAAGAGCACTTACCACTTGTTGAGTTCATACAACAACAGTTGTCAAGCTAGTATCGGTATGGCACCATTTGAAGCATTGCATGGAAGGCCTTGCAAAACTTTATTGTGTTGGGTAGAACCTGGAGATCTTGTGATTGGGCTAGATATGATTCGAGAGGCATCGGAAAAGGTCATATAGGTTTGGAAGTGAATCGGGAAAGCACATGATTGACAAAAGAGCTATGCAGATGAGAGACGCAGAGACTTGGAGTTCTCAGCTGGAGACATTGTATTTGTAAAAGTTTCTTCGGTGAGAAGTGTATTATGGTTTGGAAAGGCTGGGAAGTTGGCTCCTCGCTATGTAGGACCATTCCTGATTCTGGAGAGGATCGGTACATTCGCATATAGAGTAGAGTTATTGATTAGGCTATCGGGTGTGCACAATGCATTTCTTGTATCACATTTGCATAAGTTTGTGCATAATCCATCTATGATAGTAGAAGTGTCGCAGCAAGAAGATTGGGAGGTTCAAGTGAACTTGTCTATATTGAGACAGCCCATTCATATTGTTGATAGAAATACGAAGTGGTTATGGAAAAATGTTGTTAAGTTAGTCAAGGTTCAATGGAGCGAGGATGCTCAGGATTGTACATGGGAGACGGAGGATTGTTTGAGAGAGTCTTACCCAGAGTTGTTCTTAGACTAGGATTTCTTATCTTAGTATCGTATATCTTTTGTAGTGTTCTCACCACTTGAGGTAGAGCCACTTAGTTTGCATTTGGATTGCAGATTGGTTTGTATATAGTTTCAGCGGTACTCTATATATGTATCTTGTTCTTCTATCTTCTTTGATATCGTTCTTGTTTGAATTTCGAGGATAAAATGTTCTAAGTATGGGAGAATGTAGCGACCCAGAAATTTGAACACTTCGTTTTCGAATATCATAACATTTTGAAATATAGTTAATTGTTATAAATGAGATTTTATAACCATAATAAACAACTTTTAATTAATTTAAAATGATAGGAAACTTGTTTTTAAAATTTATTAACAAAAATATATTCTTCGAAGAAAAATCGATAATGTGATCAAAAATCGGTTTATCAATAAACGGCTTTTTGATCGATATAGGTTATTCAAACTCTTTTATACTTGTCTAATGATTAAATAAACTCATTAGCAATTAATTAACACACTTTCCTGCATAGGATGATTGGAATGTTCTTGAAGTTTCTGAGTGGATAAGAGATATTATCATATAACGGATATAATGAACATTAACTAAAAAAAGAGGTGTAAAGAAGAGGTGATGGGGCATGTGGGTGGATGAGCCTTCTATGACATGAGAGGGGGTAAGAACAAGGCTAAGAAGCACCATATTGAGCCTATATAAGGAGGGGCATACCCCATTGAATTCATATCACATTTTCTACACAAAGTTATCACTCTCTTTCACTCTTTCTCTACTTAAATTTCTAATAGAAAATAATTGCAAAACTCATACAAATTAACTCAAACTTAGACTAGAGCCTTACTACAACATTACAACAACTTCTACCTAGTTAGTTTTGGAAGAAATGAAGCCAAGCTCCTCCCTTAAGAGAAGTCCGTGAGAAATGGCATGATTGCCTTAGAAAATCAAGTGCAAAGCAAGAAAGAAGGAAGAAGTTAAGTGTTGCAAGGGTGAGGTTGGACTTGGTTAGCTTGGACTTGCTTATTTGTTTGGTTAAAGGTGACCTAACTCACCACCTTGGATGAAAATATTGAGTATATATGATTTCTGTTGATTGTGTATATGTTGTTCGAATTGATATTGACATATGTTGTGATACTGGTTTTGATTCTTGATTTGAAAGAAAATGACATATATAATTCATATGTAAGGACTTAAATGGACTTGTATGGCTTGTAACACAGTCTTGAGAAAAAGCATAAAGATTGTAGTTGAACTTTGGTTTATATTTGACTTGGATTTGAAAGTGCACTTACAGCGATAGTCGCTATGGATGCACTTAGGAATGACCTTGTTTTTGGCGATTTATATAGAGCTTTGTAGAGAGATCCTTAAAGGTTTCTTGCTATATTTATGATGTTTTATATGTATGCTTGCTTCAAGACAATGAAAAGTTAAGTAACATCTCGAAAAGTGGCCAAAACTTCACTTATGCAAAATTGCCCGTTTAGCCTTGATTTTTGAGCTTCAAATGTTTGAAAAGGAATTTTAACTTAAGTATTTTGTTTCATTATTTTTACAAGTGTTGGCTAACTCATATTAGAGTATTTTAAAAGTAGTTTGACATACTTATGAATTTTTAAGAATTAGCTATAAATTTTTAAAGTAGAAGGAATTATTTAAAATATATAGAAAACATGGTTTTTATAGTTTTTAAGTAAACTATAAAATGAATATTTTTAGTAATGTTTTGGGTAAATGTTTTAAAACCTATTATAAGTATTTAAAATATTTTAAAAGTATTTTTAAGTATATATAGTTTTTAGAAAATGCGTTGGCTATTTTGTCAAAGTATAAATATCTTATGTAATAAAATATCTTTTGAATTGTTTTGTTAAATATCTAGTTTTGTAAAAAAATTACTATACTTATATATATCATTTCTAAAAGAGTTCTAAATTATAAACAAAGAATTTAGAAAGACGTTATGAATTGCTTAAGTAGCTAAATCGTGTTTTGTTTAAATTACTTATTTGAAAAGTAATTAACTATGCTTAACACTAAAATCTGACGAAGTAGGCTTATCTATTTATGAGAGTTAAGATTGATTTTAGAGTAGGGATATGAGCAATAGAGCGCTAACCTACCGATGTCCCTCTTAATCGAGGAATAGTTAAATCAGGACTGTCGGAAATGTGTTAATCGTGTTGATTCATTGCACGTTTATGAAAGTCATTAATACTATACTTAACACTAAGAGCCGACGAGGTAAACTTATCTATTTGTGAGATTTTAAAATGAAGTGTTTAGGCAAGGCTTTGATATGCAACATGTGCTCTAACTTACTTAGCTTCACTAATGGACGAGGAATAGTTAAGTTGGAATGTCAAAAAGATGTTAAGTATACGAATATTAATTTGTTTAAGCAATTGTTTTTTACTAGATAGTCGATTAGTCGAATATCGAACTTGACCAAATATGACTTAAGAAGTGTCGAAAGGGTTCATAATTTCATACCAATGAGAACCCCAAGGGAAGCATTGGTATGAAACGTCTCTAGCTTTCATTTACTTTTGAAAGAACCGAAATTGAGTTAACCGAAAATTCACCGATTGATTTTGAAGAGTCTGGGATTGGTAAGTGTTTTACTTACCGAATACAACTTCAAAACTAGTATACGGGTTCTATGTTTTTGAAGTGGTTGCAAAGGAAAATCTATGTGGATATTCGAGATATGTTCGAGATGCTCGAATCCATGTAGTGATTCGTGATCTGTCGAGATACTGGAATCATTTGGGAATTTGTGTTCTGTTCGAGTAATGGAGACTTGGGTGAAATATGTTGAACGTAACCTCAACATCGAAAATGAATAAAGATAGAGTAGGCTGCACAACCTGGGGTTTAACTGACCCGCATTAGGGTATTATCAACTCCAAATCTTGAGATACTTATCGATTGTTGGTCGGGGGGATTTAAAGATATTTGGTTCCACGTGGTTCATGTTTATGTTTGGGCGTGGGCCGCTTGTGTTTATCTTATGGTATATTTTATCTACATATACGAGGATCGGAAGGTGTTTTCTGATCCTTGTGCATGGAGATCCGCTTTAGTTTACTGGAGGCGTCTCCGTGGAAAATCCAATATGCAAACTAGCTTTGTCATTTTGGATGTACCCTAATATTGTTGTGGTGTGATCAATGTAAGAATTGCAGCTATTTGATATGATTTATATTCTACACTCTAGACATTATTTATTATATATATATTAACTTAATGAATGGATGGTTTCTTTTGAGGGGAAAACCATTACAGTAATCTGTACGGTCTCAATGGTTACTGTTACATGTTGCATGTATCCCAGGTTTTCTCATATCAAACTTATGTCTGACACTTCATTTTTGTTTTCCCTAAATTCCTTGTGTGCTATTTCGAGTAGGCTGAGTATAACTGCTTTACTTTGGATGCTTCAGAGTTCAGAAAACGAGTTGGAGGCTTCCATTATCTATCTATTTCTATTTTTGTTGCACTATAGTCTGTACGTATATATCAGCATTATGAGGACAGGCAGTTATAACTCTCCAGGCTGATGATAGTGCTTAGGTTTTGTAACTTTGAAACTTCTGTATTTGGAGTAACCCTTTGTACTATTCTTTTGATATTATGTATTATCGTTCCGCTGTGAGATTGTGATGTTGTGTTCTCTTTTTCTTGTTCTATTCTTTTTTCTATTTTACCCTAACTTTCTGTCTTTCTGGCACTTGGGCACTCGGCACACGAATACCGTGGATGTATTTAGTGTAGACATTCGAGGGTTAAAAACTCGAATCGTTGCACATCAAATTGAACAAACACAACAAGCATGAACCTACTGCAATTACTGCACGCATCATAGAACTGAAACCATTCATTAAACATAAAGTAATACAGCCAAATTGTGCTCAAGGCTGCAAATCACAAGCCATCATTAACTCGGATACGCAAAACAAATGTAATGCTGCACCAACATCAACTGAAATTTACTTTCAAGAAGAACTGCTATTGAAATTACTAAAATAAAACAATATACAATATATAAAAGAAGAGGAGGGGGAAAAGAAGAAGAAATTAGAAACCATTAAAGGCTACTTTTTATTAATAACTTGATTCATTAATTTGAGAATACATGATTGATATTTATATCAAGGTTACTTGGAACCTAAGAAATTACATGATGGGAAAATATTATAACTAAGGAAACCATAAATCTGATTGATGAGTAATAATTTAGTAAATCACCTACAATATTCTTTAACATCCCTTCTCAAACTCAGGATGTGTAACAACTGGACTTTGTCAAAATAGACGATGGGCAAAATGAATCTTATGTCGGCATTGTAATTTGAACCATCGAATGATTCAAACTAGTTGTTTTAATTGCTGTTGGAGAGTGTAATGTCAAATACTTGTTTAAATTAGACTGCAACTGTCTACAAAGACAATAATACTGAATCAAAAATCCAAAGTCAAAATCCAGGAAGAGAACATAGAAATAACGAAATTCCTATAGGACAAGAAGCGGAATTTCAATTAGGATTGGAAGTGTGATTCCAATCAAAAATCCGCAATCATAATCCGGAAAAAGAGAATAGGAATAAGGAGATCCTATGAGATTGGAAGAATAATTCCAATCAGAATTCATTACTGTCATTGTTGGAAGATTAATGCTAATAAGAGAAGAATTGGAAACTGGAATATGGAATGAGAACAACAATCATAAATTGGTTTGCATGGAAGTTCAGTGACATTTTTGCGGAAGTTGAGTGACTCGGATCTAACGGTTTTGAATCCAAGTTAAGGCATGCATGATGAATATATAGTCTCTTAAAGTACGAGGAAGGGGATGCTTTGACAAATCAAATAACATAATAGCAATGTTGAAATCTGCTCTGATACCATGTTGAAATTACTTAAATAAAACGAAATACAATATATAGAAGAAGAGGAGGAGGGGAAGAAGAAGAAATTAGAAACCAGTAAAGGCTATATTTTATTAATAACTTAATTCGTTAATTTGAGAATACATGACTGGTATTTATATCAAGATTACTTGGAACCTAAGTAATTACATGATAGAAAATATTATAACTAAGGAAACCATAAATACAATCACTGAATAATAATTTAGGAAATCTCCTACAATATTCTTTAACACCACAGGCATAACAACATCATTCACGAGAAGGACACAACATCTTGACCAAAGCACCAACATCAGCTTTGATATCTCTAAATGTCGCAAGTTCAGATCTTGGAAAAGAAGACGACGACACTATTTCTATATCATCATCAAGCGTCATGGCATCACAATGCGAGCAGTCCAGGCGATGCAAACGTCTTTGCATTATCGAGCTTTATATTCTGGAATGATATTTTAGAATCGGTCGAACTGAGAGTAGGAAACCATAAATCGACATCACCAGCAATCATTCACTAGCTATTCCATCATCATGGCAACTCAGGCCAGTGCAAAGATAAGACTCGTCTAACAACCCGCACTTCCCAACACACTGATCCAAGGCTTAGGGTGACTTTTGGACTCGCATCATTCTAAGAAATATGAGCTGTTGGGTTTCTAAACATTATAGAACATAATTAAAAGGATAAATTCTAGGACATTCTATACTTTCAGATCTTACAACGAACAGAAATAAAATATAAGTACTAAAAATAGACATTTCGAAAAAACAGTCTCCGGAATATTTAATTTTCATATACATTGTTTCCAAAGTACAATATAAGTTTTAATAGACATTTAATACAATAAAGAGCTACACGAGAAACAATGAAGAATATGTGAACTCCAGCGTTTAGCTCCTTTCTCCTCATACTATGCCCAATCAACTGCTAACCTGTCATCCTGTGGTGAGGGAAAGTAAAAAAGAAAAGGGGTGGGTTAGACAAAAGTCCAGTGAATGAGTACAGGTTTAATATATGGTGATCATGTGCGATTGACTTTAATTCTACTCTATGTGACCTCGGGTGTCCTACAAGTGTCCTGTATTTCTAGGATTCTTTATATAAGAGTTTCTATCCAACACACACCTACGCTACAACTTGTGCAAGCTCCTACAAGGATCAAACTATGGATCGAACCTCAATAACCAACGATCGACCACCGCTACTAGTGCTACTCAATATGGGAACACCGCAATTAGAGCTACTCAATATGGAAACACCGCTACTAGAGCCACTCAATTTGGGAACACTGCTACTAGAGCTACTCAATATGGGAACACCGCTACTAGAGCTACTCAATATGGGAATAAATTTCCTATAAATACAACTACGTGTAACCTAACTACGCATCGAGGGGGAACCGGCAATGTCGACTCACTTGAGTGTCTCATCGTCTGCATCTATGTTCACCTCTCAACCGTGGTATACGCCTCTTATTGCACGTGGAGGGATCCATCAACAACACAGTATCACATCGGGTCAGAATCATGAATACCAAGGAGTTCCATTGTGCCGGACCCACACACTTCATTAGGCATTAGTCAGTGTTGCGCGTCTACCGTAGAACCTCCTGTGAGTGCCATTTGCGAAAGATTTGCCCCTATTAGATATAGTACATTTATCCAACCCCACAACGTCCTAGCGTTATCTCATAGCCTACTATCCCTAACATCCACACATATGTATACAATATACTTATACATACAATTAATAGTTTATATTTTAACCTGGGCCTCAGGCTGACGTTTAGATTACGCATTTCAGCCTTTAACCGATCGACCATTACATCCTATCAGTCGACCGCTCAAGGTGAACGGTCGACCGGTTGCAGTGTAAATTTTATGATTCTCTGATTTTAATGATTTGATTTTAAATATTTGTTAATTATATCAATTCGATTTACATAGTGAACCCTAGGGATCAATTTATACTAACCAATCTTAGCAATTTTTACATTTCAATTTCATAGATTTATGCCAGATTAATTATACCTTTTTAATCCAGGCTTAACCAATTTTTAAGGTTTCAATTCAATAACAGGGGTTTAAAAAAAGTGAGATTAGTCAATTTATACCAATTTCAATCTCTAGTTCAAATCTCAAGTTTAACAGTTAGGGTTTACAGTTTATAGTTTAACTACTAACATTCTAGATCAGATAGAATAGGCTAAAATTAAATGTAATAATCAGCTTATTAAATTTGTTCCTACTCACCTCGGTTCCATGCTCTACACTCAATTGGAGAATCGCACCTGTTAGCTTGCCCCACCCTTGTTGATTTACTAGTGTTCTCTTGCTTTGGATTTAATTCATTTTTGAAAGAAATTTAATAAGTGGAGAGAAGAAATTTTGGCAGGGTTTCAGTATGCTATAAATTCTAATGAAATTAGGGTAAGCTTAGGTGTTAATTTATACGGGTTGAAACTGATTTGGAGCATTGAATTTAGTCTAGTGAATTGTTAGTTCCATCATGTATGCACACCAGTTACTTAGCAGCATAGAAAAATACTTAGTTAAATCATCTCCGTCCAAACTCGCGCTCCAGATCCGAAAACAGACGCTAACCGGTCGACCGCTTCATGTCGACCGACACATACTAAGGTGTATACCAATGACATTGTTTATTTAGGAAACTCTTTATTTTTAGTTTATTTTGTTTTCAAATTTTCAAATGTCCATAACTCCTCTATACTAGCTCCGATTTCAAACTGTTACACATGGAAATTGTCCAAAAATCACTATGAACGCAATGGTGCATGTTTCTTAGACAAATTCGGATGTTTGTGAAAATTTCATTTGAGCCCTTGTTATATTTAAATTTAATTTTCTTATTAAATTTTCCGTTAAATTTTTGGGGTGTTACATTCTCTCCCTTAAAAGGATTTCATCCTCGAACTCTCAAAGGACGGAAAACTATAACTCGTACGTGCAATAATCAATAGTTACAACCATCTAATCATACATCATCCACGAGCAATCATTGTCCTTATTAAATTTCTAATGCGATATATGTCTATATGTAAACATGAAATGCATATGAACCTATGCTAATGTGAATAGTTGGCGGTCTCTTGATCTAGTCAACCTCCTATCATGCAATTGCTCATGCCATGAATCCAAAATGTATGCAACATCCTAAGAAAGTACACTTCTAATTCTACATGTATGCGCAATCATTCAATCCATACGCAACATCCATATGCATAGTGCTCAACAGGATAAACAAATAAACAAGAGATGATGTGAGTGTGTATACTCTCTAGAGGATATACTATCCTAAATGTGTAAATGAAATAATCCAAATAATACATCCACTCGCATCCATCACCCATAACATGTCCTAATGACACATTTGCAACCACTCCTACAATCCAGCAGGCTCTACCTAAACTAGAACCTAAATACAAAAGTAATCTATGCTTTTCTAACTAAAATGAAAACGTACCAGAAAAGAGTTTGGGATGGATAGCTTGGATCGTCTCCTCAAGCTCCCATGTACTCTCAACAAGATCATCTCCCTCCTAGACTCTAACTAGTTTAATACTTCATCATAGAGTCGATTTTAACTTTCCTTAACTGACACAACTTGACCATGGTAATTACATTGCATAAACACTTCCACAAGTGTGACACAAAGTAATTGTTGTAAACTCCCGCCAACCCTCCAGGAAGATCAGTTCTATAAGCTAACTCCCAACTCTATCCAAAATCAAAAAATGCGCTACAACTCTCGGTGCAATTTTTTCGAACTACCAACCCAATACATATCGACGAGGCAAGATGTTCACACGGACCATGTCACCACCGCGGACCTCAATTCCATGTGTCTACTGTTAGTATATGCTTTTTGCCTATCTTATGCAGTCCTTATCCTTCTATGAATTGAATCCTCTCTTTAAGTACTTCCAATTGGACCGTCTTTGTGACTGCCCTTATCAACCATTACCACTGGCATAAATCTTCAATCCAAATGTATGTGCATCATTAACCCTCTACAATCCTTGCTACCAACTCAAATGATGTCAACTTACACCACGCTAAATAACTTAAGCATAAGTATGCTTCCACAAAACTGTAGCCCTGTGCAATCCTGAATGCATATACGTACTACCTTAAATCATCCAGTGGTATACCTAATCATTTCATCTTCTGGATGCTAAGGTAAGATACCCCGAAAGTGGATGGTGTCCTCTCCCGAGTAATTTCTACTTAGACCTTGTTGTTATTTCTCCATTTTCACCCAAGGATATCCAAACTTGGCGATTTCTTTGAAGGAACTAGGCCAGCCCGCAGCGAAAGAAATGGACGAATTTCAAAAAAATTAACCATTTTGGATCTCTAATGGGCCTATGAAGTCTATATTTATTTAGAACTTTTCTAATTATAGTTTAAATAAAATCATGTATTTTATTTAAATTGGTTCAAGGGAAGTTTAAAAAAACTTTAAATTTTAAATGCCAATGTATCAAATACACCTAATAGATATTTATAAGAGTTAATTTTGGGAAGTGTTACCTGGAGGTTTGACCAGGCAACTAGGTCGACCGGCATCGGAAGCCTCGTTCGGCATTCAAAGGTCGTCCGGCATTCAAAGGTCGACTGACATTCAGCCTCGTTCGTCATTCAAAGGTCGTCCGGCATTCAGCATACGGCCTCGCTTGGCATTCAGCCTCGACCGGCATTCAGAGGTCGACCGGCATTCAGCCTCGACCGGCATTCAGCCTCGTTCGTCATTCAGAGGTCGTCCGGCATTGGAAGCCTCGTCCGGCATTCAGAGGTCGTCCGGCATGAGAAGCTTCGTTCGGCATTCATGGGTCATTCGGCATTTGGCCTCGACCAACATTCCTACCTCGCTCGGCATTGAGCCTCGTTCAGCCTTCACGTCTCACTTAACACACTGCCTCGTTCAGTTTGGAGACCTCGTTCGGCATTTCCCTCTCGACATTCATGGTTCGATGCACAGATGTTACTTGTTTTGGGCTGAGGTATCTTACCATTAGGCCCACCAGGGAAGTCCAATCCATCTTCGTCTATAAATAGAGAGGCAGGGGCATAGTGAAATAGACCTTTTTTGGAGAACACTGGGGAGACTCTACCGCTTTCAAGACTCATCCTTTTTACTTAGTAATTGCATTCAAGTAATTGGTGTACGGATTGTATCTGTAATCGATTATCAAGTAAAGCAATAAAGATTAACCTCAAAGTGGACGTAGGCAATTACGCCGAACGACTATAAATCTGGTGTTCTTATTTTCTGCATTTAACTTAGCATATTGCTCTCTGTTTACATTTACTTTCTTCATTTATCTCTCTACACAATCTTTCTCAATGAGGTTAGTGACCAATTTTGGTGCTAACACTTTGGTGCTTTCACTGAGAATTAAATTCTCAGGCCATAAGGATCTGCTTTGAAGCTACTGGATTGAATAAATCCCCCGAAGGAGATCCGAGTCATTCATAAGACGTCCGTTGATTCTACTCAAGTTCTTACCAATAACTCTACAATGGGGAGACCACGTACCAGATCAGCCTCTCATAATGCAAACGCCCATGAGACCGCTAGCGTACAACAAGTAGGACCTAGCAATCAGCAAGCAAATCTAGGTGCAGGAACTGCCGCCCAGGACCAAATGCAAGTTGTCACCAGATTAGAGTTCAACGACTTGATGAGAGAGCTCATGGAAAGCAGGAGACAACTTGGAGAGAATATGCAAGCTAAAGCCAACCTTATGGCTCAACTCACTCAACAACAGCATCAGAATGCTGGGGGTAGTCAAGCTCCTTACTATTCATCTGATAGCTCGACTTCGTTTGATGAACCTCCCAGGCTAGACGCCGCAAGACTGAAACTACGTAGGCAGGTGTTGTAGATCGAACAACTGGGGATCATTTACACCTTAGAGACCGCAACCGAGCAGGAATGGGAAACTTAGGAGCTGGAGCCCAGGTGGAGGCTGGATGCCCGGCTCACCAAGATGCTAATGATGCCGAACCTCAAGATGCACGTTTCGCAGATCGCTAGTAGAGGAGGCATCAACCTGATCAATCCCGTAGGACAGACTCCAACCCTCCATCTTCCATACAAACCCCAGACCTAACAGCTATGATCAGACAGTTGATGAGAGAGAATCAAGGCTTGTCGAATGATGATTGGGGGGTATCCAGGAGTCATACTCCGTTCACAGACACTGTCCTACGGGCTGAGTACCCCAGGAAGTTTAGCATGCCAACTATCACGGCTTACGAAGGAAAGACTGATCCTAGACAGCATGTGATGAGGTACGAATGGATGATGGATTCAGCTAGAGCGAATGATGCAACCAAGTGTAGATGCTTTCCAATAACTCTATCTGGGATCGCTACCATGTGGTTTACCCGACTTCCTCCGCGCTGTATCCAGTTTCGAGGAGTTAGCGAAGAAATTTATAGAACAATTCAGAATCCATGCTACCCGTCCCAAGGACGTGATGTCTCTATCAAGTGTGATCCAAGCTCCAAGGGAGTCGTTGAAGGAGTATTTGCAGAGATTCCATGTTGCGGCTACTAAGGTCAGTAATCCCAATGATCACACAATTCTTATGGTTGTGATGCGAGGTGTGGATCCGGATTTAGAGTTTGGAGATTGGTTAGCAGGAAAACCTCCAACTACGCTAGAGCGTTTTTACTCAAAGGCTCATCAATTTATAAGAAGAGAGGAAGCCAGGTGGGTAAGGCGAGATAAGGCACCGGGGCGCGTTCAGGAGATTATGAAAAGCAACATCGCTGTGAAGCAATCCGGGGACAACTCGGGGAAAGTCCAGGTTAATGTCCAGAACAAGCCCGGGCAATCTAAGGAATCCGGAGGAAGAAATCAAGGGAAGAAAAGAGAAGCGGGGAAATGGAAGCCGAGAATTTCGACCTACAACGAATACACCCCACTGAATGCATCCCTTGAGAACATTTACCTATCAACTTGTAATGCCTTTCAATATAGAAAGCCGCGCCTAAAGGAGTCAACTGAGGAACAAAAGCGGACTGGGAAGTATTGCCGCTTTCATGAGACTTATGGGCACAATACTGAAGAGTGCAGACACCTACACGACGCTATAGAGAAGTTGATTAGGCAAAAAAAGTTACAGGAGTTTGTAAAGAATCCGCAAGAAGGTGGACAGGGAACGTCCAATCCCGGTCATGCACCAGCACCACGTCACCCCGAGGAGCCCGCTCGGACCGTGGGCAGACTGGTCATAAACACGATCATCGGCGGACCTCACCTTGCAGATAAGAACTGGCAAGAAATGGAGCGGTGTGCTAATTCCTTGAGGCATGCAGAGTTTGAGTGTTGTTCCAACGTGGAGGATAGGACCCCCGCTAAACAGCTGCGCATGATGACAGACAATATAGTATTCAGGAGCAGAGATGCTGACCAGGTGAAGGCTCATACCATTGACCCGATGGTCATATCTGCGACGATCGGGCCTGCTTTTGTGAAAAGAATTTTGATTGATTGTGGAAGTTCTGTCAATATCATCTTCAAGAAGTCCTATGACCAGATGAAGATGGAGACGAAGGATTTGAAGCCATCTAAAGCTCGTATCCATGGCTTTAATGGCGCAGCGACTGATGCAGTGGGGTATGTTAAGTTACCAGTTGAACTGGGGAAAGGTGAGCATAGGAGGGTGCGAATCCTACCTTTCGTAGTTTTGGATGTAGATTCTCCATACAATGTGTTTCTGGGCCGACCGGCCCTGGCTGAGTTTAGAGCAGCATTGGCCCCGTGGTGTTTGACTTTAAAGTTTCCGACTGACAAAGGAGTAGGTGTTATTCATGGCGACCAGGCGACCGGTCGTGCATGTTATGTGGCTGAGCTACGAGAGGCCCAGCGGAGGGAGAAAGGAAAGGTTGCAGACAATTCCATCCGCATTCATAATACTAACAATTAACAAGTAGTGCCCGAGCCCTGGCTCGGGAAAAATTCTCGGATCTACAGAGACATAGATCCGAGAGACGACGATGAGGAACCCAGGGAAGAAAAAGCAGCACCGGCTGAACTGACGATTGACATTTCAGTCAGCCGAGACGATCCATCGCGAGTACTGAAGATTGGATCACAACTCAGCCCCTCGATGATCGAGGACCTCAGTGATTTTCTCCGAGCGAATCTCGATGTTTTCGCTTGGACACATTCCGACATGTGCGGGATTTCTCCCGCTATCACGAGTCATATGTTGAACATAGACCCGAGGTACGTCCCAGTCAAACAAAAAAGGAGAGGAATGGACCCGGAGAGGTTCGTTGCTCTCAGAGAGGAGGTGGACAAGCTCAAAACTAATGGGTTCGTCCGCGACGCCCTCTACCCTGAATGGGTGTCAAACCCCGTTCTAGTGAAAAAAGCGAATGGGAAGTGGAGAATTTGCGTAGATTACTCTAATTTAAACAAAGCATGCCCCAAGGATAGTTTCCCATTACCTAGAATTGATCAGTTGGTCGACTCCACTGCAGGACATGAGTTATTTTCGTTCATGGATGCGTACTCGGGATACAATCAGATCCCGATGCACATTCCAGACAAGGAACACACCAGTTTTGTCACAGACGTTGGACTATACTGCGACATAGTGATGCCTTTTGGATTGAAAAACGCGGGAGCGACCTATCAACATTTGGTGAATCGAATGTTTAAAGATCAGATTGGTAGAATAATGGAAGTCTATGTGGATGACATGCTCGTGAAGTCACGACAGTCAAACGACCACATTCGAGACTTAGCAGTGATGTTTGACATACTCAGATATTATGGGATGAAGATCAACCCTCTGAAGTGTTCCTTCGGCGTTGCGTTAGGGAAGTTTTTGGGATTCATTGTTAATGCCCGGGGAATTGAAGCTAACCCGAAAAAGATTCAAGCTATTCGAGATATACAAGTGCCCAGAACTATAAAACAGGTACAAAGCTTGAATGGAAAGGTGGCTGCGCTGAGTCGATTCATATCCAGAGCCACAGACAAGTGTATTCTCTTCTTTGATATAATAAAGAAAGGAAAGAGGAATTTCAAATGGAAATCCAACTGTGAGGAAGCATTCCGAGCTCTGGTAAGGCATTTGGAAAGTCCTCCAGTGCTGTCGAAACCAATAGACCACGAAATGTTATACGTACACTTAGTCGTATCCCCGCATGCTATAAGTGCGGCTTTGGTCCGCGAGGAGGACCGAGTTCAAAAGCTGGTGTATTACGTTAGTAAACGTTTAACGGAGGTAGAAAGAAATTATCCTAAAATTGAGAAATTGGCCTATTGCTTGGTGATTGCATCACGTAAGCTGCGTCCATACTTTCAAGCACAATCAATCAGTATCTATATCGATCAGCCCTTGCGATAGGTACTCCAATGACCAGAAACTTCTGGAAGGATGTTAAAATGGAATATCGAGTTGAGTCAGTTCGATATTACCTACCTGCCACGAAGAGCCATACAGGGGCTAGCATTAGCAGATTTCATCGCTGAGTTTACTGTACCAGACGAACCAGATGGTCACAGTGTCATTCCCCTCATTCGATGGAAATTGTACACCGATGAGGCATCAAACAACCGTTGCTCCGGGGCTGGTGTAGTTCTTGTGACTCCAGAAAATTGATCGATTTGTTATGCTTTGAAGCTCAATTTCCCGACTACGAATAATGAAGCAGAATATGAAGCATTGATTGCTGGTTTAAAGCTTGTTGGAGAACTCGGGGTAAAGTCAGTTGAAATCTTTTGTGACTCGCAGCTGGTGGTGTACCAAGTGCGAGGAGATTACCAAGCAAGGGGACAAAAGCTTGCTCTGTACCTAGCTCTGGTTCAGGAACTATTGACGAACTTCGAACATTATGACATTTCGCACGTCCCGCGTGAACAGAACAAGGAAGCCGACTCGTTGGCCAAATTCGCAAGTACTGGCGATGCACAGCAAATGGGATTAGTTCCTGTCGAAACCTTACATGCTCCAAGCATAGATGTGATGGAGGTCGATTTTGTGTTGGAAACAGAAATCGAGAGGGAGTCATGGATAACCCCATTCAAACTATACCTGATAAACGGGACTTTGCCTGAAAGAAGGAGCGAAAGACGACAGGTCATTCGCAAAGCCGCGCGATATGTGATGTAGGATGGAGTAATGTATCGGAAGGGGTTCTCAGTCCCCTTATTACGGTGCATTGCCCATGATGAGACAAAGCGGGTCTTGAAGGAAGTTCATGAAGGAGAATGTGACGACCACACTGGGGGCTGACACTAGCAAAAAAGATCCTCCGTTACGGATACTATTGGCCAACTGTGAATCAGGATGCTGCAGATTATGCAAGAAAATGTGACAAGTGTCAAAGATACGTGAAAATCCAGAGAGCTCCACCAACGGAACTCACGCAAATGGTTAGTCCTTGACCGTTTGCAATCTGGGGAATCGACATAGTCGGTTCTTTGCCTATATCCAAAGGTGGTGCGAAGTACGCGATAGTTGCGGGAGACTACTTCACCAAATGGGCAGAGGCAGAGCCTTTAGCCACAATCACCTCCAAGAAGGTCATTAATTTCGTTGTACGAAACATTATATGCTGCTTTGGCTTCCCGCGCACCATCATTACAGACAACGGAACTCAATTTGAAAGTAGAGAATTCAAAGATTTCTGTTTAAAGTACGGCATTGAGAAAAAGTTCGCCGTCGTTGCTCATCCGAAGGCTAATGGACAAGTTGAAGCCGTGAACAAAATAATCAAGTCCATATTGAAGAAGCGCTTGGAAAAGGCTGGAGGCAAGTGGGTAGATGAACTTCCAACAGCGCTATGTTCTTATAGAACTACCCACAAGTCCGCGACTGGCCACACTCCATTCGCATTGCCATATTGCTCGGAAGCTGTTATACCCGTGGAGCTTGAAGTTCCATCACATCGGGTGACACATTATGATCCTAGGACGAATCAAGATCTCTTATTGGAATCACTGGACTTCGTTGATGAAAAGCGTGAAGAAGCTGAGTTGAGGGCGGCAGCATATAGGCACCGAGTTAAGCGATATTACAACGAAAAAGTCCGCCCAAGAACCTTTGATGTGGGTGATTTCGTTTTGAAACGAGTTTTCCCAGTACCATCACGTATGAATCCCAACTGGGAAGGTCCATATGTCGTTGAACGGAAGCTTGGAGAGGGAACTTTCAAGCTAGTGACCGTTGATGGCATGACACTCCCCCGAGCATGGAATAGTGAACATTTGCGACGTTATTATGTTTAGCCTGTTTCTTTCGTGTTTTAGGTGTAGTTATTTCCCATATGTTTTTGTTCCATTGTTTCTTAGTTTCTTTTTGAGCATGTAATCGGACGATTTAGTTTGTTTTCATTAATAAAGGCTTGAAGCCATCTTTTCAATGAATTACCGATGTTTTTGTGCCTTATAATCCGGTGACAAACAACTGGAGTTACATTATTCTGAATGACGTACAAACTCGCATAAACAACTCAAAATCTCCAAGTCCCCTGAGCGCGGACTGGAGCACTCTAAGTCCCCAGAGTGCGGACTAGAGTATAAACGACTTTAATCTCCAAGTCCCCTAAGCGCGGACTGGAGTACTCTAAGTCCCCAGAGTGCGGACTAGAGTATAAACGACTTTAATCTCTAAGTCCCCTAAGCGCGGACCGGAGTGCCTTCAAGAGACGTGTATCAACAATCTCGTTGCAGTATCGTTGGGACTCCTTTTGAGCAGCTATCTTCTCTTCCTTCTCCTTAGAGAGTAGCTCCTTCAACTCTTTAACCTACAGGGCGAGTGCATCCCTTTCTTTCTGAACAGAATCTTTTTCTAAAGCCAGGGCCCCACAGCGTTGGACCGCTTCGTCAAGTTCCTTCTTATGAGTAATCTCTAGACGAGTGACGGCCTCCGCAATATCCTTAGCACTTTGTTCGGCGGCCTCGAGCTGGGATTTATACGAAGAGAGCTGTTCATCCTGATTTTTGATAATGTCCTTATCGAAGATAGCTTCAAGTTTTAGGTGGTCGATTTCCTGTTGACGCTCGACAGAGACTTCTGAGACTTTTTCAACTAGATGGACAAACGCGTCATGTTGGACATAGACGTCGTTGTTGCAAGCGATGGCACTCTGCTTGACATGCCACGGAATGTGATGGATCACTAGAAGGAACTTCAGACCATCAAAGCAGATTTTGGGAAATTTAACTTTAAGCTCGGTCAGCATCTCCGATATCATCAGGTCTACTGCAGGAACAGGGGGAGGTGGCTTTAAAAGTTCTGTTTTCTTACGATGTTTCCGAGACTGCCGAGTGCTTGATGAACCAGAGTGTTGGTCGCAGGGAACTTTGGATTGAGACCCCTTCTGTGAAGACTTCTCTCTGCCTTGCTCTGATTGAGAAGGAAGATCACGGGAATATGAAGACTGGGTATGTGATTTCCTTCGATAAGTCGATTCTCGGGGGCGATTGTCTCGGTCTCCGGAATCATCTCTTTCTCGGCGATTGCCGGTGCCCGAGTCCCGACCAGAATGATGAAAAATGGATGAGCCGCGAAGGCGATCGATTCTGTGGCTGCGTCCCATGTCACCTGCATAGAATGAGAATAACGACAAGTTAGAAAAGATCAGAGTGATGGATAAAATTGAAGTGTAGGGTGAAGTGCACGTGTCCGTGTGTGTCCTAGTGTTCCCCCCAACGGACCGGTTTCTTTATCTTTACTAATAGGAGTTTTTTCTCCCTGGACGTGGGCTTGATCGCCTGCATTGCCTCTAGCGGGCAAATGAAGCTTAAGCTCTTCTGAGTCGTCGAAACCATAATTGAGCAGATCGTCAGGGATGGTGAGATTCGATAGACCTTTCAGTGAACTTTCTAAAGGTTGGAGGAAGGTTCTCTCTCCTCTGGAATAAGGGTAACTTTAGAAGTTCTACCCACTTTCTTCCTCCTCAACTTATAGGTCAATTTATTTTTTCCCTTGGAAGGGGAAGATGACGTTTCAATATCATGGACTTCGACCGTCGGGTCCTGGGTGGGACTAACATTTTCACCCGGTACTTCGGGCATCTTGCCTTCTCTAATTTCTCCCTCTTCTGGCGTGTCAGGGGCATTATGTGTTGAAGGCCCAGCCTGCCTTCTTCCCTTGCCTGAGGCAGGTCTGGATAGAGTGACGCCTTGGGGAAGGTTTATTCGGCGACCTTCCGCCAACAGCCCGAATCTCGCAAGTGACTCATTTGAAATGAGAGATTTGATGTCCCGATCTTCTGTGGGGAGAGCTCGGATAGTTGCCATCGCTTTAGAGTATCCGGAGCCTTCGGGACGTGGATTGATACCTGAAAAAGTGGATAAAGAGTCAGAAAAGATGTAGATTCCGCCAAATTTAAGTGTTGATCTTGAAAACTAACTTACTCCCTTCCACCCATCTCCTAGCGAAACCGGAAGGACAACGAACGTAGAACCACTCTTGCTTGTACTGGACAAATTTGCTCTATGCCCCAGTCAGGATTTGGCATTTACTATATGGCTCCAGAAATATGAAAGATGGGCTATCCGACCGTCTCTTGAAGCGATAAATATAACGGATATCGCCTGGAGTCGGAAGCCTGAAGAGGACACTCATAAAGAGGATGCAAGTTCCATATAAGAAAGCGTGGCTGTTCGGAGGCAGTTGTGAAGGAGCGATCTCGATACATTGCAATAAGTCGCGAAGGAAGGAGTTGAAGGGTGGAACGCTGCCAACCCAGCACACGAACTTATTGCAGGCTGTATACCCGGCTGGAGGCAAATGCGGACGATCATTCCCGAAGGAACTAACACGTCGTCGAAAGGGATTCCGTGGACAGAGCATATCCGATGTATTGTACTTTCGTTAATCTTTGAAGCCTGTGAATCGGCTGGGTCGTCTAAGAAAATAGATGCCTCCATAGCGTCAGGAGCCAAGTCGACGGATGTTATCGCAGCGCTCGGTAAGTTTTGAGTAGGGGTAGTTGACGGATTCGAAGTATCTACAACTTCTTGTCGAGAGGATGGCCCAGGTCTGTCTGAGATCGTAGCAGAGCTAGATTTTCTAGACATCTCTAATGAAGATAGAATCCAACAGAGCACATGTTTAAACTATACTTGGAAAATAATCGACGTTAGACTTAACAGCATAGCTATTCCCCCCGTGTAGTGTGTGAACCAGTGCGATCATTCAAATATAAGTGCTGAGAAATTAAAAGTCACAGAGTTGATGATACAAAGTTGAACATTGAACTGTCATCTTCGAAGACCGTCATCGCTGACCGTCTCCGGAAACCTGCCCTATAACGTTTTTCGATTTTGGACTCGGACATTGGCACTATATGTTAAAGGCTATTATCTGTTTTTATCGATTTAAGTTCAGACTTATACTTGTCGAAACCGGGGAGTCATCAGTCCGGATTAGTTCGATATGCTGGTTTGCTTAAGTCCTTGTCCTTGTTTTTTGTCATATGAAAAGGCATGGGAAATAAGTGAGTTCAACAAGGGTTATGTTCAAGTTGGAACGATTTCGACTATCGTTATCTATTCATCAAAGGTCAAGACCGAGCGACACTTGAAACACACGGCCTAAATGTCGCTCGGCCTAAATGTCGTTCAGCCTAAATGCCGCTCAGCCTAACTGCCGTTCGGCCTAAATGTCGCTCGGCCTCAATCCCGCTCGGCCTAAATACCGTCCGGCCTAATTTCATCGCTCGACACCATCAACCAAGTACAACTCCACTCCTGCACATCTCTCCATCGTTCGGCATGCGGAATTCATGCCGAGCCACAGCCATACGTTCTCCTCCAACCCATTTCTTCGAATATACTAGATACCCTCCTGGTTGGCCAGTCGATCACCACTCCAATTCACACGCCTCCTTCGACTGACCATCTCAACCCTCACCGATTCCTACAGAGATGACACCATCTTCCATCCTCTAGTCCATCTAATCCTGAGGCTCGCTTAAACCTCGAATACATCTTCCTTATGTACGTGTATTCATGGGTTAGAGGAAGGCCATAAATACAAGAGTTGTTCAAAATCCCTAATTGGAGAGAGTCGAGCAAGTGAAGGGATCATACCTAGTAGAGGGGGACGAAGTCTAATGGGGTGCTCGATTTAGAAGTGGAATCTTCTCAGATTTATGGTTAAGAGCAGTCGAGAAGTAACGTGTAGGATTCAGGAGTCAAAAAGGAGGTTGAGGTGTTGGCAAAAGTCTGGAAGGAGGTAAGCTCGTAAGAATATTAGAGTGGAGGTAAAAGGTAAAAAGGGGAGAAGGAGAGAAGTACCGACTTTTATAGTAGGAAGGAAAGAAGGTGAAGGGACAGTGACTGATGGAATCGGTCAAGGCACAATTTCGTTCGGCATCTATGTGTCATTCGGCATCCATGTGTCGTTCGACATCCAATCTCGTTCGACATCCATATGTCGTTCGGCATCCAATGCCTCGCTCGACATTCTGGAAAACGCTATCGAAAAGACAGACGAGGGCTTAAAGAAAAGCACGGAGGACTCGTGATTCAAAGCGCATCACGTTCGACCACCTGATGCACTTTGGGGGGCAAGTGTTACCTGGAGGTTTGACCAGGCAACTAGGTCGACCGGCATGGGAAGCCTCATTCGGCATTCAAAGGTCGTTCGACATTCAGAGGTCGACCGACATTCAGCCTCGACCGGCATTTAGCCTCGTTCGTCATTCAGAGGTCGTCCGGCATTCAGCATTCGGCCTCGCTCGGCATTCAGCATTCGGCCTCGCTCGGCATTCAGCCTCGACCGGCATGGGAAGCCTCGTTCGGCATTCAAAGGTCGTCCGACATTCAGAGGTCGACCGGCATTCAGCCTCGTTCATCATTCAGAGGTCGTCCGGCATTGGAAGCCTCATCCGGCATGAGAAGCTTCGTTCGGCATTCATGGGTCATTCGACATTTGGCCTCGACCGGCATTCCTGCCTCGCTCGGCATCTCCCCTCGATCGGCATTGAGCCTCGTTCAGCCTTCACGTCTCACTAACACACTGCCTCGTTCAGTTTGGAGACCTCGTTCGGCATTTCCCGCTCGGCATTCATGGTTCGGCGCACAGATGTTACTTGTTTTGGGCCGAGTCATCTTGCCACTAGGCCCACCAGGGAAGTCCAACCCATCTTCATCTATAAATAGAGAGGCAGGGGCACAATGAAATGGACCTTTTTTGGAGAACACTAGGGAGACTCTACCGCTTTCAAGACTCATCCTTTTTACTTAGTAATTGCATTCAAGTAATTGGTGTACGAATTGTATCAGTAATCGATTATCAAGTAAAGCAATAAAGATTAACCTCAAAGTGGACGTAGGCAATTACACCGAACCACTATAAATCCGGTGTTCTTATTTTCCGCATTTAACTTAGCATATTGCACTCTGTTTACATTTACTTTCTTCATTTATCTCTCTACACAATCTTTCTCAACGAGGTTAGTGACCAATTTTGGTGCTAATAGGAAGGAAACCTTTCGTTTCTTTCCTTAAATCAAGTAATTAATTGAGAGCATGAATTGCATTAAATGGAGAGAGAAACCTTTCATTTTACCTCTTTAATTAAATTAATTGATTCATTAATGTCATTAATTAACAATTTGTTCATGGCATGAAAAGTGACAAATTCCAAATGTATTCTAGGTGTAACATATCAGGTTGTGTACAAAGATTTACTTAAATTGTAATTTGAGACTTATTTAATTTTGATTTTACTTAGATAAATATACATATACATACTCACACACACAGATATATATATATATATCGTATACATATATGTGTGCGTGCAAGTGTAACATAATAATCCGTGCAGGGTATAACATGCCCGTATATATATATATATATATATATATATATATATGTTGGAATTTACATCGTAACGGACACATTAGCTCACTTTGTATGTATTGTATATTATCAAATATGTGCATGAACATATAGTTATAAATTTTAAATGATAATCTATATATGTATGTATGTATAAAATATATATTTTATCATTAAAATATTGCAAAAAATATCTATTTATTGATATAGCTATATATTGTACCATAAATAGCATAAATCATATATATATATTAAAATAATTAATTTTTTTTACTAATTAGAAAAAAAATTAGATCTGAATTTACAATGATTTTAATATTTAAATATATATATATATATATTATATTGAAGTAAACAGTACCGGCCATAATAATATAAAATAATTATATGATAAAAATTCAAGTTTTATAATTTTGGAAAATTTAGAAACATATTTTAGGGCTTACGAAATTGTTTTGGAATTTTCTCAGTTAAAATAATATTTTTAATTAAATAATAGATGGTAGGTCGAAAATAAATTAATTTTAAAAAATATAAAATTAACTTGAAAAAATCTAAAAAAAATTCTTAATGCCCTTAACATGATGAGTAATTTTAAAAAATATAAAACTTAATTTTAGAAACACATATTATTTTACATGAATTTATTGAATCAGATATTCATTAAATAATAACAATATATAAATAAATGATAAAAAATTATTTTCAGCACTTATAATTCATAATAGGCATAAACAAGTACTAATAAAAATCTAGATCAATGTTACAATAAAAATGAAAAAATGTGTTTTAATTCAAATTGTATGTGAATATTTAAATCATAAATTAATATATATATATATATACACACACACACACATACATACAGACACACACACACACAAACATATATAGTTTTAAATTAAAATTTATCTATTGTTTAACATTAGATTACAAACATAAAACATGAATTAGATCTATAAACTTTATACACATACCCAATCTCTATTTTGACAACAACAATGCATACAAAAATCTCACTTAACTAATGAAATGACAATAATCTAATTTATGTACATAAGATTAAATGATTAATAAATCTTAAAATCACAATAATATGATTAACATATAGAAAAAATTTACCCGGAACAGATGCCCTAAACACTTTGAAATAATGAAATCTCTTTCTCTAAAATTCTTTGATTCGCGAAATTGCTAGCCTGGAATCAACGATTGTTCACTATTCAGTGGTTTTTATTTTAACTTGAACTGCATTAAAAAATTTGGGATTTTTCTAAAGGATAGTTACTGCATTAGAAGGAAGAGGCAGAAGAAGAAGAAGAAGAAGAAGAAGTTGGCGGCTCAAAAAAATGAATTAGAATGTGATAAGGGTTTTGAGATTAATATTTATATGGGTAGGATAAGAGATCAACCTATGATCTCAACCATACATCTCCAAACCCTAATTTCACACATATTATGTAACGAAATGCCTTTTTGACCCCCGAATGTCGACACTAATACATTCACGGTATTCACGTGCCAAGTACCCAAGTGCTAGAAAGGCAGAACGTTAGGATGAAATAAAAGAAGAAGAAGAAACGAATGGGATAGAAAAGAACACAATATTAGAATCTCACAACGGAACGATAACATATAATATCAAAATGATACTTTTACAAAGGAAAACTGTATAGATACAATAATCAGAGTAAACTAACCTATCGTCAGCCTGCAAAGTTATAACAACCTATCCTCACAATTGCTGATATAAAAATAAACAAAGTTATGCAGCGGAAATAAAATCTATGATAAGGAACCATCCAACTCCTCTCTCGAAGAGCTCCAATGATCATCAATGAAATCTGGAAATATACACGGGGCTAACCCGAGCATTATAAGAAGATAACACCCGAATCAGTCTAGTAAACCAGCGTGAGAAAACTCAAGTAATTTGAATTACTATATTTGTAAAATCCTTCAAAAAATAAAGGATCTCGTAAACCACGCCGTAAATAAACACCAGCGGGTTTTTACCTTACGATAACCGAACAATTTATTATAGGAAAATTTAGTGATATTATGATAATGCTTATGGTGTTCAATATAAATACAAATCATAGCTGAAATGGTTACATTAGTTACATTTGACAACATATTTAGGTATACAAACAAAACCTTTAAGGGACGTTTGTGTAAATGGATTTTTCATGGAGACCTCCCTAGTATACTCGTAAGCAATACTAAGACCGATCACCTATGACAAGGGTCAGAAACTACCTTTCGAGCGTCGTATATCTCTAGATAAAATATAACATAAGGTAAACACAACCAGCCCATGCCTTAACACGTGAACCGAGTATCATCAACTCCCTATGCGCAACATATCGATAAGCAAACTCTAGATAATGGAGTTGATCTACCCCCTATTTGGGTTAGCTGAACCCAGGATCATGCATCCTACTCTGTCTTTAGTCATTTTTCGATGTCGAGGCTACATTCGGCATCTTCACATGATTTTTCAACAAAACCCGATCAAATAATGAATCCCACATTGATTCCATCATCTCAACAGATCTCGGAACCACACATGGTTTCCATCACTCACTTCCAAAACATAGAACTCGTATAGTAGTTTTGAAGTGGTATTCGGTAAGTAAAACTTCTTCTATAACTTTCCAAAACATAACCTTTGCTTTCCTAAACACTTATAGAAGTGTAAATAATAACCAAATAAGTTATTATTAAGCTTTGTTATTAAATCTCCATTTTCATAAGTTATAGTTCAAAGGATTCAAAGTGCGCTTATACTGACTATCGCTATACGGACAATTCCGTATTCAATTCAATATTAAGTGTCATTCTATTTTATACACATATATGATTCTAAGTTCAAACCATATCACTGCTAAACATGTATTGACATATGTACTAATAATCATGTCCATTTTAGATGTTTAAATGTGCTTAATTTAAACAACAAAATTCCATTCTCTTTAAGGCAACTACTTTAACAAATCATATGCTTTTGGAAGCATATAATAAAAGGTTATAACTTTAAGTAGTTAGTGTCTATTATTATAGCAAGCATATTAACAAGTGATATAACAAGCAATATTATCAAGTTAATAACTTGATTCGAAGTGAGATTAACTCACTTTTCTTTTATCTAAACACTTCCTACCAACATTCACTTCATTCGACACTTCTACTATCATCTCTAACTTATCCAAACATCACATAAATCTCTCCTCTATCTTCCAAAACCACACGGCTATCACCTCCCCTCTCCTTGAACTCACGGCCCAACCTTCCACCATATTGCTCACGGCCTCCTCCTCCTACTACCCCTAGCTCATGGCCTTAAGGCCTAAACACCAACTCCTTCACTTCAAAACTCATGGCCCTTGGCCATTTTATTTGTTCAAGGCTCACAGCCAAAAATAGAGGAGAGGGAGAAGAGAATTTAAGAAGAGAAGTGAAGATGAGTTTGTGAAAATATGAGTATGTATGCATGCCTTTATATAGTGTTAGCAAATGAGAGGAAAAGTGTGAATAAGGGTCATGCTCTTACCCATCCATACCTTCCTTGTTTGGTGCCTTGATTTAAGGGTCCTTTTTGTCCTTATGTTTCCACTTACTTTTGCTAATTAAAACTTTAGTTTAGTTAATCTCTAGCTTAGGAAAAAATATGGTTAATTCCTATCATATGTTTACACATGATGACTATTCAAGTTGCAATATATGTAGACAACTTGTATTGAATAAAAAGTTGATTTTTAACAAAACACTTTCCGGTCACATTTTTAGTATTTATCCAAAGTGTGTATTGTTGTGAACATATTTCAATAATATGTTTTCTAACATTAGTTATTAATTAAAAAGTGTTTAATAAGGTTATACATCGTATTTAATCACATTAAATCTTGGATTCAAATATTTAAATAATTCAGATATTTAAATACGAAGTGTTCGAAGTTCCGGGTCGTTACATTCTCCCTTCTTAGAATATTTCGTCCTCGAAATTCCAACACAAATAATTTAAGGAAACAACCATATATTAATACTTAACAACATTACTCTCATTAGTAAACAAGGCAAATGGTTTGCCTAGGTCGAAATCTTTCCATCGTCCAAGGATGATGAATAAACTGCTAACTATATCATTTTGCTCAACCGCCTCAGGTTATTACTTAGTCGAATATTCATATTAACTTAAACAATTTAAGGAGTCCTTTCCTGAACTCGCCATAAGTAAAACAACATAGTATGCAATTATACTCAAACTCGTATGATGTATATATCATTTGTACGCAATATTGATCTGACCACTTGCTCGATCACATAGATTTCACTTCCGAACTAGTATATCGCACTTGAGTTATTTAGTATGGACTCCTATCTGGTTCCTTGGTTGGGAACCTCCATTCTCCTTACATAGCAATAAACTATGATATAAAACTTAGGGATCATCTCAAGAATCCATATCAAGTGTTCGCCGTCAAAAAGTCTAGTAAAAATCCTTACATGGACCGGTGTATGCCACCTCGAAATCATGTACTCGAATATGGATCAAAACAGTTATGCGAATAAACTAATCTACATATAACTTACGTACTTAATCCAATTAGTTTCTTAATTATACCACTTTTCTTTTAATTCTCATTTATTTTCACAAATAGTATTTCTCACTTAATACTAACTTCATTTATGCAACATTTACTTAAGTTTATAAATATTATGTAAAGACTTATCTTTACTTATAAAATATCACTTAGTTACTTTAAAAAGCTACATCCTTATTTATAAAACATTTTATTATCTTAAATTCGTATTCATTTTTATAACAACTCAACTTTATTTCAAAACATTTCTTGAAACATAATTTCATTTTAATACATTCCAATACTTAAGTCCATTACTAGTATTATACTCTACTACTTCCTAAGGGTATATAGAAAACATTCACTTACCTTTTACTTCCTAAAATTTCGACGAAGTCCCAAAATAAATTTGGCTTATAATTGAGTCAACCATCTAAACTTCTTTATCCATCGGGTTAGGCAAGTAGCTAGGTAGAGTAGGACTTTGGTATCCAAACTCAAGACCAGAGTCTACTTTCCTTAGAAAACCCTAAAGTAATGACATTTATTAGTTGGCCCAATAACATCGAGTGCCCTATTTAAGAAAGATGCTAAACAACTTTTTAAACTTGTTTTAATTTACTATCTTTTCAAATTAAGAGTTATAAAAGTTTAACTTTTATATTTTCACAAAAATACTTAGCTTTAGTTATATTAATACAAAAGTTTCCGACTTTCCAAAATTGACGAAAATTCCATTTTATTTTAATAATAAAAAACAAACAAATAATATGTCATAATATGATGCACAACTAACATATCCTAATGCAAAGGATACATGCAACCATATATATCTTTATCGAAAACTTAAGGATTTAAACTTCGAGTTTTATTAAGTCATTTGAAATAATAATATATACATATGTCTTTTGGATATCAAATCATACGTTTTGGGATTAAAACAAAATCATTTTCTAAAATCAATTTCCAAAATATTTTCTTTAAAATTCATGGAAAATATTAATATAGATCGAGTGACAACAAAATGATACAAGGAACCGGGTTCCACCAAACAGTATCATATATTCCATTTACTAAGAGGGGTAATACTCAAGAGAAGTGATTTCCAACAGAATACATCTCCTACCCATTTTTACTCACTTTCAAGTCACTCGAACTAGCTAACATAAAAAATACTTTGTATCCTGAATCGACTTGTTGATTCCGAGAGTAACCTCGAACTCGAACAAATCTTAAAACCCTTTTAAAAACATTAGTCCTTTAAAATAGTTTTAATTAATATTATTATTGTTTTTCCAAACTTCTAGAAAACATTTTCAAAAACACCGGAATTTAAGTTCTCAAATTCTCAATTTAAATCCTTTTTTGATTATAAATCATATTTATATAAGTCATATTTATACAAACCATATTTATATAAACCATATTTATACAAACCATATTTATATAAATCTTCTTTCTTATATTAAATCATTTCATAAGCGTTTATCCTTTTGATATCTTACCTTCTTTTGGATTATGCTAAGAACCTTTTATTAAAGTTAACCTTTTTAACCCAAAATTATCATCGAATGCCTTATAGTCGGATTGTGAAACTTAATTCACAAGGAGTTCATTTCGATGTTTCCATAAATTACTATCTACCTAACCCATGTTGTGAAAAAGGTAAATTCAATAAACATTATTTAATGCCCATAAACTGGCCGAGCATGACTAATCAAGCAATAAATGATAATAATTTAACATAATCATTTCCTAACAACCAATTACATTATAAATAACTATGTTAATTATTTGAAAATTATTCTTTTATATAAATATAAAATCCTAGGTAAAATTATTTCATTTACCAATTTTGAAAATAATACTGTGTCGGCTTGTTTTGTTTAAGTGTTTAGGAATCCCTATCGATAACGCTAATCAGACGCATCGAACAGAATCCATAAGCACCCAACAGACCAATCAACACAATAAAAAATATTATTATAGCACTAACAAATACGCTGTCATATGTGTAATACACTCAAACTCATAGTAAGGCATTCCATTACCCTATCTCTTAATGAGTTATACCCAACCAAAGCCAAGGTTCTTGCTTAACCTTCAGCTTTGATACCAGATGTAACGAAATGCCTTTTCGACCCTCGAATGTTGACACTAATACATCCACGGTATTCATGTGCCGAGCACCCAATTGCCGGAAAGTCGGAACGCTAAGGTAAAATAAAATAAAAAAGAATGGGAAAGAAGAGAACACAAGATCAGAATCCCATAACGGAACGATAACATATAATATCAAAATAATACTTTTACAAAGGAAAACTGTATAGATACAAATCGTCAGCTTGGACAGTTATAACAACATGTCCTCACAATTACTGGTATAAAAATAAACAAAGTCATGCAGCGGAAATAAAATCTATGATAGGGAACCATCCAGCTCCTCTCTCCACGAGCTCCAATGATCTTCAATGAAATCTGGAAATATACACGGGGCTGACCCGAGCATTATAAGAAGAATAACACCCGAATCAGTCTGGTAAACTAGCATGAGAAAACTTAAGTAATTTGAATTACTATATTTGTAAAAGCTTTCAAAAAATAAAGGTATCTCGTAATACCACGCCGCAAATAAACACGGACGGGTTTTTACCTTACGATAAACGAAGCATTTTTTATAGGAAAATTTAGTGATATTATGATAATGCTTGGGGTGTTCCATATAAATACAAATCATAGCTAAAATGGTTACATTGGTTAAATTTGATAGCATATTTAGGTATACAAACAAAACCGCTAAGGGACGTTCGTTTAAATGGATTTTCCTCGAAGACTTCCCCAGTATACTCGTAAGCTATATGAGACCGATCACCTATGACAAGGGTCAAAAACTACCTTTCGAGCGTCATATATCTCTTGATAAAATATACCATAAGGTAAACACAACCGGCTCATGCCCTAACACATGAACCGAGTATCATCAACTCCTCATGCGCAACATATTGATAAGAATACTCTAGATAATGGAGTTGTTGTACTCCTTATTTGGGTTAGCTGAACCTAGGATCATGCATCCTACTATGTCTTTAGTCATTTTCCGATGTCGAGGCTACGTTCGGCATCTTCACATGATTTTTCAACAAAACTCGATCAAACAATGAATCCCACATGGATTCCATTATCTCAACAGATCTTGGAACCACACATGGTTTCCATCACTCATTTCCAAAACATAGAACCCATATAGTAGTTTTGAAGTGGTATTTGGTAAGTAAAATACTTACCAATCCCGGACTCTTCAAAACCAATCGATGAATTTTCGGTTAACTCAATTCCGGTTCTTTCAGAAGTAATCGAAAGTTAGAGGTGTTTCGTACCAATAATCCTCCCCGAGGGTTCTTACTGGTATAAATCTGTGAAGCATTCTGTATACTTCCTAAGTTAAGTTTGTTCAAGATTGGTAGTCGACTAATCGACTATCGAGTCTTGAACGCTTGCTTATGGGAATCAAGGTTCCACACTTTACACATTTCCGACCTTTTTGCTTAACTATTCCTTGGCTTAGAAGAATGCCGATAGGTTAGCGCTCTTTACTCCGTCCCTACCTAAACATTAGTCTTGACTCTCACAAATAGAGAAGCTGACTCATTCGACTTTTAGTGTTAAGCATATTAGTACTAACATCCCATAAACAATCAAACTAAGATTATTACATAGTTGTTACTTATCATCCAAGTAAAATCAAGTAACATAAATGACTTTTAATCCCTTTATAATTAATTAATTAAAACCCTTTTTTATTAGTATAACATCTTTTTATCTAATATAAATTCTTTTATAAATCTTGACTTTCTTTATTAATTAATACTCTTTTATTAATAAAACTTCCTTTATATACATGTATAAATATATTGGATTTCTCTTTACAAAAGATATATACTTGTCTTTATAAATTTAACTGTTCATTTATTCTTTTAATACTTAAAAGGTATTCATATACTTATTCCAATGGTATAAGTGTATTCACAAATCGTTTAACAAGTTTAACTTACTTGACAAAGAGATTAAAACAACTACTACCAAAACATTGTTATAATAAACTCCTTTTCTTTTATAAATTAAACATATAACATATTCTATCTCTTTATAAAAGATTTCAATACTTGTTATTATCTTTAAAATTCCATTGTTAAAGATTTATAATATTTCTTCCAAAATATAATTCAAGTGTTTAAAAACAAATGTTGCTAAAACACGTTTACTACAAACCCAAAACCATTTCATTTAATCGTTATCTTTAAAACTCTCCTTTTAAAGGTTTATTTACATTTAAGGGTTAAAAACAAGTGTTGCTTAAAACAATTGTCACAACAAACACAAACATTTTATACTTTAAAAACATTCCTCTTTAAAACTCCCTTTTTAAAGATTTATTTATGTTTAAGGGTCAAAGACAAGTGTTGCTAAAAACAATTGACACAACAAACCCAAACAATTTGCTTGTATTTTTCTACTAAATATCCATTAGTAATTATCTAATTATATTTCCAAGTATATTTAATAATAAGGGTTAAAAACAAGTGTTGTTAAAAACACTGTTTACAACAACCCAAAACTGTTTGCTTATCCATTAATAACTTTAAACATTTATTTAAAATAAAAACATATCCACACTTATTAATTAAGGAAATATACTTCTAGTTGATTCTGTAAAACATTAGGGTTAAAATCCAAACTTCCTTTATTATATTTATAAAATACTTAATTTAATATTTGAAACTTATATATATATATATATATATATATCTTTAAAATACTTATTAATATGTTAAAAGACTTTTAAAACTACTTAAAATAGACGATACTTATTTATATAGAGTATTATTTAAAAATAAGGAATTTTGAAATAAATAGAAAAACAAGTTTTAATTTTAAAACCTTCTTAGTTTAGAAATTCATAGTTAATTGTTAAAAATATATTTTAACTTGAAACCAAATTTAAAACTCTCTATTATAAGTTAGAAATCAATCCTAAAAGGATTAGAGAAAAATATTAAATTTAAATATCATTTTTAAACAATTTATAGTTCATGATAGAAAATGTAGCATTTATAGAAGTGTTATCTAAAGTTTTGTTACCTTTGTCAGCATTGTTTTGCTACAACTTTGAGCCGACATTTCAACACTTAAACAAATGATTTTTGATTCACACTTTTTATATTATTTAGTATACTTTGGGTACTTGGAAATCATGAAGAAAAATCCCAAAGGATAACTACCAATTATTTTAGAGAATTTCCCAAAAACAGGGTATTTTACCGAACTACGCTTATAGCGACTATTTCGCTCTAACTTTTTGCATTTCGTTCCACTAGCTATCAAATGAATTAGGCTTCAAAAATTTCCCAATAATAAAAATATATTATTTACTCCTTAATTATGAAAGAAACCTCCAAAAAAGTTTGTAGAAAGATATCGTTATTTCGCTAAATAAAAAGTGTTTTTATAGCGACCTTTTCACTTCAATGTTTTGTTACTTTGATTTACTTATTCTATAAGTTACCAAATCATATTATTTGCTTTTCTAAACACCTATAGAAGTGTAAATAATAAACAAACAAGTTATTATTATGCTATGTTATTAAATCTCCTTTTTCGTAACTTATAGTTCAAGGGATTCAAAGTGCGCTTATAGCGACTATCGCTATACAGACAATTCTGTATTTAATTCAATATTAAGTGTCATTCTATTTTACACGCATATATGATTCCAAGTTTAGACCTTATCACTGCTAAACATGTATTAACATATGTAGTAATAATCATGTCCATTTTAGATGTTTAAATGTGCTTAATTTAAACAACATAATTCCATTCTCTTTAAGGAAACTTCTACTTTAAAAAATCATATGCTTTTGGAAGCATATAATAAAATGTTATAACTTTAAGTAGTTAGTGTCTATTATTATATATAATAGCAAGCATATTAACAAGTGATATAAAAAGCAATATTATCAAGTTAAAAACTTGATTCAAAGTGAGATTAACTCACTTTTCTTTTATCTAAACACTTCCTACCAACATTTACTTCATTCAACACTTCTACTATCATCTATAACTTTTCCAAACATCACATAAACCTCTCCTCCATCTTCCAAAACCACACGGCCATCACCTCCCCTCTCCATGAACTCACGGCCCAACCTTCAACCATGTTGCTTTCGACCTCCTCCTACTACCCCTAGCTCATGGCCTTAAGGCCTAAACACCACCTCCTTCACTTCAAAACTCACGGCCCTTGGCCGTTTTATTTGTTCAAGGCTCACGACCAAAAATAGAAGAGAGGGAGAAGGGAATTTAAGAAGAGAAGTGAAGATGAGTTTGTAAAAATATGAGTGTGTATGCATGCCTTTATATAGCGTTAGGAAATGAGAGGAAAAGTGCGAATAAACCTCTCCTTAGCCATGAAGTTAAGCATGTAAGACCATCCTCTTACACATCCATGCATTCCACGTTTGGTGCCTTGATTTAAGGGTCCTTTTTGTCCTTATGTTTCCACTTACTTTTGCTAATTAATACTTTAGTTTAGTTAATCACTAGCTTAGGAAAAAATGTGTTTAATTCCTATCATATGTTTACACATGATAACTATTCAAGTTGCAATATATGTACACAACTTGTGTTGAATAAAAAAGTTAACTTTTAACAAAACATTTTCTGGTCATATTTTTTGTATTTATCCCAAGTGTATATTGTTGTAAACATATTTCAATAATACGTTTTCTAACATTAGTTATTAATTAAAAAGTGTTTAATAAGGTTATAAAATCATATTTAATCACATTAAATCTTGGATTCAAATATTTAAATAATTTAGATATTTAAATATGAAGTGTTCGAAATTCCGGGTCGTTACATAGTAGCCACCCCTTTCTCTTGCTAGACCAATGGCCTATCACTCTAAAATGCATGGGTTATGAGCCCATTTAACCCAAATTAAATGCACACAATTATATTTAACTTAATTTCTTATCAATATCTCATATCGATTAATATATTTATAACTATGATAAATTTATGCAACAATTTTATTTCTCAAATCATATCCAAATTTTATAATTATTATTTCATAAATATTAATTAATGGGGCATTTCACCAGAAGGACAAACTTTGCAGTCCAATTAGTTTCTAGGACACACATTCAAAGAAATTACTTTCAAGGCCAAAGTCAACAGAAAAACTACTTTCAAGGACAAAGTCAGCAGTCCTATTACTTTCAAGGACGTAATTTCATAAGTTTTTAGGCCCTAGAAACTAATTATTTTACGTTTTGTCCTTGAAAGTAATTATTTCAGTTATATGACTCTTGGGTGTAAATTTGGTCAGCGATTAACATCGAACTATTCAAATTTTAACATTCACACACTACTTAGCACGTGGTGTGACATTATAGTCAAATTTATCGCTTATTCGGCTTTGGTAAAATCCAATTTCACGTTATTAAGCGTTAGCTGGTTGTGACAATTATTTACACTAATTCTCTTCTTGAAAACTATATCACTTTGGACTTATTGAATTTGGTAATGGTCAAAATTCCAACATCGTCCACATTCAACTCTATAATCCAAACACAAAGTTCTTGATTCAATAATAACAATTATTATTAACCGAACTACTCTGGCCAGAGATTTTGACTTTTGGTTTACTTGAGTTGACCGTGATACTAACCCCATATTACCGAGGAGATGAATGCTCTCTTGAATAGTGCTTTACTTCCACTCGACCCAACTATAGTCACTCGATGGACACCGAGCCATCATTTGACTATAATCAAAACGAAGCTTTCATTTTGAAGATCCACGGTATTCTCAAGTAAAGAGCATTGTGTAAATCAATTACATCGATATTTTCTGTTTGACCTTAGATATATTAACCAACAGAAAACTATCGAGTGAGTCGTTCCATGGTTATCTAATAACTATCAGTACGTAACCCCTAGGTGCCCTCAATAGTCATGAGTAATACAATGCCAAACATTTAGAGAGCGTTACGCACTCTAGTCTCGACGGATACATCGATATCCAGTCTCGATGCATTTGACTAGGAACATTTAAATGGTATATTTAATTTTATTGTGATAAAATACTCACGGTTACAACGCTTTGTAACTACTATCACAAAACGTACCATTTATGGATTTTCTATTATATATATTTTAATTTAATTAATTAATTAATATAACCACATTATATCAATTAAATAATAGAAAGAAAACATCCTTATTTCGAACAAGATTGGTCAACGAGTTAGATATATGTAATAACTTACATAATTACCCCTAGGGCATACTCCTAACTCTATCAATCTCCCACTTGCACTTGAAGGTTCCTATTCCAATTTCTTCAATCGGTTTTCTCAAAAATAATTGGGTCAGTCCCTCTATGAACGGGTATGCTATTATGTTTCAATTATCTACTCTGGCAATCAACTCTCTTCGATGGTGATAAACTGTTTTATCAAGTGGAACAATTCGGAGTATGCCTCTTGACTTCTAGTGAGCTCTAAGTTCTGTTACGAACTATATCACAACATTGTTATCATATAATGATGTTATGAGATTCTCAACATTTCGAATCGGCTCAGTTATAAATCTGTGCACTTATATTTATATATATATTGCTTTTATTGTGGCGCTATTCAAGGCGATGTACTAACCCTTTTTCATTGAATCAACCACTGTCTTTTATTTGGAACATTTCCAACTTAAATATTCTTAACTTGAATTTATTGCTGACTTATTATACTCAATATCACTTGTGATGTTTGAGTCCGAACACTCCTTCATAAGGAGTTTTTGTTTCTGTAAACAATTCTATAGTATTTCATAAATACACAAGAACACTTCAAACAACCATTTAGTGATATCAATTTGGATTTGATAATTGCTTTATGCATCAAATACATAAACAAATAATGATATCGTAGACAACATAACATGTATGATAATTTCTATTGCCAATGCATAAGGAACTCATCTCACATGTTCTATATTAAACAATTTAATAAGGTGTCTTTGCATATCAGTTTGGGACATTCCCAATATCTCTTATACTCACTATAAAAGACATCATTTACAATCCAAAGTCGAGTATTAAAACAACTAAGGTTGATTTTAACAGAAGTACATCATTAAAATTAACGTGTTGTTTACTTATGGTTTAGAAATATCAATGTACCTTTTAACGTTCTTTCTTATGAACATACGCTTCCTCCACGCTTTGATTGAAAATCAAACTATTTGATATTTCTATCAAAATACTTATTCAATCTTGATGCTTATAAAATGATACTTTGTATAATTCTTAGATCACATCCGAAAACTCACAACCTCTATATCGCTCCTACTGACTTCGAGACACTTTGGTCGTTATGTGCAAATAGTCTACTCTAAATCATTATTTAGATTTTTCTATTTTAGCAAATATGTACCAAAACACTAATTCTTATCAAGTGATAATTTTGTGAGTAAATCCCAAATAACATGAGTACGTTGAATAACAAATCTATTACGCTAATTTCAACAATTGAAATTTACGAGGTTATTCTTATCAACGTTGCTCATTAAATTCCAACTGCGTTAGTCTCATAAAGATACAATCACGGTCAATGGATCACATCCCTTCGGATACGATTACCAAAATCATATTTTGATAACATATTTGGAATCCCTTCGAATTTGTGCATCATACCATATCATAGAGTCAATACTATTAATGGCCTAATTGACAACTAAGGATTATCTATTCTCGAAATTGATAAGAAACTTATAGTTTCTCTTTAGTGTGAAATAATACTTATTAGACACTCTAATGCGATGTGTTCGTTTATGTTGGTTAATTTTATTTCATCTCATCTTATCAGTTCTATCTATGGATCGTATCTAATTCATTTTACTACCAATAATTCCTCAAAGAAATTCCATCACAATGAAGTTGGTATTTCTTGAAACAACAATTGTTTCTCAGTGCAACATAATAGGTATTTGTAAACGTTTTATGAATTTCTTTATTTATAAAACTGATTTGGTTTTAGTTTACAAAACTTATATTCAAAACATAAATATGTCATCCAATGACAGTCTTTCCCAAAATCCTTTTGGGTAGATTCATACAAGATCCCTCATGAACAATTATTACATGCAATCTTTCGACTCACACAACTGCCAACTCCTTGGCCTAGGATATGTTAGAGTTTCTTATAAACTCTTATCTTGTGTGATTTTGTAAACTGTTATTTAGATGAAATAATATAAACTTTGTGTACTACTCTTAAGTACATGACCTTATAGAAAGAAACTAACTCGACTTCACTCACAATTAATAATACATTGTCCAACAAAGTTTGATTACTCATTATACATGCATCATTATGTATCACATGGAGGAGTTACTTTCGAGATTGAATCTTTATTCATTTTTGGTATGTTTGGAATCTTTTCCAATATACTCACTCATTTGATCATATTGAATCATTTCTATCGCATGTGTATCAAATATACATGTCCATGTCTGTGATAACTCATTGGTGAATATGACGAAGTATGTGGAACCGTTTTGGTGTTAATAGACTTGCGATTGCATACATTAATATGTATCAATCCGAAGAGTTCACCAACTCTTATGATGCTCCCATTAAATGGGTGCATAGATTTTTTGAGATATAACTAACCAGTATCATATGATTCATAATCATATAATAAAATTATTTCTCAAAACTACGGCTTAGTCTATAATTCCAAAATAACTATAAATAATATTAGATACTTCTGTATTTTCCAATGCATCACTTTTATTATGAAAAACAAATACCACACTATAGTTTTATTTCAAAAGAATATTCATAATGAAGTATAGTTATGTCTATTTTTCAATCAATAACAAAAAACAGTCACTATTTCATAAATAATGTTCGGTACGTTTTACGAAAACAATTTTCGTAAATTGATGTAATCAATAAGTGTAATAAGGCATGCTTCCACTATTTCCGCCATTACTTTAATAGCATACTAAATTCGGAGGTCCATCATTTACTTAATATAGATTTATTTATCTCATATACTACAGCTAGTTTACCGTGAAGAGTTCTTCGATCAAATATCTTGAACTTAAAAGAAATAAATCTCATAGAAAACAATTTTCTATATGAAAATACATTTAGAAATAGAATCATATTTCTTATTCCAATGTTAAGTATCAATCATAATTATTACAATTCTTGTTTCCGTTGTTTCTTTATGAAGCAGAAATGACCATTCACTCTTTCATCCCAACTGTACCTTAAGTCACATCTACTTTTGTACATTCGTTATTCTTTCTAAATGGTCAAACCATTCAAAAGAAAAATCTTAGTACAATATCATAACAAACTCTTTACAAAATGCATTTGATGATCCTTAACTTTTAAGGACATCAAATATGTTGTGTTTTACGTAAGCTGATCAAACTGACATTTCAACGATCGAGTTCTTAGATTTATATTATAGTTTTGGTCTAGTTTTACACTTACCACAATACGAACCTTTTGTAATTAATCAAATTGAATACTCGATCTCGCACTATGGTTTCTTTGGTTTTTCGGATGAACTAATTTCATCAAAATATTGTGCATTATAAACTTTGACCGTTCACCGTATAACATTTATATGGGATTGTGTATGGATTAAATATCCATAGTCTTGTATTGCTTTCAGAGTTTGAAACTCATAGAATGCAATACACGGTTTCAACCAAATAAACACGTAAGCGACCAAATTACGAATGTAATAAGTAGTTGCAAAATTAGGCACTTGCATGAGTATTGGAACATTAACATGCAAGGAGCATTTATCAGTAAGTATATGTTATATTTCTATTTGTCAATCTTCAATTCATTTGTATATTTTAATTGATAAACATTTTATCAATCTTATTAAATGCACAAATTTATCAATGTAGATTATTATAACATTATATAGCATATGTTCTTACAATATTAGAAAGGTTAAATGTTATCATTTCATTTTTTAATAAGGCTCTTACTAGTGTTTTATGTTTCGCCAAACCCTAAGTCAAAACATAGAAGTCTATTGACTTCACTAATAGGTGTTAGGACTCATCCATCTTGAAATTTTGACCTTGAGTTTGCTCAACAAATCATAGCTCCACGGACGATGGACAACTCCTTATCGATTGTATCATATACAACTCCTAACCCTTTGGTATTTTTTCCTAATTCTGATTCGACTTTGAGTCTTCTCAACAAATCAAAACAAAGTTATTCACTTGTACCTACCATATCGCGATGGCCTAAGTATAGTATATGTACCTTGAGTCTGCTTAATAAATACATATAGTTATCTTACCTCATCTATTCAATATATTAATAATACTACACATAACATCCCTAGCTTGAGTCTGCTCAACAACTAAGGAGTATGCAAGTAATTTATTAATATATATGGTAATGGACAACATTATATTGAGGATTCATAATCTTCAGTATATTATATTAAGTGATATTATGAAATAATGTAATTCTTGTAAATTACCCTTATGATTCAAGTGTCGGACACATCGGGAATCACGGTATACGTACGATTACGTATGTATTTATTTCTTAAGTCTATTATGGGTCTCTCTAATGTTCCACCTTTAGTTTATATTAATTAAATCATATATAATTAATTAACATTTTTAATACTTTTTACAGTGATATAACATTTATATTTGTATGTACTATAACCTTTATAGTAATACATATATCATACACATGTGTGTATTATTTAATTAATTAACCTTTTAGTAAATTTATTTAATTAAGATATTTTATTAAATTATATTAATTTCAAACTTCAACTCATAAACATACACATATACTTGTGTTATTTTAAACAAGTTAAAACAACATAACATATACCTCTATATATAATACACGTACTTGTGTATTATTTAATTAATTTACTTTATTAATCTTATTAATAAATTTAAAATCTGAAATTAATATGAATTATTTTTCAAACATTTTGAAAAATATATTATATTATAACTTTTATAATAAACATATTTTATTTTAAATTTTAAATCTTTAACTTTAATTTTCAAGACGATTAGCCGAAGTCCCAATTCAAGTTGGGCTTTTTCTATTAGGGACAACCTTTAGGCTCACATCACCTTTTAGGCCAGGTTGGTAATCAGGTAGGACAGGGTACTTGATTACCCAATTCTAATCCTAGACATTACCTTTCTAGAGACTGTACTAAGTTGTCAAGTTTAATTAGTTAGCCCTAACATGACTAATTTAGACCGCATAAGGCTATTGGGCTCCAATACAATTGACTAATCATTTTGGATCTTTAATGGGCTTATGAAGTCTAAATTCATTTAGAACTTTTCTAAATATAGTTTAAATAAAATCATGTATTTTATTTAAATTAGCTAAAGGGGAGTTTAAAACAAATTTAAATTTTAAATGTACAATGTTTCAAATACACCTAACATATATTTATAAGGGTTAATTTAGGGAAGGAAACCTTTCATTTCTTTCCCTAAATCAAGTAGCTAATTGAGAGCATAAATTGTGTTAAATGGAGAGAGAAATCTTTCATTTTCTCTCTTTAATTAAATTGATTGATTCATTAAATGACATTAATTAACAAATTGTTCATGGCTTGAAAAGCGACAAAGTCCAAATGCATTCTAAGTGTAACATATGAAGTTGTGTACAAAAATTTATTTAAATTGTAATTTGAGATTTATTTAATTTTGATTTTACTTAGATAAATATGCATATATATATATATATATGTATGTATGTATCATATACATATTGTGTGTGCAAGTGTAATATAGCAATCCGTGCAGGTTATAACATGTATGTATATAGATGTTGGGATTCACATCACAATGGACACATTAGCTAATTTGTATGTATTATATGTTGTCAAATATGTGCATGAACATATAGTTATAAATTTCAAATGATAATATATATACATATATGAATGTACAAAATATATATTTTATCATTAAAATACTGCAGAAAATATTTGTTTATTTATATAACTATATATTGTACCATAAATAGAAAAAATCATATATGTATATATATATATATATATTAAAATAAATAATTTTTTTACTAATTAGAAAACATGTCAGATCTGAATTTACAATGATTTTAATATTTAATATATATATATATATATATTATATTGAATTAAACAATATCGACCATAATAAATTAATATAAAATAATTATATAATAAAAATTAAATTTTAAAAATTTAGAAAAATTTGGAAATATATTATAAGGCTTAGAAAATATTTCTAGAATTTTCTCAATTAAAATAATATTTGTAATTAAATAATAGATAGTAGATTAAAATAAATTAATTTTAAAAAATATAAAATTAACTCGAAAAAAACTAAAAAAAAATTAAGGCACCTGACATGATGATGTAATTTTAAAAAATATAAAAATTAATTTTAGAAACATAGATTATTTTACATAAATTTATTGAATCTGATAATCACTAAATAATAATAATATATAAATAAATGATAAAAAATTATTTTCAGCACTTATAATTCATAATACACATAAAAAGTGTTATGAAAATTTCACATCATATTATACAATAAAAACAAAACATATGTTTTAATTCAAATTGTATGTGAATATTTAAGTCATAAATTAATACACACGCGCGCGCACACACACAAACATATATATTTTTAAACTAAAATTTATTTTAATGTTTAATAGCGGATTACAAACATATAACATGAATTAGATCAATAAACTTATACACATATCCAACCTTCATTGTGAGAACAACAATACATACAAAAATCTCACCTAACTAATGAAATAGCAATAATCTAATTTATATACATAATATGAACAAATCTTAAAACCATAATAATATGATTAACATATAGAAAAACATTACCCGGAACAGATGTCCTAAAGTCCAATTTGAAATAGCGAAATCTCTTTCTCTAAAATTCTTTGATTCGTGAGATTGCTAGTCCAGAATCCACGACCTTCACTATCAAATAGTTTTTCTTTTAACTTGAATTAGATTTGATATTTTGGGATTTTTCTAGAGGATAGATGCTGCCATTAAAAGGAGGATGAAGAAGAAGAATGTGGTGGCTCAAAAAATGAATTAGAATGTGATTAGGGTTTTGAGATTAGTATTTATATGGGTAGGATAAGAGAGCAAACTATGATATAAACCACACATCTCCAAACCCTGATTGCACACATAGTAGCCGCCCCTTCCCCTTACTAGACCAGCCGCTTATCAGTCTAAAATGCATGGGTTGTGAGCATATTCCAAAATTAAATATACACGATTATATTTAACTTAATTTGTTATCGATATCTCATATCGATTAATATATTTATAACTATTATAAAGATATGCAACAAAATTATTTCTCAAATCATATCCAAAATTTATAATTAATATTTCATAAATATCAATTAATTTAATTAATTTATAACAATTATAAACTAATTAAACCATTTGGTCTAAAGATAATTCATTATTTCGGTTGTGTGACTCTTGGGTGTAAATTTGATCAGCGATTAGCATCGAACTATTCGAATGTTAACGTTCACACGTCGCTTAGCATGTGGTTTGACATTATGGCTAAATTTATTGCTTACTCAGCTTTGGTAAAATCCAATATCACTTTATTAAGTGTTACCCGGTTTTAATAATTATTTACACCAATTCTCTTCGTCAAAACTATACCACTTTTGACTTATTGAATTTGGTAACGGCCAAAATTCTAACATCGTCCACATTCAGCTCTATAATTCAAACACAAAGTCCTTGCTTCAATAATAACAATTATTATTAATCGAACTACTCTAGCCAGAGATTTTGACTTTAGGTTGACTTAAGTTGACCGTGATACTAACCTTATATAACTGAGGAGACGAATCCTCTTTTGAACAATGCTTCACTTCCAATACTTCCTCAACCTAACTATAGTCACTCGATGGACGTTGTACCACGATTTGACTATAATTAAAGTGGAGCTTTCATATTGAAGATTCACGGTATTATCAAGTCGAGAGAACTGTGTAAATCGGTCACATCGTTATTTTCTGTTTGACCTTAGTTATATTAACATAAAACTATCGAGTGGGTTGTTCTATAATTATCCAATAACTATCAGTACGTAACCCCTATGTGCCCCCAGCAGTCGTAATACACTGTCCAACATTTGGAGAGCGACACATACTCCAATCTCAATGGATACATCGATATCCAGTCTCGATGCATCTTGACTAGGAACATTAAAATGGTATATTTAATTTTATTGTGATAAATTACTCACGGTTAACACATACCATTTATGGATTTTCTATTAAGTATGCTTTTAATTAAATTAATTAATTAATATAACCACATTAGATCAAGTATATAATAGAGAGAAAATACCTTTATTTCAAACAAGATTAGTCAACGAGTTAGATATATGTAATAAATTACATAATTTCCCATAAGGCATACCCCTAACTCTATCATTCTTAACTACTGAAAATAGCATAACTTCTTTACCAATTAAATTCAACTTAATCATCTCGTTTTACTTCCGAATTGTTTCTTCGGTCTTTCAAAAATCATGGTACCTATGTATCACATTTATAGTATGTAGAGATCCATCCTAAGTTCTAAAAGTAAGTACATAAATTGGTCTTTCTACCCATTCAAACCTAATAACAAAAGTCCTAAAATTAATTGAAGTTATAACCTAGAATTATTTTAGCATTGACGATAATCACCTAAGTCGTACTTCATTCGCATGCAATTATTATTCAACACAAACTATCTATTCTAAGTTAGTCTTCCACGAATTCCCTTAAGTAAATAGTATTCTTCAAATCTTAGGGATGATTGTAAAGAATCTTCTTATCCCTTCCTCCAAATCTTACCAAAAATTTTCCGATCTTATTTTCTATGAAAACCGTCTTCGCATTCTTAATGCATGTAAATAACAATATCTTTGTCTTGACGAAGACCCAAATCCTTAAATTCACCATCTTTTGCACAATATTGACTGTAATTTTATCTAGGATACCTTTTGTAGTTTAAACTTCCAAAACTTTACCATCTCTTAATGTCATACCATAAATGAGACCTTTTTACTAAACGTAACCTCTTACCACTTTATTCGAATTATTTCAGGTTGAGACAACTCAATATGGAATGGTGCCTTGCCATTTTAATTCACTAGACATAATCACCAATGCTTTGATTTATACTTAGGATTTCTGTACTTAATGTGTTGGAATTACATCTTTCCCCAAAAAGGAACCGTGAACACTGTAACTTTCATTAAATTATCTAAAGAGGATTTGTATTGTGTTTGGAATTACAATGAATTATCATTTTAGTTATTATTGAAATAGACGGTACAAAATATGGTAACCATCTTTATTTTGTACATATCTTTCTTTTAGGCATATTTCTTGTTATTCAAATGACACATTTTGTACTAAAACTGGATAACTTATAGAAATTTATGTTGTTGTACAATTCATTCCAATGAATTAAAATACTGCTTAAATCTCATTCCAATTTATAACAACTTCCAATTTGCGTTTACTAATCTATATCAATTACCCAATAAAACCTGGAATTACTATGCAATTTCCTTAATGAATTGCCTCGTAAATTTAAGGACTATTTTCCCCTTATATTCCATATTCAAGTATGTGCAATATTTAACCCTACAATTCCAAGACCTACATTTAGGCATACGTTGAACACATCTACAATGATTTAACTCCAATAACATATATTAAAAGATATACTTTCCCATTTACGACCACCTGGTCCATCCATAACCTTCAGAAAACAACACAATACCTGAACTGCCAGTAGCATATAGGTATCCTATTCTCAAATAGATGGTCTCGACCTTGCTGACATAGCTCCGAGCCTACGCTTACCGTTTCATTTAGATTGCATAATGTAATCAAGGAATTACCCATTTGTCACTTACCGCACCATATAAGGATTAAAGTAGACGAAAATTGGCCTTTTTACACTTCAAATCGAAAAAATTCTTGCATCTATGGCATTCTTTGATATAATAAAGCATCTTTGTAACAACCCGAATTCCAACGGTCCGGATTTTTTGCAAAAATGCTAAAAACCAAGCCCACTGAAGCCCGAGTTGGGTATCTGGTATCTTGCAAATAGGCAAAGATAAATATATTAGAGCTCAATTAATTATCTCATGGTGGAATTGACTAAAATATAATAGTAAGTAAATACTCACCCAAGTAATAACACTTTCTAAGCAAGTGTCGTAAAGCTGAGAAGTCTCTTCAATCTACCTAACCTGTATGATGTTATGAGGAGGGGGTCAGAACAAAAGTTCTGGTGAATGAATAAATTATATACTTCTAGGATTAATTATACATATATCATTTTATTTCCATTTACTCTTATATTAGATTCATTAGGTTACAATACTCTCGCCTTTGCTCGAGAACCGTGTCCATCTACTACATAGTAGATAAATACCTAATAACTAATATATACATATATGTAGCTATATGCCCAATGACCATATTGATCCTAGATACCACCCATGGTACCTTCCGTATCCTCCTCGAAAAGGACTCCATCGTCTAGCTTCGAGAGCGTTCCATAACTACATCTACAAAGAACCGCTTCGTAAGACCTACAATACAAATGCTCCACTACTTACTATGAAAACGTAAATTGCATCTGCACTAGTCTATACCAGTGCTCGAACATCCATAATGTACCAACCAGTGCGTACGTTGAGGACTACGTAATCGTTTTGTCTACTAGCTAAATCCCGCCAACAAGGTCTACCTTGTACGGAACTTAGTCGAGGATTTTCTATATTTGTAAAGGACCGCTTCGTTAGGCCTACAATACAGATATTCTAGTTGGTCTGTCCCTTTCTCTTCATGGCTACGGCCCCATGCAGCCACCCCTCAACTAATCGAAAGACTTCTAAAGAGTTAAGTGGTCGCGCCCTACTGCAAACAATCTAACATCTAATTGGCAGTGCCCCTCCATCCAATGTCTCGATAGTGAAAGTATCATTGGACTGTTGGTTTAACTCTAGTCTTTCCCGAACTCGCTCTTGGTCTTGATGCTGGCCGATATCCACATGCGACTATCCTTAACCTTACTTGCAAGTACTGGACATACGAATACCCTACTCCGTACACCAAGCCTTTCCGACTGCCTACAAAGGATCCGCATCGTTATGCCTACAATGCAAATGCATTCAAGGCATACTCTTTTGATGGAACACCTACAGACCTGCCTCCGGGGATGAAGCTTCGTTAGGCCTACCCAGAGTGCCATCCTGGAGTATACTCACGTCCTATTGAAGTCTTGTACTTCCTTCTAGCCCAAAATCACTAAGTTGGACGTGCTTCTCCATTTCTGAAATCCGTGATGAACTGATTCGTTGGGCGCTTCATCCTTTGGGCTTCTCCAAACTCATTTCGATTCTTTTATTAGACCCTAAGTCTAATCTTTTAATTTGCATTTAGTTTGCTTTCTTATTCTATTGGCTACCTATTTGAATTTAATTAGCATATTCTTGCCCCCGTCTCACTTCTAGCTATTGTGAGATAACCGTATGTCTAATAGGGAATGCTGTTAGTATGAGCCACATTTACTATCTTGCTTATTTAACTTAATATATAAATTCTTAAGTTCCTTAAAATAAGCCTCTTTTATTATTTCTGTTTTATTTGCTTATTAACTTAATATAAGTTGTTTAAATAAGCTTCTATCATTATTCTCTACTATCATCGCTTACCAATTTATTTTAAGTCTCACGATAAGCTTTTCCGTTCTTATTTCATAATTATAACCTATGTCATAATTCTACTTGGAATTATTACTTTTTCTTCTTTTATAGTCCGTTATATAATTACAAGTGTTTCTTGCCTAATCTGCCTTCTTTTATTATGATATAGAATTTTCTTTAATTCCCTAATATTACATGATTCACATATCATAATAATTGCCTAGTTAAATAGCCTGCGCAGTAAATGCAGACTTAGGCTCCTTAAATTTCTTTATAGCCTCAAATTATTAAATTAATAATTTTCTTGTTTCAAATCATACTTTACTTTATTGTCCGATATTGTCTGTAATGAATGCGTATATGCTGGAACAACCTAGGTGCTAGATTGATGTAATATTGCATGTAGGTTTTTGAGAAATAATTTTTCTAAAACCTATAAGCAGTGTAATTATTTTAGTTATGATGAAACCTTGGAGTCCTATGTACAGATAGAGTTGTACATGTGTGTAAATTGTATGTATTCTCATCAAAGTAGGATCTGTTTTGAATTAACAGTGCAAATAGGCTTTTGGAAGAAAAAACATTAGGTTAACAAAAAATGTGAGTGTTAAAGGGTGGTCATAATAGTTGTGCTTTTCCCCAAATTTCTATTCAGCCTGATGTATGCTAACAGCTGCTACCAGTACACAATCATGTTAAAGGGTGATTATATGATATGTTATTAATAAAAATAATTAAGCTTAATGAAATCTTATTGATTGAATAATCGTGACTGGAAAATAAAATCAACAAGTTATATAGTTATGATCAAGTTTATAATGGAAGAAAGAGCATGAATTTCACAATATAAGATGCTGTCAAATTAAAAAATTTACCGTCTCTATTCACTTCCTTAAATATGTAAACACAATTTAAGGTGTTTCCATTAACACGTAATTATTCACTTTATTTGACCCAGTTTTTGTAGCATATTTATGGGACCATGTATTTTTTTCATGCCAGTTCGTCATATTTATGAGGCCTCCACAATTTTAGGCTTTAAACACTTGCATAATATGCATATTTATTGGGTGGCACTGATTGTGACGTTTTATATTTGAAAACAAATAATGATTAATATAGTGTATTTCATTTCCTTTGCAGGTGTATGATGGGAAGGAAGTTGAAAGTTAAGCAATGGATAAAGAATTTTCTCCAACTCAATAGCCTATCGAGTGTTAAACAAGGAAAGCTTCATGGAATGAATATTCTCCTTTAGTTCCTCATGTAACATTCAAATACTGATCGGTAGGCATTATTCCTAATGATTTCATAAGAGTCAAGTCCTTAGTATAATTTTGTCTTTTCTCTTTTAACAACAATTTACTAAAATCACCCTTACTTATTATTATGCTAATAAAGATAGTCTTTGGTAATAGCTTTGCTGATTATTTTTCATTATTACTATGTTTTAGAACACGCACCATTATCCTGAAAATGAATAGTTACCTACATTTAATTCTTTTCTTAAGGTATTTTGAATCATATTTAATTCTTCCTTTAATAACAAGAAAATATGGGACCTAAATTTTTAGTAAATGAGTTTAATTGGTAGTGGTTTTTTGTTCTACTTATAAAGCATATTTTCTCGATGATTCCATATATTCACGCTTACTTACCATCGAGGTTTAGAACCATTTTGTAAAGGCATCATGTTATCCCTATGTGGCATGTACAGTATTTACAGGTTTGACCTACAGAATTACATGAATATTAATTTTCATACATTGAAGTTGAAATAACACACAATTTAATTAGTTTTAAAATATTGATACGGGTGGAACTTCTTAAAAGTTAAAATGCAATAATTAATTTTTGTGTTATTTTACAATAATGCATTTTTCCCTCCACTCTTTGTCCATTATAATAGTGGTATAGTTTCAAAATTTAAGGTTGAAATACTCATTTCAATATTACAAATTAATACAACTGATAATTAGCTTATTTATTTTGACCCCAATATGTACTAAGTATACTCCTAGCATTCCATAAAATTCTTATACCCATAAAATCAATGGTATACCCACTTATCTTTCTTATTCATACTCTCGATTTTCAAACATTGATAAGGAATGACATAATTTCGATTTTTTTAAAAAACATTTGTGCCTTAGTTGTTAATTTCAAGCAGCTAACTTAAATTTAGCAAGAGTAATTTTTTTTTTAATTTCAATATTAGTCTTATATTTCACAATAAATTATAATCCCAAGTAGAGCGATCCATGTTTGTTTTGTCATGTCGATTGTAATCGAATTTCGTTGTCTTTCAATTTATTGCTTTCATTGGTAATTTACTTTATTGCATATGTATTTATGATTTGCAAAGAATTTTTGTTGTTTTGAATTTAAATTTTCTATAAACATGATTAAAACAGGTAAAAAAGAAGGTTGCAATGATAATTTTGTTATACTTTTGACCCTGTATATGCATACCCAATTTCAACCTAATTTCAAAGTTGAAATAAAATCTACCTTGATGATTATGTTCATTATACATTGTTTAAATTAGCATGTTTAACAATTGGTATGTTGATTTTTATTAGTTTCAGATGGTATATGCTTGAATAAAAATTACTTTGCAACGAATTATAAAAGTTTTGTACATTTTTATATTAGCATGATGTCAAAATATATATCGCCAAACAAATTTCATGTTGGTCCATTTTTTAGTTTTTGTTGGTTATACAAAGTATATGCAGTAAATAGTACATATCCAATCAATTTAGGAAAATATCCCAAGCTTCATTTTAATTTTAGGACAGTGTAAAACATTGTATACACTATCGCTAGATTCAACATAGTATATTTGAATATTTTGTCGGTTGTTAATTTCTTGGTCATGCATAGTATTATTCTCATAAGCTCGAATAAAAAATAAAAAAAGTAAAATATGAAGAATATGTACATTTATTTATATTGGCGTACTGAATAAAAATGATAAATTCAACATTTTAAGCATTTAAACAATGGACAATATGACTTAGGATTCATTCACTTATTGAATAGACAAGAAACATGCAATCATTGAAAAGGAATTTTGGTTACAAAAATAGAATATATAAATAAGAAACACTAATCCACTTCAAATATACCAATCATACGATCATGTCATGACCCAAAAATAGTTATTTACACTGCCCGTGTGCGTAGCACGGGCCACACACCAGTGTTAGAAAGAAGACAGAAAACGGAGAAACTTCATTTTTCTTCGATTTTCTTTTTCGTACATCTTTCCCCGTACTTTGAATTTTGGGTTGCTATACTATAAAAACCCCTTTTTAATTTTCCCAAGCATGGTTTACATAAGAAAATAGCTTTTTAAATCTTTAGTTGACGTTTCCATCGCCTCTTTAATTTGTTGTTTTCCTTTTTGTTATTCTTATAACGTTCTTATGTCCTTATTTTCCACTTGTGAATATCACAAAAATAAAGAGAGAAAAAAGCATCGATACTGATATACTACCATAGAATTTTAAATGCATACTTAAGAGTACAATTTTTATAACTAAAAAGAGAAAACAAACCCTACTACAACACGATACTAGATAGATGACATACGTAGGCTAACATAGTCATCATCTCGGGCTAGGGGCCCTATGCCCCTATCCGTCCTGACACAGGAAAGCTCTCATAAAGGAATCCAAACAGCTAAGGCGCTCCTCCTGCCGCCTAGTGCTCGCCTCAACCTCACGCTGAGACCTAGCTAACTCATCATATCTCCTAATCATCTCCTGCTGCCCCTGAAGAATCTCCGTGTGCTCCCTAGCGAGCCGCTCTTGCCTCTCGGAAAGGGTCCTAAACTGATCCTCGTAGCTCATCGGCGGAGGGGGCTGAGAGGGTCCTGCTCTCTCTCTCTCCCCAAGATCCATATCCATGTCCATATCCCCACGTACTCTGCATCGTGTGCTCTGATGGCCAAGTGGGCCATGGCGACTCAGTATGTCCTAGGCCACCTCCAAACGGTGGCACGGGAAAGTGCTGATGCTCATGAAAGTACTGGGGTACCTGCTAATGTGGTGAGGGCTGTGGTGATGGCTGCTACTCGTGCTCCCGCTCCTCCTGCGGAGCCTGAATCTGGGCCAATCCTATATGCATCCTCCTCCGAGTGGATGAATCTATCATGGGGTGGGCCTACTCCTTGTAAGTCTCTCTCTCCATCTCAACCCCGGCCCACCTGAAGACCCGTGCCCAAAGGTGACAGTAAATCATAGTGGATTTGTAAAGTCCGATCGCTGTCATATACTGGGCCATAATCGTCCTAGCCCAGTTCACCTGCAATCCTCCAAATATGGTATCGGTGGCCCGCCTCACAATAGGGTATATCTTATCAAAACTCCCCGTCTTGGGAAAAAGGTTAGGCTGCAGAATGCGGATAACTAACCTAGCTAACGGGGTTAACTGCCCAGCGCTCCAGTCGGGGTGGTGGGGGTCTATAAGAATCTGCTGCAAAATGGCCATGTCCGTCATCTCAATATGCCCTATCTCTAAGTCATACCTTCTGATATCCAAAATACTAGCCAACTGAGACTCGGTGAAAACCATCCTAACTCCCTTGACCTCCGACTGAAAGACCAACTCCTCATCCTCATCGCTAGTACGTAAGTTAGCATCAAAAAGACATACTAATCTAGGATACGCTTGCTGCTCGAACGTCTCATGGCTAAGAATCTGTCGCAGCCCTGTGTCCAAGAAGAGCTGCTCTAAATGTGTGCCCGAAAAATCAGTAAACTTCACTGCCCTTCCTTGCGGAAATTGGTACGCGGCTGTATCGGAGTAAGAATGTACTATACACCTATCACTCTGACACCAAGCTATCTCCTATGGTGTGAGGTGGGGAAAGAGGTGAACTAGAGAGGGTCTTGGAGGCATGGTGAAAAACTCTCAGATCTACGGAAACGGAGTATGGATCCAAATAGATTTCGCGACGCGCTTTGATTTGGCACTAATGTTGAGTTAAACGGTGGAGTTTTGGAGGAATTTCGGTGGTTGGAAAGGGGGATTTTTAGGTGCGGCTGTTGTCTTCGAGGAGGAAGTAGAAATGACGAAGGGGAGCAAAAATGAGCAGGAGAGGGCAAAGCATGCGTATTTACGCATGCAATTTGCAAGCCACCGGTCGACTGCTCGGTCGACCGCTCGGTCGACCACTTGGTCGACTTGGTCGGCATGTGCTATATTTTTTTTCATCCCATCCGCCTCCCTTTAACTAATCAAAGCCTAAGAAAATTCTACCCACTACCGGGCTGTCTGAGTCACGGTTACGACTAAGGCTAAATATCCCTGTCCGCTTTCCACTTTCCAAGTGGAGTCTTGACGTCTTACATACTTCAACTGAACCTACATTAATGTCCATAAGCTTGCTCCAGCCACTTAAATATTCTAACCCATAAACTTCTTTTTCAAAACAGCTTAAATTTCTTTACAGCCAAAAAAATTAGTTTTACGTACTTATAAACCTTTTCGTACTTAAATAAGGATTTCAAAATACGTTTTTACTGGGCTAAGACATGTGTCGCGTAAAACATCGTCACTACAACCCAAAATACTAGTTTTCACTTAAAGTTAATAATACCTATATATTTTTCTAACCGTATATCTCTACTTTCAAATTCATAATGCTTTAAAATTGTTTTTCCCCTGTTTAAACCAATAAAACCATAAAGTTGTAAACTTCTAAAGTTGGAACTTGAAAATCTTTCAAAACTTTTCAAATTCCTAAGAGTTTAATTGCTGGGATAGACTAAAAAGTGGCTTTTTATGTTGCTTTCACCTTTCCAAATATCCCATACTGAATCCAAAAATCTTTGCCATGTGAGGTCTTTTAGATTTTGGAATTTCCTCGTTCCAAGTTTTGATATACTGAATTGTTTTCCAAACTTTCTCCAACTATTGGTTTACTTAAAAGAATGAACTTCTCTTTGGGGTTTTTAGAGTGTGTGTGTGTGTATACTAAAATACAAATACGTTCACTCATTATCCACCTAGGAATCTAAACCTAGGCTCTGATACCAAATGTAACAACCCGAATTCCAACAGTTTGGATTTTTCGCAAGAATGCTAAAAACCAAGCCAACTAAAGCCCGAGTTGGGTATCTGGTATCCTACAAATAGGCAAAGATAAATATATCAGAGCTCAATTAATTATCTCACAGCGGAATTGACTAAAATATAATAGTAAGTAAATACTCACCCAAATAATAACACTTTCTAAGCAAGTGTCGTAAAGTTGAGAAGTCTCTGCCATCTACCTAACCTGTAGGATGTTATGAGGAAGGGGTCAGAACAAAAGTTCTGGTGAATGAATAAGTTATATACTTCTAGGCTTAATTCTATGTATATCATTTTATTTCCATTTACTCTTATATTAGATTCATTAGGTTACAATACTCTCGCCTCTGCTCGTGAATCGTGCCCATCTACTCCATAGTAGATAAAAACCTAATAACTAATATATACATATATGTAGCTATATGCCCAATGACCATATTGGTCCTAGGTACCACCCATGGTACCTTCCGTATCCTCCTCGAAAAGGACTCCATCGTCTAGCTTCGAGAGCATTCCGTAACTACATCTGTAAAGGACCGCTTCGTAAGACCTACAATACAGATGCTCCACTACTTACTGTGAAAACGTAAATTGCATCTGCACTAGTCTATACCACCGCTCGGACATTCACAGTGTACCATCCAGTGCGTACGTTGAGGACTGTCTACTATCTGAATCCTACCAACAAGGTCTACCTTGTACGGAACTCAGTCGAGGATTTTCTATATCTGTAAAGGACTGCTTCGTTAGGCCTACAATATAGATATTCTAGTTGGTATGTTCCTTTCTCTCGTGGCTACGGCCCCATGCAGCCACCCCTCAACTAATCGAAAGACTTCAAAAGTGTTAAGTGGTCACGCCCTACTGCAAACAATCTAACATCCAATTGGCGTGCCCCTCCATCTAATGTCTCGATAGTGAAAGTATCATTGGACTGTTGGTTTAACTCTAGTCTTTCCCGAACTCGCTCTTGGTCTTGATGCTGGCCGATATCCGCATGCAACTATCCTTAACCTTACTTGCAAGTACTGGACATACGAATACCCTACTCTGAACACCAAGCCCTTCTGACTGCCTACAAAGGATCCGCTTCGTTAGGCCTATAGTGCAAATGCAGTCAAGGCATACTCTTTTGATGGAACATCTACAGACCTGCCTCCGGGGATGCAGCTTCGTTAGGCCTACCCAGAGGGCCATCCTAGAGTATCCTCATGTCTCGTTGAAGTCTCGTACTTCCTTCTAGCCCAAATTCACTAAGTTGGATGTGCTTCTCCATTTCTGAAATCCGTGATGAACTGTTTCGTTGGGCGCTTCATCCTTTGGGCTGCTCCAAACGCATTTCGATTCTTTTATTAGACCCTAAGTCTATTCTTTTAATTTGCGTTTAGTTTGCTTTCTTATTATATTGGCTACCTATTTTAATTTAATTAGCATATTCTTTCCCCTGTCTCACTTCTAACTATTGTGAGATAACCGTATGTCTAATAGGGAATGCTGTTAGTATGAGCCACATTTACTATCTTGCTTATTTAACTTAGTATATAAATTCTTAAGTTCCTTAAAATAAGCCTCTTTTATTATTTCTGTTTTATTTGCTTATCAACTTAATATAAGTTGTTTAAATAAGCTTCTATCATTATTCTCTACTATCATCGCTTACCAATTTATTTTAAGTCTCACGATAAGCTTTTCCATTCTTATTTCATAATTATAACATATGTTATAATTCTACTTGGAATTGTTACTTTTTCTTCTTTTATAGTCTGTTATTCAGTTACAAGCGTTTCTTGCCTAGTTTGCCTTCTTTTATTACGATATAGAATTTTCTTTAATTCCCTAATATTACATGATTCACTTATCATAATAATTGACTAGTTAAATAGCATGCGCAGTAAATGCAGACTTAGGCTCCTTAAATTTCTTTATAGCCTCGAATTCTCAAATTAATAATTTTCTTGTTTCAGATCATACTTTACTTTATTGTCCGATATATTAGGAAGTAATTCTATTTTATTTGCTTGATTATGAAGACTATATAATCCATTTCCATATTTTAATATTGAATAATACTATAAACAATAATCTGTAACTGCAAGGTGTCTCTTTTACTATTTTGGAGTAGTGTAAAATATAGTGATTTCTTTATTTTACACTAATTTCTTCTTTTTATTTCTTTTATTCTGGCAGTTACGTTTATCATTATCTTTTAGATATTAAGTTATGGAAATGTATCCTATTTTCTAACAAACCAATTAATCTAATAATTACCCCAAATTAACTTTTCCCGTTTTAATGCAATTTATTACAGTAATTCTATTTCTCAACTTTTATTATTTTACATCTAATTTCTTTCATTTCAATTTTCTTAATTATATAATCCATATTCGCGTTTAATCCATTTTAATCCATACACGAAGAAATAAAAGAGAGGATAGAAGGAAACTGACGCTTGCATAAAAATCAAAAATGTGGAAAAAGATGTAAATAAGGCATAGAAAATAGCGTTTAAATACCGATACTGTAAATAAACTGCAAGTTTTCTTATAGGTTAGCCTAATTTAATTAATATGATTAATTACCGAATAAAATTTCTAAATGGTAATCTAACGATAATATATCTTAAACTTAAAAGATACATAAATAAATCCACTCACCTATCGTCCTTAGCTTCGCTTGTGCTCCGCCTGGTTCCACAGTCCTTCCGGATCCCCTTCTTCCAAGGCATATAATATTTTATTCCAGAAGATCTTCTCCCTAAATATTATTTTCTTTTTAGGGTTTAGCCTTAAGCAATGAACCCATGGGAGAAAATCTAATTGTCAGAAGATAGCTAGGCCTGGGGTCCTATTTATATTAGAGTTTGGGGATCTCAGACCGTCACATTCTTGGATTGAACCTGGAGCCACCACGTCATAGGGTCGTTCGGAGCCATAGGATTGAAGAACGTATGGCTCCGATCGCACAAAATGGAGAAAACACGTCATAGTATAAACCTGGACGAATTTTCGTCTAGATTGCACGCGGGTCGACCGGGCGATCGACCGCCCTTAGCAAGCGGTCGACCGTGCGGTCGACCGTTTTGCCCATTGGGTCGACCTACAGGTCGGCCCATATCTGTGTTATTATATTATTATTTTTCGGTTCGATTACATATTTTGTTTCGTTCTTAACTCCTTCATATTAGTTCGGTTTTAGACAAGTTATATATGGAAACTGATCAGAAAATTTCTCTGGACGCAATGGTACAAGTTCCAGAACCATATTCCGATAATTCCAAAATTATTTATTTGCATTACTTATCATTATACGTTAAATTTTAACTATATAAAAATGCGGGGTGTTACAATCTTGGCTTACTCTTCCTGTATAATATAACAGTTAATGATTTTTGTTTAATGATAATAAATATATATATATATGTGTGTGTGTGTGTGTTTGATATAGTACTATAAAATCATAGATAGAAATAAACAAATAAAATTTTTATTCCAACAAATAGTTTATTTCAATACAATTTTAGTAGTACATGATTACAATAGGGATTCCACAATACTTACACTTTCTATACAATAATATTTTTCACTTTCATATACAACACTACACTTTCACTCTTTTATACAACACTCTCTCAAAAACACTCACTCGAATTCAGTCTTTTCTATCTACTTGATCCAACTGTCTTTTCTCCAATCATCTACTTTGCCTATCAAATGACAACGCAGTAAAAAGCAAAAAAGCATCAAATTTAAACTATAAAATACAATTATTTTTTGAACTCGGCAATTGCCTCAGTCTATTGGTTTTGTTCTTTTCATATTTTGAAATAGGCAAGTTCAACATCAAAATAATACAAGCAAATGCACAAGGACACACACTACAAACTCGAACACTAAACTCGACCAAAGCTAAACAATAATTCCAACAGTTTCAACAGGTTCGAATTAGATACTGAGGTAAATAAGTATGCTAAAATTTCTAATAAGAAAAACAACAGCATTACTAATGAAGACAAGTATGCGCATTATAAAATATATAGCAAGCAAGGAACCAAAGGACAAGCATGGTTTCAGTTCAAGCATTAACATATCAACAGTTCTAGATCACGGTCATAAGGCAATTTCATACATATATACATACATAGTATGTATATATGTATATACATGGAAGTTAGGAGAATCTCACAAGCAATTCAATTACAAGTGAACAATCTCAAATTCAGTCAGAAACAAGCTCAGAAGATCGAAATAGCAAATAACACAAAAAGGAGACTTTTACATGTCCATAAGTCAAGCGAAGTTCCGTAAATATGTGAAAATTTTGAAATTGAACAAGTCAAAAAAAATCATCATAGACCGTAGATCCAAAACCGATGAGAACATCGAACGGTCAAGGATATCAACTGAAATTTTAAACCGAAAAATCAAATCTAGTAATACGATAGAGAATCGGTCCCTATAAATAACAATCATCATCGGGCATTTTTCGAATTAGTCGAGTTAAAATTGAAATATCAGAAAAGGAAAAGTAATTTAGCATCGATTACTCACACTTGAAGTGACCGAAGGCAGTAATCATCTTGTGAATCAAGCAATCGATCGAGAAGAATGGCAAGGCTAATTTTTTCAATCAATTGACAATAGGCTTTGGCGGCTTCAATTTGAAACCTTAATTCGAGAACAAAGAAGGAAAAAGGATCGGCTTGCAAATAAAAGAAAACGAGCTAAAGAATACCCTCATACTTTTTTATTGGGCCATATTCTATTTACATTAGCTTTTGTATTAAGGTTTTATTTTAGTTTTCTTTTATTGTAATTTTCTTTTTAAACTTTATAAAACTCTAGTTTTAACTAGGATCGAAATATGGGGCGTAGTTTGGGAAATTATCAACTTGGGAATAGATTTGAGGCAGGTTTTGAGCGTAGGGTTAGAACAATCAGGTAAATGATAGTTGGAAGTTTATAGGGTCTGTAAGTGGTCGATTGTTTAATCTTAGTAGAAACCTTGGTGGTAGCAGTAGGCAAGTATTGCCGAAGCCAGATAAATCCGTGTGTTGTTTTTATTTCCGCATTTACTCTGTTGTTATCTATGCTGTAGTTTTTTATTATTCTATGAATTTATTATAAACCCTATTCACCCCTAGGGTTAATTCGATCCTACAAGTGGTATCAAAGCGAGATTGCTAGTGAAAATGTCTAACCCTAGCTATAAATCTAGCGAGAGTCAGTCCAGTGTTAGTCTATTTATTTTTGATGGAACGTATTTTTAAATTGGAAATTGAGAATGGAACTTTATTTAAAATATGTTAATTTTAAGTGTTGGGATATTACTGAAAATGGGTGTGATATGGTAGATAAGAAAAATATTTCGATTAATGCTTATGCTATGAATATTCTCTACTCTCTAATTAATCGAGACGAATTTAACCATATCTCTCATTGTTCAACTGAATAGGAGATCTGGAACACTCTCGATGCAATATATGGCAGAAAAGTCAACAACAGCAAGAAACTCTCCAAAACTGATTCAATTGAAGAATTTTGCTAAATAGAATTACCGGAAGTCAATTTGGATGACGATAGTAAAGAAGGCAGTGATGAAGATGCAACAAATGATGTGATAAGTGATTTTTCATTTAAAGATTTTGTTCTCTTGTATCAAAAATTAACTAAAACTATTGATGACCTTGAGATGAAAAATAACAAGTTGAAAAGTGAGAAATCTAAATTGCGTCGGAAAAATGTTGAATTGGAAAATGAGCTTAAAAACATTAAGAAAATATAAAATTACAATTGCAATAATTATTTGAATTACGAAAAAGAATTTACCCGTTTTCATGAAAATTTTCAAAAGCTAGAAAAGGAAATTCTGACTTTGACGAAAAACAAAACTAAGTTGATTTGCAAAAATAACATTTTACAAAAAGAGTTGGAAATTTTTAAGATGTCCGAAAATTTCAAATGTGCAAACTTTGAAAGGGAATTGAACGAGGTCAAAGAAAATTTCAAAAGCCTTGAAAATGGAAACGTGATTTTGAAAAATAGCAAAACTAAAATTATTCGAATAAATCACGACTTAGAAAAAGAAATCCGAAAAGTCAAGGATTCTTAAAAACTTGAAACTGAAAAGGCCAGCCCTTTGAAACTGAGATGCTTAAAATTGAGACCAAGATAAAAAGGCTAGAAAATGAAAATATGGTCTTAAAAGGAAATGCTATTAGTCATTGTTCAAAGCTAATAAATGAAAATAATTTTTTAGAATCCAAAGTTAGCTAATTTGAGTTGATTATTTAAAAATTTTCAAAAGGAGAAAAGTCATTTAATATGTTATTAGGAAATCAACTGTTTGCAAACAAAAAAAAGGACATGGATTTGAAAAAGTGTCAATAGTTAAATAAATGACTAGTAATAACATGAAGGGAAGAAGTGTGATATCCAAATGCATAAAGTGTGGAAATATAGGACATAGAAATAATAATTGTCTAAATGGAAACAAACATAAAACCATTAAACAAATTTAGGTTCCAAAAGGTACAAATGTAAATTATCTTAAATTTAAATAAGTTTAGGTTCCCAAGGGTACAATTGTGAATATAAATGGTTTTATATAAAAACAAATTTGGGTACCATAGGTTATAAATGAAAATAAAGTGGTCCTTCAACCTTTGCTACGCCACTCATTTCTTCTTTGGTTTAGGTAGAAAGATGGGCTAAGGAACAACTACAATGGAGACAAATTTCAAATTGTTCTATTTGATTGATAAGCAAATATTCTAATGTTCCTTAACCTAGAAAAATGAGGTGGTGATCTACATACTTTGGAGAAAACAATGGTGAACAAGAACATGACAACGAAGGTAAGTAAAGGCATGATCTCTAAACTCTATTTTGATTGTTAATTATGTTTTGTTAACACTGCTGTAGTATAATTGCCATATCTCGAACACCTTAACTTTGATTTGCAAAATTCACGATTTTCTAGAAAATAAATAGAAAATTCTATAAATTGTATTTTATATGTTATTTCAAAATTTGAACTTAAACCATTGGAAAACTGCAAAACATTCAGTATATTGTTTGAAAACAGTTTTAGAAATTTCTCACACAGCTGTAATAATTCGATCATAAATTGAACAATTTTATTCCAAAATTTGATATTATTAAAGTTTTGGAAATCTAACTGATAGTACTACAACTTTACTATTTTGATTTTTTGCCGATCCATTTTGTTAAGTCTGGAAAAAACAACAATCATTTCAGTACACTACTTGAGAAGTATCTCAAATTTATGCAAACAAGTTGTAGTATTTCAGATATAACCTTTGAGCCATTCATCATCCTGACTTGAACCAATTTTGGTGAGTATAAATTTTGAACATCTAAAACTTTCATGTTTCGTGCTGAATCAAATTATGGAATTAAAGCTTTCAAATAGTGGTTTCAAATGGACTGAATTTGAAAAACAGAATTGTCGATTGATTTGGTGTAAAGATTAACTTTCATTGCCTTTCTTCATGACTAACAAAACAGTGGCTGGAGAATTTTTCATCGTGCATGCTTTTGTTTAATGTAATTGATTTTGCATCTATTTGACATAAATGACTTTGCTGGAAATTTTGTTAACCAATTCGAGTGATATTAAGGAGTACACAGTCTACTTGTTTAATAATATTTCACTTTGGGCAACTAGAGTACAAGTGGTATTAGACATCACTTCATTTGAGATCATATTTGCATTTTCAACTGATTTTAAAATTAGCAGACGTCGTTTTACAAAACCCCTTGTGGAAAATAGAATTTCACAACATTTTGGATTTAGAATTTTTTTTTCAAATAACTTACATTTTTTTCCTTGATTTGCTTTAATAAAATACTCTTGTTTACTTTAGTAGGGGATTTACTTTGAAAAAATGGTTGTTGACTGCTTGAACTGTTTGAAATTTATGAAAAATTATTAATAGTGATTGAGAAAGCGATGGGTAGTGATTAAATTATACTTCATAGCTACAAGAAGTATATGTTAAAAATTTCATGAAAATTGAACAAGTTTTATAATATTTTTAAAATTAGTACATATTCCATGATCATTTTTATCACTATCATCCCTCTTGCAATTCATACACCAAAATTTAATATAGCGTGCAAAAGTTGGTATTTCGAAAAACAAGGAATTATTTTTTATGTGTAATTTATAATTCTACCCCAAAGTCTCACTCTCATTTAAAAGTCCTCACGGATATGCATGAGTGGATAGCTTTAATATCTATGTATGTGCTTCTATTCTCATTTAAAAGTACTCGGGTTAATCATGGATGGAACTCGTATACATGAGAGGGATAAATATTCAAGTAGTTTTTAACCTTATTTAAAAGTTCTCAAGGTTATGCATGGTTAGAAATTACTTGACATTCGTTTAAACGTAACTACTAACCTTGTTTAAAAGTCCTAACGGTTACGTAGGGTTAGAAAGTGCTTAACATTTTTTGTAATACTTAAAAGAGTAATTTATAAATTTTTCCTTTATTAAAAGTACCACACCGCTGTCACTATATAAATTTCCCCTAAACCATAATCCATCGTCGCTCAAAAGGGGAATTTGTATCCAATAAATAAAATATTATGATTTTGTATGACTAATTGGAATTTGCAATAATTTTCCTCTCTATATGATTTATGGTTTTAATCAAAATTCATCATTGTTTCAATTATTATTATTATTTTGATGATAACATAAGGGGGGGAGGTTAAGATTTTGGTGGTTGAGTAATAACCTTACTGATATTCAAGAGTTTTTTTATTTTCGACGGCTTTTTGCAATTATTTTGACAGTCAATTTTTTCATTTTTTAATTGCATGCACTTATGTAGGGGAAGTCTAGCTGTAGAAGTAGTATATAAATAGTGGGAGCTTGATCATAACACATCAAACACATTTGTTTGTCACAAAATCTTAATATATGTTCGTTATCATCAAAAAAGGGAGATTGTAGAATATAATAGTTAATTATTTTTGTTAGAAGATAATAAACATATATGTGTGTGTGTGTATTTAAATGTGTTTGTTATAAAATCACAGATAGAAGTAAACAAATGAAATTTTATTTCAACAATTAGTTTATTTCAATACAATATTAACGGTACACGATTACAACAGGGCTTCCATAATATTTACACTTTCGAATACAATAATATTTTTCACTTTCATGTACAACACTACATTTTCACTCTCATATACAACACACTATCAAAAACACTCACTCACTTGAATTCAGTCTTTTCTATTTACTTGCTCCAACTGTCTTTTCTCTAATCATTTGCTTTCCTGTCAAATAAAAACGCAGTAAAAAGCAAAAGGAAACAAATTCAAACTGCAAAAATATTAAAAAAAATTGAACTCGACAATTGCCTCAGTCTATTGGTTTTGTTCTTTTCATATTTTGAAATAGGCACCAAAAATATCAACATTGTACATGACCAACCTATGACATGCACAGTGTATCATTATATATGCCATAAAGTTGAGCACATACACAAAACACGGTTGCATCAATTCAATTGCAGGTACAAAAACAAGGTTAAGCCCAAAGGCTCAACTGAAGTAATGCAAGGTCAAGATAAATAGCTCAACATAAGCAGTGCAAGGTTAAGCTAAATAGCTCAACACAAGCTCAAGTACATGCATATACAAGTGCACATATACAAGTGCATTTCAGTACATGCACCAGAGACGAACACAAGTGTGGAGGAGCAAGAAATACACAAGGATGCAAGTACCAGCATATACAAGTGCAATCAGCAAAACAAAGTGAAGCAACAAGTTCAAAGGCAAGTGCACAAGTGGAGCAATGCACAGAGTTGAGCACACAAGCATGCAAATGGTGCTAGAGGTGCAACCAGGTCGAGCCAACAAGCCCAACAGCAGCAATGCATAGCATAACTTTTGTTCTTCAAACACTATCGATTTCATTCAACATACATCTACATGAACATCAATGTGCAGCAAGCTTAAAATCCAAGCAAGTGCACCACAAAAGAACGGTTAAGGCAAAACCGATATAGCAAGTGCACTTATAGACATGTACAGGCCAAATCAGAAGCACACAAGCACAAGTGAACAAAGCGGACAAGCATATGCAAGTGCAACATCAAAGCAATATAGGAAAGTGCACAAGAAATGCATAAGGATACATACCACAAACTCAAACACTAAACTCGACCAAAGGCAGAAAAACAATTCCAAATGTTTCAGCAGGTTCGAATTAGATACTGGGATAAACAAGTATGCTAACATATCTGATAAGAACAACAGCAGCAGCATTGTTAATAAAGACAAGTATGTGCATCACAAAATATAAAGCAAGCAAGGAACCAGGGGACAAGCACAGTTTTAGTTCAACTGTAACAACCCTAGATTTTTGCATATATTTTAAATTTGACTTTATTTTTATTTTGAAATTATTTTTAAGCTTGTTTCATTTCAAACATTTAATTTTTAAATATAAATGCTGATTATTATGTGAGTTATAGTTTCAAACTGATATAAATTGAATATTTTACCGAAAAGTGAAATGCTGGTCAAACTGTTCAATCTTTGACTTTTAAACTTCAAATTTAAATTATATAAAATCTTAAACTTATCTTTTATTATGAAAATAGATGTAATAACTCGAACACTGCTTTTTGTTTCGTTGAAAACGGAGTTAAACTGTAAAAGTTATGTATATTTCAATATTGAGTGCAATTTGTTTTATTCTGCAATTTTGTTATTTTAAATTGTATAAATTATATTTTCTTTTTCATATTTTATTTTAATATGTGTTAATATGTTATTTTATGTATATTTTTATCTTTTAATAATTTTAAAGTGATAGTATAATTTTTCTAAAGTTTACTTGAATTTATTTCAATTTTTGAAACCTAGTTTCCATTTTCTTTGCTATTTTCTTAATTTAATTATATATAATTAAAATTTATTTATTTATTTTGTGAATTCATTTTTATTTTGTGTTCTTATCTTTATTTATAAATACTTTTCAAGTACATAAAATTATTCCAAAGTTCATTGCATTTATTTTTCATATTTTCAAGACTAGTTGAAATTTTTGCTGTTTTACTTAATTAAATTATATATAATTAATAATTAATTAATTTATTTTTGTTTATTTACTAAATTTTCATATTTTATCTGAGTTTATATATATATATTTCAGTTATTTAAAAATTAAAAAGAAAATAGAGGAAATTTGAAGAGTTTTAAACTTTTGGAATTCCTAAGCCTTTTCATCTCCCGACCTTTACTTTTCTCAACTCCATTCTTTATGATTTTTGGCCGTACCCTTCTCTATTCTTTTCAGCTGCATTATCTTCTCTTTTTCACGAAAATTTCATCCATTTCTCAAGAAAAAACATAAGGCCATCTCTCCTCCTTTGATCAAAAGATTTGGTAAAAGTTTCTCTTCATTTATCTTGATTTCTCTTGTTTTTCTATGGATCTTGCACTTGTTTTCAACATGTTATGGCCGGCCCCACCTACTCCAGCAGCTAGGCCGACCCCACCACCACCATAACCAGCCACCACCACCTCCAGATCACCATCCCATCAGGCTGACCTTCCCTAGGCAAGAGATCCATCCAAACTTTCTCAAACAATCATCTTATGTTCAAAGCCGACCATACCCTTCCCCTATCACCACTTCCACCTCCTTTGCCGCCACTTCCACCACCACCCCTTGCTTTGACCTGACCACCACCCACTGCCACACCACCCACCACCACCTGAGCACCAGGCCGAACCCATAGGACCCCTTGGCCAAACCCATTGTGGCTTGAAGTTGATGATAGTTGCCTTGAAATTGTAGATCCATGCACCTACTTTTTGCACCACCTTTTAGACTATGTTAGGCCGACCATATAGACTCAAGACCAGACCCAAAATTCCACCTTTTCCAGTACATTTCAGACCTATAACTAAAATATAGGAAGTTGAATGCAAGTGCAATGATTTTGGACTTGTTTTATACAATCGTTTCTAGCATTGTTTAATGTTATCTTGTGTTGAAACTTATGTGTTGTTATACTTGTTTTGTTGAATGTATCCAAGGAGATTCATCTTTGGCCCTCTCACTCAAATCATATTCATGTTGTCGTGCCTTCGAAGATTTTGTGTTGTGTGTTTTGGTCTATCATCTCCAGCTTAAACAAGTGAGTAATTCTCACCAGACGATGTGTACTTATATAACTAGTAAACTGACACCATTTGAATCTGTAAAATTATATCATCCTGTTATAACTGTTATATTATGATCATATAATGTTTATCCCTATTATTACATATGTTATATCATCCATTACTGTTATATGATGTTATTCTGTTCATTTTTATCAGTTTATCACACTGCAAGTTCCCTGTAGATTAGAATCACTATGGGTTGAAATGATACATACCCGAACAGACTTTAGAATAGGGAAAGATCGTTATGGGCTGAAATGATAAGCCTGAGCGACTTTTTATTTAACTTGGGATTGCGGGTTTGAAATGATAGAACCTGGTTTTCTTTGTAAACTGCGGATTGAAATGATACATATCTGTATCACTTGACCTAGGCTAGAAAATTTTATACAGACCCGTGGTTTATATATTTTTCTGAAATTTTTAAAATATTTTAAAAATGTAAATATTATGATATTTTGATTTAAATTTTATTAAAATGATTTCTATAAAATATTTGTGATTTTCTACAAATTAAATAAGTGAATTAAGTAAATGGTGAAGTAGAATTTGAAATATAAGTTAATTTTGGAATTTATGATTTTGTTTATAAATGGAATTTATGTAAAGTAAGAAAATATGACAAATTTGATTTAAAGGATGAATTTAATGATTTTATTTAAGTAATAATAATTTTTAAAAAGTGTTAATGATTTTGTATAAATTAAAATATGAAATAAATGAATATTTAAGCTGAATTTGGAAATATAACTTAAATTGAAATTTTGTGAAATTTTGTTAAAAGTGAAATTTTAATTAAGTAAAATAAATGGAAATAAGTTATATTTTGGAAATTTAAAACTTAGTTGTTAAGTTAAGAATTTAATTAAAGAAATGAAAATTTAATTGTTATTTAATTTGATTTTGTATGGAAATTGGACTTTATAAAATCATAGAAATAAAGGTATTTAAATGATTGTTTTAAAATGTGAAAATATATGATTTTATAAGTTAAAAGGGTTTATATTAAAAGTTAATTGTTTGTGAAATCGTAATTAAACTCTGAATTTGATTTGATAGTATTTTTGAAATATAATGTAAAGATATTACAGCATAGGTAAATGTTGTAGTTGTTTTAAATGAACTAAATAGCAAAATTTGAACTAAGGGTTTTTATAGCACTTTGTTAGTGCTATAGTTGTTAAATTTAACTAAAATTTTAATTGAAACTAAATTAAGATATTACAGCATTTTAAATGTCGTCTTTTGTTAATGAACTGTTTTAAAACATAACACTACATAGCATTTCCTAAGTGCTGTGAAAGTTGAAATTTTCATTGTTTTAATAAACTTAAATGAATAAATGATCTTTGAAAAGGATTAAATTCTGGAAATTAAATATTTAATTATTAAATATAATGAATTGACTTTAAATGATTTAAATGGAATAGTTGATTTTGGAAATACAACTATTTTGAAATATGATTAAATGGTATTTAAATTTAAATTAAATAGATGATGCTTTGAAATGATATTTTGATATTTTGAAATGAATTTGAAATGATATTAAATCTTGGAATAAATAATTGAAGTTTATATTAGTATGAAAAATATTTGGTTTAATTGTAATTTTAATCTATTTAAAAGATATTAGACTTATGAAATATGGGATAATAAAGCTTTGGAATTTATTTTATAATTTGAATAGTTATTTTGTGGATTAAATCTATATTTGAAATTTTATAAGATTTGAAATGGTCTATGGAAATTTAATTGAAATAAATGATTGAATTGAATTGAAACTTTGGAAATTTTAATACTTGATTTGAAAGTATAATAATTACACTTTTAAATGGTTTAAATGAATTATTTTGATTGAAATATATACTAATTAAAAAGGGTGACTTGAAATGATAATAAATGAATGATATCTTTAAATTTAAAAAGGTACTTAAAGTTGAATATTTGGATTTGAACTCCAATGATGATTTGAAATGAAGTTTTGAAAGGATATGATATTTTGATATATTAAAATGATTGAAATGAAGTTTTGAAAGGATATGATATTTTGATATATTAAAATGATTTGAAATGAAGTTTTGTAAGGATATGATATTTTGATATATTAAAATGATTTGAAATGAAGTTTTGTAAGGATATGATATTTTGATATATTAAAATGATTTGAAATGAAGTTTGAAAGGATATGATATTTTGATATATTAAAATGATTTGAAATGAAGTTTGGAAAGATACGATATTTTGATATATTGAAATGATTTGAAATGAAGTTTTGAAATGATATGATATTTTAAATATATTGAAATGGTTTGGAATTGATTAATCTTTATTTTGATAAAGATTTGGATTTGAAATTCTATTTTGAAGTATAAACTGTTTTTGAATTATAACCACGGGTTATAATAATGATTGGTTGTTAAAGAGACCGGGATCGGATATGGACATACTCTCTGTCGATACCGAAAACCACTTTGACAACTGTGTACGCGGTGGAGTTTCCAGAATGAAGTAGGATGGTGGCGATGATCCTAAGGTATATACGTGGACCCAACTCCCGTGAGTTGGCATAAGGTGGCTAAAACAGGAGCGATCGACGGGCCAAGGAGGTAGCACCTCTTATCGGACACACTTCTTCGATACCATTCTATTACTTGTGATTGATTTGGTGCGCACCCTTGATTTAGGAGTGTTGTTCGAGGTGGGCGGTAGTGGATGCTATGCGTCACCACCAGTCCGGATGCGTAATTGGTATATCTACCCTGGCATTGCCTTGTGTGCCGTGTCACCTACCATATCGAGCTTTACTACGATTTGTGATTTCTCCCATAGCCTGTGGAGTATCGAGGGTAGCCCCCATTTTGGGAGTATGCTAATACTGGATAGACTATTGGGACTATTACGTGTTAAGGTGGAAAATGTAAAGCCTTAATGCTATTTAAAAGTATGTTTATTTTATGATTAGACATTATTATAATAGCGAATATTACTACATAGTAGATAGTTTAACGGATCCTTAAAGAACGGGTGATCCCAAGCATTCTTTAAGTTGCTTGTACCATTATTACAGTTCACTTGAGTTGGTTTACATTATATAAGTATATATTGTCCTGACTCGAGTGTTTTGTGTTTTTCTTTACGCTCGGATCAGCCTGAGTTATTCACAGATTTGGATTTCCACTCTCTTGGAGATTTGAATCGCTAGAGATTATCTGCTTGTCATGTCCTATCTATTTCAGTTCCGTTGTTCTACTCAGCTTGTACTTGGTTATTTATTGAGACTTCTGTTGTACTCTATTTTCTTCTGTTATATCTTATGTAACTCTGATATATTTATATAGTAGCTTCATGAACTACTATTTCTTTTACTTCCGCTGCATTATTTTACTCTGTGTCTGTGATCTGTGATTATATTTATTTACTGTATATTCTAAGATTTGCCAAATTTTATTTACAACGTGGTATTTTGAGCAATTCAAGTCCGACATGTGCGGATGCGAATGGTTGAAAATATCGGGTCGTTACATCAACCATCAACATGTCAATAGTTCAAGATCACGGTCATAAGACAATTTCGCACAAATATACATACAAATGTATGTATGTATATACATGAAAGTTTGGAGCATCACATAAGCAATTCAATTATAGGTGAACGATCTCAAAATCTGTCAGGAACAAGCTCAAAAGAATGAAACAATAAATAACACAAAAAGGAGAATTTTACATGACGATCAAGTCAAGCACAGTTCCTAAAATATGTGAAAAATTCAAAATTGAACAAGTAAAAAAAATCAGGAAATTGAACGATTAAGGATATCAACTGAAAAATTCAAACCGAATAGTCGAACCTAGCATATACGAAATATAAGGAATCGATCCCCATAAATACCAATCATCATCGGCAATTTTCAAATCAGTCGAGCTAAAATTAAAATATCAAAAAAGGAAAAATAATTCGTACCAAAAGCCAGCATCGATTACTCAACACTTGAAGCAATCGAAGGCAGTAATCATCTCGTGAATCAAGCAATCGATCAATAAGAAAGACAAGGGTAATTTTCTTCAATCGATTGACAATAGGCTTCGGCGGCTTCAATCTGAAACCCTAATTTGAGAACGAAGGAGGAAAAAGGATTTGCTTGCAAATAAAAGAAAACAGGCTGAAGAATATACTCATACTTTTTATTCGATCGTATTCTATTTACATTAGCTTTTGTATTAGGGTTTTATTTAGTTTTCTTTTATTGTAATTTGCTTTTTAAACTTTATAAAACTCTAGTTTTAACTAGGATCGAACTACGGGGTGTAGTTCGGGAAATTCTCAACTCGGGGATAAAGTTGAAGCAGGGTTTTGAGCGTAGGGTTAGAAAAATCAGGTAAGCAATAGTCATAGGTTTACATGGACCATAAGCAGTCGATTGTTTAATCTTAGTAGAAACCTTGGGGGCAGCAGTAGGCAAATATTGCTGAAGCTGGGTAAATCTATGTGTTGTTTTTATTTTTGCATTTGCTCTATTATTATCCGTGCTGTAATTTTTTGTTATTTTGTGAATTTATTATAAACCATATTCATCCCCATCTAGGACTAATTAGATCCTACACTTTCCTTATTCTGAAATATGTTTACCCAAATCATACTTTCCAAACTTCCTCACACAAAGATTATATAGTTCAAACCATACTTGAGTAGAAAGACATAAGGTGGCGTTCACTCTTCACTATTCCAGGAAGTTCCACCTAATACTATATCCTTCCAATTCAACCATTGATTGAAAAGGTCAATAAATTCTCCTGTTACTTCTTATCTCTATCCTAACTATTTAAATGCTTACTCCAAATTCCATAGTTGATTTTGTCCTAGTGTGTTGTTTAATTATATTTATCTAACTCCGATCTATTTCTTTTCTTTTAAGTTTAAATGATAGTCATAATATTTTCATTTTACCTTTTTAAATCAAAAACTTTGATTTTAACATCATTTCCACAAAACTAGTTGGTTTTTGAAACAAAAAACCCTCCATTCATTTTCAACAAACGTTTCCTTTTTTACTAAAATCATGATATTTTCTTTAATTAAACAATCAAAACGGTTAAGGTTAACGCAAAATGTACATGAAACACACCTTCCAAAAAAATCTTTTATAAATAAGGAACTTATACAAAAGCATATTTTTAAAGATAATGTGGTATTTTTAACTTATTATTATTATTTTAGAGTTTGACAAGAACATCGATAAAAGACATTTTCAAGTACTACATTTCTAATTTATAAAAGGAGTTCAAAAGTTGGGTCTTGCATGCTTCTCTAATTTTTATTTTTATTTTTCAAAAGTTCTATTATTAAAAGCAAAGTGCACATTGAGAGTAAGTTTAACAATGTGTCCAAAAGACAAAACAAAAGCTTTAAAACGGTTATTGAAAATTCATTTTTTATCAAATTCTCTAATTTCTCCCTTTAAACAAATTTCATAAAGTTTGTCTAATTATTTTATATAAAATCATAAACCCGCATTTTTTATTTAAAATATCAGAATTTACTGTTTCTAACTTTTAGAAAACATTTTCATTGGTTTATCACTTAAATCAGTAGACAACAACTACCTAATTATCTAAGCACACTTATACCTAACCATGCTTTAAGTGCATAAGGTTACTGTCCTTCTTTCCAAAGATGGTTAACTCGAGTTCATTTTCCAATACGGTGTCCAACTTCACTATGGAAATACTTTAGCCATACCTTTAAGTTAATAGGAGTCCTTGCAACTACTATCAATATGAGAATAGGGTTCCACTTTAACTAGGGAAATGTGCCTTAAGTTTGTAAAGTCCTCCTCCAAGTTCCCCTTATGCTATCGACATCATATTCTTATTTTATGAGTCTCGTGGTACTAATCTTCTTCACTTACCCTTAAATCCATAATAACTTGCTACTGCTAGTTGTTATAGAAAACCTCTACAAGCCTTTCTTTATGGGGTAAACCACAATAAATGCGAAAAGTTTGGTTTTCACCTCAGCTGTTATAACCTTAACATTTATCATGACCCCCAATTATTTGTTTGTATAAGGGATAAGCCAACAACTACCTTATGAGTCAAAATGTATAGGATGTTATGTATTAATATACGTACTAGAAAATTATAATTGCGCTCCCTTAGTTAGGTTAGGCTCATCTTATCTCCTTGCTTGTAGATACCGGTGGAACCATTTAGGGATGTTCCCTCTTGGAATCTTAGCTGCATTACCAGAGACATAGCCATCCTCTAAAAATTGCACACTCTCACTATCTTTGATTGAGAATTATTTTCAACTTTCCCACATATAGTATTAACAAAGATAATTGATTGTGATTGTAATAAATCTTTGAAAAACTACATGTGCATATTCTCTTTGAAAACTTACTGAAAACTCTTTTGGAAAAAAATTTCAAGTGTGTCACTCAATGTGTTCCTAAATCCTAGGAAATCTTAAACGTAAGCTCTAATATCAAGTGTAACAACCTGCACTTCCCGACACACCGATCCAAGGCTTAGGGTGATTTTCGGACTCACGTCAAGCCGAAAAATATAAGATTTTAGGATTTTAAACCATTACAGAGCACAATTATAAAGGTAAATTCTAGGACATTCTACATTTTTAGATCTCACAGCAAAAGGAATTAAAATATAAGTACTGATAATAGACATTTCAAAAAAAAGTCTCCAAAATACTTAATTTTCATATACAATGTTTCCAAAGTATAATATAAGTTTTAATAGACATTTAATACAATATAAAGCTACATGAGGAATAATGAAGAATATGAGAACTCCAGCGTTTAGCTCCTTTCTCCTCATACTATGCCCAATCAACTGCTAACATATCATCCTGTGGTGTGGAAAAGTAAAAAGGAAAAGGGCTGGGTTAGACAAAAGTTCGGTGAACGAGTATAGGTTCAATATATGATGATCATGTATAGTTGACTTTAATTCGATTCTATGTGACTTAGGGTGTTCTACAAGTGTCTGTGTACTCCTAGGGTCCTTTTCTTAAGGGTTTTTATCAAACACACACCTACACTACAACTTGTGCAGGCTCCTACAAGGATCAAACTATGGTTCAAACCTCAATAACTAACGATTGGCCACCGCTACTAGAGCTACTCAATATGGGAACACTGCTACTAGAGCTACTCAATATAGGAATAAATTTCCCATAACTACGACTACAGCTAACCCAATTATGCATTGAGGGGGAGCCCGCAATGCCGACTCGTCGATATGTCTCATTGACTACATCTATGTCCACCTCTCGACTATAGTCTGTGCCTCTTCTGCATGCACTGGGATCAATCAACAACAAAGTATCACACCGTGTTAGAATCGTGAATACCAAGGAGTCCCATTGTGTCAGGCCCACACACTTCATCGGGCATCAGTCAGTGTTGCGCATCCACCGTGGAACCTCCTATTAGTGTTAATTGTGATAGAATCGCCCCCAATGGGTAAAGTACATTTACGGACCCTGCAACGTCCTAGCGTTATCTCATAGGGAACTAACTTCCCTATTATCCCAAACATCCACACAAATTAATACAAAATACTTAGACATACAGTTAATAGTTTATATTTTAACCCGAGCCTCAGGTCGAGGTTCAGATTATGCATTTTAGCCTTTAACCGGTCGACCGCTACACCTTATCGATCGATCGCTTGTGGTCGATCGCTCAGGGTGAACAGTCGATCGATCGTAAGGTAAATTGTAGGGTTTTCAAATTTTAATGATTCAATTTTACTTATTTATTGATTCTATCGATTTGATTTACACGGTGAACCCAATGCATCAATTTACACTAACTAGTCTTTGCAATTTTTTACATTTCAGTTGCATGGATTTATGCCAGATTAATTATACTTATTTAATTCAGGGTTAACCAATTTTTAGGGTTTCAATTCAATAAAAAAGGGGTTTAAATTGGGTTAAAAAAGTGAGATTAGTCAATTTTTACCAATTTCAATCTCTAATTCAAATCTCGGGTTTAACAATTAGGGTTTACAGTTTAACTACCAACATCCTAGATCAGATAGAATATATTAAAATTAACTGTAAATAATCAACTATTAAACTTGTTCTCACTCACCTAGGATCTAAGCTCTGGCTCTATGCTTCGTCGGAGAATTGCACCCGTTAGCTCGCCCCCTCCTTGATCCGATTTACTAGTGTTCTCTTGCTTTGATTTTAATTTATTTTTGAAAGAAATTTTATAAGTGGAGAGAAGAAATTTTGACAGAGTTTTGAAATGTTATAATTTCTAATGAAATTAGGGTTAGCTTGGGTGTTAGTTTATAGGGGTTGGAGATTGATTTTGAGCGTTGGATTTAACCTATGGAACCTTTAGTTTTATCTTATACGCACATCAATTACTTGGCAACAAAGAAAAATTCTCGGTTAAATCGTCTCCGTCCAAATTTGCACTCTAGATCCGAAAATAGAAGCTAACCGATCGACTGCTTCATGTCAACCAGCACACCTTAGGGTGTCGATCGATGACATTGTTTATTTAGGAAGCTTTATATTTTTAGTTTATTTTGTTTGCAAATTTTCAAACATCTATAACTCCTCCTTTCTAACTTCGATTTCTAAGTTTTATATTTGAAAATTATCTAGAAAATCGTTACGAATGTAATGACGCAAGTTTCGTAGCCAAATTGGACGTTTGTGAAAATTTCATTTTAGCCCTTGTTATATTTAAATTTAATTTTCTTATTAAATTTTCAGCTAAATTATTGGGGTGTTACAACTCAACGAGTCCAATTATCTTCAACCTAAGGCATAACATCATTACACATAGTTAGGTTCCCAAGAAGTTGACCGGACCTAAGGTGAAGCTTCATCCCTTCGGCTATAGAGAGATTGTTCTCAAGTAAAGCAATAGATCGACGATGCAATTCAATAAGGTCATGAATTTTTGTGGAGGAGAATCATATTTTGCTTTAATGATTTTTCTTAATTCCAGATCTAAACGGTATATGTAGAGGTGGATTAAAAGAGAAGGTTACTCACATTAAAGCCTCTCACTTTATCACATTTATGCTTAAATTAATTCTTTTATTAAGGGAAATTTACATTTATTCCACTTTGTATTTTTTAATCTAAACTCTAGTTTTATCTAGAATTGAGCTACAAGTGCGTGGCATGATAATTTTTGACTTAGGTATGAAGTCGAAGCTGGATTACTAGGTGTATTATTAATACATTCAGGTTAGCAAGGATTACAAGTTACAGTTGTTGTAAGCATTGAATATTTAATTCTACTTGTAATCTTAGGGGCAGTGGTAGGTACTAACGGGTTAGTGGCAGAAACTAGGTATATTTATGTATTCTTTACCTTTTAGATTTATGTTTCGCGTTTTATTTTATCTATTTATCCATGAAAATTATAAATATCATATTTCCCCATATAGGGCATATTGCATGATCCTAACAAGCCTCTCTAGACTAAGGTTTTAGAGATCATAAGTTCGATCCCCCAAGATATCGAAATGAGTACTTCACTTGAATAAAGAAGCTCTTATTCTCAAAAATAATTATAAATATTATACATAAATAAATTAAAAATGATTTAAATTATAATATGAAGTGTAAATGGTCTATAAAAGATTACAGTTAAGTTATAATATTAATCAAAATGTGTTAGTATCACTAGCCAAATTAGTAAGTGGTTTGATGTTTTAGACCGAGGTTCTAATGGTCATAGGTTCGAACATTTAAGACATCAAAATGAGTGCTCTGCTTGAATAATAAAGTGCTTGTCATATTCTCGAACATTATATTAACTAAAGTGTTCATTAAAAATACATACACACACATAAATACAAGATTTAATATTATATTATAAATGTTATAATTAAATAAAAGAATCTTATTTGATGTTTAAAAATAAAATAATGTGATTTTAAAAGTTAAAATTGAAATAATACCCATTATAGACATAAGTAATGAATATATATGTATACATTTGTATATACATACAAAATGATAAATGATGTCATTAAGTATTATGAATACGTATCATTCCATATAAACGATAATTATTATCATTATTATTTTAAGATGTTGAATTTAAGATAATTTTGCTCTATATCATTTACAATATATATAGAATACTACCACACTTTTGATTTTTGAGCACCCTCAAGCCATTATCTATGTATAATGATGTTTATGTTGTCTCTATAAGAAAATTGCACTTTGTAACTTTGTTCTGCGCCCTCAAGGATTATAAAGTTTACCCTCAGGCAATCATGAAATATATGTCATGAGTTTCTAATGTACTTTATGATTTATTGAGCACCCTCAAGTCATAAAGTTGATCGGGAGAAAAATAATGTATGGTGGGGAGTTATATATGAGATATAATAAATAATGTATTATTTAACATTCATGAGTACTCTAATTTGTTAGTCGCCCTTAAGATTGCAGTAAGATGATAAATAAATCCTAACGATCACTAGAGTAATTTATAAAATTCCCGCATCTCTTTTAGGATTTTAAAGAGATGTCGATACTGATGGAAGCCTTATTAGAAAAATATAAAAAAACCACTCTAATAAGTAATAAAACATATGTAATATTATAATAATCAACTTTAATAAATTTGCATGGCTAATGTAACTAGTAGTAGTACTATTTGTTGATTAAAACATATTAAGCGAACTCAACTAAAGATTGAGTAAGAAATTTAATACTTGCTAATGAACTAAACTTTTGGTATGTTGTCGGTATAAGGCCCATGGAGGAGCTAAATGGTATAACCATTTAAACTTTCAAGTCTTAGTCGCTTAATTATAATTTTGTTTGTTGTTATGTGTTGTCCATTATGTCTATGAGCTCCAAAGATATTATAAAGGTATGGATATTCAATCCAGATTTGATCACCTTCAAAAAAATTATGGTGAACAACCACGTTCTATAAGATACGCTGATGAAATTGTTTTATTTGAAAGGAGCATGTTAACCATAGTACAAGATTACGTGACAAATATGATTGAGTGCACTAAAATGCTGGTTGAGCTAAAAACAACACTAGACTAAGAACAACAGACATACTTTATTATGTCAATTTGATATATTTTCTTGAGTGCAGCTTATATGATCTCCTTAACATGATGAGGATGAGTGAGTGCATTATGAAATAGAATCTAATGTAGTCTCATAGTAAATGGTTTGTCTTTTAAAGGTTTGACCATTAAGAAGAGAAAGCGAAAATTTAAGAGTGGAACTAATATAGGCACAATTGGGACAAAGTGAGGTTTTCATGGTGATTCATCAGTCACAGAATTGTATCAAATATTTACAAACGTTTAAGAAGAAACAAGAAATACGATCTCTATTCCAAATGTGCTTATTTCATAGGACATTGTCCTTTATAATACATGTTTCTTGAAATCTTAGACTGTAGATCCAAAACTACAAAATGTAAGTTGTTACTACTATTATTTCGAAGATCACAATGTCGCTCTACATCAACAAAGGTTAATGGACGATGTCGCAAGTCATCAATCAAGCTAAGGATATCGAATTTTATCAATGTCGCATACCACTTATAAAGATGAATAAATGATTCTGAATCTCTCATACCATCATTAAATGATGTCGAATGAAGCTAATGCCATATCTCACCAAGGCAGTGATGATGCTAGAGAAATATATGTCGAAAGCCATCAATGTTATAGCGACATGATATATCATTGATGCCACATCACATTGATGTCGCATTCCATCAATGTATCCATAAAACCAGAAGAATCAATGTCGCTTCAGATTGGTACTGCATCTCTCTAATGCCACCTTACTCTAATGTCATCCCTCAAGTGATGTCGCATCTCATTGATGTCGTCTCTTATCAATGCCGCTTCTCTTTGATGGTACCTTTTATCAATGTTGTTCCTACAATTTTCGCATAAGGGTTGTTGCATTATGTTGTTTCCTAAATTGATGCCAAAGACTAACAAGGCAAGTGTAGATGTCGATGCCGTGATTCATCAACATGTACAAAGAATGTCATAGATCATCACATCAAAACAATATCCCAATTACCATCAAGAAAGCTATTAGTGCCAAAAGTCATTGATGCTGACACCATTAGGCAAATGAATGCCAAAGTTCATCAAAAAATATAACGTCATGTACCATCAATATGGTTAATGCCGAAGGTCAAGCATGTTGCATGGACACGTGGCAACCATGCCACACCTCTCGATCCTTATAAATACGAACCTAGGGGCATGAAAGAAGGGGTAAATCATTCCTTTCTCACTTCTTACATTTTAAATGTTTTAACCCTAACATCAATTTGGGGATTTTGGTGTACTTGTATACCAATCGCACATAAGCCCTTATATATTCAACTATTGCATAGCATATGAATAAAGATTATGACTTATAGCTTTTTTTGAGTTCCAAAGCACTAGTGATTTTTTAACCATTACTTGCTTCAAATTCTTAAACATCCATAGTCTCGACTTCTACTTGTATGAGATTGTTCTACGTTGAGACCATGACATGAATTTGGGCATAACTTTGAACATGAACAATTTATAACTTCATCATGGACTTGAACGCACTAAGCATATTTACCTAGGCCTATTCTCAACCAAGTATCGCTTTTTCTAACACTCGTTGAGGTCTATAAGGAACAACCAAGCCTTTTTCCAACCAAATTCCTCTTTCTTTACACTTTTTAGGTGTTAGTGAAGAAAATCGTTAACATTTTGATGCTAGAAGGAGGGCTCGAACCTCCTACCTTGTGGTTAACAGCCACAAGTGGAACTACCCTCGACTAACATATATAAGGCTTAAAGGACTTATCCCTACCAAGCATATCCCATTAAGGAACCATTCCAAACCCTATCTAACCTTACTTGGACAATGGCTAATTCTAAACAAGGATTTTTCGAGCCTCGAGTAGTTAGGCCAACCTATGAAATCACTGGTGATCCTCAACTTCATGAGGAACAAGTACTAAGAATTGTATCATTACAAATCATGAAAGATAAGAGAAGACAAGTAACTTCTTATGATCCGGACAAATGGAGCCTAAACCCATTTCACATAGGGCTAGCACCAATCTTTGCTTTGAGAAAGAAGGATAAAAAGGACAACATCTTTATAGAAATGAGAAAGAGAATTCAACTGTAAGCAAAGGGAACCATTTTTGAAGGAGAAATAACAAAGGACTTTAACCGATTCACTCAAAAGTGGAAAAATGTGCTTAACCATTCCCATAGATTAGACAAAGCTCAAAACTCTTTAAAGAGGAAATTTCTATAGAAGCTAAAGAGCCCGTTACAAACAACAGAAGAGCTAAATGGAATTCAAAGGAATCATCTTCCAAGAGTTCACGACTTTCGAAGAACTATTTTCTTACTGCTTCTTATAAGGATAGTTGCTTCTTAACTAAGGAAAGGATAAACTATTGGCCTTCTCAAAAGAAGTGACCAAAATATGAACGAAATCTTGGAGGATAATATTGTCATTATCACCACTCAAATGGCCACGACACTAATCAATGTTGAAGCTTGGAAGGAATGATCAATAGTTTCCTAGGACAAGGAAAGCTTAAAGAGTTTGTAAAATGATATTGAACAAATCGAGAATAAAGGAAGAATTCTCTACATAAAATAAGTATATCTACATGGTTAAGGAGGAAAAGAAACTCCTAAAATAAAGGAAAAAGGCCTTTGATCCCGCTAAGATGGCCTGGTCAAAGCGCCTCCTAGAGGAAGGTCGGAGTAAGCCTTTGGTCTCGCCTAAGATGGCCTGACCAAAGCATTGACTAAGCCTTCGGTCTCACCTACATGGCCTGGCCGAAGCATAAGCCCTTATTCTCGCCTGAAAATATCATGTTTAAGGCACCTCTTTGAGGGAGGTCAGTGTAAGCCTCTGGTCCCGCTTGAAAATGGCCTGGCCAAAGCATCAGCAAACCTTTGATCTCGCCTACATGGCCTGGTCAAAGCACCTCCTAAAGGGAGGATGGAGTAAGTGTAACGATCCTATTTTTGAGTAACATTATTTAGGATATTTAATTGGTTAAATTAAATAAAATAATGTGATGATTAGGGGATTGAGGTTTGTAATTAGTGAGGGTAGCCGTGCTATGTTAACAAATGAACTAACATGAGTTAAAATAAAATAAGTTAGGGAAGTTAGATAAGGGACAAAATAGGAGTAAGTAGATCCTTATACCCTAAACCCTTACACTCATTCATTTCATACGTTCATTTGCAAAAATTAAAATTAAGAGGCCGGCCACCATTAAGCAAGAACAAGAGAAAGATAAGCAAAAGGAAGAAGCTAAATAAACTTAAACCATTCTCAAATCTCAAACTCCTTAATCACAAAGCTAAGGTGAATAATGACTACATCTCATATTTTCTAATTGTTTTCAGTTTTAGGCTAAATCCGAATTATTTTGCAAGGTTTTGTCATGTTTTGATTGTTAAAATCAATATACATTCTTATTAATGATTTATGATATTTCATATGGATTTTATGATATGTTTTTATTTGAAAACCCTTTTAAATGACATCCAAATGCCTTGCGATTTTAGATTTAGTTCAGAAATGATATTTTAGATATGGGGTTCAATTTTCATAATTTTCCGAATTAATGTGGATTTTATATTAATTTTCTTATGAGGAAAATGGATATTTGGGTTTAAAATAATTTACGGCTAAATTATATATGTTTTGGGTCTGAAATTTATATATGTTAGAAAACATATTAAAAATGATTTATAGGAATTTTTGTAGAATTTTCCTAAGTGTTTTAATAAATATATAAAATTATTTAATTTGGACTTAAATGTTTTATATATTTATAAAAGGAGAAGGGTTGTTTTGTAAATAAATCAAATTGGTTATTTTTGAAATTTCAGCAGAACTTTTAGAAAAGTAAACTAGCAACCAATAACATTTTGAAAAACAAGGCAGGTTGTTGAAAAGATTACTTTAAAAGGCTAAAAATCATATTTTACATTATTTTTACATGTTTCGCCACTATCGGCACCTAGATTCCGACTGGGTACTTTCGCCTCCATCACCATGGAAACCAATGCACATAGTATCAGTGACTTGGTACATAGTGAATTGGATATAGGCAGAAGGTATTAGGTCGAAACAAGAGGTTCCGATGGGGTCGAAGCGCTATTTTGCTTTCAAATGGAAATGTGCCTGCTTTGCTTTCGAAAGTAATGCTTTCGACTTGGTTGGCTTCCGACTGGTTCAAATTGATTTAAATAATGGTTTTGAATGAGGTTGCGCCTTTTGTTTTAAGTAAATGTTTTCGAAGGGGCTGACACCCCTTGCTGTCGCTTTCTACCTTTCAAAGCAAACGGTTTCAAAAGGATACTTTGTTTTCAAAACCTAGCCACTTCTCCAATGCTTTCAAAGGGTTGGTTTCGACACCACCACTTCTTCACTTAGGAAATAGCTTTCGAAAGAGTGTTTTCGACTTAGTTGCTTTATGACCCTTTTTTCGTTGAAGGTAAAACCCAATGGTTTCAAAAGGAAAGGTTTTTAATGGTTTTGAAAGGTTTCCACATGTTTTACTTGAACCCAAATGCTTTCGAAAGGTTTGATGGATTTAATACTTTTGAAAGGTTTAAGTTAATGGTTTCGAAGGGGTGGTTCCCCAACGGTTTCGAAAGGTTTTAAATGGAAGGTTTCCAATGTTTTCAAAAGGCAATGTTTATGTGTTTTAAAGACTGGATCCTGGCTTACCATTACGATGCGGACCCTTTTCATGCCCTCCACTTCGCTCCTCTCTCCAAGCCCTCACCCTTTTGGTCGGGTGTTCTTGCATCAGTTGATCGCATTAAACCTCTTTTTCAAGTGAAGCTTGGCGATGGCGCTAAATGTCTCTTCCGGTTCGACTACTGGCACAGCCTCTCCCCACTCCATCGCTCCTTCCCATCCCTCTTCTCCTCCTCCAATCGTCCCCTTTTGTCAGTGGAAAATGCCATCAACCTTGGCCTACCCAGCCTTTGCCCCCCTTCCCTTTTCGACGTTGATACCCTCTCCGAGCTCCTCTCCGCCCTTAACCTCCTGCAATCGATTGTCCTTAACCCTGTTCTGCCGGATCACCATTCCTGGGCCCTTGCTCCTTCCAATGGCCTCACCATCTCCCAATGTTATTCATTCCTTAGTCATCCTAGTAGATTGTTCGCCTTTCCCCGTGTTTGGAAATGTCGTATCCCTCCCCGAATCAAATTCTTCCAATGGTGTCTCATCCATGGCCGGGTTAATACCAAAGATCGCCTCACCCTCCTTAATATCACTTCGGACCTGACTTGCGTCTTTTGTAACTCTGAAACCGAATCTATCCGTCATCTTTTCTTCGACTGTGATTTATCTCTCTACATTTGGGTTTCGGTTTGCGTCCACAATCTTGGGAATATCTACACTATCGCGGATTTCTTTGATCATTGGCAGTACAGTTCACCTAACCACCATCTTGACATCCTTCTGGCTATCTTCTGCTGGGTCATTTGGAAAGAGAGAAACGCCCTCGTCTTCAACAAACCCACCAACTCGCGACTCGACTTATGCAGTAAAATTTCTAATTTATTTGCTTTTTGGGCAGGCTCCTCATCCTCGGCCCCTTTCAGATTTCGCCTTCCCTCGGCAAGGTCGCCCTCGGAGGAATCCGTGGGTAGTGCATCCTCAGCTGCTCCGACTGGCCAGCATGGTGCCGACTAAGATATGGACCGTCTTTTCTTTCTTTCTATGATTTGCATTTACTCTACGCTGCAGTTTTTCTGATAACACCTGATCTGATAACACTTGGCTAAGTATGTATATTAAACTCTTTCATGATCTGTCACAATGTTTGTAACCTAAACACTTTTTTGATGTTCTGATTTCGCTACCGATCAGGCTTGTTGATCGAACCAGTATTATCTATATATATATATATATCTAATTGGCTGTGTAGTTTCCTGCTACAGAACCGTTCTCCTAAAAAAAGGTGTTTTAAAGATAGGATGTCTAAGGTTTTAAAGCTTCTAAATGGGATGATTTCAATGTTTTTGAAAGGCTTATTAAGAATTGTTTCGAAAGGGTATGTTTTGACCTTTGGCCTAAGGTTTTACTTGTATCACAAGGGGTATTTTCAATGGATTCGAAAGGGGTACTTTCAAAGGTTAAATGTTTTCATCAACGAAGTTTTTTGTAAAGTATATATAACATGGCAAGGTGATTTGAGTAAAGCATAGAGCATGTTTTCCTTGTTTAAAGCATGATTTAAAGGATTTCAAGGAAAATTTATGGGTAGTTAACCCTAAGTAAAATGACTTAGAATATAGAATACCAGATGGAACTAGTATAGGGTCGCGCCCTATAAATTAGCTATTAGCCCCTAGCTAATGTAGTCCAAAATTCCAGTGTGTAGGGCATTGTCACAGGTAAGACTAAAATGAGGTTACACACAGAAAGAAATATACAAAGAGAGAATAGGTTATTAGTGAGCTTGCAATACCATTAGGATCAGTTGACCTTGGAGAATTAAGTTAGGGATAGACCGTCCAGAAGAGGGGTATCTAACAGAAGTTAGATTATTTGTTTATTTTGTCTGGTAGGCCCGAGTCAGCCAAAGGTTAGTAGTTAGCCAAACATAACTACATTATTCAGACATAGTCCATATGTTACCTGATTTATATGCTTTCATGACATTGATATTATTGTTTTAACCAGTTTTGGTTGTAGGATTAAGATTGCAAAAGATATGTTTTAAAAGGATATTAGTGCGGGGAAACCCGTTCCACTAAGCGGTGTGGTCTCACTTAATATCAAATAACTGAGATGTATAGTATTATTCACACCAGGCTTTATGTCTAACTCGAAGTTTATGTTTTCCCCTTAAACTCTCGGGTGCTCAAAATCGATTTGAGTAGGCTGGGGGTTGAGGATTTTTAGGTTTTAATAGGTGGACGAATATAGCTTCTGAAGACGAGCAGGATGCTGAAGTTAGCTATTTAGGAGTTGTTCTATTTATTTTTATTTCCATTGTGTGGTATTAAGTCAATTATGACTATTTAGTACTCTGGTCAACCAAGGGGGCATCTTCATATGTCGCTCTTAGTGTATTTTGTAATAATTATATTTGATCTGAACCTGGGAAACGATTAGGATTATGTAATGGAATATGAAACATGTTTTGTGAAATGTAATCAGAAAAGCTGTTTTTGAAATCTGTTATTTTGTTTCATATTCATGTGCTTTTGATATTACCATTAACATTATCGTATTTGGTCACCGGAAGTTAATACTATGGATGACTGCAACATCTGTAGTGCTAAGCTTCGGGCCTCTAGATAGGGGATGTTACAACTTGGTATCAGAGCATAGGTTTATGAAAAAATTTAAACTAAAATGAATTTTTTAAACATAATCTTAAGGAATTAGAGATAAGATTGGGGTATAGGATAATGCTATAGTAACGTACTTATATTTGCTATATATACACGCTATATCTCTATTCTTCTATATCTCTTAGGCTATTCTTCTATATCTCACGAGGTTTGAATACAGATATGGATGCTAGAAGTGAAAAAGTTAACCTTGGGGGAAGCACCATGACAAATGGAAATGCTAGACCAAATACAAGGAGAAACCCAGGTCAGGCACAAGCTGGAAATGTTGGTGTTGGAGTCCCGCAAGTTAACATGGGAGCAGTGTACCAGTTCTTTGTCAACATGATGCAGGCGGGAATTGATGATGGAGTAGTCGGAGGAAATGCTAGAGGAGTTCAGGAAGCTCAGGTGGTGAATAACTATGCTATTATGAGTAGGGATTACGCTCGGTTGGGAGGAAAGCCATTCATCGGAACTGAAGACGCTATTGAAGTAGAAAACTGGTTGCTGCATTATGAGAGGATCTTTGCAGATTTAGGGCTCAATGATGAGCAGAAGAGAAGGTTTGCTTTGAGATAGCTGCAAGGAGCAGCTTTATACTGGTGGAATAGTGTGATGGTTGGATTGAATGAAGAGACGATGACATGGGCTGAGTTTAAAAGGAGGTTCGAGGAGAGGTTCATGTCTGTGATGGTGAAATCTTCCTTGCTCGGGAAGTTTGCTGAGTTGGAACATAGGGAGATGACTGCGTTGGAGTATGCTACAAGTTTTGAGGAGTTGGCGAGGTATTGTTATGCAACTGTAGACACTATGATTAAAAGGAATGAGAAGTTCATCAGGGGGTTGAAGCCTGAGTTGGCAAAGGCTACATTATCACATATCAGAGACCCTTGTGATGTCGTAGTAGAAATGGCTCTGAGGAATGAGGAGATGTTTGCTTTTCTGGAGAAAAACAAGGCAATGGAAGTCTAGGTGGGGCAGAGTCAGAAAAGAGTTTTTTCACAAGAAAGGAGCTAAGAAGGGTGGAGTTGCTAAGAAGGGAAAGGCAGAAGTGGTCTGTTACAAGTGTGACAAGAAGGGACACTATGTCCATGAGTGCCGGACAGGCAAAGGAAAGAAAGCTGCGGAGAAGAAAGAGGTTATATGTTTCAACTGCGATCAAATTGGTCATTACAAGAACCAGTGCAAAGAACCTGCTAAGGATGGAAGGGGCAAAGTGTTTGCATTAAAGCCAGCTATCTCGAGGCCGACAGCAGAGGAAAAAGGAAAAGCAGTGTTGGGAGGTACGTTTCAATTCATGGTATGCCAGTTAGCGTTCTGTTTGATACTGATGCATCGCATTCTTTTATATCTCATTGTTTGGTAGATAAGCTTAATCTAGAACCCTCATACTTAGTTACTTCCTTAAGGGATGCAAATCTGATAGGAGGGTGTGCGACACTTGGGATGAAGTGTGACCACCTAGAGTTTGATTTTCTAGGTCATACCTTTGTATGCAGTTTGCATGTGTGTGATTTCGTAGGGTTCAGAATTATTTTGGGTATGGATTGGTTAAGTAAGTACGATGCTAGGATATTTTACCATGATAGGAAAATATCACTTAGACACCCTAATTGTAGTGATTGGATTGTATATACCGTTGAAAACCCTAGTTGTGAGGTGAATGCTTTGTTGGGTGTCATGGAGGTTGAAGATGAGTTAAATCGAGTTTTCATGGTTAGAGAATTCGTGGATGTTTTTAAACTTGCCACCGAAACGAGCCATTGAGTTTCGAATAGATCTGGTACCTGGAGCAGAACCGGTGAGTAGACCGCCAAGCAGAATAACACCTACCAAGACGAGGGAGCTGAAGGTGCAGTTGGTGGATTTGGAAGGCAAGAATTTTATTAGACCTAGTAGTTCTCCTTGGGGAGCAGCCGCGGTGTTTGCTAAGAAGCCGGACGGATTGTTGAGGTTATGTATCGATTATCGTAAGTTGAATGAGAAGACAATAAAGAACCGATATCCGTTGCCTAGAATCGATGATTTGTTCAATCAATTGAGTGGAGCCAAGGTATTTTCCCAGTTGGATTTGGCGACATGTTTCCATCAGCTTAGAGTAGTAGAGGATAGTATTCCTTTGACGGCGTTTAGAACTAGATATGGATCGTACGAATGGTTAGCGATGCCGTTCGGACTAACTAATGCGCCAGCATTCTTTGTGGATTTGATGAATCGAATTTTCCAAGAGCACTTGGATAGATTCATGTTGGTATTTATAGATGATATTTTGATATACTCTAAAGATGAAAGGGAGCATGAAGTTCATCATAGAGTGGTGCTTGAGACGCTGAGGCAGCATCAGCCGTAGGCGAAGTTTTCGAAGTGTCATTTCTAGAAGAAGGAAGTGAAGTTTCTTGGTCATGTAGTCTCAGAGAAAGGGTTGTCTGTAGATCCGACTAAGATCGAGGCGGTGAATAATTGGAAGAGACCCGAGACAGTGACTGAGATAAAGAGTTTTCTTGGATTAGCTGGATATTATCGGATATTCATTAAGGATTTTTTTATGGATAACAGCACCGATGACCAAGCTAACACGAAAAGATGTGAAGTTTTTATGGACCGATAAGTGTGAGGAGGCATTCCAGAAGCTGAAACAATTATTAACTCATGCATCTGTGTTTGTTGTTCCGGAAGGGAATCAGGATTTGGTAGTATATACAGATGCGTGTGGAACTGGATTAGGAGTTGTGTTAATGCAAAGAGGTAAAGTGATTGCCTATGCTTCTCGACAGCTTAGACCACATGAGGCTAGATATCCAACGCATGATTTGGAATTAGCTGCGGTGATATTTGCATTGAAGGTGTGGAGACAGTACTTTTGGGTGAAAGATTTGAATTGTATACGGATCATAAGTCGTTGTAGTATTTATTCTCTTAGAAGGAGCTGAATATGAGGCAGCAAAGATGGTTAGAGTTTATCACTGCTTATGACTTTGGAATTAAATACACACCAGGGAAAGGCAATAAGGTTGTGGACGCACTTAGCAGGAAACATCAGAATGCAGTGTTGGCGATGATAGCTGAGTGGAAGGATTTGGAAGCGTTGACGACATGTAGAGTGCAGTTGAGATCTGAAGTTAGATCTAGTAAGCAAACTGCTATGCTGTCATGTTTAGAAGTTCGACCAATCATGATTGAAAGGATTGCTTCTAAACAAGGAGAGGATCCAATATTAGCTGAGTGGATCAGGAAGCTAAGGGATGGAACAAAGAGCGATGACTTGAGGGATTTTAGTCTTGACCAGAATGGTCGGTTAAGAAAGAAAAGAAGGTTGTGTGTTCCGAATGTAGGAGACATAAGGAAAGAGATTTTGAAGGAATGCCATCGTTCGAAGTTCAATATTCATCCGAGAGGAACTACGATGTATCAGGACATGAAGAGGAGTTTCTTCTGGGAAGGTATGAAGAGAGATGTAGGCTTATGGGTAAAACAGTGTCTGAACTGCCAATGGGTAAATGCCAGACATTAGAAGCCAGGTGGGGTTGCTTCAGCCATTAGATATTCCGGTATGGAAGTGGGATTCTATTTCTATGGATTTTGTAGATGGTTTGCCAAGATCTAATAGAGGAAATGAAAGTATATGGGTCACAGTGGACAGGTTGACCAAGAGTGCCCATTTCATTCCAAATAAGTCAACCAGGATAGTAACTGTTTAAGCTAAGTTGTTTATAAAGAATATAGTTAGACTGCACGGAATTCCTAGTATTATAGTAAGTGATAGAGACTCCTTATTCACTAGCGAGTTTTGGAGAAGTCTACAGGAGATTTTAGGAACCAAGCTCAAGATGAGTACCGCTTACCATCCACAGACCGATTGGCAAACGGAAAGAGTCAACAAAGTCTTGAAAAATTTGGTACGAGCTTGTGTGTTAGATTTTGGAGGATCATGGGAATACCATCTACACTTAGTCGAGCTTTTGTATAACAACAGTTATCAGGCTAGTATAGGGATGGCACCGTTTGAAGCTTTGAGTGGAAGGCCATGCAAATCTCCAGTTTGTTGGTTAGAGACCGAGGATAGGTTGGTTCTTGGTCCGGATTTAGTTAGAGAAGTTGCAAAGAAGATTGAGTTGATTCGAGTTAGGATGAAGGAAGCCTAATCTAGGCAGAAGAGTTATACAGATAGAAGACGGAAAGAATTAGAGTTCTCTATTGGAGATCATGTTTTTATTAAGGTGTCACCGATGAAGGGTGTGATTCGATTTGGAAAATCAGGAAAATTGGCACCGAGATTCGTAAGACCGTTTCCTAATGTAGAGAGGATCGGGAAACTCGCATATAGAGTAGAGTTACCGAATAGTTTGGCAAGAGTCCACGATGTTTTTCATATTTCTCATCTAAGGAAGTGTATTCGAGATCCAAAGACTACTATAGCACCGACTGTGTTAGAGGACTTAGTCGTAGGCCGAATTTGACTATAGTTAGAAAACCAGTTCATATAGTCACGAGAGATGAGAAGAGACTAAGGAACAAGACAGTCAGATTAGTTAAAGTCCAACGAAGCGACGATGAGAGAGACTGTACTTGGGAGACTAAGAGCAGGATTAGAGACGCTTATCCTAATTTGTTTGATGGTATGTTTTACCTTTTTGATTGTTTTGTTGAGTACCTTATCGTAATTTCAAGGACAAAATTCTTTAAGAAGGGGATCTGTAATGACCCTATTTTTGAGTAACATTATTTAGGATATTTAATTGGTTAAATAAAATAAAATAATGTAATGATTAGGGAATTGAGGTTTGTGATTAGTGAGGGTAGTCGTGCCATGTTAACAAATGAATTAACATGAGTTAAAATAAAATAAGTTAGGGAAGTTAGATAAGGGGAAAAATAGGAATAAGTGGATCCTTATACCCTAAACCCTTACACTTATTCATTTCATACGTTCATTTGCAAAAATTAAAACTAAGAGGTCGGCCGCCATTAAGCAAGAACAAGAGGAAGATAAGCAAAAGGAAGAAGCTAAACCAACTTAAACCATTCTCAAACTCCTTAATCACAAAGCTAAGGTGAATAATGACTGCATCTCATGTTTTCTAATTGTTTTCGGTTTTAGGTTAAATCCGAATTATTTTGCAAGGTTTTGCCATGTCTTGATTGCCAGAAATAAATATACATGTTTGTTGATGATTTATGATATTTCATATGGATTTTATGATATGTTTTTATGTGAAAACCCTATTAAATGACATCTAAATGCCTTGTGATTTTAGATTTAGATCAAAAATGGTATTTTAGAGATAGGTATCAATTTTCATAATTTTCTGAATTATTTTATATTAATTTTCTTGTGAGGAAAATGGATATTTGGGTTTAAAATAACTTACGGCTAAATTATATATGTTTTGTGTCTGAAATTTATATATGTTAGAAAACATATTAAAAATGATTTATAGGAATTTTTGTAGAATTTTCCTAAGTGTTTTAATGAATATATAAAATTATTTAAGGTATGGGACTTAAATGTTTTATATATTTATAAAAGGAGAAGGGGTATTTTGTAAATAAATCAAATTGTTTATTTTTGAAATTTCGGCAAAACTTTTAGGAAAGAAAATTAGCAACTAATAACATTTTTAAAAACAAGGCAAGTTAGTTGAAAAGATTACTTTAAAAAGCTAAAAATCATATTTTACATGCTTTTTACATGTTTCGCCACTTTTGGCACCTAGGTTTCGACTGGGTACTTCCGCCTCCATCACCATTGAAACCAATGCACATAGTATCGATGACTTGGCACATAGTGAATTGGATATAGGCGGAAGGTATTGGGTCGAAACAAGAGGTTCCGATGGGGTCGAAGAGCTATTTTGCTTTCAAATGGAAATGCACCTGATTTTCTTTCGAAATTAATGCTTTCGACTTGGTTGGCTTCCGACTGGGTCAAATTGATTTAAGGAATGGTTTTGAATGAGGTTGTGCCTTTTGTTTTAAGTAAATGCTTTCGAAGAGGCCGAAAACTCATGCTGCCGCTTTCTACCTTTCGAAGCAAATGGTTTCGAAAGGATACTTTGTTTTCAAAACCTAACCACTTCTCCAATGCTTTTGAAGGGTTGGTTTCGACACTACCACTTCTTTACTTAGTAAATAGCTTTCGAAAGAGTATTTTCGACTTAGTTGCTTTATGACCCTTTTTTGTTGAAGGTAGAACCCAAAGGTTTCGAAAGGAAAGGTTTTTAATGGTTTCGAAAGGTTTCCACATGTTTTACTTGAACCCAAATGCTTTCGAAAGGTTTGATGGATTTAATACTTTCGAAAGGTTTAAGTTAATGGTTTCGAAGGGGTGGTTCCCCAATGGTTTCAAAAGGTTTTAAATGGAAGGTTTCCAATGTTTTTAAAAGGCAATGTTTAGTGTTTTAAAGATAGGATGTCTTAGGTTTTAAAGCTTCCGAAAGGGATGATTTCAATGTTTTTGAAAGGCTTATTAAGAATGGTTTCGAAAGGGTGTGTTTTGGCCTCCGGCCTAAGGTTTTACTTGTATCGAAAGTGGTACTTTCGATGGATTCGAAAGGGGTACTTTCAAAGGTAAAAGTTTTTATCAACAAAGTTTTTTGTAAAGTATATATAACATGGCAAGGTGATTTGAGTAAAGCATAGAGTATATTTTCCTTGTTTAAAGCATGATTTAAAGGATTAAATCAATTTGAAAGAAAAGGTTTTCAAGGAAAATTTGTGGGTAGTTAGCCTTAACTAAAATGAATCAGATATTAGAATACCGGATGGGACTGGTATAGGATCGCGCCCTATACATTAGCTATTAGCCCCTAGCTAATTTAGTCTAAAATTCCAGTGTGCAGGGCTTTGTCACAGGTAAGACTAAAATGATGTAACACACAGAAAGAAATATACAGAGAGAGAATAGGTTATTGGTGAGCCCACAAAACCATTAGGATCAGTTGACCCTGGAGAATTAAGTTAGGGACATACCGTCCAGAAGAGGAGTATCTAACAGAGGTTAGATTATTTGTTTATTTTGTCTGGTAGGCCCGAGTCAGCCAAAGGTTAGTAGTTAGCCAAACAAAACTACATTGTTCGGACAGATAGTCCATATGTTACCTGATTTATATGCTTTCATGACATTGATATTCTTTATTTAACCAGTTTTGATTGTAGGATTAAGATTGCAAAAATATGTTTTAAATGGATATTAGTGAGGGGAAACCCGTTCCGCTAAGTGGCGTGGCCTCACTTAATATCAAATAGATGTATAGTTTATCCATACCAGGCTTTATGTCTGACTCGAAGTTTATGTTTTCCCCTTAAACTCTTAGGTGGTCAAAATCGATTTGAGTAGGCTGAGGGTTGAGGATTTTCAGGTTTTAGTAGGTGGATGAATAAAGCCTCCGAAGATGAGCAGGAGGCTGAAGTTAGCTATTTAGGAGTTGTTCTTTTTGTTTTTATTTCTGATGTGTTGTATTAAGTCAGTTATGACTATTTGGTACTCTGGTTAACCAAGGGGGCATCTTCATATGTCGTGGTTGGCGTATTTTGTAATAATTATATTTGATCTGAACCTGAAAAACGATTGGGATTATGTAATGGAATATGAAACATGTTTTTTGAAATGTAATCAGAAAACTTGTTTTTGAAATTTGTGATTTTGTTTCATATTCATGTGCTTCAGATATTATGGATACCATTAACATTACTGTATTTGGTCATTGGAAGTTAATACTATGGATGACTATAGCATCTGTAGCACTTAGCTTCGGGCCTCTAGATGGGGGATGTTACAGTAAGCCCTTGGTACCGCGACAGCCTGACCAAAGAAACGAACTAGCCTTCAGTACCGCCTATAGGGCCTGAATGAAGCGTCTCCTAGAGGGAGGTTGGGTAAGTCTTTAGCTCTGCATAAGATGGCTAACCAAACGCACCAGACGAAATTAATTGAGTTAATCGCACTCTATCCAAACAAATGGATCAAAACAATCTTTTAGAGGAAGATATGTCAAAAGTGAGCTATAAGCGCTCCAAAGAAAAAATAATCTTCTAGAGGGAGATCTATCTAAAGTTAGTCATTAGCGCTCCAAAGCAAAAGCAATCTTCTAGAGGAAGATCAATCAAAAGTGAGCCATTAACGCTCCAAAACAAAAATAATCTTCTAGAGGGAGACCTGTCAAAAGTGTGCCATTTGCGCTCCACTGCAAAAACAATCTTCTAGAGGAAGATCTATCGTCATTTGTGCTCCAAGGCAAAATTCAAGCAATCTTTTAGAGGAAGATCTATCAAACCTGAGTAGTCATGGTTCAAAGAAAAGAAAGCGGGATTTCTTCGTTAGCCCAAAAGGAAGCATTACTACTAGATGAATTTTCTAGTCTTCTATTCACATTATTGATAGATGGATTTTTGGTCTTCTGTTCATGTTATTATCAGATGATTTTCTATTCTTATATTGTTTCCAGATAGTTTGATGGTTCCCCATGCATAAAACTTTATAATTACTCAAGCTTGGGGCTACATTAAATCAGCTCTCAATTCAGATTGGAATTCAACTTTCTTATTAAAATAACGAGAATCTCCATTACTAAATAAGCTATTGGATATCTATTAATAAAGAGGCATACTCTTACATCAAGATCAAAATCCATGGTCTCCATACCACTGAAATTCTAGATGCTTAATCAGCGAGACTTCTGTTTCTCTTAACAAGCAGATTATTGGCCTATATGTTAAAGACTCGAAATACAAAAAGCAGATTATGCTCAAAACAATAACTACAAAGTATCAGACTGAAGTTGGGAAGTTAATTGCCAATCTCAAACAAAAGCAAAAGAATATCAATGAATCATGTATGAGTTTATTTACAGTTTACATGTTAAATACAAAAGTCACAGTTACAATAATTAGAACAACAAAAGGACCTATTCAAAGATTTAAAAGCAACTTGCTGTTAAAGGTCAAGGCTCCATGCCGTCCTCTTTAGATCTTTAGCAACTGACGAAGAATCACTAATGTGGTGAATGGCCATATTCAAAAGTTCCTTAAGTTTCTTCTTCTTTTTTCGAACATTGTCTGCATCGTCAGTTGACTCAATTTGAGTCTTTAGTGCACGCTTGAGAGTCTTATTGACTCCTTTTAAGGTCTGAACCATACTCTTTAATTCTTTAATCTCTTTCTCACGAATATGCTTCTCACGCTTAAGCTTTTCAACTCGGCTTTAATAATCATTGAGACGTTGAGAAACTTTCGCATCCCATTTCTCGTTGAAAAACTGCACACTCGAACTTGACCCATCTACTCCATTTGGATATTTCTTCATTACTTAGACCCGGAGGTGGGTTTAACAAAGTAAGAAACTCCTTGCTAGCTAAAGATCACGATGTAGTCATTCTCCCAGAAGTTGGAGTAGGAAGGCTGGACTCACCTCCGCTTGCGATAAGTTCCAAGGATTGGCACGACACTTGGTTTTTTAGTAGATCCACTTCAAGGTCATTTATTCGTTGATGTAGTGTAGCCGTTTCTACATCAGTCTCAACTAAAGATCCGAACCGAAGAACCGTGTCTATGTTCCCTTTCAACTCTTGAAATTCCTTATTGTTTCCTTTAATTTCTTCCTCTAGGCTGGAGGTCATTTCTTTCATACATCTGAACGTTGATCTCAATCAAAAATATTTCCTATGCCATTCTTGTGCATTCGGATTGTTCGGAAATCGTAAAGCTGAAGCATCTTGGGAAGAGTGCCTCTTTTCAATATCGACTATCAATTTATCTTTAATATCATTCAATCAAGAAAGAACATCTATAGGAGCAGATGAACACATTAGCTGGCTTTCCTATTAAGAATAAGTAAAATGGAAATTAATACATAAAATAATATAAGCTCTTTGATTAGTAATAGCAAAAATTTACAAATGATAAAGAAATTCAAATTAAACCACAACTCAATTTTGAACATTCAACTAACTCTTAAAGTTTTGAAACAGCGGTTTTGGTTTTTTTAAATCACCCAACAGATAAAGGAATGCAGATCAAAATAAGCTTTAATTCCTTCCGGGGTATCAATTGGAGAGAATTGATGATAGTCCCATTCCCTGGTTGGAGGGCTGGTATGGCCACATAGCAACTTAGCCTGATAAGTTCGGATTTCACTAAGTAGTTTATTCTTCTCATCGCCCAAGAAATCAAAATGAAAGTGAGAGAATCATGTGTAAACTTCCTGTAGATTTATAAGAAAGCAATGTTTTGCTAACTGAGATGTTCCGAGAGTCAAAGACTTCTCTTTAAACTCCCTCTCTAACTTGATGAATTTACTCAAGGTTTCCATGGGAATAGGAGTACTTGATGATTCCTTAATCTGTATAATATAGAAAAACTAAGAATAAGGAAATAAAGGTGATAAAAGTTACAAGCTACTTGAATAACACATTACATTTATACAATCATTTGGGTTCATACGATATTGACCCCTTATAAAATGCAGAAATAAATCTCTCCTTGATATACTTAATCTTATCGGGGGGAAAGGGAATAAGGAGAAAGTGGAATGGTTGCCACCCTACGAAGGTTTCAACAGTCCCCAGGATGATGATCAGACTCATGCTCATCTAAATATTTTTTATGAAGACGCCTAATTAAACCCCTACTATTCTCGCCTAAGTAAGAGAAGTCAACAAATTTGCCTTTGGAGTAAACTTTATTAAGAAACTCCACCAATGCATTTCTGTCATCGATTAACATCCAAAAGAGAGCCATCAATTCCACATTCTCTTTTATAATTCTGTCCCGATAAAAGCGAGCACTTTTCAAGCGTAGGGTGGCTTGTTTTTCCTTAAAGAACTTTAATCGCGCAACATCAATAGAAAGGCGCTTGTATTTGTCAGAAAAGTCATTATACTCTTTAACTATCCTTTCGATTTCCCTATTCAGTCGATGCTTCTTATTCATACTCTTTTCATAAAGAATCTCTAATAGTATTTGTTCTTTTTCCTTAACTAAAATAGTAAACTTATCAATTAAGAGCTAAGCAGGTAGTTTTAGACATTTAAATAAAGAACTCCATACCTGGAAAACTGGAACTTGAGAAATGGGAGTCTGAGTTTTCTCCTTTGGCTGACAACTGGGAGGATCGTTATCTATTAGGGAGAGTCCTTCTTTATAGTGTCTTAAGGATCAGGGAATTTGGTAAAGCCCGCATCGTGAGTGGATAAGTCTAAGTTAGCATCACCTGATCCATTTCCCTCGTCTTTTGGATCTGAAGGACCCTTCCCATTGCCATCACTACCATCATCATCATCATTGTTGTTGTCATCATCATCTCCTTCTCCATCAGATTCATTCTCCTCGTCAATTGGGGGATAGTCAAAAGTTAGCAATATTTTGGCGTCGACCTTTTCCTCAGCGGAAAACTCTTCTTGAAGAGTCCTTTTATCTTTCCTCAGCATGAGACTAAACTTTCTTTTGAACTTTTCATTCCAATCTAGGAGGAATGGAAAGTCTAGGTCTAGGAATCTTTGAATGTTATCAACATATGCCACGAATAAAGCGTTCCAATAACACTTCTCGATAATATAGGTAGAGCGTTATTGAGGAAAAATATGACTTTCTTCAGGGCGTCCTTGATAATATTATTCGAATAGGCCAAGATATCAGTTTTCCTTTATAACTTGTCCTTTAAGGATTTATTCTTATCAACCAGCTCAGCCTTCTCTTTGTTAACCTTTTCCAAATATGCTTTAAATTTATTGGCCTTCTCTAGGTCTGCTTTCAAAATTTTCACTTCCTCCTCTAGTGATTGTCTTGCTTTCTTTTCCTCATCAAAGAGAGGAAGTGATTTTATCTTTCTTAGAAACATCCTCATTCCTTACTATAGCAACATCAATTATACTATTGGTAAGCGAGGAGAATTTCCCCTTAAGTTCAGCCACTTTATTAAAGGGCCCTTACGAAGCCTCATGAAGGAGGAACATATGCTTGGCCATCTAAAATAATTGGTAAAACATAAGTCGGAATAGGATATATAAAGCTAAAATATTATATTAATCAAGCAGAAAAGAATGCGTAACAACAAATGCTACTTAAGTATGACACTAAGATGGTCTCTTGAGTAAACTAATGACTGCAGTAGCGTAAGCGATGTCAATAAAGGAGATTGTGCCACCGGGTGGAGTAGATCTTCAAAACTTGCAACGGGGGACTAAGCCCGAGCATCTGAAGGAAGAGGATCATTCGGAGAAGGAAACAGACCAAGATCAACACATAGGCGACTGGCGGCTGTTGGAGAAGTAGGAAAGGAAATATTTATGAGAGACTTAGGAGTATGGGCCTCCTTTGACTGCTTCTGGACTTTATCTAAATTTGCCATATTATGGCTTGAGTCAATGATTACATGTGTCCCCTCATCCATGACAACAGGAGTAAAGTTAACCACAAGCCTGGGCCTCTTACTTGAGGGAGGAGGTGGAATATCAGCAGAAGCATCATCACTCACTTTCCTTTTTATCACCTCCATTGCTTTAGCAATAGAGTCCTTAATAGTAACAGGCTTGCTCGACTTAGACGAGGTGAAAACTTTATCCTCGTTCCCTTTCTCCTTGGGGCATCGATTTCTTTCTCTTTAGAAGCAATAACAAGAGCAGATGAGCCTAAAATGAAGAAAGAAGTTTATAAGATAGTAACGTCAGTAATTTCATACTAGTTATAGTACAACCTTACCAGTGGGCTTAAGTTGAACTGGAGTAGAAACAGATAAAACATTTTGGTTATTAATAACCAACAACCTTTTCCCTTAGGCATTCCCTTTCATCATCGAAGGTTCCCTAAGTATTATATGGTTATTTAGAATCAACGAGTATTGACAAAGATTCACTTTCATTAGAAGTGTGATTCTATCGCCTATGCTCTGAGATGCCAAAGTCAGGGATTTGATAGTGTCGCTATCAAAGGGGCTTGACCGTTTAGGAGCCGAACCTAAAGGAAAACATCTGTTGTAAGAGAGTGACAAATATAACATAAGTAACAGGAAATAGAAAGTTACTTATAATGGAGAAAGTTCCCCTAATCCTAGAGTAGCATTTGACGTACAAAACCGAATTTCCTAATCCTTAGTCTTATTGACGGCATAGGTGACTAAGCTTTTTGGAATGGGACGAATGTGATATAGTGGTTTATCCTATTGCTCACTTATTCTCGCAGGGCTAGATTTGGTATGGAGAATTTCAGCACTGAGAGAAGGAAGCTTGGCCTCCCTAGCAAGAACTTCCAAGCAAGTCAAATAGGTGTATGAATTTGGAGCTAATTAGATTAAAGCGATGTTTAGGTGCTCCAGGAACCTCAAGAGAAAGTCGGGGAAAGGAAGGTATCTCAAGTGCCATGTATGAATTGGAGTGAAGGCGAAAAACCCTTCTAGAGGAATGTCGATTTTGCTAGAAGGACCGACAGGAATAACTTCTATGCTTATAATACCAAATTGCTTGAGAATGGAGTCCACTTCTTCTTGGGTAGTAATATACGACTGATCAAGAAGATGATCCCTTTCTTGATAGATGGAGAAGCTTTAGGACGCTTACTAGTCTTCTTGATTGCTTTTGAGACTGATTTCTTGCTTTCCATCTGCTTGTCAGGTGATATTATACCAAAACAGAAAAAATTTAGATATTTTATGAAATTTAGAATGCTTATAATATAAAATAGGCTATGATATGCTAAAACGGAGGGAAGCACAATAATTATAAACTACTTAAGTTATGACATAAAAATATTAAAGTCTAAAGTCCACTGTAATATTTACAATGAGTCAATAACCATAGAGTAATCTATGTCGACACTCATAAAATGCTTAAATTTTTAGCCAAGTAAAAGTATATAAATAAATGTTATAATCATGGTAAGAAAATAAGTTTATGGTTATTTAATAAAAACTAGAATGAAAAACTACCCTAAATGTATCATGAATCTCATGTTGAACCAATAAAATAATGCCGAAGAGGTAGAATGATATCGAATATCGTATTAAAGGTGTTATAATACTATAACGTAATGCCGCAATCACTCCCAATGTCGAGATAAAATAACCAACATTAATAGATAATGTCGACATAGTACAAAAATGGTTTTTATATAAAAGTAATAAATGTATAAGTAATCCATAAAATTACTACAATAACTATATCGCGAAATAACAATGTCGAAAAAGAGTAATAACATACAGTTTGGTCATCGATATCAAATAATAACCCCATAAATCAATACCAAATTTGTACGATAGTCTTTTAATTATTGTTGAATTCACGCATGTTATACCTATAGATAATGACCGACATAAAACTTCTCATGATAATAACTCTTAGGTTTTTAAATTGATTGTCGCACATCTATTCGGTTATGGACGACACAAGAGTTTTACACTATAAGTTTTCTAAACTTCGGGATTGGTCATCAGAATAATAAGCAAAGAAAATACCTAATTAATACCAAACATCATAGTGATATCGTTAAACACCAGTTTCGATATAGAACAAGGAGATATCGGGTTTCAGGTTTAATAGGCTATCCGCTTTATCGTTAACTAGGAACTCCCAAGTATCTGAATCAATTTCGTTAATCTTTAATCAACCCAGTAAATCCTTTAGCAGTATAAAAATTCAAGGTTAATTCTATATATAGACATAATCAATCATTAATTTAACCAATAATATAAAGATTAACAATGAAATAAAACATCAAAACCTAGAACCTGAATCCGGATGTCGATTCAAAATTGAAAAATAAAATCCTAATGACAATTCTAGTATAAAGCTCCTTAATTCAAGTCAATCGATGCAATTAAAAATGAAGATTATACCTTAATGTTAGCTCGGATGCCCGAAATGGAAGGTTTTGAATAATTTTGAGAGTTCAAAAATCCTTTTGCTTGAGATTGAATTGTAGGTAAAAAGAGGAATGAAGAAGAAGCTTGACTATTTATAGGGGAAAAGAGAGATATATAGTCGCCATTGATCAATTTTAAATGGACGGTTGGATCTACCAAGGATACCAATAGGCGGCAAGCATCATTTCGAGATATTGACTTGAAAAGTCAATGCTTCCTTTACATTAGCGGGGCAAATGTTACTACTACTATTCCGAAGGCCTACTGTAACAATTCGTACCTTAATGGGCCTAAATTTCGACAAAAATCGAAACCCAAGTCCATTAAAGCGTAGATCGTTGGATTTGGTACCTGCAAATAAGCCTGAGCATTATTAGAGATTGATAGAAATCTAAACTCACAACGGAAACAATAATAGGATAAGAATACTAATTACTACCTTGGAATTAATGGTATTACTTGGATAGCAGATTGTCACATCAGCATCGAGCATGAGAGAAAAGAAGACTTCTTTAACAACTAAACACATCCAGCTCCAGTGAGCTATTCCTCTAACTCAATCCGTGGGTTGTAATGAGGAGGGGTCAGGATAACATTCTGGTGACTGGAAAATCGATAAACTGTCCATAACATAAATTTATACTTATTGGTTTCCATTTAATTTTTATGTCTATTAAGCTTGGCAATTTTATTCTAACCGTACATTGCATACATGATTACTTACTTACCCAATCCCAAGGTACAAAATACCGACGAAGTCTAATCAACCACCCAATACTTCCATACCCATTTGCCACTTAATACTTCTAAATATGAAGCGGGCTTCTACTTTCACCACATAATACTTTAAAAGGAGAAATAGGCAGACTCTGTCATTTAAGACCTCAATCGAGGTAGACTCTGTCATTTAAGACCTATTCCCAAGGTGGACTTCTAGCGTCGTCATTGTTGGTCTATTGGTCCTAGCTACAGAGACCTTTGACTACTATCTATGGCCTTATAATTTATAATAGTCATACCACTAGCGCATCTATCGTTATTAAAGTCTTAGCAATGTGAGTGACAGTACCCAAGTCACTTAATACCTCATTAACAAGAACTAGGCATGCTTGTGACCATTTAACACTTATTTATAGGTAGGCTTTTGCCATTTAATACCTAACCCCAAGGCGGACTCCTCACTGATACTATCTAGCTGACATTGCTTGGAAATCTCATTGGGCTACTTAATACTTCTTTTATAAGAGAGGCACAAACACTAGATTGGTCACTTAGTATATCAAACCCAAGCGAACCCTTCCCGAGATATCCATCATCACTCTTAACTGTAAATATGGAATCTTATTAGGTTACTTCTTTTGGTAGGGAGGAGGGCCCTAAGATAGCCACTTAATACCTCAACACTAAAGTAAACCTTTTTAGAGACATCCTTATTTATTTGGAATCCCACTAGGTTACTTAATACTTCCTTTTAAGAGAGAGGTGGACCCTATAGCCACTTAATACCTCAAACCAGAAGCGAACCCCTATGGAGATATCCCTCACCGCTTCTAATTCTAAATTTGGACCATTTAATACTTTTCAATTAAGAAAATAGGTCCAACCTCTCACGTTGTCATGGGTCCTAGGATTAGTGATATCTCACATCAGTAGTAAGTGCACCTGACTAGTGGTAGCCTCAAAGTGAAGGGCAATCTTCCATCGAGTGACTCTACCGACCTCACATCACTAACCTACTAAGTCCGATTAACAATCCTAAGTCTTTACTTATATTATCTTAGGTAGACATTGGACTTAGTTTACTAATTCCCTTTTTATTTAAGGAAATAAGATTTACCTTAAATACTTATCTATCCATAAATCCCCTTTTAATGCTCATAAATATCAGTTTGTCCATAAAATCCTAACGGACATTTCCAAAGACATTTATGGATGATTACTAGTTTCAAATTAGTAACCTTTTTATAACGAATATAATGCAACTTATATATGTAAGTGTGAGAGTGTATGTTACAAATTACACTAAGCAGAGAATAATAACCGAATATAAAGAAGGTAGATAATGAAAACGATCACACCAGATACTTTATACTGGTTCGGACCTCCCGCCCTGCGTCCAGTTTCGAAGCTCCCCTTCGATATTTCCTTTGACCAAATAACCCTCGCTTTGCCCGGAGGAATAGGCTAATACAAAAAGTATTTATCTAACAACCTTGTGTTCCAAATAACACAGATTTTGGCTAATAGTACAATTTTTCCTATGATCTCCTTTGAGTATGTGAATGTGAGTACTTTGAGTTGTATAAAGTGGTTTAACAAAAATAATATTTTGATTATGATAGATTGAGAATATGTAAGCAATGTATGTGAGGATATGTAAATAGAGAGTAATCAGAAATCAAGAGAATATATTAGAATTATTGATCCAATTCTCAAGCTTTGAAGTATATGTAGGTTTGGGTAGATGCATATGAGGAGTTGTTACTATTTAAATAAACTCTATTAGTTTTAATGGCTGCAACCATTGAAGAAGGGATGCTATTATTCAATATGAAATGAAGCATCCTTTCATATTAGAGCAGTTGTTATATGACAAACGTCTATGGGAAAACCACAGACGTGTGTGGCTTTAGGAATTAAATTCCCAAAAATATTCACAGACATCTGTAGCTTTCCCAAGGAGGTCTGCGGGTGGCCATATCTGCATATCATAGCTTTTTATGCCAATGTTGAATATATGAATTCATGTGTGCATATGTATACTCAAGCAGACCTTACAATGTTTTTCTAAGATTCTCAATACACGATTATAACCTTACCAAGCGCAGCATGGTCCATAAGTCTTTGTTTGTCTTCGAGTCTTGATATTTTTTAGCATGACGATCTCTTGCAGTATATACCTATAATCTTGATAAGATATAACATATGTGATTGTATAGTTGTTGTCATTGAAACCATAGAATGGAGGTTCTAACATTATCCCTTTTTTTTATGATGACAACTATATAATCGTTAGTTATAATAATACTAGTGCTTAATTTTATCTCCCCCTCTGTATATGCATATATTTCTCCCTCTTTGTCATTATCAAAACAAAAGAATAGAAATCATGTAGACATAAAATAGATATATAATCATAGATGTGTCAAACAAAAATTACATCATAAAATAAATTTTAACAAGAGAGTACAAAACGAAATATAAGTTAAATAACATAGGTCATAAAAGAACATAAATGATTAAATAAATGAAGTTAGTTATACTAGTTTGAAGAATATGAAAATACGCCATAATTTTCATAATACTCCCAATATGCTGAAGGATTTTGCTCGTATGCTATTGGCCAATTAGTTTGATCATTATACTCCTCATTTTCTTGAATGGAAAGTCCTTGGAAAACCATATAAGGTTGATGTTGAAATCATCATATTTTCCTCCTCCTCTTCAGTTTGTCCAATCATCACTATTTTCTTCCTCCTCTTCAGGTTGTTCTTGCTCAGTAGTCTTCCCTTTGTCTTGAGAAGTTCCTTCATAAGAAGTATGGGCATGGTAAATTGGTGTTTGAGTTCAAGGAGGTGGTGTAGGTGACGAAGAAGATGATGATCGAGAGGATGATCTGTCACGTACCTTTCACATTACTTTTCCTAAGGTGGAGACGACTTTTTCTAAAGTTATTTCCATCTTAATCATTCGTGTTGAAAAAGATCGTTCCAAGCCAGTCATTTTACTGTTCAAAGCCTGCTGGTTGGCCGTTATTAACTTTTGATTTTTAAATGTTAAATCACGGATTGATTCGTTTTAAATTGGTTCAATACGAGCTTCTTGATCTCCGAATCAGAATAGTATTTGGTGGTATGAATAGAAGAGGCAGGTTGCTGTGAAGGACTAGGTGAGTGGGATTGTTGAGGAGTGGGAGGATGTCGAGGACCTGGATACATTTGTTGTTGTTGTTGCATGGCCCATTGGGCCAATGAGACGATTGGAGGTGGTCGTTGGGGAAGGTGGATTAAAGATAAAAATCTTATACCGCTCTCCTTGATGGGGATTACTTCAAAATGAGAAATATAATAAGGTACCCCGAGACCATGTAAGAGACGCATAATATATGGTGCATATATAATTGTGCGTCAGTGATGAGACCAAAAGCTTTTTGTTTCATCATGAATAAACTTAGCCCAATTTACTTGCATCCCACCAAATATAGCATAGAGGGCTTTTTGTATATTTGTTCATGACTTCCTAAGCGGGAAATTATCATATTGATAATCATTCGATTTAATAATCGAGCCTTTGATCGTAAGTAAACTGATTTCCACTGTAGCATTCTATCTTCCCAAATTTGATGCGTGATTTCATCACGCGACAAATTTCTTTGGTCGAGAATTTCTTCTAAATCAAGTCCGGACAAAGAACAATTTAATATACGACCAATTGTGTTCACGCTTATTTTCAAAATGCGACCATAAACACTTGTCTGTAACCAACCGTCGTCATTCTCAGTCATCCAGATATCATTGCTATATAAGTTGGCGTAAAAAAAATTGTAAGTTGATCGATTTGTACCTCATTTCGTCAAAATTGATCAAATCTCGACAGCCAGAGGTGATGGTTAGTTCTTGAATTCCATATGCCAAACTTGCACAATCCGTAGAAAGGGCTGGAATGAAGGTTTTTTGTTTTAGCTCTTCAAATATCTTACTAGCAATCGCGTTATTTCGAAGCCACTTTTGGATGTGGGCATCGGTGACTATGGGTGTTTGAGAAGATGAAGATTGACCTTTCGTAGATCTTTTATTGACAGGAGTCTTTGCCTTGGGAGCCATTTTTGAGCAATTAGAACATTAAGGAATTAGGGTTTTAGTGTAGATTGGAAATAGCTTGGTAAAAGGTTAAAAGGGGGGGTAAAATGAATATATAGGGCTTACAGAAAATTGAGCCCAAGGTCGATGACAGACGTCTGTGGGGCTATCACAGACGCCTGTGATTTTAGGGAAAATTTTCCCAAAACCAATGATAGACGTCTGTGGTTTCAAGAAATATATTCCTAAAAATGGTGATAGACGTCTGTGCTTGTCCGTGCAGAATATATTTGCTTAAAAATATTTATTTGTTATTAAGAAAAAAATTCATACAATAATATATATAAATTGCAATATGGAGTAAATAATTTAGACGAATTGCTATCATAATCTTAGTTTTTATTAGAGTGGTCGGACCTTTTAATTTGTTGTAAATCCCATGAATTTGGCTCAACCTTTGTTTCTTCTACCAACGGCTTTAGTGCAGACCAACTCGGACGAGCTCGAGTATCAATCCAGTCTTGGTTTGATGGTCCTGGCTTGCATAAATTTCTAGGAGTAATGTTATAAGCTTTGATAGGAGTTTCTTTGAAACAAGGAGATTTTTAATGTATGTAATTTTGTGTTGGTGAATGTCCATAGATTGCTAGAATTCATTTTTTCGAGAAAGTTAAGATGAGATCCTTGACATCGTTGTTCATAATACATTTCTCGTTAAACTCCTATCATTTCTTGTTGATAGTGAAATATTTCATCGACTTTGTTGTTGAGAGATGATTCTAGATCCATTGACCATTTGGCTTTAGGAGAGAACCCGGTGTGAGATGTAGGTGATGCAATAATGTTTAGAAAGGCCGATCGATTTGATGAAGGTATGGATTTAGTTGGTGATACGTAGGTGCTATTCGATGAAGGTGAGCTATGGTCGATAGTCGAATAAGTAGAGTCATGATCGGAAGAAATTTTGGGTAGAAATGGTTTGCAAAAAAATATGTATTTAGTTTGTAGAAGAAATTGGTTTATATATAAAAGTTGTTTTACTATATATAGAAGTTTGTTTGTTAGAGTAAAAATTTAACCATATAATATTAACATAAGTTAGTTAGTTTTTATGAGGATAAAATTATTTGTAATTTAATTGTACAAAATTTATTTTGTGTAATTTATATGTGTAAAATAAAACAAATTTTTATCTTAGTTCACCAATTCATTGTAAGAACATATTCCTAGATCTTGTCTAAATTTTATAAAAGTTAGTTCGCTTAGTGGTTTGGTAAAAATATCCACAATTTGGTTTTCGGTATTTACAAATTCAAGTGATAGAATTCCCTTTTCAACATTGTCTCTTAAGAAATGGTGACGGATATCAATGTGTTTTGTTCGAGAATGATTAATAAGATTTTTGATAAATTTATAGCACTAGTATTATCACAATATATAGGAGAATTTGTTATGATTTTACCAAAATCTTGAAGAGTTTGTCGTATGTATATTTCTTGTGCACAGGCTAAGGTTGCTGATATATACTCGGCTTCACATGTTGAGAGAGGGACAAAATTTTACTTTTACTAAACCATGAAAGTAGAGATTGACCTAGGCCTGTCAACGGATGTTTTCGGATGCGGATAGTGCCATATCCGCATCCGCATCCGAAATCATTTTCGGATATCGGATATCCGCATCTGCGGATACGGACGGATATCGGATAATTATCCTATCCGCCAATGATCGATAAATCATGAATTTTAAAAAGAAAATTTTAGTTTAATATAAATATTTTTCAATCTCATGGATTATAAAAGTGTTAAAAATTAACAAATATGATGATAATAAATAGTTTCGAGCAGTTAATAAGCATTAAATGCACATAATATAAACTGCTAACTTAATAAAATAATAAACGAATATCATTTACCACATTAAAATACACATAATTTGAACTATAATCTTGACATAAACCGGACGGATAATTTTCGGATGCGGATGTCTTCGTATCCGCATCCGCATCCTTTTTTCGGATATCGGATATTTATCCGCTTTTCGGATGCGGATGCGGACGGATTTCGGATTTTTCGGGTATCCATTGACAGCCCTAGATTGACCAATGAAATGACATGTGTCGCTCATACTTTTTCTATCTGTCTTGCATCCACTAAAATCTGCATCACTATATGATACAAGTTCGAAAGAGCCGCCTTTAGGATAGAAAAGTTTGTATTCATTAGTGTGGGTAAAGTATCATAGAATTCTTTTAACTGCTCGATGATGTGATTGCTTAGGTTGTGCTTGAAATCCTGCACATAAACATACGCTCATCATAATATCCGGTCTACTGGCCTTAAATATAATAGAGATCCTATCATACTTCGGTATAATTTTTGATCGAAATCTTTTCCATTTTCATCTTTATCTAAATGGAGTAGTACTCATCGGAGTCAGTTTACTTGAGATATTTTCCATTCCAAAGCATTTTGATAAATCTCGACGGTATTTTTCTTGATTTATAAAAATTCCATTTTCTAGTTGTCTTATTTGCAAACCCAAAAAATAGTTTAATTCACCCATATATGACATTTCAAATTCATTTTTCATAATGTCAGAAAATTTATTGCATAATTTTCGTAAGTTGATCCAAATATATTGTCATCAACATGTATTTGTACAACTAATATGTCATTGTTTTCTCATTTTATAAATAAAGTAGAGTCTATTTTACCAATTTAAAAATCGCAATTTTGTAAATGAGTTTTTAATTTTTCATACCAAGCATGAGGTGCTTGTTTTAATCTGTATAGAACCTTTTTAAGTTTAAATACATGATCGGGATATTTTTCATGAACAAATAACGGAAGTTGTTCTACATAAACCTTTTCTTTTATAAATCCATTTAAAAAAGCACATTTTACATCCATTTGAAAAAGTTTAAAATTATGATGACATGCGGAAGCAAGTAATGTTCGTATTGCTTCAAGACATGCTACCGGAGCAAATGTCTCTTCATAATCAATTCCTTCTTCTTGATTATATCCTTGAGCTACTAATCTTGCTTTATTTCGAACAATGTTTCCATTTTCATTCGCATTATTTTTAAATACCCATCCAATTACAGATTAATCATTTGGTCTTGGCACAAGTTCTCATACATCATTTCTTTCAAATTGATTAAGTTCTTCTTGCATTGCAATATTCCAAAAATCACCTTTTGATGCTTCTTTATAACATTTATCTCAAAATTTGATATAAATGCAACTTGACTCATTTGATTCAACTGTTTTTTTTTTGATACTTTTGTATTTAAATCACCGATAATATTATTAATTAGATGGTCCTTTAATATCCCAGGTAACGAAGTTATCACATTATCATTATTATTATTGGTATTATTATTATTATTATTATTATTATTTTCATGTATAGGTATATTAGTTTTATTTATTACTTCTTCCTCGTCATCATTTTTATTATTTGTAAAGTTTTCATCAAATGATACATGAAGACTTTCTTCTATAATATTTGTTCGTTTATTAAAAATTCTATATGTTTTACTTCGATCCGAATAGCCAACAAAAATTCCTTCCTCGGCTTTAGAATTGAATATTCCTAGATAGTCTTTTGTGTTTAAAATAAAACATTTGATCCGAATACTCGAAAATACGATACTTTAAGTTTCTGTTTGAAAAATATTTCATAACATATGTTTTTAGTCATTAGTTTAAGTATTACACGATTCAATATATAACATGCGGTAGCAACAGCTTCGGCCCAAAAACTTTTTGGTAGGTTACTACTATTTAGTAAGTTTCGTGCGCACTCTTGTAAAGCTCTATTTTCCCTTTCTACATCACCATTTTGTTGAGGTGTACGTGGAAATGAAAAATTACGACTAATTCCCTTTTTGTTGCAAAAATTTGTAAATAGTTCATTTTCAAATTCACCTCCATGATCGCTTCATAAACTTTTAATTTTTAAGATCATTAAATTTTTAATTCATTTAGCAAAAACTTTGAACATTTCAAACGTGACACTTTTATGTTTTAAAAATAATGTCCAAGTATATCTTGAAAAACCATCAACAATTAAAAAAAACATATTTATTATGATTTATTGAGCGTACTTGAGTCGTTCCGAATAAATCTAGATGAAGTAGTTCGAGAGATTACTTTGTGGAAATTTTCTTTTTAGATTTAAAAGAACTTTTCTTTAATTTACCAAATTGACAAGTGTCGAATAGGTTTTTAACCTTGCAGTTGATTTTAGGTGATCCTATAACTAATTCATTTTTAGCTAGTTATTGATATTCTTAAAATTTATGTGACAAAAACGTTTATGCTATAACCATGGATCATCATGATTTGTGGCTAAGCATAAATTTGTGTTGTTTTTGACATTCATGTTTAAAACATATATGTTTCGATTTCTAAATCCTTCAAAAACTAGATTTTTATTTTGGTCAAAGATATTGCATTTGTTTTTCTCGAAATCAATTTTAAGTCTTTTATCACATAATTGACTTGTACTTTATAAGTTATATTTTAAATTTTCTACCAATAAAACATTAGTAATAATGGAAGAGTTAGAAATACCGGTATTAATGACTTCTCCAATGCCAACGACAAATCCTTTTGAATTATCTCTGAATGTCACAGTGCCACCATCGATATATGTTATAGTGGATAACATATGAACATTTCAAGTCATGTGCTTGGAGCAACCACTATCAAGTATTCATTTCTCTTAAATTTTAATTTTAATTTTGGATACCTGCAAAATAAGAAGAATTTAATTGGTATTCACAATCTTTGTTTAGGGTCCTACGTGTTAATGGAAGAAGGTAGCAATATCCAAGAGGATTTAGTTCCTTTAGAATTGTAATTATTGTTATATACGGCTTTCTTTAAATATTCATCAATATGCTTTTGTCCAATTAGTTTATTATTTGTTTTAGGAATCCATATTTTGATTATACTTGTATATGAATTCTTAATCTTTGCTTCTAACTTTGGCTTTTTGAATTTTGTGTATAATGTACTATAATTCTTTGTCTTTTTTTGCTTTTAAAACCCAATCTATTTCGGTTTCCAGATGGTTTAGGTATTCTAATCAAATTTTCTAAATTTTGCTTTCCTTTGTTGAATTTTGTTGCATTATTTGTTATTTTATCTAACTTACTTTTAAGATCACAAATTTCAATATTGCTAGAACCTAAATTTGTTTGTAATTCTAGTTTTTCTTTATCATGATTAACTTTTTCTAACTTATAATTTTCTAAATCATGTAATAAGATGTCATTTTGAGATAATAAAGTTGCACATTTTTTTGAATAATTTCTAATTCTTCTTCAAAGATTATTTTTTCATCTTTTAATAATCCAATTTCTAATTATACACTAGTTAACTTTTCTATATATTCCTTGTTTAATTTTTTTGATTCTCTATGTTTATCATCTAATTCAATGCTAGTTTTCATTATCTCCTCATAAGTAAGTTCGGGACGTACTTCATCAGTGTTAGCCATAAAACACATATTTGCTTGTTCTGAGTCGCTTTCACTATCACTATCAGATGAAGAAGATGAATCTGAACCATCCCATGTTACTTGAAAAGCTCCTTTTCTTTTTCTTGAATTTCTCAGACTTGCTTTCTTTTTATCATTATTGAGCCGTGGACAATCCTTCTTCATATGGCCAAAATTTTCACACTCATAGCATTTAACCAATGTTTGATTTGAGGAGTTTGGTTTGCCACCATTTTGAAATCTGGTTATCTTCTTGAACTTTTTGAATTTGTTATAGTTTTTGGCAATAAAAACAATCTCATCTTTGTCTAAGTCCGAATCTTCATTACTTGCTTGGAATGCTATGTTTTTCTTTTCATGGTTTCGATCCCTTCTAGCCAGCAAGTTAACTTCATACGACATCAGATTTCCTATTAGCTCTTCGACTTTGAGTTGAGAAAGATCATTAGCTTCTTCGATGGCTAAAACTTTTTTCCCATTCATTTGTCAAAGAGTTTAAAATTCGTGTGCCTAAATCAAAATCTATGAATTTACTCCAAGTGCCATGAGATCGTGTTGAATGGTTTGAAATCTAGCATACAGATCAATAATTGATTCATTTGCTTTCATTTTGAAAGATGAAAATTGGTTTTGTAAAATCGAGATTTTAGTTTGCTTGACTTTAGTTGTCCCTTCATGTGTGACTTGTAAAGTGCGCCATATATCATATTCAGCGGTGCAAAATATGACACGTGAAAACACATTTTTGTCAAGTGAGAAAAATAGTACATTCATAGCTTTGGCATTATCAGATGCCGTTGTTTTTGTGCATCAGTCCAAGTGCTAATGTCGGAGTTAGGTACTTCATATTTGTTTTGAGTTGCTAGCCATATTTCTAACCCATTTGCTTCCATAAAAATTCTCATACGAGTTGACCAGTATGCATAGTTAGAACCAGAAAATAGTGGAGGTCGTGCAGTTGATTGACCTTCTTGAAAAGTACTTGCCATATTAATGAATTTTTCAACTACGTGTTACTGTAGATTGAAATAACCATGCTCTGATACCAAATAAAATGCTATAAGTTCTTTATATAATGCAACTTATATATGTAAGTGTGAGAGTGTATGTTACAAATTACACTAAGCAGAGAATAATAACCAAATATAAAAAGGTAAATAATAAAAGCGATCACACCAGATATTTTATACTTGTTCGGGTCTCCCATCCTACATCCAGTCCCGAAGCTCTCCTTTGGTATTTCCTTTGACCAAATAACACTCGCTTAGTCCGGAGGAATATGCTAATACAAAAAGTATTTATCGGACAACCTTGTGTTCCAAATAACACGGATTTTGGCTAATAGTACAACTCTTCTATGATCTCCTTTGAGTATGTGAATGTGAGTACTTTGAGTTGTATGAAGTGGTTTAACCAAAATAATTTTTTAATTATGATAGTTGAGAATATGTAAGCAATGTATGCGCAAATATGTAAACAGATAGTAATAAGAAATTAAGAGAATATATTAGAATTATTGATCCAATTCTCAATCTTTGAAGTATATATAGGTTTGAGTAGGTGCATATGAGGAGTTGTTACTGTTTAAATAAACTCTATTTATTTTAATGGATGCAACCATTGAAGAAGGGATGCTATTATTTAATATGAAATGAAGCATCCTTTCATATTATAGTAGTTGCAATATGACAGACGTCTATGGGAAAACCACAAACGGCTGTGGCTTCATGAATTAAATTCCCAAAAATATTCACAGACGTTTGTAGCTTTCCCATAGACGCCAGTGGGTGGCCATATATGAATATCATAGTTTTTTTATGCCAATGTTGAATATATGAATTTGTGTGTGCATATATATACTCAAGGAGACCTTACAATGTTTTTATAAGATTCTTAATACACGATTATAACCTTACCAATCATAGCATGGTCCATAAGCCTTTGTTTGTCTTCGAGTCTTGATATTTTTGAGCATGACGATCTCTTGTAGTATATACCTGTAATCTTGATAAGGTATAATATACGTGATTGTATAGTTGTTGTCATTGAAATCATAGAATGGTGGTTCAAACACTATCCATTATTTCCCATTAATTGCCAATTAATTGGGGTTACAATCTTTTATTTTCTATTAATTATTGGCAACTCCTAATTTATAGCCCATTAATAGGAATTGCTATATTTCCTAATTCTACCTATTCGCTTCCCTAAATATAATAATAACTAACGAACGTTTCACATAAATAACGCATGATTAAATGTTATTCTTCTTTATTAATGCAATAAATACATATAAACTACCTAATAAAACTATTTATTCTTATCCAAATATATTCTAGTCATAAATATTTAACTAGAATATGCTTTCCATATTTAGTTTGGTGGAATTGGATTCCTTAGGAAGATTTTTCTATGATTTCCATAAATTAGTTTAACACAAAAAGGAAAGATCGACTCAGTTTGAATTACAAGGAATGGATAATTTTTTTTTATTTGGATGTAAACTATGAAGAATAAATCTGTACTTTGCACATCTTTTTTTTTTGTGGGTATTCCTTGTTAAATCAAACGTCGCCCTTTTGAATGAAAAGTGGAAAAGATAAACAAATTTATAAAAATCAAACAGATATTCTTCCCACAAATTAAACTATGGAAAATCTACAACATAACACAAATTGGGCAGTAATCTAAAAATCATATTTTACACCAAAGTACAGATCTGGAATAAAAATATTCAACATTCAAATTCTAAAATCTTTGGGACTGATTTCCATATCTAGGTGTAAACATATTTCAAATTAGATCTAAAACAAGAATATGTAGGCAATAGTTTTCTACACTAATTTAAGCCCACAATTCACAAATAAAATTGATTTAGGCATAAAAATCAAACGTATGCCAACGTAATAGATTTAAAATTATAAACAATATATAAAATTTCTCAATCGCCTTTTAAACGCGATCCAAATCTCCAGATGTGAAGTAGAACCTTAAATTAATCTACAATCCTTTTAATCCAAGAAATATGTATAAAAATGGTATATACATACATTAAAATTACAGATTTAAGAAAAGATTTGGAATTGGGAGAGAAAATAAATACAAATATATAAATATATATAAATTACCTTAAATACATGTATAATTGATTCTCTTCTCTTCTCCTTATTATTAGATTTCTATTTTTCTCCAATTTGTATGAATATAGATCTAAATATCTAATTTTTATAATTTAGATAGAAAGCGGAGAAGAAGAAATGGTAGAGCTTCGCCACTGCCTTCAGAAAAATATGAGAAGAGAAGGGAGGGTTAGGCCTGAATTTATAGACGCAAGAATCAACCTCAACTGCCAGATCGAAATATATTAAATCTGGGTCGTACATGGCCTAGGTTTACTAAAGCCAACAAACATAAAGCGATCGATCGCCCCCTTCCTAGGGGATAGCCACCCATGGTCGACCGCTCCAATATGTGGGTTGACCTGTGGGCCTCGGATAATTAAATAAAGACATTAATGAATTCTAATCGAACTATTTCCGTTCCAAATTCGTTTTTCATCCGTAACTTCTTCGCTTGGACTCTGATCGCAAAACTCCAAATATGAAAGTTGTTCAGAATTTCGCCACGAACACAATAGTGCAAGTTTTGTAGTCAAATTCAATCATTTGCACAAATTCCATTTTTGGAGCCTAATTAATTAACTAACTAGTTAAATAACTAATGTCAAATTACGGGGTGTTACATTCTTCCCCCCTTAAAAAGAATTTCATCTCCGAAATTTCACCAATGACTAAGTCATGTTTTTAACCCCTAATTTCCCATCCTACACAACCAATAAGTGTACAACTAATTCCGCAACCAAACATGCACAAGCGCATAGTGTTTTGCTGTATTACCATACAGAAAATATGTATGCAGAATAATTCTAAATCAGATCCTCCTATATGAATTCATTTCTTTGTAAACATTCTTGAAAAATATGATGCAAACGACCTATATATATATTGACAGTTCTATGTGTATGCAGCTTTTTGAAAAATCTTTTCAACGAAAACCTCCATACTTCTACGAATAGAAGTATGAAGCAACCAATTTTGCATCCAATTCCTACCATCCAAAAATCTAACGCGTCGAAAAATCGCTTCCTAAACTTTACTTCTATGTCGGAAAAAGGCATTTAGGTGGAGAATTTAACATTCTTATCACTCTATACTCTTCCTATTCCCGTATTACGGTGGAAATTTCCTCGTTGTCCCGGATTTACTCCAAATTTTCTACGCACAAAACGCATAAGGAGGCTTATTTCAAGCTTCAAAGTAGAATTAAGTCTAAAAATAGACTCGCGTGCATCGTCAACAAGGTATGAAAATAGAAATTCCAAGGCTAAAACAACTTTTCCCTTGTTACCGCTTGCATTTATCACATCCTCGATCCTAATGCACCGCAAAATACGCAAATTCTAACTCTATATGTCTTCCCTTCGCTTAACAAGTGGCTTTCAAAATCAAATATTTCACAAAAATCTTTTTCATTTTTCAAATTTGTATGTCATTTGAAAAATAAAATTTCAAACTATTTGGACGTACATTTTCCATTGAAATCAAAAAATTTTGGACCAAAACTCTAAAAATAATTTAAGAGCCAAAAATAACTAAAATCTTAAAACTTTTTTTTTCGAAAGGTAAACTTTTCGATCAAGGGGGAACTTTTCAAAATATTTTCCTTCTAAAATTTTTTGATAAATCAAGCCAGAATTTCAGTGTAGTCGGTTATGCGCTAAGCGCTTCTAAAATTCTGCAACTAACCTTTACCCATAATGACATCTTACATATAGAAAATGTCAACACATCTATTATTCAAAAAATCTTAGCTTTTAAGGAACATGAGCAATGACCCATGATACCAAAACAACTTTGTTATGTCATTCGCTAAAATTTTCCTACTATTCTAAATTTCCAGTCTTATGTTGCATTTACTATTAGCTAAGTGTCTTTTATGAGATTTCCATATTTATACTACTTCTTCATTATGTATATATAAGAGCGGTTAACATGACTAGAAACAATAACATAGTAAATAAACAGGAACATTCTTATAACGTCGTGCGTCCATTTTACAAGAGACAACTAACAGTTACAACCCAAACAACCTAAAAGAAAAGAACAAACGTTGGAAGGAAAAAGGCAGCACCACCATAAATCCTAAAATAATGCCTATAGAGTATGAGATGTATTGCTTCCGCGGTTGAAGCTCGATCCATTGTTGCGATCCTTGAAAGGTCATAGCATGGCAGCTACATACCAAATCTCGCGATGCTGACGATGCTGGTGTTGCTGACGGCTTTGGACTTGCCATCTTCCTAAGAAAGAATCTAATGATGGCAGGACTTTCTATTAAACTTCCTCTCCATGTAAGTTCACCCGTATTACCTAAAGACAAGAGTGGATGTGTGTTGCATCATAAGGGTGCAGGTCCAATTGACGGCGATGCCGCCAATACTAACATAGGTGGTCTTTCGCACCATGGGATAAATCCGGTTGCAACTTCTCGTCTTAGGGACGACGTTATGCTTAATGATGCGCACAACCAGACGAACAGCCAGACATAGATTATCTATCTTTCAGGCATCAACATCTCGGGAAAAGATCCACCACAAAATTTTGAGTCGGTCCTTCAAAATCATCCAAGTCCGCATCCTTCGCGGAGGTCTCCAAAATCTCAGCGAGATCATCATTAGTCAGCTCAATCAAGACACCCTTTACCTCTGAACGAATCAGACTATTGCCTCCATCGAAATTATGCGTAAACAGGACAACGAAAAGATAGATGCAACATGGGTAACATTTTTGCTCAAAGGTCTCGAAGCAGAGGATTGGTGCAAATCCTACCGCGACGGATAGCTCTTCCAGCCCAAGAGCAGCAAAACCTTTTTCTCATGCTGGTCCAACCAAGTGGCCTTTTGAGGGTTGAGACCATAATGGTGCAAGGAAAAACCGGTAATGCAGAAAGGTGTCTTGGGCTAAGAAGTGGTGGAAGGAAGGATATAAGATTTAGATCTAGAGTGGTGATGGGGCGAGATCTAACGTGCAAAACCAGCATGAGGGGGAGGTGAGGCTGCTGCTCCTAGGGAAAAATGGCATCGTCTAGGGGAGGAACGGAAGGGAGAGGCTGATACTTGGAGGAGGAGGATGAAGATTAGGCTCGGCTTGTTGAGGAGGGAGGAACGAAAGAAGGCAACTAGGGGAATTCAGACGCGACTTTTATAGTCTCTTTCCAGGTTCAAGTTGTGCTAAAACTCGTCAACTGGTAGACCACTCTATGTTTACCGCTAGGTGGTCAACTGCTAGATGGGCTTTGGACGTTAATTGAACCTAGACCCAATTAGGGTCGGATTAAATAATAATCGTTTCGTGCCATCTCCTTTGGTTCGACACGATTCGAAAAATTCTTGTCCTCATCACGGCGGTGTCAAAGCCTACCGCTTAGTCCCGAACCATACTCCAGCAATTCACAATAGTCCCAACAAAACTGCTGCGACCAACAACAATTCCAAATTCCCAAAAATATTCCAACTGCTATTTCCTGCCTACTTCGCATGGAAATATTTCTTCCAATAGCTGGTGGTACAACAACACTTCAAACTACATACCCGATTAAAATTGAATGTCATTCCTATTTGAATGCACCTTAAAGAGAGAAGATTTTAAAAACCTCGATTTTGTAAACCGAACAATCACTGAGCTAAATATATACTGCTTTATACTTATTTCTAAATAATAGAAACCATTTCATACCAAAATTTCCTTTAAAAATCAAACTATATATATGTGTGTGTGTGTTTCAGGGTTTCCAAAAACCTTTTAAAAAAACACAAATTTCCCAAATTGGAAGACTATTTCTTGCCAAAAATCAAAATCAAGCCTAAATATATACATATAAATATTCAAGGATTTCAAAAATTAATCTTTTATAAACTAAAAATTTCTTAACACGACCAACGTAGTAGTATACATGTTTCTTTGAAAATTAAAATTTCAAAACTTTCCCAAAACAAAATTTCTAAAATAAATCTTTGGGAAAAGAAATCATTTGAAAACCCTTTTCCAAAATCTAAGGCATTTCCAAAACATACTTTATAAAAAATCTCTCACAAGATTTAGACTAAGGAATTAAGATTAATTATTCAAATAAAAATCCATTTTGCTACCAAAGAGGTGACCAATGAATGCACTCTAGCAAAAACTTGCCTCCGGACAATTGCGACATACAGACTCTAATTTCCCGTCCATCTGGAATAAATGTGTGTCTCCGACTGGAACTCGTCATCAAAATCCAAAATCACAAGGTTGCTAGATCTCAACCATCAAGTCGAACACCTCCAGTCTCTAGGATTCTGACATACGTCGTACTCATGCTCTTTATCAACAACACCTTATGCATCGCCAGCACTCCATGGGTACTTCGAAGTCGGCGTGAAAATCTTTAGCTCAAAGATATTTTCAACCCATAGTTGCTTTACCCATTCCTGCGGAGTGGAACTACAACTGCTTCTATAGTCGGAATTCTTAGAACCTAGCGTAAAAATACAATAAACTAGACAGGAAAGTACGAATACGTTCTCTCAATTTATCCTAATTCCTCTGATCTATTAACATAGGCTCTAATACCAAATGCAACAACTCGTACCTTAATGGGCCTAAATTTTGACAAAAATCGAAACCCAAGTCCATTAAAGCATAAATCGTTGGATTTGTACCTGCAAATAAGCATGCACATTATTAGAGATTGATAGAAATCTAAACTCATATCAGAAACAATAATAGGATAAGAATACCGATTATGATTACTACCTTGAAATTAATGGCATTCCTTGGATAGTAGACTGTCACATCAGCATCGAGCATGAGAGAAAAGAAGACTTCTCCAACAACTAAACACGTCCAGCTCCAGTGATATGTTCATCTAAATCTATCATGTGTGTTGTGATGAAGAGGGAGTCAGAACAACGTTCTAGTGACTGGAAAATTTATAAACTGTCCATAACATAGATTTATATCGATTGGTTTCCATTTAATTGTTATGTCTATTTAGGTTAGCAATTCTAATCTTACCTTCCATTACACACATGATTACTTACCTACCCAGTCCCAAGGTACAAAATACCGACGAAGCCTTATCAACCACCCAATACTTCCATATCCATTTGCCACTTAATACTTCTAAATATGAAGCGGGCTTCTACTTTCACCACATAATACTTTTAAAATAGAAATAGGAAAACTCTACCATTTAAGACCTCAATCGAGGTAGACTCCAACATTTAAGACCTATTCCCAAGGTGGACTTCTAGCATCGTTATTTTTGGTCTATTAGTCCTGGCTACAAAGACCTTTGATCACTATCTATGGCCTTATAATTTATAATAGCCATACTACTAGCGCATATATCGTTATTAAAGTCTTAGCAATGTGAGAGACTGTACCCAAGCCACTTAATACCTTATTAACAAGGACTAGGCATGCCTCTGACTATTTAACACCTATTTATAGGTAGGCCTTTGCCATTTAACACCTAACCCCAAGGCGTACTCCTCACTGGTAGTATCTAGCCGACACTGCATGAAAATCTCATTGAGTTACTTAATACTTCTTTTATAGAAGAGAGGAGAACCTTAGATAAGTCGCTTAGTACCTTAAATCTAAAGCGAACCCTTCCCGAGATATCCATCATTGCTCTTAATTGTAAATATGGAATCTCGTTAAGTTACTTCTTTCGTAGGGAGGCGGGCCCTAAGATAGCCACTTAATACCTCAATATTGAAGTAAACCTTTTTAGAGACATTCTTATTTATTGGAATCTCATTAGGTTACTTAATACTTCTTTTTGGGAGAAAGGCAGACCCTATAGCCACTTAATACCTCAAACCAGAAGCGAACCCCTATGGAGATATCCCTCGCCGCTTCTAATTCCAAATTTGCACCATTTAGTACTTTTCAATTAAGAAAACAGGTCCAACTTCTTACGCCGTCACAAGTCCTAGGATTAGTGATATCCCACATCAGTAGCAAGTGCACCCGATTGCCGGTAGCCTTAAAGAGCAGTCTTCTGTCGAGTGACTCTACTGACCTCGCATCACTAACCAACTAGGTTCAATTAACCATCATAAGTCTTTACTTATATTATCTTAGGTAGACATTGGACTTAGTTTACTAATTCCCTTTTTATTTAAGGTAATAAGTTTTTCCTTAAATACTTATCTACCCATAAATCCTCTTTTAATACTCATAAATGGCAATTTGTCCATAAATCCTAATGGTCTTTTCTTAAGACATTTATGTATGATTACTAATTTCAAATTAGTAACCTTTTTCATAACTATTCTATTTTTATCAGTCCCTTTTATCCATTTGTCCCTATTAATTGTAGCCACCAAATTCATTTCCATTAATTACCCATTAATTGGAGTTACAGTCTTTAATTCTCATACTAACCAATTGTAACCCCTAATCTAATCATATCCATTAATTCCCATTAATTGCCTATTAATTTAGGTTACAATCTTTTATTTCCTATTAATTATTGGCAATTCCTAATTTATTGCCCATTAACAGGAATTACTACATTTTCTAATTTTACATATTTGTTTCCCTAAATATAATAATAACTAATGAACGTTACACATAAATAACGCATGAATAAACGTCGTTCTTCTTTATTAACGTAATAAATACGTATAAACTACCTAATAAAACCATATATTCATATCCAAATATATTATAGTCATAAATATTTAACTAGAATATGCTTTCCATATTTAATTTGGTGGAATTAGATTACTTAAGGAGATTTTTCTATGATTTCTATAAATTAGTTTAACACAAAAAGGAAAGATTGACTCCGTTTGAAATTACAAGAAATGGGTAAATTCTTTCTATTTGAAATAAACAATGTAAACTACGTAGAATAAATCTGTACTTTACATATCTCTTCCCTTTTTGTTTGTAGGTATTTCTTGTTAAATCAAACGTCGCTCTATTGAATGAAAGTAAACAAATTTATAAAAAATCAAACGGATGTTCTTCCCACAAATTAAACTATGGAAAATTTACAACATAACACAAATTGGGCAATAATCTAAAAATCCTATTTTACACCCAAATACAGATCTAGAATAAAAATATACAACATTCAAATTCTAAAATCTTTGGGGCTAATTTCCAGATCTAGATGTAAACATATTTCAAATTAGATCTAAAATAAGTATATGTAGGAAATAATTTCTACACTAATTTAAGCCCACGATTCACAGATAAAATTGGGTTAGGCATAAAAATCAAACGCATGCCGACGGAATGGATTTAAAATTACAAACAATATATAAAATTTTCCACTCACCTTTTAAAAGTGATCCAAATCTCCAAATCTAAAATAGAACCTTAAATTCATCTCCAGTCCTTTCTAATCCAAGAAATATGTATAAAAAGGGTATATACATATATTAGAATTACAGATATGAGAATAGATTTGGGATTTGGAGAGAAAATAGATACATACATATATATATATATATATATTACCTCAAATACGCGTATAGTTGATTCTCTCTTCCTTTTTATTAGATTTATATTCTTCAATTTGTATGAATATAGATATAAATATCTTATTTTTATAATTTAGAAAGAAAGTGGAGAAGAAGAAATGGCAGAGTTTGCTACTGCCTCCAGAAAAGTATGAGTAGAGAAGGGAGGGTTAGGCCTAAATTTATAGGTGCAAGAATCAACCTCAACCGTCAGATCGAAATATATTAAATCTGAGTCGTACATGACCTAGTTTTACTGGAGCCGCCACACCTGAAGTGGTCGAACGCCTCCTTCCTAGGGGTCGACCGTCCCTGGTCGACCGTTCCAATATGCGAGTCGACCTATGGGGCCCGGATAATTAATTAAATACGTTAATTAATTCTAATCAAAATATTTCTGTTCCGAATTCATTTTTTCTCCGTAACTTCTTCCTTTGGAATTCGATCGCAAAACTCCAAATATGGAAGTTGCTCAGAATTTCGTCATGAACTCTATGGTGCAAGTTTCATGGTCAAATTCCATCGTTTACACAAATTTCATTTTTGGAGTCTAATTAATTAACTAAGTAATTAAATAATTAACGCCAAATTACGGGGTGTTACACCTACAATGTCGCCCTACATCAACAAAGGTTAATAGACAATGTCGTAAGTCATCAATGAAGCCAAGGATGTCAAATGCTACAATGTCGCATACCACTTATAAAGCTGAATAAATGATGCTGAATCTCTCATACCATCAGTAAATAATGTCGAATGAAGCCAATGCCATATCTCACCAAGGCAGTGATGATGCCGGAGAGCTCTATGTAGAAAGCCATCAATGTTATAGTAACATGATATATCATTGATGATGCATCACATTGATGTCGCATTCCATCAATGTAGCACTTCCTCCATGAAGCTGGAAGAATCAATGTTGCTTCAGATTGATACTGCATCTTCCAATGCCGCCGTGCTCTAATATCATCTCTCAAGCGATGTCGCATCTCATTAATATCGCTTCCATATTGATACAACCTCTTGCCAATGCCGCGTCTCCATTGATGTCGTCTCTTATCAATGCCGCTTCTCTTTGATGGTGCCTTTTTATCGCTAATGTTCCTACTGATGTCGCATAAGGGTTGTCGCATGATGCTGTTTCCTGAATTGATGCCAAAGATTAACAAGGCAAGTGTAGATGCCGACGTCATGATTCATTAACACATACAAAGAATGTCGTAGATTATCACATCAAAATATTATCCCAATTGCTATCAAGAAAGCTATTGATGCCAAAAGTCATTGATGTCGGAGCTCGCCATTATGCAAATGAATGCCGAAGTTCATTAAAACAAAACATAGCGCCATGCGCTATTAATATGGTTAATGTCGAAAGTCAAGCATGCTGCATGGATACGTGGCAACTATGCCGCACCTCTCAACCTCTATAAATACAAACCTAGGGGAATGAAAGAAGGGGCAAATCATTTCTTTCTCACTTCTTACATTTTAAAATTTTTAACCCTAAAGTAATTTGGGGATTTTGGTTCTGACTGTACTTGTATATCAATTGCACATAAGCTCTTGTATATTCAACCATTGCATAACATATGGATAAAGATTATGACTTACAGCTTGTTTTGAATTCCAAAGCACTTGTGGTTTTCTACTCATAACTTGCATTGAATTCTTAAACATCCATAGTCTCGACTTCTACTTGTACGAGATTGTTCTATATTGATTGATGACTTTGGCATAAATTTGGGCATAGCTTTGAACATGAACAATTTACGACTTCATCATGGACTTGAACGCACTAAGATTTTTTACCTAGGCCTATTCTCAACCAAGTGTCGCTTTTGCTAACACTCGTTGAGGTCTATAAGGAATAACCAAGCCTTCTCCTAACCAAATTCTTATTGCTTTACACTTTTTGGGTGTTAGCGAAGAAATTCGTTAACATAAGTTAGTTACACTAGAATAAATATATAGCACGTGATAATAGATTAAACGAAGCTTTGAATTATGAATGTTGCAGTTATAGCAATAGAAATAGTGAAAGAACATCATGTAACACCTGCTAATGGACACATATATATACTTTGAACAATTACTTCAATGTATACAATATATTATTTATGAAATAATGACCCTTTTGTTGTTATAACCGAAATGGATGCAATTTTTATTCACAAGTGATATTTATGTTCAATGATAGTGTTTGTGTTCTTAACAATAGTGATCTATTAGCTATAGAAAATATAGAAGCATCCAAAATATTTAATTATGAATTTTGGAATTATAAACAAAGACATATCTTTAAGATACTTTTCTTAATCATACAATTGCAAATCATATGGTATTTGTAAATTATATATCAAAGGATTAATGGTAAAGAACCCATTTTATGGGAGCAAAAAAAGGTTAACAAAATCTTTGGGCTAATAATAAATGATGTATGTAATAAGCCAGATTTCCAACTCATAGTAGTTAAGATAATTAACTGGTTTATTTATTTAATTAATGGTAATTAATATTATCAAATAACCCGCTATTTTTAACATCTAAAATAAGTGATAAACGTCGTCAATCTACGCTTGCACACTAATCACAAACATAAATAAATAGTGGACCATTGGTTATGTGATTCAAAATTTCAAACAATTAAAATAGAAGGAGGAAAACCTCACAACGGAATTAACACCAATATGTATATATTATCAATAACTAAAAATCATACAGATTCAATACATCAAATAACATCCGTATTTTGATATATTGATCATCATTTATCAATAACAATGTAACTATGATGCAAGAGAGATATACCGAGTCAAAAACATGCGGATATAACCTATACCCAACCTTTGCTCCCTCCTTTGCTCCTACTTGCAACTTTATAGATACATGTATATATACATAATAAAAGAAAAAGGGAGATCAACTATGTTTCCACTATGCTTAATCATATACATTTCGGCCTAGGGCTCGAGAGCTATTGCACAGGGAAAGACGACTTACGTACTCTTTCGAGATCAAGCTCACGTAATTTTATTTCCCACTCTTCTCCTACATCAATTACCCAATGGCACAGAACATTGCACAACCATAGCAACTACGCAACAATGTAACCAAAAACAGCACTTCTACTAAGCCGCCACAATCAATCATCATAAATATAAGGTAGCAATAATGATGATAACAAACAGCGATTAAACATCACATAAGTTTGACAACACTCATTGTCAACCCCAAACATCAAATAATGTCGATATCATATGTCGAGCTAATACACTATCACATATTATAACAGTAAAGAACTATCACATGTTGAAGCCGTTACAACCGTGACACACTTAAACAAACCTGAAATCCACCAACAAACAACTAACCGAAACACCAATAATGAAAAATCTAAGTGAGAATTGTATGAAATCTTTATGAAACCTATTTGAATATTCAATATCAAGAAACTTCTAAAGGTCTTAAATCAATAAAAATATGTGAAACTAGAACCAAAAATAGCGAATAATGATAACAAAAGAAGTTAACTATTTCGGATAGTTAGATCTGAGAATTATAACTTTTTTTGAAGAATTGATTTTGAATAAACCAATAAAGAATGTAAGATGGAAGAAGATGAATATTTATAGATAAAGTTGACAAACGATTTAACTGTTAGTTTATAACAAAGAAACCTTTTCATGGTTAAGATGATAAGTTTAAAGAACATCAAGAGTTTGATGAAAAGAGGCAAAAGGTATTTTAATAAAGTATAAAAATATAAAAGGTGGGCAGGGACAAATGTTACATCCAAAATTTCAAGCATGAACATGTTCAAGCTATCACAAGTTGAGGAGCTATCGCACATTGAAAATTCGAAAGCCATTGCAAGTTAAGAATCCAAAAGCTATTGAATGTTGAGAAGCTATTACAAGTTGAAGATGTGAGAGTTATTGCTAGTTGATATGAAAAAGATATCGTAAATTGAAAAAGCCAAGGCCATCACAAGTTGATGAAGCCAAAGCTATTGGAAGCTATCGCAAGTTGATGAAGTCAAAGTTATCGCATATTGTAAGAGTAAGCTATCACAAGTTGATAAAGTCAAACCTATCGCATGTTAAGAAAAGTAAGCTACCACAAGGTTATGAAGTCAAAGCTATTGCATGTTGAGAAGAATAAGCTATCGTAAGTGTATGAAGTCAAAGTTATCGCATGTTTTGAGGAATAAGCTATTACAAGTTGATGAAGTTAAAGGCATCACATGTTAAGAAACTTTTAGTTAGCCATGAGGCAATTCTTGATTGATCTAGTCGCATCATGTCATTATCAAGAATGAGTTTCGCCACACGTCAAATCAATAATGTGTCATGTCATTAAAATCTCAACTGTCCATCCATTAAATGCCACGTGTCAAAGAACTAAAGACACGACTTCTCTATAAATAGGCATGCATCCCCCTACTAAGAAGGTGTAGATTCCAAACTAATCTTCTTCCTCATTTTCATTTTATAATCTCATAATTGATAGAACTTGATTTTGAGACATTAATGGCCTCATATGTCAAATTGTAATTGAGACCTTGAGGACATTTTTCTATTTGCATATTTACTTACTTGACTATTGAACTATAAACATGCTTGCCCAAGGATGTACTCATTGCCCAAGCCTTCTTGAATTTGTCATCTTGCATAAGAGTTGAACATAAGTTAGGCCCAATTTCTGGACTAACAATTTAAATTCATGCCTTTATTGTTCATCTCGAATCTACCTCGATTTTGTGCTTTTGATCGACTTCACATCCATAGATGAGCGACCTATCATCTCACAACCCTTTTATATACTTATATATATTAAAAACATGTTTGGATCCATTTTTGAAGTTAAATATATGATATGATATTATACTTATTTGATTTCATAAATGATTTATTTAAATTGATTTAACGTGATATCCATGCTTTGATTTATTATATGAATGTTAAGTTATATGTATGATATATTGATTATGTTCTATAGATACGACACTTGTTTGCTTGTTTGAATGTATGTTTGCATGTTTGAATTGGATGAAATGCTTATTGACAACTAGTTTGGGGATTGGATCATTCTACGAACAATGATCTTCATGCAGATGGAGCAACGATACAGAGTTCTCTCTAGTTTGATTACACAAAGGATGAAAGACTCGTAGCGATAGAATAACTTCAATGGATCGACTCTAGAGTGTATGGAGTCGTATTGATGCAAATGAGGTCATACGTAGATCAAAGCTACGAATCGGATTAGGATCGATGCAGAAGATGGCAAAAAACTTTAAAAAATGACCAAGTATCGAGCATCATCAATCGACACCAACCCATATAGGTGGGTACTGATCGATCTACACGTGTTCATGCCATGTTTTAGCGCATATGGACCAAAGCTTTGGGGAAAGGCATATGAATGGTGAGCTATTTTAGGGTTTTGGTACAACTAGTTTGAGACAAGCATGAGAAAACTCCTACCACTGTTCGATCCGAGTTGAAGATGCGATCAAGTGAAACGTGGAGCTGACTTTGGGGTTTATATGCAAATACATAGAGCTAGCTTTAGGATAGGATAGTGCATGAGAAGGTGAGTTGGACTTAGCTTAAAATTGGCTAAGTCTTGAGTTCGATTGGCACAGACTCATATTGGTCAACATTGATCGATTTAACATTATCTCATATGGTAGGGCAAGTCCTTGGGAGCAAGTATGGTCGATCATGTAGCAACTGGGTTTGTAGTTTTTGAGTTATAAGCTACCACCTATTGATGGTGTCGATCGGTTCTAGACGAGGGCTACTCCAAGGTAGATGTGACATTACTTCGAGACTAACATAAGGCTACTTCGGGGTTGAGGCAACTTCGAGAAATTTTGAAGCAACCAAAGAAGGACTAGACATCGACGACTCGATATTTTAAGCGATGTAGATCGAGTACTTCATGAGGGAAGTGACTATAACATCTAATAATTGATCGTGTAGGCTTGTTCAGAGTGGTCACTTATGGAGTAGGATGAGTGATAGTTCTACAGTCGATACGTGTGTTAAGGGATCATTGGATAACTTTTAAGGTTGTGATGTGTGCTCGTAAAGCAGAAACATTTGAGGATGCTCACCTAAGGTAACCTGAGTGTACTCGGGGTCATTTGAGTGTGCTCGTATTTTTGGATGTCGGAGTGGGTCCAGTTCCTATGCTTTAAAGTGGGCAAAGATTCGAGAAATCATGTATCCACGATGTTGAGTAGTCGCTAATTTTTTGAGTGAGTCATACGAGTTATCATATATCCAATAACACCCGAGTGGGAGATGCGAGGTTGTGCGATGGTTGCTATGTTTTCAATATTTATCGTGTGTTCTATAAATATCATATGATATAGGTACTAGTGAGTTGGGTACCATGACATCGTATATTATACTAAGTGCAGTACACCTATGTGATGATAGATGGGCATATATTATGTCAAGTGCTAAGATATTGGATGTAGGGACTAGGGACATGTTAGGTATGATTCTTCATACCATATGTTCCTCCTTTACTATATTGACTTTTATTTATATTTTGAGATTATGGATCGCTAGTAAAAGACTTTTATCTGACTCGTTGCATCGCTTCTTATCATCTTGGGTACTCTTGAATGAGTAGATTGATAGGCATGTATAAGATAGTGCATCGAGCCGTGCATGGGATAAGAAGGAGGCTAGCACTTTTCATATCTCTATATCTAGAGCCATTATTGTTTATATTCCACTGTGTAGTATTAGGGAGCTATATCGGTACTTATTTATTATCAGAGATAGTTATCTTTAGAGTTTATTTGATTCAAATGTATAAACTTTATTATTTTCCCGTTTTATATAATATAACAAACCTACCACACTCCTGTATATGGTTAATTTTTGGGTTATTTGATTTTATTACCATCTCGCCTATTTTACATCTACGTTGTTATAATATTTTGTCTATGCACTGTGAGATGTTAATATGTTTTGTGATTGGTTTATCATACTTTACCCTAGACTGCTTCTATCCATCGATCGAGTACCGATGTAGTGCACTTATGGCATTGGATGTTGGTTATCTGTGCACCAAAGGTGGAGGGGGGTTATCATAATCTCCTTTCGTGTTTCTGGGATTTTGATATCCTTTAATGCTTGGATTTGCCTCTACCCTTCTAGCATGTACAATAAAATCAAAGGAACTTCCTATAAGAGACCCCAAAAGAACATTTCAAGGGGTTTTGACTTCACCCTATACCTCCGTGGCATTTAGAACATTTTGTATGTGGTCCTTTGCGTTCGTAGACTTTACAAGCATATCGACCATATATGCACCATCCTGATCACCTTCAATGATTCCAGCTCAATTAGCCATTGGGAATTTAATTCTCAAACACTATTGAGCTAGCACAACTTGAAAGTCAGAAAGAGCAAGCCACCCTAGGAAAGCATTGTATGTTGAGAAAGCATCCACCAAAATGAAAGTTTTCTTTCGTAAGTTTGATCTGGGATGGTCCCAACGCTCAACAAAAAGATACAATTTTCCCAGGGCATTTTTCCTTCTCCAATGAATATGTGTACCTGTTTATTGTATGGAGTGACATCCTTAATGGATAATCTTATTTTGTCAAAAGCATCCTTGAATAGGATGTTGAATGAGCTCCTGCTATCTACCAAAACACGGTGTACCTCTACAAGGCCAAGCATTGCTAAGATCATAATCCGATCAGTGTGGGGATATTGCTTCCCATGCAAGTCCCAATCGTTAAATGCAATTTCAATATCATTTCGATAAGGGGTTTTAGCATCACGCTCCTCATCCACAACATATATAAGCTCTTCATCGTTCTTTAAGACTTACCTTTCCGTCTTTGCCCACCTCATATCAGCTATGTGCGGTCCTCCATTATCATGTTGACCATTATCCTTTCATTGTTTCCAGGGCCTACATTGGTTCCTTCTCCCCCATCACCATGCGACGGTTGCCTCAGTGGTTGATGCATATGTATCAAAGCACCATTCGAATCCATGACATACCTTTGCAACCTTTTCTTCTATATATACTCCTCAACGATGTCGCACATGTGATGACATTCATTGGTGTTACGTCCATGTGACTCGTGGAAGCAATAATACTTCCCAGATTTAGATCAAGTTCCATTTCCTTCCTAGGTTGAGGCTTTTTATACTTCAATCCTACTTGTGTAGCTAGGTAGATGTTCTCAACGGTACCACTCAGATCTGTGTAAGGGTTGAATCTTGGTCTAGGCCTCTACCTCTTTTATTCCATTTTCTTTCCACCAGATCCACCCTGATTATTATCCTTCTTTTTATCAGTAAAATAGATTCCACCTCCCTTGATTATGGCATTAACACTGTTGGATGGTTCTCTAACTCGATTAGTTCCACCATATTGCCTTTTCGAGATGGACTGCTCCAATATCATATATTCCGTTGCTTCGTAATAGTACCCTTGGAGGGTGGTCAACTTCTCCTTAGTCAACTTTCTTTTAAATTTCATGTCAGGGTGCATATATAATATAACACCATCATAACCAATATCTCATCCTCATTTTAGATGCTAGTTGATGCGACATTAAATCTAGTTAAGTACTGCTGCAGAGACTCATCATTTATTTTCTTAACATCTGACAATGAGTATGCATCCTTAGTTTCTTTACATGCATACAAAATTGGCTAATAAACTTTTCCCTAACATCATCAGGAATGGATTGATCCCGACGGTAATATAAAGAACCATATGGTTGCTGTATCTGTCAGGAACAAAGGAGAGAACTTATACAAAACTTCCTATGTAGCTCCACTAATCAGCATATGTTGGGTGTATCTCTATACTACTACGGGGTCTATCAGGCCCTTATATAGCTCCCTAGTCAGCATCTTGAAATTCTTCAGGTTTTAACAGTCTCCGTCTCCAAAGTAAATAGACTTCTTGCCCTAGCTTCAACACCATGCTCCACTGGTTTTTGTCAGATGTATTCCCTAATCATCTGAGCTATCCTGTCTTCTGATTCAAGGGACCTTTAAGGGGAGTGATTGTCTATCCTTCCTCTCTAGGGAGAATGACATCTTCATTCCTCCCTATAATGACTTGACCATCGGTCCTGAGCATGATCTTGACTTCTGGACCATTCTCGATGTTCTCTTTGTATCTCGTTGGTAATTGGTTTAGCATGAGTAGGAGAATTCCGACGGGAGCATGAAGCGTTAGCCATAGTTGGACCAACCTCGACACCAACCCTATTCGGTTCAGTACCAAACCGTTCCTTAGGTCTGACATCGAGGTGAACTGTTACACGTTTTGTCTCTCTAATATCTCTTTGTCTAGCTCTACAACTGTCTCGATCGGATTCGCTATCAAAATGCGACCTTTTTCTCCTTCTTGATCCCCTGGATCGGGATTTTTCCCTTATGCCAGTGGTGTGACCGGCAGTTTGCTGCTACTCCAGGTATGTCATAAACCGATTCACCATTGCTTGCCGTTGGGCAACATATCATTCATTAAACTTAGCCATGACTCTATTTAGGTCGCTTTTGATCAAGGTTTTAAATCTCCTTCATCTCACTCAAGATATCTGCCCGGGATTTTCTCCGAAATATGAGATTTGGCAGCTTGGTTATATATCAGAGTTGTAAATTGCCTTCATTTCAGCCGAGATTTTCTCCAAAATCCGAGATGAAACCTTGCTTCTGGCAACCATGTATGTTTGCATTGAAGTGCTTTTTTGAACGATCTTCTTGATCAGCCGTTAAAGTTTATAGCTATGTCTGCTTGCTTTGGAGTGATTTTTTTGAATGTTTATAATTTTTTCCGATGAAATCCAAATGAACAAAGTTCTCAACCCCATGTCGTAGGAAAATCCCGGTTTTGTAATGGTTGAATCTATTTTACAGAAAGAATAGTGAAAGTAGAAATTTAAAGAGATAGAAAGAAAAAAGTTAAACTAGGAAAAATAAATAATGTAAAATTTCGGTCGCGAGATCAAGGCTCAACACAAATATCACCTTTGCGCACAGTGAATTCCGAATATTGTCGACATCGCTCCCGCATTGTCCAAGAGTTGTGTGCAATACCTTCTATACTATGCTATTGTTAATTAAAATATGATATGATAGTCATTTGCTTAATCTTGGTCAATAGATGGAGTGTTTATATTAGCTAAAGCTAAAATATCATAAATGTACAGCGCTCACGAGCCCGCCACCGGCACGGTAAACTTAAGTCAACTCTTACCGCACGCATAGAAATATCAAAATTCCACTCATTAAACTTCATCGCTTCCACTCTCCTTCATTCGTGAAGGTAAGTTCACCCCCATCGTCATGGACGCTAAACCATCGGTTACGAAGAAACCATGGCTTTTCCCTCTACTCATCGTTTCCGTACTGTTCTTCATGGCACTCCTCCTCAAATCCACCTTCTTCAGAAACCCATCTCCTCAGATCGCTTCCTCTCTATTTGTCGAACCCAAACTCAAAACTACAATCCCAACTTTTCGTCCTGTTCCTCGACTCGCGTACTTGATATCTGGTTCGGCGGGCGACGGAGCGAATCTGAAACGCACATTAAAAGCGTTATATCACCCTTCAAATTTTTACGTTCTGCATCTAGATTTGGAGGCGAGCGCTATCGAACGGTTAGATTTGTCGGTTTATGTGAATAAAGACTCAATTTTTAAGAAGTTCGGAAATGTAAAGGTCAGCTATACGCTGCTATTGTTATACTTTTATTAACTTTTTTGGGAGTTCTAGGATGCGGGAGATTGAATTTTGCGGGTTATATGAAGATTGAATTCTGTGTTATTTGAAACTAAAACCTGCAAAAAGGGCTCAATTTTGATGAATTTGCAAATATGAATGAAGGTAGTGAAGAAGGCGAATTTGGTGACTTATAGGGGCCCGACAATGGTGGCGAATACTCTGCACGCAGCAGCAGTTTTGCTCAAAGAATTCGAGGAGTGGGATTGGTTCATTAATCTGAGCGCTTCGGATTATCCTCTTGTTACTCAAGATGGTTAGAATTTTGGGTTACCTTTTTTGCTATTTTGGAATTAATTCAAGTTCTTAGTACATGTGTTTAATTTGTGTTTGTGCTTTGTTTATTTAATTAATTTCTAATATAAGTGGCTTGTTTAAAGGGTGGTTTATTAAATTCCATTTTGAAAAGGTTTCTTATTGGATTTGGTAGGGTTTCAAAGATTGCTGAATGGTTTTCTATATAAATTAGGAGAAGAATTGATTTTCTAAAGCAAGTTTTGTATTCTTCCGTTTCTAGTTTTGTAACTCCTACATTATTTGGAAGGGACCTAACATTAATTTTTTATAATCATAATGTTGTATGCCAAAATTTCCCTTAATAGTTTTTGGTTGTTGTGATCACTCTATATGTATGGGACTACTTTAGCTACCAAAATTGAATAATAAACAGCTCACACTGTAAAAAAGGTGCAGAAATTGTGTACATTTTGGGTCTTACAGAAAACCTAGAAAGCATGACCATTTACTTGCATGTTTTCCAAAAATAAGTAAAATTTGGAATCAACGTCACAAACATAGTTGGTGTAATTTGTTAAGGAGTAACTATGTGATGTATGTTGATCACATGCTACAATAGAAACCAGATTCGAAAACACTACTTTTAAGCATCATCCTATTCTGGTTTAAACAATCATAATTGGATGGTTCATAATAGTTAGTTTCACAACTCTTTCATTTTATAAACATTGTAGCGATGAGAGAGCCTATGGGATAGCCTGTACTCTAGATTGAAAAGAAGAGCATAAATCTTATATATTTTATCTTTTGAATGTGTAACAGATATTCTTTATACATTGGCGAGTTTGCCTAGGCAATTGAACTTTATCGAGCACACTAGTGATATTGGATGGAAAGAGTATGTTAACTAACAGTCCTTGTGTTTTATTAATACAAAAGTGGAGTTAGATCATCTCCGCTACTAGAGAAATATTCACTAAACTTGATTGGGATTGGAAACTAGATACGAGATCTGCCATCTATGTGGTATCCATTATTCAATCTGAGTCATTAGTCTTTAATACTGATTGCTCTAGTACTGAAGATGATCATACTTACATTTGGTTTCAACATTGACCATTAACTGCAACTACATTGCAAATGGCAGGTTTCAGAGAGCGAGACCTGTGATTGTAGATCCTGGCCTATATAGTTTAAAAAAATCTGATGTCTTTTGGGTCACTGAGAAAAGGAGCGTACCTTCTGCCTTCAAGCTATTCACTGGTAATGCACTTATATTGCATGCTCGCGTGCGCGCATACACACATTCTAGTTAAATACATGCATCTATAATTTTTTTACCATATAAATATTATTATACGTTGCATTTCAAACCAGGTATGCATGCACATTTAAATACACAAGCCGGTAGGATTAATTTTATAGTTGAGATGACAATTAATTAGTCTTTGGGTTAATATTGCACTGCTCATCTGGAATAGGTATGCTTAAAATTCTGGGCAAAGCATTTCCGTACGAGTTATTTCAGATTTCAGAGAAAAGTTGTAAATTTGCTTAGGCTTTTAATTTAAGCAAATACGACACCGAATCCTAGGCTTTGGACCCATTACCATTAATTAATTTATACCTTTTGTGGTTAAAGAACTATTACAGTTTTAAAATACTTTGTATTATAATACAATATACTAAATTAGTACATCCAAATAAACTTCTGCTTGGAAGAATCTTTTTAAGTTGGCACCAAAATAAATAAACTTTTATTACTGGAACTTTCCTGTATTATGTTAGGAGTTACCGTTTTTAAACATCCCGATTATCTTCATTTATTTTTTTCATCATAAATAATACTGTTCTTTAACTTATTTGAAGTCACTTTTGCTCAATTCTGTTAAATGAAACGGGGTTTAATTGTTCAACAATCTGCTTGTTAAATCCTTGTACTGTATTTGTTCGGTTTATGTGCTATGCGAAGGTCACATTCTCCAACAAAATTCATTGCCTGTTCTTGAGTTAGATGCGGCAACAAACAAATAGTCTGCTAGCTAACTTAGGAATACAACACACACACATATATAACATACACACACACACATTCATAACATATATACGTACATATGTGTGTGTATGTATCCATTCAATGCACATTTGTGGCATCTGATGTCAGATGCTTAATGCCTATATATATATATATATATATATATAAAATCTCAACCTCACAAAAAATATCAATGATCTTTTCGATAAAAAATCTAGGCAAACATGGATGCTCTTACAAGCACTTCTTGTGATAAAGCATATGAGGACATGATAGGTTTAAACGTTTTTTGAACAAGTAGAAGTCATAGATATAATTCAAGAAACCTAGGATGTCCTTACCTTTAAGGTGTAATATTGATAGATTAACTCAGATGTAGTCATCATTTAATGCCAAGGAAACTTTAGAATGGAAATGCTATGTTTTGTTAGTTAAAGCTATTGTATATATGATTTTAAAGGAACCAAGAATATCACTTAAAGAATTTTATAATTTTCTTTTACCATAAAACATGAAATAAAGTTGTTCGATAATTTTTTTCTTTCAGATTCATCATTATGTTTTTTGATTATTTTTATGTAGTATCAAATAATGTTTTACAATTGCTTCGGGTAGTGTAAAGCTATGGTCCATAATTTGTGAGTGTTCTAAAACATATAAGATTAGATAATTATTAATATTCCAAAATTTGCATTATAGTTATAGACATTACACGTGTGATAGACAAAATTTTACAGAAATTTCTTCACTCGTGAAGTAGTAGATTTGGGCTATGAAGTACAAAAATGGATATATACCTCCGTATTGTCAACTTTTCAGTTTTGTGATAGACAAAAACAGCTTAAATCAAACAAAAATATTTGATTACTTTCGTCCAAGTCTGTATAGTGTAAGTGTGGGGCCAATGCATGGACCGATTTTGTACACCAAGAACATGTTGAAATGTCAATATTACTAAGATTCATGCAGAGTTATTATAGCGTACGCTATAGCACGCAGTGGAAAATAGCCCATAGCGCATGGTGTGCGCTATTTAACCTCTAATAGCGCACGTGTCACCTATAGTGCACAATAGCGCCCTGTTTTGTCAAGCGAATAGCCAAAATAGCACACTATTTTGTTTGTTTATTTATTTAGATATGTACATTTGAAAAACCCAAATAAAATTGAATGACACAAACTAGGACATGGGTACCACTAACAAATCGTATGTCTTCAATAATAAATCAAAATCGTTTATCGAAGAATGACCATGATTCCTTTAAAACTGAATGTAGGTGATTGGTAGACGTAGTATACTCGAAACGTCTACGCAGGAAAAGGTTTATGCTTTTGTTTTTCTCTGGCTACATCAATAGGTAAATTTTTTATAACCTTAATAATTTATTTTAAATTTGTTTATAATGTTATTTACCTCATGTAATGCTTTTTTATTTCATTTTAATAGTTTGCAATATTGTACTTTGTTATTGATACTGAAAAAGCAAAAATATAAAGTTTGAATATCCTTTTCCAGTTAAATTCTTTTGAATAAACTCTTGAAAGCAAAATTCTTGTGATAAAACATTAAAAAAAATTCATCTTTCATGCATCAAAAGTGCTACTTAACAAATACTTTGAAAATGACCTTATAGAGAAGTTTATTTTGGTTGTACAAAAAATAAAATTATTCGGTATAAGATAAGAAATTTTGGTGCATAATCAGTGATGCTATTTTCTAAAAAAATTCCATGAAAAATTAGTTATTCAACATCTTTAATAATAGTTGTAATAACTTTGGTGTCACACTTTTTTGGTACCAACGTGAACTACCAAAAACGCCCCTCTATATATTATTAAATCTTAATCATTTAAAAATATGATTTAATATTAAACTTTTTTTTACAAATTCAAACGTCTTAAAAGTAGGATCTAACAATTAAACATGCTTTACAAATTCAAAACGCTTTTAAAAATATGATCTAAAATTAAGCTTCCTTTACAAATTCAAAATACTTCTTTACAAATATACAAATCTTAATATCATTTGAAAATAAAATAAAATCATTTTTTGACTGATTTAAACATATGCAATTTACAAGGAAAATAATTCACGCGCGAAACACGTGCCATAAGACTCGTAGTAATAAATATTTTAATTTATGGTCTACCACTACCAGATATGATAATACTATTGTGTAGATTCATAGATAACTCAAGTTTCTTTTTCATACACAATTTACACTATTCAAAGCTCGAAGATTTGATTTTGTGCTAATTTTGCATAAAAATTAGTTTTTTCTCAAGCAGTGTAGAATCAAGATTTTGGCCAGATTTTGACTCGTTTTTGACTAGTACTGCATCAAAACGGTTGGAATTTTGTTTTGACCGATACCTTTAGCCTTGGATACTTTTAGACTTGGTTACTTTCTTCTACGTGTCACTAAGGGTGTGTTCTTTTGTTAAACGAAAAGGCATTTGAAAGATGCATGGAAGTAGATTGCTTTACGATAGGAGAATGTGTTTTCATGTCGCGAAATGAGTTTTTGAAAGGGGTATTAAGTATTTTAATTTTGTTATGAATAATTATTTTTGTTATTGTTTTAATTATTTTTAAATAAATTTATATTATTTATAAATTATGAAACGTTAGAAAAAGTGTAATGATTTTTTTATTATAAATACTAGTAGTTCGGAATATAAATACAATACTATATCTCTCTTAAGATTTTCTATTAGATATATCACAAGCCACCTAAGCCCTTTGGGTTTATCCCTAAACCAACCGGCATATCTATATTCTGCCTCATAGTATTCGGAATGTACGTGATATCCCATTCGGAAAGTGGATCATCCTGTCGCACAGTCATACATCTACCAATGGTTTGTATCATCTCCACGTCGTGCGAAGAAGCTTCACTCGACTGAGCGAAAGTAGTAGCAAAGCGATGCAGATGTGAAGATATTCAGAGAGTTCGAGTGTTGATCTTGGCAGCATCGCCCTTGAGAAAGTTAGCATACATTTAGGTGTTGAACTGGACATCGGCAGGTGGAGCTTCTGAAACTAGCAACTTGCGGGAGGGAGTTCCGATGTAGTCTTCAAATATCACGTTAACTCCTTGAACTTCGGAGACGAGCAAACTTTGAATTTTTGGAACTTTTTAGCGGCCGTGTCTCACTACTTATCATCTCTTTCAACGGTATTATTCTCTGCATTTCAGATACGACTTCAATCGGCAGCAGCTGGTCCCAGAGGTTTCAATCACGCTTTATGATGTCGATCTTGTTCTTTATTTAACTGGAGTTGTAATCGACGCTCGTCCGTGTGTTGAAGCCGTCGGTGATTTCGGCATACCACTAGCCAACTTGACCTTTGTGAGATCCGATGTTGGCGAGACAAATGTCGATAAAGGCCAACGTCTATTTCTCAGTTCAGTTTACAATGTGGCGGGTAGATGAATTGGAAGATTCATGAGTCGACAAATTCAAAGATATTTACCTCAAACAAGTGGCTTAAAAGCGATTAAAATTAGTAGAATACTCGGATCGGGGGGAGAAAGTGATTTGGTGAAGAGAAACGAAGGAGAATAAGAGATTATAAAGAAGAAAAGAGGTGACCATTGGAATTAGACGGTGACGTCTGATGTGTCAGACGCGTCGGATGTCAACCATTCAATTCCCATGGTTCACTCAAACAGATCAAATTCATGGGATCCATCATTGATGCATCAACACGTCTGATACGATGTCAACTTTTACTGATCAATTTTTGACTGCAAACAATATCTAAGCATCTAAAATGTCCACCTAGATCTGTTAATATAAGTACCAATATGGCATATCATCTTTAGTTTGAACGAGTTCCTCTTCGCTTTTTGCAATTTTATGCCCATACTAATTGATGCTTGTTCTCCCCACCACACATTTGATTCTCAATCTGAAACTCATCATCTGTCATACCTCAAATTATATACATAAAAATACATTGAAATAAAATAAAATATGTATTGTGAAACAAAATAAAACTTTTAATTATTCCATGCACAGTATGATATAGGAATAGTTCTCATATTAAAACTTGTGGAGAATAGTGAAGAAGGAAATTTTTTGAAAGTTGATTACCAATCGACATCTTAAAACACTAGGGGCATCTCAAGGGAAATCAAAATAAACTAATAAATTCATCAAAACCTGGTTATCCTTAAAACTCATAGACTGTGTGCTTATTCAAGACCAAATTGATATAGAAGTACAATTATATATTAGCATGGAGACGTACAATGCTCTCATCATGTGTGTTAGGTGTAAAACATCAGAATGTGTGTTAACAAAACGTTGAAGGGTTTTCCAACTCATGAACAGTTAACACGTATACAAACAAAAACAACTGTAACTTCTTAAGATAAATCCTTTGTTTCCATTTTTCAATTGAATATAACATTCATTCTACCGATTTGATCTGAGAGATTCAAGTTTTGTTACAATCATTGTAATATATATTAACTTGACTATGGTGTTTAGGTACATATTCCAAAACCTATGACTTGTCATCCGAGCCATCATAGGTAATTTTTTCATTTTTTTGGAAAATTTTGTAGCCAATTGTAGTGCTTAGTGACTAGTGTAAGCAGTGTTAACAAACTTTAATGCTTCGTAACTTTCAAACCGTTTGTTCGATCAAACACTTCAAGTTGCACTAGGACTACAATTTTTTTTCTAGAATTTGACAATAGATTGTAGATGGTTTTGGTTTTATGGGTAAAACTTACAAGCCAACCAGCTTTTAGAAGCTTATGAGCATATTTATGATTTTTAACTTGGAAACTGTTAAATAGAGAAGTGACTTGAATAAAGTAAGTGAAAAAATATTTTCTTTTTTCAAATTAGATAGTTTTACCAATGGTAGCATTAAATCATTAATCCTTCCTTATAAAGATAAAGAAAAATCAACTCATTGACATTTTCGTAATTATTTTCTCTCTTCTTTCACCTACTTTTATATCCCTATGTCTATCCATTTTCAAAACCTTAAATCCTAATTTTTTAGTTTAAGGGAACTTTAAAATAATCAAGATTATAGAGGAGTACCCATCTGATTCTTTATCTAAATCTTTGTTAACACAATATATTATGAAAATCGATAACTTTTCTTGTATCCAAGGCTCCAATATTATTGTTCTAAATTTTGATTTTGATTACTACGATTCCTAGTCAATGGATAATGCTATTTCAATGTTTAGTTGATGATTATTAAAGTGAATATTATTAGTGTTTGTATTACATCAAACGTCGTTATAATGTTCATTAAAGTAAGTATTATTTAAGTTTAAACGTCTTAATTGTCATATGTATTATAACTTAAAAATTAAGGAAATCACAAAAATTGAAGAGAAAGATAACGGGAAGACATTTTTGGAAGGAGCGGATATAATTAAATAAAAAATAGCATATATAGTAAACTTTTCTTTTATACATTTTGATGTTTTTACAATTTTCCCATCTTTCATTCTTCTCATCCAAATCCAAGGTTTTAAATCTCGGATATCGGTCACGTTTCGTCTCGGAGATTTTAGTGACTCGGACGAGACTAGTGCGCACCAATATCAGATTTACATCTCGGAGCTTAAAGACCATCTCGGGACCACCTCGGAGTATATTTTATGTTTAAAATTAATTTGATTACACAATAATATTTACGTATACTAAATTAAATAAGAAATTAAGCTTACTGGATTTGTAAAATCACACTATATACCATTGTCATTGATAGCTCGAAAGAACATCTATGTCATTTCTATCTTGGATAAAAAGTAAATTAATAGAGTGAGTAATGTGTATATAAATATTGATTATTGTAATGTGTATAAAATAGTACATGCGAGTGAATAACTAATTATTTGCATGTTGTAATGTGAATGAACAAGCAATGTGTATAAAAAGAAAGCAACGTGTATAAAATGGTACAAGCGATGTGTATAAAATGTACATGCATTGTGAATGTGCATGCATTGTAATGTGTATAAAAATGTTCTATTTTATTTGCAAGTTGTAATGTGAATGTACAGGACAAATATTCATGTGAATAAAAAATGGTACAAGTGGACATGCATTCACTCACAAAGACAGCATATAATGCTCAAGCATTCTAATATTAGTGTGTAAAAATGTGTACATGCATTCTAATTTACGAACAAAAAGTGTAGGCATAAAAAATGTGTGCATGCATTCTAACAAAATGTGAATTCACTTGCAAAATGTAAAAGCAAAATGTACTTGCAAGATGGGTTCAATTTTTTTGTTTGAAAAAAACAATAAATCGGCTGATATCTCGGAATATCGTCTCGGTCTAAATATCGGCCGATATATGTAAATATCAGCCGATATATTGGAAACGAGAAATCGACCGATATCTTATGTTTCGTTTCGTGGAAGCCTTCAACCGAGATCTTGGCCGAGATATCCGAGATTTGAAACACTGTCCAAATCGATTTCTTTTTAAACAATTTCTTTAAACCTTTTCTACTAAGTGTTGGAGACTAAAAATATGCCCTTGAAATCATGTTCAAACTCATCTAAATCATCACAATTACTTATTTAATCACTAAAAACAAGGTACAAATACTATATGAACGAATTCATTCACTTGTAATAAAAGATAAGAAAAGGAAATCATTCGTTCAAGTAAATGAAAAAGTCAGCAAAACCCAAGATTCTTAAACACAAAACTCGTAGAATTCAATATATGAAAGATGTCTAGTTGCTTTTATTAGCCGTATGATAATTATTCAACACACATATGTTGGGTTTTGATTGATACTAACAAATTTTAAAATAGTAGAAAATTTACATGTTGCTCAATTTTCTCGTAAGTAATTAGCATGTCTATTTAAGATAAGTCTGGCTCAATCAAAATAAGCCCAACTATTTTGTAACCGACCCGCATAGGCCGGTCTAAGCTCATGATGGTCTCAAACCATCCCTTCCAATTAGCAAGACATTAAGGCATGGTCCGGTCATCTCATCCTTAGGCACCTTTCACATTTAGGCAAGATCTGGGCTCGGTCCAGTTAGGCTTGACTTAGTAATAATCAACCTTTCTATTTCAACCTTCTTTCGATCCAAATCCTAGTCAACACGTTCACTCGACGTCACTGTAGTTGACGGCCGACACCTCTTTAAGCCTGTCTCAACTGACGGTACATCAAGCAAGATTGGCTCAAGCATGGCCCGTCCTTGGTCCAACTTCAGTACTGCTACCGATCGGTCCGAGGTAGCCCTCTCGGTCACCTCGCATCCAGCCGTGCACCATCTTTCCAGCATGGTCCTTAGCAAGATTCCTAGTTTCTTTTATATCGTCGACTGGCTCAACAAGATTTGTCACATTAGCACTCAAGTAAATGACAAGCTGTCCATCCACCTATTCGAAGAACCGTCGTTGGGCGGTTGAATTGATGTGGCGTACCATTAGCATTAAATGCGAAGTATGCACATGAAATGCGAACGCTTGGTGTAGATGAGCAATGGGTATATTTTCATTCGCCGCACATCTTCTTACACCTTGGCAGCTGTCGTCTATCCGTCCTTGCGACCATATCAACGGTCATGCGTTTTTCCTATCAGTTCTACAACTCAATTTCAACAGTCCATCATCCACTTCAGCTACTAAAAATATCTCTTGCATTGCAACTTTAAAGAGGTTGGAACATACATGGAAATTTCTCATAATCGTATAGCTTTAATAGTTTTAAGTGCTTTCTGTTTTTTATTCTTTTGTAATTCCTTGTTGTAAGAGAAATATATAGTAAAAGAACTTTACAGTGGACACATGCATCTTTGCCGAACCACTATATCTCATGTTATTTTCCTTTCAGCTGTGTACTTAACTCGTTATTTTTACTTTAAGCCTAGTGATTAGCAAGTAACCTTTGCTAGTCATAACGCATTAGTATCATTACGATGTTGGTTAAAAAAACTGGTCAACATTTTGATGCTAAAAGAAGGACCTCCCTAAGGCTCTCACATTTCTACACTTTTCTACTCTGCAAAGATTCGATCTGACTTGTTACCATGAACAATCTTCCGCCATTCGAAGGTAACAACCGCAACGGGCACGAAACCAATGGTAACACTCCACAAGTGCTGTGATGCTACATCTGTCAAACGTGGGTTAGCTGGACCACAAAGTGAATGGCTTGAGGATGCAGTTGGACCCTCAAGCCATCGTAAACTTTGTCGTACCAGCTCCTTCGGCGGATTAGTTGACCTACTTGCTCGCAGGCCCATGCCTTCCGGCGGTTATGAACTTCTCAACACCGCCTAATCCAAGGAGAGGGTGGTACCTGAAACTCCGCTTGTGGACGTTCCCGTCCATGCCAGAAAGTACGCGTACAACGAACTTAGTCGAATTGATCTTGCCCCAAATGTGGCTACGCCCATGAGGCCAAATCGTCGTCATTCCTCTTCAGTGGAACAACCACTGACCTTTGATCACCCACAAATTTCTGCTTTTGACCATCTCAATGGCGGTCCCCGCCATTGGCAGGGCACGCATGGCTCTCTCGGCACACTCCAGGTCGCATAAAGGTGTGGCCAGAAACAGTTAAAGAGAAGAGCGGACTAGCCATTCGAAATCGCCTTCTTGCATCGAGGGAGATCTTTTGCTCATCATAATCGTTCTCTGTCTCGTTGTCGATCTCTTACTGCAACATGCCGATGCTGGGCTGAGTGAAGAAATGCATATCCTCTACCGGAATGCAAAACCGCAATGCTGAGAGCTAGAAAGCAGGGGTGCTTCAGTTATGCGAAGAACTGCGCACCGATACGTATGGGGTGCGGGGGTGCGAGGGGGTGCGGCGGGATACGTACGGGGTGCGCCACGCGGCGTGTCCCCGTATTTCCAGAAATGAGTGCGGCGGGATACTTAAAATGGGGTGCGGCAAGGGTAAAGACGTAATATTTTTTATGACCAAATTTCTATACCGGTTTAATTTGAACAGTTACGCGAACCCCCTGAAGCCCTAAGCCCTAATTCTGCAGCTCCTCGTCGCTCCTCCCTGAGTCGCCTCGACCATCGCCCACCGCGCCTCGACCGTGCAGTCTGAAGACGCTTCGTGCGGCACCAACATCGGACCCGCCGGCTTCAGTCGGAGCGTCTCCGTTATCACGCTTTGCAAGTACGGTAGGTTTTGGACGTCCGTTTCTGATACGAGTCGGTTGTTTCCGATTTTTAGGTCGATTTTTGATTGGAGCTTTTTTAGGGTTTCTGGGTTGTTCAGCAGGAGCGTCAGTGCCCATTCTATTGTGTTTGATTGTATGTCTGTTCCCGCTGTTAGCACCGTCTGCGTTTGAGGTTCGATTTGTCAATAAACATATTTTAATTTTTATTCTAGATTAACTATTCAACTGCAATGTGAAAACCTTCAATGATTTCACCTGTATACAACCTGGGGTCTTATTTCAATTAATTATTAAGTCGACAATTAACTATCAATGTAATGAGTGCCTTCTACTTTGTTTTGTATGAAGTATTAAACCTTTCGTGTTCAATTTTTTATTTTCTGGAGAGAAAAAAAAAACTGTTGTTTTAAAGTTAATTCATTTACCATGCAAAAACCTTTGATGATTTCGTCTGTATAGTAGTTGGGATCAGATTTCTGAAGCAAAAGTAGAGTGGCCACCATTGTTTTCCTCTCTTCGTCATTCTTCCCATATCTAACATCATCAATCGTCTTCTGAAAAAATTCATCTCTATATTGTGACAAATAAGCTGCTTTGCTTTTAAACCCATTTAAGTGAATCATTTCGAAATGTAAAAAAATTAGGCAGCAGTGCAGTGTTGTTTTTTTTTTTGAGGCAGCAGATAATTTTTTGAAGCAGCAGTTTTTAGAAGTAGCAGTTTTTTTTAGGCACTGATTTTTTTTTAATTAACTCTTTTAGTTATGGAAACTACTTCATCTACCAATTCAACTACAAATGTGGAATATACTTTTAAATTGGTAACTTTTAAAATTTGAGTTCTAATTTAATGATCTTGCTATGACTTTTGTATTCACATAATGTCTAATTTAAACATAATGTCTAATTTCAGAGGCGCTGTTAATTTATTTTTTTTAAATTCACTTACAGTTATTGAGTTATGGAATCTTCAACAAGTTCAGCTGCAAGTTCTGCAACAGTCCCGGTTGTTCAAAGCCAACAAACAAGTGTAGATGTCTTATGGAAACACATGACGAAAATTGTAAAATCAGGTGGAAGAAGCGGAAATGCAAAAATCAGGTGCAATTTATGTAATTTTGAATTCACGGGCTCATATTCAAGAGTAAAAGCACATTTGATGAGGATAAAAGGAATGGGAGTTAAAGTTTGTACCAAAATCACTCCCGAAATATTTAGTGCACTACAAAGAGAGTTGGCGGAGGAGGAAGAGAAGAAGAAAGCAATTGAAATTCCACTACCTCCTTCGTCAAACACTAAATCATGTAGTAGTGCTTGGGTAGGAGTTCAAAAGATGGAAATGGAAGGATCAAAAAGGAAGGTAGTTGACATGAATAATCCAATCCAAAAGGCATATAATATGGAAAGGAGATCACTATTGGATGGCGAGATTGCAAGAGCATTTTATTCCGGGGGCTTGCCTTTTCATTTTGCTAGAAATCCTCATTACCGAAAGTCATATACAATGGCTTCCGAATTCAATCTTTCAAGCTACGTTCCTCCCTCTTACAATGCTTTGCGCACAACTTTATTGCAAAAGGAAAGGGCTAATGTTGAGAGATGTTTGGAATCAATCAAGACCACTTGGAAGGAGAAAGGTGTGAGCATAGTTTCTGATGGATGGAGTGATAGTCAAAGAAGGCCATTAATAAATTTTATGGCGGTTACAGAGAATGGTCCTATGTTCTTAAAAGCGGTCAATTGTGAAGGTGAATACAAAGATAAGTTCCACATTGCAAACTTGATTCGAGAGGTGATCATGGAGGTAGGGCCTCAGAATGTTGTTCAAGTTGTCACTGATAATGCGCCAGTTTGCAAGGCGGCAGGTATGATAATCAAAATATACATGCTTTGTGATTTGTCCATTTTTTGCACATTCCTCAATACTTCTCTCATCTTGTTTAATAATCTGTCATTAACTTATTACTTATTAGGTATGATTATTGAGGCCTCCTTTCCTCATATATTTTGGACTCCATGCGTAGTGCACACTCTTAATTTGGCACTAAAGAATATTTGTGATCCCAAGAATACCGAGTCTAATAAAGAGGCGTTTGATGAGTACAATTGGATTAAAGAAGTGGCTAACACATCAATGATGATTAAGAATTTCATTCTTAATCATAACATGGTGAACACAATGTTCAACATGATATCTCCCTTGAAGCTTCTTACTGTTGCTGAAACAAGATTTGCATCTGTGATTATCATGCTCAAGAGGTTTAAACTATTGAAACGTCCTCTTGAAACATTGGTACTTTGTGAGGAATGGAGTACCTACCGTGAGTATGATCCTGAGAAAGCTCTAATCATGAGAACCACAATACTTGATGAAACTTGGTGGGATAAGGTTGAATATGTGATTCAGTTCACTGGTCCTATGTATGATATGATTCGTTTTGCTGATACAGATAAGCCTTCACTCCATTTGATTTATGACATGTGGGATGATATGATTGAGAAAGTGAAGACTATCATATATAATCATGAAAAGAAAGAGCTCTTTGAGAATTCTACATTTTATGATGTAGTTTATGGGATTCTTATTGTTAGATGGACTAAGAGTTCTTCACCACTTCATTGCCTTGCACATTCACTCAACCCAAGGTAAACTTATAACCTCTAAATGTACTAATTAATTCTTTGATTCATAGATAGTTTATGCTCAACTTTGATTCTTTTATTAATCATTTTGTGTAGGTACTATAGTCATGCATGGCTTATTGCAGCTCAAGATCGTATTCCTCCTCATCAAGATATCGAGCTATCCCAGGAAAGAAACAAATGCATCAAAAGGTATTTTCCAGATCAGGAGGCAAGACAAGCTGTAAGTGTTGAGTTTGCCCGATTTTCGAGACAGATGGATACCTTTGGTAGTGCTGACTCTATAGAAGATAGAGGCACTTTGGATCCAAAGATGTGGTGGCTTATTCATAGAGCTTCAGCTCCAAATATTCAGAAAATAGCTTTGAAGCTATTAGGCCAACCATGCTCTTCTTCTTGTTGTGAAAGAAATTGGAGTACTTATTCTTCATTCATTCCGTTAGAAGGAATAAGATACTACCATCTCGGGCGGAAGACTTGGTTTATGTGCACAACAATCTTCGACTCCTTTCTAGAAAGAGTCCCTTATACTTGACAGGAGAGACAAGGTTGTGGGATGTTGGAGGCGATCACTTTAGTCCATTAGATGGTGCCGAAGAGCTTGAGATAGCAAGTCTTTCTCTTGATGAGCCGGAGATGGAAGCTATGATTATCCAAGATGATGATTGATTTCAACTTTTAAGTGTCAAATGAATATTTAATATTATGTCTTTTATGATTATCCAAAATGATGACTATGTCTTTTAATATTATGTCTTTTATTTAATATTATATATATATATATATAATATTTTTAATTTGTCGTATCCCCCCGCACCCGAATCCCCATTTTTTTGAATTTGCCGAATTTCCGTATCCCCGTATCACGCACCCCCGCACCCGCACCCGCACCCATGCTTCATAGGCTGAGAGAGAGAGACATTCTTAGATGACAAGAACGGGGAACCATTCTCCAATGAAGTTCTAGATGCTTACATTCATCGACGATATGCTTTGCCATCTATTGACAAGTATGCCGGGGGTGCAGATCCATTTGACCATATCACAACGTTCAAATCCATCTACCAGCTTTCTGACCCAACAAAGTGTTTGCTCTTTCCCTTTACCCTCTCAGGACCGGCCTTCCGCTGGTTCTTGCATCCGCAATCGGGCAGTATCAGCTTCTGGGTCCAATTGTGCGCAGACTTCAAGACTCGTTTCTTCACGTTCCGTGCCCATGTCATGTTGGCTAGTGAGCTAGACAATACCAAACAAAGTCCTTTTGAAAGCTTGTGGTAGGTTAGCCGCTTCAACAAAGAATCCACCCAGGCCAGGGGTGCAGACGCGAGTAGCTTGGTCGTGCCCTATGTTCAGGGGTCAAAAATAAGTCTAAGATGTGGAGAGAGCTCCACAAGCAGTCGACTTCGTCCCTAACCAATTTCTATCAACAGGCGAACTACATGATGAGGATGAAAGATGTGGAATTTTCAGACAGCATCAACGAGGCAATGCGTCCCGTCCAAGCCATTCCTCGCAGTAACAACGATCGTCGAAACAGCAGTTGTCAAGCCGACACTAGAAGGCGTCGAGAGGTCGGTCCTCAGTATAAACTCAGGTACAATAATTACTTATTTGAATAGGGACATCATCACAATCTACCTCGCCACCAGGGGCCAGTGTAATTTCAAAGCCTCGTCACCGCTAGGGAAGGGAAGTGAAAGGAACCTCACTGCAACGACAAGAATGCGAGTTCCATCAGATCAATTACCACTCTATAGTGGACCGCTGTGTGCTCAAAGATGAAATCCAAAGTCTCATCCGAAAAGAAATAACCTTGGAATTTGTTCGACGTCTGATCGAGCAAAGAACAAACCGTGAAGAGTGACAAAATTGGCCCCCTCAGCCTCGTTACTGAGGTCCTGACCATATGCGGGGGCCCGCATGTGGCCGGCAGCAGCCGGGGGCCCTGACCCAATATCAAAGAGAAGTGAATGCCATTGGACAAGTTTATTTATTAGAATCTCGGACGTCCAAGACACCCCGGCTGAGATCTGAACGATCAACCAACTTCATTGTCGAAGACAAGGAAGCAGTCTGCTACCCCTATCGCGACCTATGGTCATTACACTTGCCTTGACCAACTTCGATGTGCGTCGGGCCTTCGTGGATGGGGCAACTTGGTCAATGTCATATTCAAGAACGTCTTTGAAGCTCTTAGGCTCCCTGCCTCTAGTCTCACCTCATGCACCTTGCCCATTTATGGCTTCGGGGGTGTAGGCGTTGTTCCGATAGACACAACTTCACTTGTAACAACTCACTTATAGTAGAGTGTCTGAGCTAAGTAATGCGCTCTGGTTTGATGCGGGATCAACGATCGCTTCACGCCTGACGATGTGTCACCAAGGAGAACCTCACAGCCCTATGCGCTCGGGTTCATCATCCGCCTTTCTTCGTTTGACTGTTTGCAACCTAAGAGAATTGCAAGCAGACTTACTTTTCAGCTCATGCCGGTGCAAAACGTCAAATCTACTTTAGGTATTGATTCGACGGTACCTGGTATACATTGACAACTGTACTTACTGTTATTATCACACAGATATTTAACCTATCCTAAAAAAGGCATTTCTGCAAAATAAATATAAGAACTATTGGATATTCAAAGCACTCTGCTAAACAAGCCACACACAGATAAACAAGCAAAAACATCAACAAGATTCTCAATCAAAGTTTGCAACAAATTATCAGTTTCATTAATTTCATCAAAAAATGCAGAGGCACAATGCCTGCCCCACGAGGTTTGCAATGACATTCTTATTGTTGACTAGTTGAAAAGAAGAAAGAGAGAAGAAGCACGTCAACTGAACACTTTAGAAGATCCAACTTCAAATGCGGAGATGAACTTCCCGACATTTCAATCGATCAAGAACTTGCTGAAGGAGTGTGCTACCATATTCGAAGCCTTTCACATTGAATCTCGCAACAGATCTTGAAAAGCTCCCAGTCGACATCACCAAGAGGACGACTGAGACTTTAAATGTAACATTGAAGGCGGAGGTGACATCCACCACTTTTCCCGCAAGATGTTAAAGCGTCCGAGCTGGCCTAGGTTCAAAATTGCCAGAGCAAGATGAAGAGGAAATCCGCCAGCCCCATCTGGCCCATTAGCATAACAACGATGGCCGATTACCATCGAAGATTTGGCCAAGAGGCATGTCCAAGCCAAGCAGCAAGGTAGGATCCATCTCAAGAAGAAGGTTCTCGGTGATGGTTTGAACCGCAATTAGCAGATGGCAGTTCAACATCGGGAAAGCTTTCTTCTTTCTTGTTGTACCGAACGAGTTAAACAAAAAGATATATGTGCAAAGACGTTTGGAAAGAAAATAGATGATGAAGCTAGCCGATCTTTATCGGTAAAGAATTGCAAAAAGATTCATAGACCATGAAGAATTTTCATGTGGAAAGATTCTATGAGCTCGAGGAAGAAGAACGGAGGGTATTTATATACCCAACCTTCAATCGTGTGCATTGAATTCAAAAGGCAAAATAATATCAACCATTCAGAAGAGAACAATACAGTCAATTCATACACGTGCGAGACGTGAAACGTTTCTGTCACGTCTGGAAAAACAAGCCGCCAGCGCTAATAGCACATGGCCACGTGGATAGTGCATTAAATACGTTAGAGGGTCGGCAATCAGAAAGATTCTTTGTGATTTGATAAGTCCACATCCGCACGTAGATACAGACTTGGCGGGCAGTAATTTTCTCAAAAGTAAATAGTAGGCCAATTTAAGACGGTCCGATCCAAGCAAAACCAGTCCAATTATTCTGTAACCGGCTCGCATAGGTCGGTCCAAGTCCATGGTGGTCTCAAATCATCCCTTCCATTCAGCAAGGGGGCATCAAGGCGAGATTCGATCACCTCATCTATAAGCAACCTTCACATTTAGGCAAGATGGCCCCGACCCCTCTCGGTCCAGTCAAGCTTGGCTCGGTAATAAGTCTTTCTATGTCAACCTTCTTTAGACCCAACTCCAAGTTAACACATTCACCCAGCGTCACTCTAGTTGATGGTAGGCACATCTCCAAGCCCGTCTTAACAGACTGCACATCAAGCAAGATTGGCTCAAACATGGTCCGTCCTTGGCATGGTTTTAATACATTCACCTTCAATCGATCTCAGACAGCCCTTCCGGTCACCTCGCACCCAGCTGTGCTCCATCTTCACGTCATGGTTCTTAACAAGATTCCTAGTTTTTTCCATAGTCGACAGCTGGTTGATCAGCTCAACAAGATTTGTCACATAAGCACACAAGTAAACAATAAGTTGTCCATCCATCCATCTAAAGCACTGTAGCTGAGCAGCTGAATTGATGTGGTTTAAATGCGCATTTAATGCGAAGTTTGCGCATTAAATGTGAAGCCCACGCCTGGTGCAAAGGAGCAACGAGTATATTTTCATCCGATGCATATCTTCTTACACCTTGGCAGTTGTCGTCCATCCGTCCTTGCATTCATATGAACGGTGGGACGTTTTTCTGTCAGTTCTACAGCTCAATCTCAACCATCCATCATCCTTTTAACTACTATAAATATTCCTTGCATTGCAACTTCAAAGAGGTTGGAATATACAAGGATTTTGAATAATACACAATTCAGGGCTTTTTATACTGCAAGTCCTTAAGATTACACTGCTTTAACAGTCTTAAAGGCTTCTTGTTTTCTTATTATGCACTTGTAATTTCGTGCAATTGTAAGAGAAATATATCGTAAGAAAACTTTTCAGTGGACGTAGACAGCTTTGCCGAACCACTTTATATCTTGTATTATTTAACTTTCAGCTGCATAATTTAACTCCTCGTTTTACACCTTAAGCCTAGTGATGAGCAAATAACTTTTGCTCTTCATAACGCATTAGTCTCGTTCCGATATTGGTTAGAAAACTAGTCAATACTATCTAAAACCATCTGGTGTCAAAAGAACAACCAAATAATAATGACATAATTTAGCAATCATCTAATCCAATAATTCAGTCGATGACCATAATAAACAATTTGAATATAACTTACAATGAATAAGGTGGAAAAAACCTATGTTTCTTGGCAATCGTGCGATCATCTACTATCAGTAGTTTAGGAACTCTTATTATCACTTGTGATATTAAAAGATCTAACATAATGTCAATCGTAGATCTAATATGTAATATATGAACTATTTTTGAAGGCAAAAAACACATAGAATCTGAGCTGAATTAATCTTTTTAGAAATCAGTCAAAATCTGAGTTGAGTTTATCTTTATAGAAATCAAAGTCGCATCCAGATTTGTTAAATTGACTTTTTGAAACTTGACAAGCTGTATCTCTTTTTCTTTTACATTTCATTCCGATGTACAAAACAAATCGTTAAATTTGTATTTACGTGCTATTGCACTATGATCTGATGGTAATATACTTTAAACATGTAGGTGTCTTAAATTTGATTCCCTATCAATCCATAGTTCAAATACAATTTTAGAACTGCCTTGGTATAGATCTTATTTAAGAACTAACCATTTTTAACACATGCATCCACAATGATATAGGTATAAACGAATTACTTAACATATTCAAAACTTTATGTTACACCATTTTGTTGAGTGTAACCGAAAGTGTATATATATAGCACGTATGCCGCATTTTTCTATAAATCTAGCAAATTGGGTGAAGATTGTCCATTTATATTACATTATTCATAATGCTCACCACCATTTCTGGATCTGATAACATTCACTTTTGTGTCTAATTATCCTCAACCTCGTTAATGGATACTTCCGTTTCTGGATTTGGTAACATTCACTTTTGTGTCTAATTATCCTCAACCTCGTTAATGGTTACTTCTAAAGCATTAATTGATTGAGGTCTTTCATGCAACAAATAAGTATAATCATAACGAGGAATAACATCAATAAGAATAATGAACTGCTCTTCTTTGCCAAAGATGGAATGTCAAAGATTCACGTAATTGTCAGTCGTATTATATCAAGAAGTTCCGTGCTCGCTCCCCTTTCCTTTTATGTTTTGTTTATTGTTTTTATTAAATGCCATCCATGCAAATTGCAAGAATGATAAAATACAGTTTTGGAAGTATTTCATTCTGAGGATTCGTTCTTTAAGCCATGTTTAGTTACAACATAATGATGCAAGTATAAAAGAGTCTTGAAAAACATTCTCAAGTTTGAATTTGTGTAAATCTTCACATGAATCACAAAAACCAACAAAATTATTATTTTTGTATGAATTAAATCATTTGTACCAAAATCAGAACAATATACGAAAGTTCTTTTAGAGGTGGTAATTAAGTCTAACTGGATAGATTTGGTTTAAATTGATAGATCATGGGTCTAGTCATGCTAGCTTTTTTGGAACTAAACCATGCATTTCAGAATCTAAACCTGACTCGAGGTTCTATTCGTATTCGTATTGGGTTGGGTCAGTTAATAACATTGATACACACACACATTCATGTTTTCTCGTTGTATCGAGTTGAGTTTTTTTAGTCTGATTAGCTCTATTTGTGATTTTTTTATCATTCGTACACTACTCGAGGCCCAATGGGTTTCGATTGGATTTCGATCTTGTCGATTCGATTAAGCTAGGTATATGAATCTCGATTTTAATTGTCAATCCTGCTTGATTTAGATATAGAAACCAAATTATGAAATTCAAAAGGAACATAAAGAGCTTGAAACGAATCTAACGATACATGTTCTCTAAAATTAAATGATAGGTTCAACAGGTTCAACGATTCTCTATAAAAATAAAACAATCTCCTGGTTTTATGGTTTTGGTTGGAAGAAATTTTTAGAAAGTATTTGAAACAACCAGTATCAATCCACCAAATATTATAAGAAACAATAGCTAAGTTTTATTCCTAAACAAACAAAAGCACATGTTTACTGTTCTTTTCAAATCATGTCTGATGTTTCCTTCTGAAACTGTTCAACTTTTCCAAAAAAAAATCATTTTTTTCTCTTTTGAAGTTCTTGTAATTTTTTGAAAACGAACCAACCATCTTAGTTGGTTCATGTTTTTCTCTAACCGGTCGTTGGTGAAATTTTCCTGCCACTTGAGTGCTTTATAGATGAAGCCACTTCTACTATGTCACTTGATTGATTATGAAAGGTAGCTTATTTTCTTTTTAACCAACAAACTAAGAAGTTCATGAACGTTACTTCATGGAATTTAGTTCATTTTGAATGGACCATATTGGGAAGAGATTAAATTAGCAGTAAACTACATGAGGTAACTCTCATCTAAATTTGTTTCCAAAGACTTTAATAACAAACTATACGAGGAAACTTTCATCTACATCTATTTCCAAAGACTTTAATCTTAGTGGATATTATGCACAAGTCATTTGTTTCAAACTAAATATATGTAAAGTCCTTATCTACACATTTGTGATCGGGTCCCTAATTTTATATTAGCATCCATAATAAATGCACCTCATATGAATTCAGACGTGGAAAAACGATATCTCTTGGTTGGAACATTCGATTAAAATGTTGTTTTCACGGGTAAATTATAAATTTAATTTTTTTTCAATAAGGTCCGCCCGTATTGTTTTGATAAAGGTTAGCGCTTGCAAAATATTTGCAGGAATAGTTAGATTTGAAGGCCAGATAGCAACTATTTATGTTTTACAAACAAGATGATTTTTTATGCTTATTTTTAAAATATCCAATTGAAATTTTGTTTTCAAAGTTAAACCATGATGGTCTTTCTAGCGATAATCATATATCATACAATTTGTTAAAATTTTGTTGGTGCAAATATTATGCAATTCGAAGTAGAAGTTGCAAATATTTATAGTTTTCTACATTTTATCGGCAATTTGAAACTGGATTTACAAATCTTTGCAATTAAATTGCCATAATCTTTCAATTAACTTGCAAGACACAACTTTGTCGAAGCATTCAACACATGGATCTTGTTAGAAAACATTAAATTTACAGTTTTATAATGAACACAATTTCTTTTTTATTTTCCTATAAAAAGATATTTTAATTTTTGTATACAAAAAATGATGGCTGAAATGGTATAGTAAATTTGAAAATAGGGCCCTATTTATAGCTTTTCATTGCTAGAGACTTTATCCCTATTTTAAAATATTAAAGTAACTTAACACAAAAGATCTCTTGATCTTATCGCAATATCTATAAATATAAGTGACATGCTAAAGCATGTTACGAGAACCATCAAGCTTCATGATGTTTTTAAGTGTATTAATCTCCCTTCTTGAGCTTATCATTCGTTTGAGAGTGCTCCTAACATTTTTTTTTCGCTTCTTCCTTTATAAATAAAAGACTTAACATCGTTTGGTATGCTAAGAATACTATAACTTAAAATATATAATATCCTGTGTCTTTTGGTTAAAGGTGCCTATTCCATAATCTATTTATTTTTTAGACCCTAACATAATGAATTTATAAATTGAGGTCTTCCATTTTAATAAAGGTACCTTAATAACCTTTAATAATTTAATGGTTATGACAATGCTAATTTAAAGCACATCCACTTAAAAAATAGTAAGAAGATATTTTTACATTTCAAAAAAGAAATAAAATATTTTGAAAAAAAAATCAACTTTGGTTTACATTAATTCTATATTAAAATTTATAAATATATGTATCATAATAGCTATATACATACACATGAACCGTTATATACATGTATTAAAACTAATATCATAAGTATATGTGCACGCACACACATGTATGTATCAAAACTGACAAATAATATTATCACACATGAAAATTTTGTCTAACGTATAGGATGTTATTTTAAAGCTGACCACAGCCTTATGATCGGGTGAGAACTTCTATATACATGAATCAGAACTTATATATGTATATATAAACAGATAAATATAAATATAATAAATGACATTTTGGTTTAATGTATCAGATGTCATTTTCGAACTTGATCAAAGTGTTATATTCAGATGGGAACTGTTTTATGAATGCATTAGAAGTAACACACACATATATCAAAGTTGATAAGCATCGGTATCATACATGATGTTTCAGTTTAGTGTATCACGAGTCATTGTAATAGTTGAACATGATGTCATATTCATATCAAAATCGCTATATACATGTATAAAAGTACTAATATATATGTATGTGCATTTATGTATATATATTTACTTGCCTATATACCAAAGTTGTCAAAGTGCATGTTATAGCGCAAAATAGCCCATAACGCAAGTTGTGCGCTATTTAACGTACAATAGCGCATTTGTCAACAATAGCGCAAAAAAGCGCGCTATTTTCATAAAGTTTACAAATTCTCATAGCCCAAAATATGGTGCTATTTTTATGTTTCTCCTTTGCAGCCCACGTCAAATTCAGTTGCTTCCAACTGACTAAAATGGGAATGTATCACGTTCTATTTCTTTGGTCTGTCATTTATTCTCTCTCTTGTTCCTCCGTTATCGTTCTTTGGCAAAAAACTGCTCAATTTCTTCTCTAATTTGAAGTTGACTTCCAGTTAAAACTTAAATTGAAACTTAATCTAATTTATTTTATGAGTTGTTTTTTCTCTTAATCTGAATTAGTCTTTTATCTGAACAAATTCTCAATTCTAAAGGTATATTTTTTCTTCTTTTCTTCAATTTGAACCATTTTGTTGTTTTACTTTTATTTCCTAATCTGCTTATGAGCTTCAATATTTAGGTCTAGCTATTTAAAACTAGTTGCTAAGCAGAATTTTCATGCTCTTTTATTTCTTAATATTAAATTTTTTATTGTCATACTTAGTTGGTGACAAAAAAAATTGAACTTAATTTTGATTTTTGTTGAGCATGTACATTAAAAAATTAACATGGATAGTTTACAATATGTTTTGATTTAGTTACCTGTGAAGTTGTCTGGTAGTTACATGTAAAAATATGATATCAAACTCTGAATAATGAAAATTAAATATCAAACTCTGTGCAAGTATATAATATTAATCTCTGTGAACGTAGAATACAATTACAAAATAGTGAAAATATAATATCAAACTCTAAATTAATTACCCGTGAAGTTGTCCAGCATTTCAAAAAGGTTTTAACTGAGCACCTAATATTGATTCTTATGCTCATATTAGTAGTTGATAATAGATTTGACACTTAATTTTGTTGAGCAGTAAGCAATTAAATTTTTGTTTTATATGTTTTGTTGTATATGGGGAAAAAAGTAAAATCTAACATTTTGAACAAAATAGCGCACATTATAGCGCAAAATAGCGCACGTTGTAGCACAAAATAGTGCACGCTATAGCGCAAGCTTTGCATTATTTGTAATTGACTACTTTGATACATAATATATTAAGACTGATAAATATCAAAAGTCATTTTTACAATTTTTATTTAGTATATCAAAAGTCATTCTAAAGCAAAGTATGATCTAATATTCTGATATGTCACACATTGTAAAATATGTGATACATTGGCTTGTATATAACCCATTAGGCACCCTCCCCTTACAAGCTAGCTTTTATGGGTGAGTTCTACCTAATGCGGTCGTATCAATTGGTGCTTTTACCGAGAACCGCACTCGAAAGTTCGAACCACGAGAGGGACGACCTGTAGGCTAGATTAAAATACTGATAGGTGAGTGGAGTCGTCCAAAAGAGAAAAAGGGCTACCGTCGGGTCAGTGTCGATAGAGTGGGCCGACGTGGACGTCGGACTTTCGAAGAGCGGTGAAATGATATGTTCCACATTGTAAAATATGTGATACATTGGTTTGTATATAACCCATTAGGCACCCTCCCCTTACAAGCTAGCTTTTAGGGGTGAGTTCTACCTAATGCGGTCGTATCATATTCAAATAAGAAAAGTAAGAGATTAAGATAAACGCTGTTGTAACCTTAGCAAATCTTATAATAGATTAAGGAAATACACTGAAAAATCATATAATTTTTAGAATAAGAAAATTTAAAACAAGATTTGATCAATCTATACACAATAAAAAAACAATATGTTGGTCACTTTTCAATGAAAATATTTTAATAGGTTTACTCTCAAATAGGCTTTGTAATTAATGGTGGTGATTTGATTCAAAATGAATTAGAAATGACAAAATATTTATGCAAAAGATATGTCTTTACAGATGTTTGGGAAATGAGTTTTTTTCCCTACGTAAAGTCTAAATTTAAAAAACATGCCTCACTTTTAATAAAGCATTAAAAGCAGAGACATGACCTAAATTTTAATTTGTTTATATTAGTAAGTCGCTCTCACAAATTTCCACTAATATCATTGGGTGTTACTGTATGATCAAATATTCATGTTATCATTAACAATATTTTCATTTACTATAAGATTACTTAATTTACCTTTGGATGATTATTATTTGTCATGAACCAATGAATAAATTTAAATTTGTCTTTAATATAGCCACTTTGGTGACCAAAACTATGGAACTTGGCATAAATTTGACAAGATGTTTATTTGAAAGTACATTTAAGTTTTATACCTAAATTACATAGCGCGTGATTTGAAATGACATGATTGTACCTAAAATATGGACCAAAGCCAGAGCGTCTAACCGTGGGAATAGTGGCGCTGGACTGTAAAACAATTTTGTTTCTTGAAACATTAAGAAAATGACAAATATTTTAGCATTAAAATTTATTAAAGCGGTACCTTCGGGACAATATGGAGGCATACGTTAACGTTAGTTAAAAAGATTTTTTACATTGTTAAATAATTTGATCAATTTCTAGCATACAAGGGAATGATAAGACATTTTACTATATATTAAGGCAATAGCTATCGTGGTTTAATGTCATGATCTTCTTTTAGGAAAAGCATACACTGAAATATTCCTACATCTAATAATTATGCATGGATAATTTTGACTGTTTAATATTTCTGGTGAAGCCTCCCTAGAATTTCCTAATCTAGTAGTTTTATGCATGTCACCAATTTAATTTTTTTTCACACATTGGATCGAGTGAAAGCTAAAATAAGAAATCTTTTAATTCGTGTATGCTTTTGTTATTCAGACCTTATGAAATCCAAATATAATAGAATGCCTTTTTTATATAATAGAAAGATGGATGACTCTTTTCTAAGTGACTATGAACTTTGCACTTTATGCTCCATCAAATTGACATATATTAACAAATATTTGAATTGGGTTTTATGTTAACTGACATTGACTTTGTTTTACTTTGTTGACACTTGAGTCACATATATCCTCGTGATTCTAGGATGTAAAAATATCTAACAAGAATTTATTATTTATATGAAGCAAATGTATTGGAAGTATATTGATTGATTGATTGAACGAGGCAGAATATTAAAGACTCATACTAGATCCAGTTATATTCATTTTGAACAAGCTCGAGTATATTTGATAAATGAGTATACGATGTTACTCGTGTCTATTTGCTTAGATGAATTTTGGGCTGGTTTTAAATCAACTTGAATTTGGGCTGGTTTTAAATCAACCCATATCTATTGAAATTTCAAATGTTTTGGCACCTGATTTACATGTTATAGAGTTAAACTTTACCGTTTGATTTACATATATTTCGTAATTATCATAATCTGTAACTCCGGGAAGAAAATTTAGTGACTAGACCATATAATAGGTCGGTACTTCCCATCATTAGTTTCTTCCTTTTATTTCAGAGTACATACCACTGTCTATTTCTGTAAAAAGTATATCTGATAATATATCTTAAAAAATTGCAATACTCAAAATCAATCCAAATTTCTGAAGTATTATAACAAAACCAAAATCTTGGAACCTTCCTCGATACTGATTTAACCACTTCAACATGCATTGGTAACTCAAGCGAATATTGGAGCCTTAAACTCTTCACTGTTCAAAGTTCTAACTGTGTATATTATGGATTGAGATCACCTACAAGGATGGAAAACTAGAGCAAAGGTTCACACAGAACAACCTATATTGGCCACTATATTGTGACTTGTTTCCTTGTAAATATATTTTATTTATTACAACTTCTTCCCTATGCCCATTTTCCTGTTATTAAAGAATTTAACAGTTTTTGGAAATAGCAGTAAGCAAACAAAACAATTTTTAAAATAAATTGGAGATCTGACTACTTTGAGTCAGAGTACCATTACTAGATTGTGAAATTGAAATGCACCAACTTTGGTAAGATTTACCATGAGATTGTAAATGCACTCAGACTTAGGTGAATTTCAACTCTGATGGGTATCCCATCAGAGTAGGTGATTTCAATCCTGATACATGACCATAGTCTTGAATCAAACTTCTGCAGTTGTCTTTCTTATTTTTGTTTAAATGCAATAATTGTAGGGTCGGCATGGATGATGCTATCCCACCAATTCATAGAGTTCTGCATATGGGGATGGGACAACCTACCAAGGACAGTCCTAATGTACTACGCCAACTTTCTCTCATCCCCTGAAGGCTACTTCCACACTGTCATATGCAATGCCCCCGAATTTGTGAACACAACCGTGAACCACGACCTCCACTACATCTCCTGGGACAACCCTCCCAAGCAACATCCTCATTTCCTCACCTTAGAAGACTTTCCAAGAATGGTCGCCAGCCACGCTCCGTTCGCACGAAAATTCGGTCGAGAAAACCCCAGTTTTGTGCTCGACAAAATCGATCAGGAGTTGCTAAATCGTGATGCTGATGATTTTGTGCATGGAGGCTGGATCGGGTTGGAATATGCTAACGTGACCGATCCCGGCTTTTTTGTGAAGGATTCGAGGTTGCTGAAGCCCGGGCCTGGGGCGGAGCGCCTTAACAAATTGATAACGGGGTTGCTTAAAGTTGATGGGTTTGACCAGAGGCACTGTATTTGAGAATACTGCTTGGTATTAGTAGAAGAAATAACGGAGATCTTAGAATGTTCCACGACAAGCTTCTACCCTGGAACAATGGGGATTGAACCATATATACATGCTTCATTCTCTCTCGTCAAGTGATGAAATTTTGTAGCTTCTGATTATTATTACCACGTATTATTCGAACGTATGTATGCATGTATAGAATTCTTCTTAATGTGATTTTATAAAAGACCATTTTATCACTAGTTCAGTTTGGTTTAGTAAAGTTTCATTGACGGAGTTGATGTTTTCATTCTTGTCTTTTAATGCTGAGTTTCTGTGCAACAGAATTACTATTATTGGGTACTTTGCATGGTAATATTGACGGTAAATCTTGCAAGTTGTGCATAGATATATCATAAAACGCACATGGATTTCCAGATGTGTCCAACAATAATTCATGTACTATGTTGTTTAATTATCATATCCATGTTTAATACGTATTTTATAAGTGGAAATTATTCTTCGTCCACTGTTTTCAAACTTAATACAAAGCTAAGTTCTAAGAAACCTCCATATTAATGTTTTCAGCAACAAAGTGCATTTTAAATGGTACATATTTGCAAATAGAACCGTTAATTTTTGTAGTACAAAATGCAAATATGTACAATTTAAAATGCACATTCGAAAAATAAATGTTCATGGTGTGAATTATAAATATTTGAAGTGTAGAATGCACATTCTTGTGATGCAAACTGCAAACTTTTATTTTACAAACATGTTCAGTTAAAACTGCAAATATGTACAGTTTAAAATGCACATTGTTAACAAGATTTCTTGTTAACATCCCCAATGCTTTGTATAAGATTGTTTTACATGGGCTCAACTCTGTGGTTGAGAGAATTTACACTTTTGAATAAAATGACCGAGTCAGAAGGTTTTAAGGTATTAGTTATAACCTTGCCCTGGGATGGACAATAACGAAAGGTTTTAAGAAATTGTTTACCCCATCTACGAAATTAAGTGGAAATCTCACTTGCTTTCAATCATATCAAAAGGTTGAGGTTCTGTTCAAACCTTACGGTTTGGCTTGAATAATTGATTTATTAAACCTTCCGCTTTGGCCGGAGGGTTTAAGAAATCATTTAAACCTTTCGACCATGTTACTATAATTATATAGCTTTCGACCTTGTCACTTCATTGTATTCCATCTTCCTTAGAAATCGAGAGCAATCAATTAGTGGTTCACATCTCCTTTAGATCTTGTTGGAAGGTAGTAAACCTTTCGATGTTTGCCGAAAAGAGATGTTACTCTGTTTTACATCCTTCTGATGCTTCCGACCTCTTAGGCTGATGTTCTCCTCGTGAAAACCCTTCGAAAAGAATGCATCATCCAAACATATTTAGATAAAAATAAGAACTAATTTAATATGTCGTGGAACCGTATTAAAGATTGATTTACAAGTCGTATTCCCTTTTTCTAAGAAAAGGTGTAAGACTTATAAAGATGTTTAATGACAGTTCCATGGCACATACTCGAAATGAACAAAGACGATAAGAAATAAATCATATATGATTAGCCGTTAATGTTGAATTAACGTCTAATCATGATCATCTCCAAATTCCGAGTCGATCGCAATATGAAGTTTGATACAAAATTCAAGAAATCAATCCCCAATTAGATTTCTAAATTAGGGTTACAAAGTAGTGAGCGAAAGCAACAGCAGTTGAGTGAAAGCAGAATGAGAAGAAAATCGACCCCTGAAACCGGACCCCTTGGGGTCCTATTTATAGATGCAGGCGGCCCTCCCTTCGGCCCTATGCCTTCGACTGGGATGAACGGTTGCCTCTTATATGTAGTTGTAAACCTTTCGACCTTGTCGAAAGGTCTGTTCATCGTACATCATCACGGACCTTTGAATGTTGCCGAAGGGTTTGTATTTCCTAATGTATTCGTGAACCCTTCGTCTTTACCGAAGGGTTGGTCTTTTATAAGGTATTGTGAACCCTTCGACTTTGTCGGGAGATTGCTTCCTTACTCGATTGCTGCCGAGAGCCGCGCTTTTCTTGAATGTTGTCTTTACCTTAAACCTTTCGATACGGTCGAAAGGTACTAAGTATGTGTTCCAACCGGTCCGAAAGGCTTATTATGCTTTTGAATGGGTTGTTATAGAGTTACATGTCCTCACCTTGACTTCTCTGTCCTTTTCGAAAGGTAACGAGAATGACGAGAGATGAAACCCTCCGTCTCCTCTGAAAGGTTTAGAACTGCTACAAATAGCTATCCGCCTTCTTTTATCTCTTTCAAAAAGGTCTAGAGTGATTTTCCTTTTTTTTAGTCTTTGTTTTATGTTGAATGGTTTCGTAGTCATTTTTCTATTTTGTCCAGAAGGTGCTTAGCGGTTTTGTATCTAGCTGCTTCGTTGAGCTTTAGTAGTTTTTTTATTCTTCGTGCTTGCAGAAGCTTCATTCTGAAGTTATCATATGCTTCTTCTTTACTAGTGTTGTACAATCCTTTCGACATCGCCGGAAGGTGATTTATCCTGGTGCTCTTTACCTATACAGAAGGTTTCCGAAATGCCTTATTTATCTTCATTTATATTTTATGGTTAACACACATTTTCATTGAAAACATTGACAGAGGTTTTTCGTGAAACATGTTTTGACAAGGGACGGAAGCGACTTTTTGAAACTTTTAAAGGGTGTTCCAAAAAGAATCTATAATGCTTATCCATAAAATGGACTCATTTTGTGATTTTGGCACATTGTAGAAAACAACAAAACTAGTGATAACTTTAAGCGATTTCTTCTAAAAAAATTGCATCACATTTTCTATGAGCATATGTTTAATGTTTGTTTAGCAACTCGAACAACCAAACTTGTGCTAATAGTTTAAGTTCGAATACCCACTTTTAGTTAGTTTTAGGAACTCTTTTATTGTATTAAACAATTAGTCAGATTAGTGCGAACCCATGCTATACACACGGATTCATAACACAATTTATTTAATAGTGCATTTTAAGATTTATTTTGTTATATGAATATGATAGCATATGTTCATGAATAATAATTTTTTTGGATTGATTTTTTATTGAATGCTATGATGAACATTTGTTGATAGTACTTTGATAATCTCGAAGTGCATAATGTAGAACTTTGCATTTTTTATAGCAAAATGATTTTGCACAAAAAATGATAACACCAACTATCCGTTATTTCTAACTTTGTAAGCATTATATTACTAAGAATGCACATTTATTTTCAAATGTAAGTTATATAGGTTTACTATATGTTTAACATATGGATATGAATATGCACGTGGTTTGCTATGTTAATAGCACTATAAACTTGGAATAGAGAGATTATGCTCAAAGTGAAGTGTTTCAAATTTGATTCTAATTAACAATATTCTACCATCTACATTATTATACTTAATTACGTAGTACAAACTAAATTAGTAAAATAGTATGGTAAGATCGAAACATTATATTTTTCAATACTATTTTACTATTTTTTCAATATGGTAAGATCGAATCAATACATAATGAAATCAAAATTTCGAAACAATCAAATAATTTTTTCCTTTACTTCAGATATTCATGAAAACATAAAAAAGAAACAATGCACCAATAAACATAATTCAAGTAAATTGACATCACTATAACACAAAATTCCCATAGGTACACATAGAAATATTTTTGATGATATTTCATTGAAGATAACGATCAGAACAAAAGGTGTAAGAGAATATAGACAATGATATGAACTATTAAAACATATTATTTTTATTATTAATATTATTATTGATTTATTTACATGGCTATATTACAAAGCATAACAAGGTATTCTTTAAAATAGACACCTACATATGTAGAGAAGCAGTAAATATTGAAATGAAAGTAAGGGTGATCACTAACAAAATAACAATTTTATAAAATGCAAGAAATATCCAAAGTTAAATTTTTCTATTGTATCTACAGAAACTAAGATTTATTCAAAGATAAATTTATCTTTTTCCATAAAAAATAGATAAAAGTTGCATTCCGGTTATATACGTTAAATACCTTCATTATTTTTCTAAAAATTCTTTAAAACAATCAACTGAATGGAAATGTAAGGTACAGCTCTCCTCCTTCAATAAACTGACACCAATTATTTCTTAACTCGACATTCAAACATACTTATATTGGGTCAAAAAGTAACACAACACCCCAAATCGATCACAAATGAGAGTAAATCAATCAAAAACGAGAAAGAACAGTAAGAACACAAGGATTTTTATAACGGTTCGGCCTCAAATCACTACATACATCCACTTTAAATTTATTGCTTGAGATTTGACATGAATACCAACGATTTATAAGGTTTTAAGTTTATAAAACAATGCAAATTCCTATTTGATAGCAATTCGTGATGAAGGTTAAAGTACGGGGAGAATAGAGCTCAAGATCCAAGCTCAAATAGTGAAGAGTGTAAAAGTCATTTTTCCGTTGCAGAATCACTTGTATTTATAGTTGAAATCGTTCGCCATAGTCGTTTGATTATGGAAAACCAGGTAAAAAATCGGATCCATGTGAATAGGAAAGAAGAGCGTGTGATTTCGGTGAACAAAATCATTTCGTACTGACCATGATATGGTCGGTACCGAACATAAGCGATCATCGTCAAAACACTTGTTCTTTATATTTGTTTATATCTTTATGCTTAGTTGTCAAAGTTTCCCTATCAAATTATGTCGGTACCGACATGACTGGTCCTAAGTGTGACTTTCCTTTTTCTACAAAGCATAGGATTAGATCATCTAACTGTTCAAAAGTGGGTCCTCCTCCTAAAGTCATCTCGGTACCGACCATAATCTCCAAAAAAAATTAAGCTTTTTGTACTCCATCATTTCATCATTCCAAGCGACCGCTTAAGTTCCCGATCTATTTCATCTTCGTCTCGAAGTCCGGATTCACTGAGAAGTTGCTCAGTTCAAATGCTGGATAACACTTGCCCCCAAATATGTTTTTGTGAAAACAAAGTATACTATGGATCAAGACAAACAATACAGTCCTAGTTGCACAAGTCACTGGTCGATTAACCATTATCGTCTCTATTTCATGATCGTCTATTTATCACTTTAAATAGTTGGTTTATCATTCTTTTTTAGCAGCAAAGTTGGAGTTCTCAATTTTTTGGAAGCTGGGTTATGTCCCGAACAGGTAGATTTCCCTTCACTTTTTTGTAGAATTAGTGACCAAAACATGTTGGTACCAACCATAATCATGTTGGTACCGGCATGATATCCGAATCACGCTGTAAATATAAAATTTAGCCAAATTTTCGCTTCACCTCATTTCCAAGCATACCGTATTGTCAAGCATACTTCATTTTCCTTGCGACCTGATTTTCCAAATGTCGTTGTTCTTCGAATTTCAACACCGCCGCAGCCTCGACACCACCATTATTGATTTCACTGCCATCAATTTCATGTCAGGGCCAAATTCAGTTAACCCGATCTTTCCCAGATCTAGATAGGTTTCTGATCTTGATTCGATGTCGAGGGTGTTGATATTGTCGCCATCGTTACTTCCTAATGCCAAATCTCCATTGGACCAAAGTTGGCTGCAAGTTGATGCTCCACCCTTCTTCGTCGGATCAAGACAGGGGTTTGGGACAACTAGTTTCACGAGGCTAGCACCAAGCACGCCTTGGTTTGCACCCAACTTTCCCAAAATCTCTTCGCATGGTGTTGGCGAGTTCTAAGGCCCTTGCTTTGAGTCCGTTTATAGCCCAGTCTTGATTTTGCATAAGTGACCTTCTAGCACCAACAATACTGGTGCGATCAATTTTGTCGAACTTTGGTCGAATGTGACTTGATGGCTCGATTTCGGTGAGACGGTTCTGAGGAACGATCACATCGAATGCACTCGGACATTTGAGTAAAACACATGTGCCAACACTTCAAGTTGAGCATTATAATCCCGCGTACCTGCAAAGAAAGCTCTATGCCGCTCCGGATAACAGTTCTGTAATCACACATTCTACGATAATGGGTAAAATCCGACACATAATTCCATATTGTGGCGGAGCTTGTTTTCCAGCACAAGTGAGTTATTTACACATAGTGTTCGTGTACACTATGCTCTAAATACAAGACACACACTACATAGATGACATTTCAAACTACCTCGGTCAATGTGCATAATCCAATTGGTCAACACACGTCGACATCCATTGGATTCTGTACATCGGTTATATGGGTTTCGATTAAGGTAATTCACTGAAATAAAACATAACCAACCACATTCACCATCAACCTTTGCAGTTCAAAATGACCTGACAATCTCCTCGCCTTAAAGTCAGCGCTTACCCTTCTACCCCTCTACAAGCGTGCTAATCTACCTGTGACGATCCGAATTTTTTTTAACTGTTGTTAATTGGTAATTAACTGGACTAATCATTGAAATATAGTTTTGATTAGTCGGACAAATGAAATTCTGATAGTTAAAATGTCGGATTGTATATATAGATTGATTTAAAAACTATAACAAAATATTGAATTATAGAGTTTAAAAAAAATGATATGATGAATCTTTTGGAAAATAAATTATATATATATATACAAACCTCACCATTTAAGATAAAATACCCATATATATATGATTACAAATACACATAAGCATAGAAAGAGCATGTATAAAATGTATAAAAATATATGTATAAATAAATATGTACAACCTTATGATGTTGAAATACATGTATATATGCAAAGTAATAAAACAAAAGTATAAAGTGAATACATTATCTAAATTCAAACATCATAACTATAGAATTTCATTTGGATTTCAAGCAACGGGACAAAAGAAAAAGAAAGAAATATATTCAAGTATGTACAAACAAATAAATAAAGATAAGTATGTATACTTGAGAAAACAAACAATGGTAATTAATGATAGCCCAAAATGTATCATATCAGCCACCTAAAAGAGGAGAAGAAAATCAGCTTAGGCAAAAGAACAAAGAAAAATATCTCTGACTTATTGTACAAAACATAATCACCCTGTACAAAAATATATCACCCAGAAATCTTATTTCCTATATATCAATCTATTCATCTCCGTTCGTCCATCAAACTGGGTAACATCTGAAGTAAGCATCACTCAACCTTAAACAAAATTCAAACTTAAACAACAATTCAATTTAAACAGCACTACAAATCAATTCAAAACAAGAGATCAAAATGAAGACTTCAAAATAGTTTCACAGCCTGTTTCAACATAGCAAGCTCTGTTCATTTTTGGAATCAGGTGAGTAACTTCACCTTTTTAAAACTTAAGTATCAGGATTAGTTGCTTATGTATATTTGGAAAATGTGTATGAGTGAATATAGAACTAATTGCTTGTGTGTATATATTAATGTCTGAATGTATGCATGCCTGTATCACTTGATATCTATGTTCCTGTTTTCCTTTTTGGATCCAGATTTGCAAACCAAGTCTTTATCATTTGATCTAATAACTATTAGAACTTGGAATATAAATAAATATTGTTTGTTTGATCATGAACTAAGTTTAAAAAAAAATTAAGTTGAAACAGCTTATTAATGTCTCTGGAAATCAAGATAACTGAGCAAACTCTAAAATAGTTAAAATACAAATTTCTTAATTTACGAGTTCAGGTATGTAAGTTGAATTCGTATACTTAAACATGATTTTTAAAGCTAAAATCATAATTTTTAGATCAAGGGTGGAAGAGAAGTTTGGGTTTGCCTGATTTTCTTTGATTTGGTGATCTCTGGTGATCCACTGTGTTGTAGAGGTCGGGATTTTGTCTGATGATGGAGGGATGAACGACGGTTCAGGGAAAAATAGTGTGATAGTGTGCAGATGATCGTGGTGTGGGCAGCGAGCGTTTGAAGTCGGTAACCCTAGTTTGGTCGAGGTTGAGTGTTTTATTTCGATTGTTTTCTATAGACGATCGAGTGCGATGGGATTCTGGGAGATGGTCGAGGGAGTGTGGACGAGTGGTTGGCCGAAGTTTCGAATTTTTCTGGTGATCGATGGTAACGTTGCAAGTAGGTTTTAATGGCATGGATTTGTTTTCAGGTAGCCTTGTTTTGCTCGATTTTGCTTTCCGGTCCAGTTGATCATGCAGGATGGTTGGGTTGATCGGGGATGTTGTCATTGACGTGTTGAGGGTCGGAGTTGGGATCGGAGTTGATCAGCGCATATGTGCACGTGCACGCGTATCGCGGCATGGCTGGTTTGAGTGCTGCTGTGGTTAGAGTAGGAAGGGAAGGTTGTAGAAGAGTTGGGCTCGGAAAGATCTCGGGGAAAAGAAGATGGGGCTCGAGTTTTGTTCCGGGTAATTCGTTTGTGTTTATAACAGTTTTAAATTTAAAACTTAAACAAGTTTTTTTTAAATAAAAATAAATAAAAAAATGTGCTCGGGTTGGGTTCGGGTAAGTGCTGGTTTGACTCGGGTGTTACTTTGATGTAATGCTCGGGTCAGACCGAGTATTACAGATTTTCAGGTAAGGACATTCTGGAGCTCAGGAGACGAGCTGGATGGCAGGAACGTATGGAGTGTTTCCGCTGTGATATATTTCTGTTTATCTGAGACATGTTGATTTGTATATGTCCAGTGTTTGAGTATATGTGTAACTCTGATGTATTAAAATATAATTGATAGATACAGTATTCTTTGTAAAAGGGTATTATTTGATATTATATTTTGATCTGCTGCGTTTTGTGAGAATCAGTGTTGTGTTTCTGTTTCTTCTTCTTCTATCTCTTTCTTCTTTCCCTAACTATCTGGAATTTTCGTGATCGGAAATTTCGGGTCGTTACACTACCGCTCAAGCTTCTACATCCACTCCTTGCAGAGCAAGGCATTGTATAACTTCAAAACTTCAAGCCCTTCCATCCGCACAGCCCTGCGGTTAAGCTCCTCCAATGGATGAACGACCTATTCTAATAGTCTTGGATGATCCCTATGATCAGACACCGTCTAAGTTGACTGTAGAGGCACTTCACTCAATATGCCTTAAACATGAGATTCTTGAGGATGAGGTCCTCTTACCGACACTTGACCAACATGCTCATCTCCCGCCTTTAGGTTATACATCATGCAATAGATATATGTGCTTATCTGGAGTCGTAACACCATTCAATGACTTTCTCAAATTCTTTCTTCAAGAGATCGGGATGGCTCCTACACAAGCACATCTGAACTAATACGCACTGGTCAATTCTTTATACATCCTTTTTATGATGCAACTAAACCGTCCACTAACATTCAAAGAGCTCACTTACCTTTTGAGCTTCAAGAAGAGGCAAAAGTCACCTTCTTTGCTAATAGTTGAGGCATATAACTGTTGCAAAGTCATCGAAGCGCTCCACAACAAGCGCAACAATTTCAAGAGCGAATGTTTCTTTATTCACTATCTCGAAGGCTTCAACTGCTTTTGGTTGTCTGGTCATAAGTCCTCTTATCCAACATCTCTTTCTCATTTGGGTTTTCTTCACCCAATCTTCTAACAACCTTTCTGTATCATTCACAATTCTCCCCGAATGAGAAGTCAATGAAGAACATGCCAACACTTTGAAGTTCTTGAAAGGGATTGATTATGGATTTCGTACAACTTCTTATCTTCTTACGAACGCTCACTTCACCAGTATCAACTTATATAATGGTAGGAGCACAGTCCCCAATAGACTCCCCATCAAAAGATCTCGAGTTTCCACCAATCCCTCTGCCTTAGTTCATAACTTTGATGATGAAGATCAAAGGGATGAAGAGGATCAAGAAGGCGAGGCCAATCTTGAAGAGGAAGATAAAGAGAGGAAGGAAATACCGTTGAGGAAAGAGACGAAGGAAGAAGGGAAGGAGGAAAATGTAACATCCCCCTACTTGGAGGCTCAAAACTAACGGCTACGGATGCTGCAGTCATCCATAGTTATTAATCCTAGGCGACCAAATACGGCGATATTAGGTACATTGATACACAAAAACACAAGAGTATGGAAAAAATTTAAACAACAGATAAAATCCACATTCCATTCCAAGATATTTCAAATTGATAACATAATCCCAGTTCGCAAACCACGTTCAGATAACATATTTTATAACAAAATACGCCAAGGGCGACATATGAAGATGCCCCCTTGGTAGATCAGAGAACATATACTAAGGCATCAAACAATTTGCCTTTACAACAAAAACATACAGCGGAAATAAAATAACTTTAGATAACTATCTGCCTCATGTACGCCACCGGAAGCTTTATTCGTCTAAGGTGAAAAACCTGAAAACCTTTAATTCTCAACCTACTCAAAATTAATTGAGTACCCGAGAGTTTAAGGGGAAAACAAAAACTTTAAGTCAAGACTTAAAGCCTGGTATGAATAATAATCTACCATATCAAATTATTTGGATATCTAGTGAGACCACGCCGCTTAGCGGAACGGGTTTTCCCTACACTAACATCCTAAAACATTTACAAAACCATATACTGTGCTTTCTGCATCCATAATGGTTAAAACATAGTATTTCAAAATATTATGATGATATTGTTAGAACCTCTATTGTTGGATTTTAATGACAACAACTATACAAGTATGCCAAAGAATCTCTAAGCTAATCTACAGGAACATGAGCATCAAAAAGAGATAAACAAATACGTTCAAAACGATGATACACAGTACAAAAAAGGATGAATGTATGTATATGGAGATGTAAGAAGAGATATATATCGATAGAGACAAGACGAAGGTGACAAACAAAGTATTATTAGTCATAGAGTGTCGTGTCTAGAGTTTAGTTAAAATCTTCTCAAAATGGTATACACACATATACATTCATATTTTAAATGAAAAATCAAGTTTTCAAAATATTGCATGGAGTGGGACTCAAACCCGAGTCACTAGTTTAGAAGGAAAGTGCTTTAACCAAATGAACTATGGTAACTTTTGCTTATCAACGGAATTCAGCCGGCTGAATAATTCCATTCAGACGGCTGAATGCTGAAACTTTTCATAAATCGGTATGAAGTTTCAGTCGGTTGAATGGTTTCATTCAACCGGCTGAATCAGGCTAAAATTAGCCTATTTCCTTGCTATCTTCGATTTAACTCAATTCAGAAGGTTGAATTAATATATTCAGTCGGCTGAATTTTTCCAACTGCTATTTTCATGAATAGACGATTCTCTTCATCGAAGAGTAACGTCTTCAAAATCAACGGTTACGCCTGTTGCTTTTCAATATAATTTTTCATCTATGGTTGCAACCTTTTAAACTCTATAAATAGATTACAGAATTCAACAAACAACTTACTGAAACTGATTTTAATATTCTTGAATTCTTATCTCTCAATCTATTTTCAATTTGCACTCAAACTGCATACAAACTTTGATCGTTGATCACTCTATCTTCCACAATTCTCAAGCACAATTCACTACATATCATAAAGGAGAAGATTATAGGAAGATTGTACTTAATTGACTTATCAGTGCTATTCAAAGAGCACACTACAGTCAGATACTTTTGTTATTTGTAAAGAAGTCCTGTTCGGTTGCTCAGGTGGTAGAAGTCCTATTTCGATTGCTTAGGCAGTAGAAGTCATGTTCGGTTGCTCAGGCGGTGTAAAACTATTCCTCTGGATTAAGTGAGGGTTGCTAGTTTAAATCCAGAAGGAGTCTGGGACTGGACGTAGAACGGGAGTTCGAACCAGTATAAAAATCTCTGGTACTTACTTATTCCACACAAGTAGTTTATCCATATTACACGATCCTATAGCACAGACACTTTCATTTGGTATCAGAGCACTTTCAGATATGCAATACAAGTAAATCAATTCTGGATTACTCATCCCCATTTATTCTGACTATCTGTCTCAATAATAATTTATAGAGTTACTATTAACTTGTTAAATGTTTATGGACTATCTGTCCAATTACTTAGTTTTCATGGGATCACTAAGAACCTATTGGTAACTCCAATATCATTTTCTTATCTTAGTTTTCATGGGCTAACTAGGAACCTATTTGCTGACCGCCAATATCTTAACCGGACGTAGTTTTCATGGGCTAACTAGGAACCTATTTGCTGACCGCCAATATCTTAACCGGACGTAGTTTTCATGGGCTAACTACAAACCTACTGACCCCTGCCAGTATCAAATCATTGTTTTCATGGGCTGACTATGAACCTATTGGCCCCTACCAACATCATACAGTTTTCATAGACTTACTGTATACCTATTGGCCTCTGCCAATATCATTAAATTAAGAATTTAAACATTTGTTAAGTTATATTCACTACTAGATCAACCTGACTGGTTATTCTGCCATTTCCCCAGGATAAAGTTATGGGTTATTAACAATGTGAATAACAGCTTCAAAATCTTTATTATGCCATGGTTATTAATTTTTAAAATTGACATTGGGCTTATGTTTTGAAGTCAAAAACATCTCTTTCGAAACCTCTGGATAGCCTCCTTCGAAAGCAAAAACTTCTTTTCAAAACATAGTATACACACCTTTTGAAATACTTGGAAAATATTCTCTTTCGAAACCATTGGTAAACATTCTCTTTCAAAACCTAGTATACCTTTTGAAAGTATCAAATCTTCTTTTGAAACAATAAGCTTCGAAACATACGAAAGTCTCCCTTGCGAAAGCATTAGGTTTACTTCTTTAAAATCAACATTTGGGTCAAATTGGTTATCTATGAAAGTATCTCTTTCGAAACCAACAAAAATTAGTTTGGGGAAAAATTGATGGTGTCTGAACCATCTTAGTCAAAAGCAAAAGACTTTAAAATCAAAAGTTCGAAGGTCTGGGTCGAAACCCCCTTTCGACTCCATCCCCTTCGAAACCCCAACCCCTTTCGAAAGCAATTAGGAAAAAGGTTTGGTTTAAGGTAAAAACATAGGCAACCCTTCGAAAGTATTACTGAACAACATAGTCAAAAGGTAGAGTAACGGCTAGGCTTCCACTAGGTCGAAACCAACCCCTTTCGAAAGCTTCTATTTAAAGAAAAAGGACCCCCTTCGAAAGATAGTACTTTAGTATTAACATGGCAACCTTCTTCGAAAGCTAAACATAAACCCCTTCGAAAGCAAAAGTTTTGACTAAGTTAAAAGTTTTTAAATAAAATAAGGCAAAGATTTTAACTTATGAAAACAAAGCAGGGTTTCGAGCCCATCGGAAGCTTACCCTTCGACACCAAGACTTCCGCCTATTTTCCAATCCACTACGTACCTTCTAGGAGATACCATGTGTATAGGTTTCGATTATGAAGGTTTCTACTATAATGGGGCGGAATCAAAGGAGTCGGAAGGTACCTTCTAATAAAGGCGAAACACCTTTTTCTGATTTAAAGGCTGAATCATAGCAACTTTAAGTAATTTCTTTTTAACAACTTGCATAGTTGTAAAACACTGGTTGGCTGCCATAAAACTTTTCAGTTACTTTACTTCTAAAACTGCTACATTTATTCAGATCCTGAATTAAAGAATTTAAACGTTAAAACCTTTCTATATAACCTAAAACCGACATTTTTTAGAAAAACTCCTCTTTTGAAATAATTTATTTTCCCTAGTAAATCAATTGGGAAAAATCCCCAAAAATCACAGAAATTCGAATTAATCATGTAATCAAACATATTAAAATTTTAGATCCAATTTCTTCTTGAAATTCACAAAATAAATATTTAACCCAATCATATCATATTTCTCATCAGAAAGTCATAATAAAATTTCCATAACTTGGAAAATTTCGAAAATTAAAAATCGTCTCCAAAATTATGTTTTACTTAACATAAAAAAAATTCATGGCATTTTAAAATAAGTAAACCACGGTTTTAACCTTAAATCGTACAGATTTTGCACAATTAAATCGTTTAAAATCAAACAATCCATAAATTAGGCATATCATCATTCAAAATAACCTTAGAAACAAGATAAATACACAAATTAGAAATCATATGATTATAAAACCAAAAAGAGATGGTAAGAATTATTATTCACCTTAAACTTGATAAGGAACTTGAGATTTGTTGTTGATTAATCCTTCCTAGCTTGATCCTTAGCTTTAGCTTAAAATTTCTCCTTCTCTTCCTTGGTAATGACCGGTTTTGATTTTAGGTTTTAAATTTATGTTTGTGAATGTGAGAAAATGAAACATGAATGGACAATAATTTGGATTGTATAGCTGTGTATGGTAAATTTGCTAATTTACATATTTACCCATGTGTAGTTTTATTATCTTATAAAACAAATTTAAGCCTATTTATCTAGTTTATAAGCACAGCCTATTAAGTAATTTATTCAAATCTCAATCTCCTTATCATCATTATTCTATTTAATTTATCTAATTAAATTTTCTGAAAAATGTTATAAAAAATTATGGATGTTATAGGCTTCCCCTCTTAATGAATTTCATCCTCGAAATTTAGTAAGGACTAAACACTAAACATAGAAATCATCTGTAACAACTCCTAACAACCATACTAGTCTAACTGACTAGCAACAATCTATGTAAATCTAATATAGACATACCCTCAAAGCAAATCAGGATAAGTATCTCTAATCATGTTCTCTGTCTCCCAAGCATAGTCCTTCTCGTTATCGCTCCACTGAACTTTTACCAACCTGACTGTCTTGTTCCTTAATCTTTTCTCGTCTCTAGTTAAAACCCGAACTGGTTGTCTAACAATAGTCAAATTAGGCTCTACCACCAAGTCATCCAACCCTGTCTGAGGAATGGTAGTCTTTGGATCATGCACATACTTACGAAGATGAGACACATGAAATACATTACGGACACCTGCCAAATTGCTCGGCAACTCTATTCTGTATGCGAGCTTTCCAATCCTTTCTAAAATCTGGAATGGACCAACATATCTCGGGCTAACTTCCTAGACTTTCCAAATCGTACCACACCCTTCATAGGTGATATCTTAATGAAAACCTTAGCGCCAACTGAGAATTATAAGTCTTTACGCCTCTTATCTGTGTAACTCTTCTGTCTTGATTGAGCTTCCTTCATTCTCTCTCGGATTAACTCAATCTTCTCGACGCCTCTCTAACCAAATTCGGACCTAAGACTAATTTGTCTCCAGTCTCCAACCAACATGCTTGTGATTTGCATGGCCTTTCATATAAAGCTTCAAACGGTGTCATTCCTATACTAGTCTGATAACTATTATTACAGGAAAAATCAACCAAATGTAAATGATCTTCCCAAGATCCACCAAAGTCCAATACACAAGCTCTCAATAAATCCTCGAGTACCTTATTGACTCTCTCTATCTGCCCATCTGTCTGAGGGTGATATGCAGTACTCATATTAAGCTTGGTACACATTACTTTATGTAGACTCTTCCAGAATTCACTAGTAAACAAAGCATCTCTGTCACTGACTATACTACTAGGAACTCTATGCAGTCTAACTATGTTCTTCATAAACAACTTAGCTAAAACAGGTGTCGTCCTGGTACTGGATCTATCTCCATTCCAACCTTAAGTATTTTGATCCTCTCAACTAGTACTGGATCCTCCTTCTGCTTAGAAGCAATTCTCTCAATCAATACTGGTCGGACTTCCAAATAAGAAAATCTGGCGGAACTCTGACTAGACCAGCAGTTGATCTTAACTGCAGTCCACAACTGGCCAAAGCTTCCAAATCTTTCCATTCCGCCAACATAGCTAACACCATATTTTGATGCTTTCTACTAAGAGCATCTGCTACCTTGTTACCTTTTCCTAGTGTATATTCTATACCAAAATCATAAGCTGCCAAAAACTCCAGCCACCTCTGCTGTCTCATACTCAACTCTTTCTGAGGGAATAAATACCATAAAGACTTATGATCGGTATAAAGCTCAAACCTCTCTCCTAAGAGGTAATGTCTCCAAATTTTCAATGCAAAGATCACAGCTGCCAACTCCAAATCATGAGTAGGATATCTTACTTCATGCGATCTAAGCTGCCTTGATGTGTAGGTAATAACCTTACCATTCTACATCATTATTGCTCCTAATCCGGTTCCACATGCATCAGTATATACTACCAACCCTTGGTTTCCGTCTGGAACTACTAACACGGGTGCATTGGTCAACAAATGCTTTAACTTAAGGAAGGCTTCCTCACATTTGTCAGACCAAATAAACTTCACCTCCTTTCTGGTTAGCTTAGTTAAGAGTGCTGCTATCTACGAGAAATCCTTAATGAATCTCCGGTAGTAGCCAGCAAGTCCAAGAAAATTTCTGATCTCAGTCACCGCCTTCGGTCTCTTCCAATTATTAACAGCTTCAATCTTATCTGGATCGACTGACAATCCTCTCTCTGAAACTACGTGACCAAGAAACTGAACCTCTTTCTTCCAAAAATGACACTTGGTAAACTTTGCCTTTAGCTAATTCTGCCTTAACATCTCAAGCACCACTCTAAGATTAACTTCATGCTCCCGCTCATCCTTAGAGTGTACTAGAATGTTATCTATGAACACCATATCTAGTTCGGAATGCTGTCAAAGGAATGTTGTCCTCCGCTACTCTTAACTGATGAAAACCTGTCGCTAAGTCCAAATAGGAGAATACTTAGGCTCCATTCAACTGATCGAACAGATCATTTATTCTAGGCAAATGATACTTATTCTTAATTGTCCTTTCATTCATCTTACGATAATCAATGCACATTCTTAACGACCCATCTGGTTTCTTCACGAACACTACGGCCGCTCTCCAAGGTGAACTGCTTGGTCTAATAAAATTCTTTCCTTCTAGATCCATTAGCTGCACCTTCAATTCCTTCATCTCAGTTGGTGTCATTCTGCTAGGTGGTCTACTCACAGGTTCAGCTTCAGGTACCTGATCTATTCTAAACTCAACAGCTCTTTTAGGGCGTAATCTAGTGACTGGTTCAAAGACATCTGCAAACTCTTTTGCTACACGAACCTGATCTAACTCATCTCCTACCTCTGTAGCGTTAAGCAAAGCACTAACACTCCGGTCAGTATTCTCAACTGAGAATATCACTCGGTTATGACTAACAGGGTGTCTCGGTGATATCTCTCTATCCTGGAAAAATATTCTAGCCTCATACCTACCCAACCAATCCATTTCCAAAATGATCCCAAAATCTACGAAATCAATAACATACAAACTGCATGCAAATTTATGACCTAACAAATCAAGTTCTAGCTGGTCACATCTCAACCCTAGAGTTGCATACCCTCCTATAGGATTCGCAACCCTTAAGGAAGTAACAAGGTAGGTGGGTTCTAGGCATAATCTATCAATCAAACACTAAGATATAAATGAATGTGATGCACGAGTATCAAAAAGTACTCTAATTGAAATACTCTGAATCAAAAGCGTACCTTCCATCATAGTCTTTCCCTTATCTGCTGTAGTAGGCCTAGCTGACCGAATAGCAAAGACCCTTCCTTTATCCTCCCTAACTGGCTCTGGACACTGATTCTTGTAATGCCCAACTTGATCACAGTTGAAGCATTTCACATTCTTCTTGACTGCATCTTTCTTCTCATTTTCTAATCGGCAATCGTTAGCAAATTTACCCTTCTTATCACACTTATAACAAACGACCTCAGTCTTTGACCTTTTAGCCGTGTCTCCCTTCTGGGCTCCCTTCTTTATAAAGAACTTCCTCTTCTTCCCTCGAGAACTCTAGGTTTCCATTGACTTTTCTTTAGCTAGATCAACAAGCAGCTCCTCATGGCGAATGGCGAATGGCCATCTCCACCATAATATTACAAGGATCATGGACATGTGTCATGGTCATTCTAGCAAGCTCGGGCCTCAGTCCCCGAATGAACTTCTCATTCCTTTTGATGTCAATATCTATAAGAGCATAACCATATCTAGACAGCTCTTCAAACTTAGAAACATACTCAGCTACTGGCATTTCTCCTTGCACTAAATCCATAAATTTCCTTATCAGCTCGGACTTGGCAAACTCATATACAAACTTCTGCTCAAATCTCGTCTTAAAGTCAGCCTAAGTTAATTGCTCTTTCGGCACTCCGGTAGTAACACTATTCCAACAGTGCAGTGCTGATCCATGTAACTGTCTAGAGGCCAACCTTCTCTTTTGTCCGTCATTCAGACCCATATTAGTAAATATACGTTCACAATGCAACAGCCAATTCTGAACCTTCACGGCACTTTCCGTTCCCAAGAAAGGCTTTCCATCGAAACTAGTGTAATCTCTACTCAGCAAAGCAATATTTTCAACTGGAGCCACAGGATTAGCTCCTCCTACATTTCCAGCAACTCCACCAGCAGCTCCAGCTTGCAACAAACCAGCAAAGAACTGATACATCGCCCCCATATCTACTGGTGGATTTCCAGATCCCACATTGGCTTTTGCATTCTGGTTGCTAGCATTAGCCGGACGACCTGGTTTTCTCCTCGTAGTGGGTCGAGCATTCCCATTAGTTGTGGTGCTTCATCCACTGAGATTTCCTCTTCCATATCTCCTTTCTCATAAATCTGCATACGAGGCTTAGTAAGATACAGAAGAACTGTCTAAGAGAGCGGGGGATACGTACTTATATACATATAACTATATATCAAATACAAGTACGCTATTATAACGTTAACCCAAACCCTAATCTTATTATCTTATTCATTAGATTATGTTTGAAAAAAATTTAGGTTTAAATTTCTTTTAAAGTTTCATAAATTATGCTCTGATACCGACTTGTAACATCCCTCTACTTGGAGGCCCAAAACTATCGGCTACAGATGTTGCAGTCATCCATAGTTATTAATCCTCGACGATCAAATATGGCGATATTAGGTACATTGATACACAGAAACACAAGAGTATGGAAAAATTCTAAACAACAAATAAAATCCACATTCCATTCCAAGATATTTCAAATTGATTACATAATCCCAATTCACAGACCATGTTCAGATAACATATAATAACAAAATACGCCAAGAGCGACATATGAAGATGCCCCCTTGGTTGATCAGAGAACATATACTAAGGCATCAAACAATTTGCCTTTACAACAAAAACATATGGCGAAAATAAAATAACTTTAGATAACTATCTGCCTCCTGTACGCCACCGGAAGCTTTATTCGTCTAAGGTGAAAACCTGAAACCTTTAATTCTCCACCTACTCAAAATCAATTGAGTACCCGAGAGTTTAAGGGGAAAACAAAAACTTTAATTCAGACTTAAAGCCTGGTATGAATAATAATCTACCATATCAAATCATTTGGATATCTAGTGAGACCACGTCGCTTAGCGGAATGAGTTTTCCCTGCACTAACATCCTAAAACACTTACAAAACCATATATTGTGCTTCCTACATCCATAATGGTTAAAACATAGTATTTCAAAATATTATGATGATATGCAATACAAATAAATCAATTCTGGATTACCCATCCCCATTCAAAACCATCTTAGTCGAAAGCAAAAAACTTTAAAATCAAAACTTCGATGGTCTGGGTCGAAACCCCCTTTCGACTTCATCTCCTTCAAAACCGCAACCCCTTTCGAAAGCAATTTGGAAAAAATTTGGTTTAAGGTAAAAACATGGGCAACCCTTTGAAAGCATTACTGAACAACATGGTCAAAAGATAGAGTAGGGGCTAGGCTTCGACTAGGTCGAAACCAACCCCTTTCGAAAGCTTTTATTTAAAGAAAAAGGGCCCCTTCGAAAGATAGTACTTTAGTATTAACATGGCAACCTTCTTCGAAAGCTAAACGCTTCAAAAACAAACGTTTTTTCTAAGTCAAAAGCTTTTAAATAACAAGGATTTTAACTTATGAAAACAAAGCAGGGTTTTGAACCCATCGGAAGCTTACCCTTCGACACCAAGGCTTCCGCCTATTTTCCAATCCACTACGTACCTTCTAGGAGATAACATGTGTACTGGTTTCGATTATGAAGGTTTCGAATATAATGGGGTGGAATCAAAGGAGTCGGAAGGTATCTTCTCGTAAAGGCAAAACACCTTTTTCTGATTTAAAGGTTAAATCATAGCAATTTTAAGTAATTTCTTTTTAACAACTTGCCTAGTTGTAAAACACTGATTGGCTGCCATAAAATTTTTCAGTTACTTTACTTTTAAAACTGCTACATTTATTCAGATCTTGAATTAAAGGATTTAAACGTTAAAACCTTTCTATATACCATAAAATCGACATTTTTCAAAAAAGCCCTTCTTTCGAAACAATTTATTTCCCTAGTAAATCAATTGGGAAAAATCCCCAAAAATCACAGAAATTCGAATTAATCATGTAATCAAGCATATTAAAATTTTAGATCTAATTTCTTCCTGAAATTCGCAAAATAAATATTTAACCCAATCGTATCATATTTCCCATCAAAAAGTCATAATAAAATTTCCATAACTTCAAAAATTCCGAAAATTAAAATCCATCTCCAAAATTATGTTTTACTTAACAAAAAATTTCATGGCATTTTAAAATAAGTAAACTACGGTTTTAACCCTAAACTGTATGGATTTTGCACAATTAAATTGTTTAAAATCAAACAATCCATAAATTAGGCATATCATCATTCAAAATAACCTTAGAAACAAGATAAATATGCAAATAAGCAATCATATGCTTATAAAACCAAAAAGAGATGGTAAGAATTATTATTCACCTTAAACTTGATAAGGAACTTGAGATTTGTTGTTGATTAATCCTTCCTAGCTTGATCCTTGGCTTTAAATTAAAATTTCTCCTTCTCTTCCTTGGTAATGTTCGGCTTTGATTTTAGGTTTTAGATTTGTGTTTGTGAACATGAGAAAATGAAACGTGAATGGACAATAATTTGGGGTGTATAGTTGTATATGGTAAATTGGCTAATTTACATATTTGCCCATATGTAGTTTAATTTTCTTATAAAACAAATTTAAGCCCATTTATCTAGTTAATAAGCACAACCCATTATGTAATTTATTCAAATCTCAATCTCCTTATAATCATTATTCTATTTAATTTATCTAATTAAATTTTCTGAATAATTGTATCAAAAATTTGGGATATTACAGAAAGAAAAAGGGGACGAGAAAGGAGGAGACGAAGAGGAAGACGAGGATGAGGATGATGAGGAATATGATTCGGTGGGGACGAGTTTTATGGAGAGACATCTCCCATAGGCACCATAGTCAACGCCTACCCATTTGAAATGATTGGTCACTAATTCTTCACAGCTTGCTCCTGGATCGAGGCTTAAACCCATTGAATAAGCAACTCCTCTCCAAGAATATCTTCGGTTCCCTGGGCTATCTTGAGAACCTATTGCCTTTTGGTTCTAGGGGAATAAACTTTGGAGACATTCTAAACACAATTCATCATGAATTTATCTTCCCTTTCTGGGGTTATCAATGCGGCTCCCGTGAGTGACGAAACTCCATCTTTGGGACACCTCGAGCATGGTCCGTAGATTACTTAGAAAACACCAGCACTTCACACACTTCTAAGATCACCGGTACAAATGCTTAGCACTTGTTCTTAATCTAGTGTCTTAGTTATGATATATTTCTCTTCTTTTCAGGTAATATGGGAAGTGAACGCTCCATCCTCCTCCGTTGGAGCGTTTATCAATACCGTTCCTCAACCCCGAAGACTTACTACCAATGCTCGATTTCTCATCAGGAGTCAAACTATGAAATGAGGATAAGAAAAGAGAAGGAGCACTGAGATGCAGATGATAGAGAGCGCCACCGTGATGATCAAGAACGACACGACGCTAAAAGAAAATAGCGCCACCTAGAAGAACAATGGGATCCGCGCAGTATTTCGGGCGTGCTTCCGACCCCTATAAGCCCCTCTCTCATTCCCAATCTTCTCAACAACTACCTTCGTCTCTTAACCTCCTACCACTTCTTTTTCCATATTCCATCAATCCAAAGCAGCCGACATTACTCAATCACTTCCATCACATAGGGCTGGCAAAAGGAATTCTAAGTCGCATTGCTCCTCCTTCCCACATAGGACAATCTTTAGCTATCACTACTAGGATGCAGGTTTCTTTTCTATGTTTCTACGTAGAGGGGTGATGTTGAATTACAATGTCAAATGCATCTCAAAAAAGGAAGCCAATGAAGGCCTTGACAAACATAAGGAGGTCGTGGAGCAGGTGCTTGAATGGTAAAAACTTGTGAAGGGCCTATCTGTTCTTTTGATTATTCGTTGATTATCTGTTTTTTTGGCTCAGAGAGAGCTATCATAATAAGATAGTGGTGGGCTACAAACAAGAATTGGCTGAATTTACAAAGAAGAAGGTAGAAGCAAAAAAAATCATTCAAGGATTCCAAAGAAAGAATAGTCGAGCTATCAAGGGTTACACACAAGGGACCGTCTACACAAACGATTAGTTGAAGACTGCTCAAGCTATGAATGTTAAGCTTAAGGAATAACACAAAGCCAAAGAAGAACATTTTAGAGCGCTTCGGGCTAAAGTGGACGAACTTAAAGCTGATTTGAAGGCCGAGTCAGAATTAATGGCCCAAGTCCAAATCGAGCTTGTCAGCATGAAGGAAGAAATCACAGAGCTCAAAGGAAAGGCTACTCAAACCAATGAAGATATGGAAGCTACTGTCCTCCAGTTATTCGCCAATGTCATAAAAACAAAAATTCTAAAATGGCTGGGAGATAACCACCTAGTAACTATTGGCCGATGCTTGGAAAGAAATCTTGCGCAGGGCTAGTAAATCTGGCCAAGGCATCGACAAGGACTATCTGAAATCAATTTTATTGGATGAGGACGATATTGTGGCCCTAGAAAAGGGAAAATAATTCTTGGCAGTACAAGATGCAGCTACAGGGAAGGCAACTGTGGAGGCTCCCGCTGGTCCCACCGGTTCACATCAGGCGAAACCTTCCATTCTGGCTTTAGAAGAGCCCCTGACAGACATCATTACTTCCATGGTGGCCACTTCTAAGGCCACCATTACCGAGGTGCCTATTCTTGCTACATCTAATGCTAATACTCCACATCTTACTCCTCAGGCTACTCAACTGATCCAACATACTCTTGAGGAGGGAGAAGTCGCCCAGTCCCTCTTGAAGGACACTACAGGAAGGCAAGGTATATCTCTAGTCTCTCTGATCTTCAAGAAACTTTAGTTCTCGTCCGAGGATGTCACTGGTCTATTCTTTCTATCTGTCAAGTTACAGGTCATCCGTCGCTTCCTCCTCTGTTGCTAAGTACTTAAGCTCTGGGCCTATGTGCCATCACCGTGATGTCTACCCCTATTATCATAATGCTAGTCGCTCCAATTCCTTCATCCGGCTCTGGCCTCAAAATAGACTCTAGGAAGATAAGGGCACCGGAAGGGTTGGAGGATGTTGATCCTTCTTTGAAAGAGGAGGTGCTGATCATGAGCACGAAGGACTCTAAATCTATATCAATGGCCAAGATGTAGAAGCACAGCTTTGACAAGATTAAGGTCAAGAAGGAACCGGAAACTGAGATGGCCCAAGCTGGCTCAGGCAAATCCACACCTACTCCTAAGGTCCCACCTCTAAAAACCACGTCGCCCTAAGGTCGCAGTGTTGGCACCCCAAAGACCTTTGATCCTTCCTTTGGAAAACTCGAAGACTCTCTCAACTAGATAGTCAGGGAGGAAGCTTCTCCAATGGAGGAAAGTTTTGCAGAGAAGAAGGAAGAGGAAGTGGATTCAAAGTCTTTCATGAAGAAACGCCGCACAAAGCTAGCCATCAGGAACAGCAAACAAGGGAGAGGGAAGTAAGTGGTCACCCCGGATTCTAAGGGCATTTTCATTTTTCCTTCTTCATATTCTGTTTCTAATTTGGCATTTCTTGTATATAGTTGTCATTGTGCGGGAGTGGCCCCCGCAACACTTGTACAAAAGTTATGTAAATAAAAGGTTGTTTTTTGTTCAACCTATTTTATATTTACATTATTATTTATTTTGTTTCATTTTCCTATATAACTAACTGCCTACATATATAATATAATCATATGTAATTCAGTCACATTTATATTATACACAAGTGTCCATGTAATGCCATTATTTACTATGTACGTATAAATAAATTTCTATAATAGCTCGATATTATTTCATTACTTAGCTTTGTTTATCGTTGCTGGTATAGTTCTTTATTGGTCAAACAAAACCGTATTTCTCTGGCCAACTCTACTATCTTCAGCTAAGCGCATCTTGCTCTACTATAAATAGAGCTATATTACTTTGGCAATTTTGTGCCCAACCTTGTTTTTCTCCGATAGGGTTCCATTCGACCGTAAATAAGGTTATATTCATGAAGGTTATTATCTTCACACCATTTCTTATAGTTTTGGGAAATAGAAGTTTGGATGTCTATCTCTGGACGTCGACCCTTAATTTCACCTATCTCCAAGTGAAAATTAAAGATAGCTCATCAATCGACCTTGTTTATCATCTGCCAAACATATCATGCAAGGCTGTAAACATGGTTGTACCTATAAAAAAATTAATTATATACCGAATCCTATCTTTGAGAATCATCATCTTGGATACCTACCTATGAGAATCCATCTTTGACCATGCCTATCTCTAGGTGTTGATCAAAAATATTCACCGACCATCTTCACTTATCCTTGGTCGAGCGCATCTCGTTGGGCCGTAAGCATGGTCGTGTCTGCAAAAGTTTCAATTATACATCGACTTCTATCTCCAGGAATCGTGTTTCGAATGCCTATCTCCAAACATCCTATCTCGATTCCACTTGTCTCTGGGTGTTGATCAAGTGCATTCATCGACCATCTTTGCTTATCTTTGGCAAGGCATGTCTCGCCAGGTCGTAAGCTTGGTCATTCTGAAAATAATAATAATTCTATAATGGTTCTTATCTTCTAGACCCGGTACTTCAAATGCCTATCTCCTGGCATTGATCCTTGACCTGGCCACTAGGTTGATCCTAAATGGAATGGATTTATGCCCCAGTTATCCGGGCCATAAGGAGTTACTCTTCTTTTTTAAGCTAAAGTCATCGGTGCCAATTCTATTAACACTTACTCCTGATGGAATCGTAAACTATGATTGACTTAATAAACTGGTTTGGCCAAGTGAGGCTCTGAGGATACTTGTTTTGAAATGGTCATTGCACCATTCAAGATAGGTTATGCAAGATTTGGAAAGTTCTTTGAGTTGATATGCAAGTTAAGAAGGTCCTATATTTTCTTTATATGAAGGCTTGGGGGAAATTCTTTATAGGAGTATGCAGGGAATCAGAAATTAGAGTTCTCCTCCTAGCGCTAAAATGTCAAATTTCTTTGCTAACCAAATATGAAAATCAGGGTGGGATTGGTGTAGATAAGGGCTTAAGTAACCTTATGCAAGCTTGGGAAAAATATGCAAGCCCGTTTCGAGTCCAAATGAAGTCATATGCTTGTTCACTATTCAAACTCAAGTCCAGAATATAGTTAATGCTCATCCATAATTCAAGAATAGTAAAATGTAGTTATCCAAAAGGAGTACGTTGTGCAAATGTTTTATTATCTAAGTCCTTATGTGTAAAATACAAGAATTACAATCCTTCCAAGAGATATGTTTTCAATTGTTAAATGTCTAAGGTCCTATGTGCAAATGTCGGAGTACAGTAGGCTTTAAAATCCCCAAAAGCGGTTTAGGGTTTACAACTTTAAAAATGTAAGAAATGAAGGAAGAAGAATTTTCCCCTTCTAAGTAGCAGTGGGTCCCTATTTATGGGGGTAGCGGTAGGCTAGTTTGCTGCCATATGTCCATTCGACATGGAGTGCACTTTCTGTTCAAATTGCTATTATTCGACATCCCTACCTTCGTATCCTTTTAACATTGGTGAAACTCGATATCTTTAATGCTTCCAAAGCTTGACATTCCTTCAGTACTAACGTAACTTGTTATCCTCTTTTCATTGATGAAACTTGACACCACTTGCTTTCATAAATTTGGCAATATAACCTTCTTTTAGTAGCTTCTTGTCAATCTCTAGAAGCTCGACACCATCTTTCGAGTTTAAATGTTTGTCATTCTTCTTTTTACTTATTCTTTGACACCTCTTGTTGTAGTGGTTCGATACTTCCCCTGGTTGTCTTTGGGTTTGATAGCCTTTACATCATAGAAACTTAACATATGTTGATGTTCAACACTACTTTCGTTTGTTATATGCTCGGTATCTTCAGAAGTTGTTGGGATGCAACATCTCTTGCACATTTCACGCTCAACAACTCTCGTGGTTGTTGAGTCTCGATCCCTTCCTTTATTCAAGATTGATAGCTTCTATATTTATTAGACGCTTGGAGCTCAATATCTTTAGAGGTTTGACGCCTTTTATATTTATTGATTACTTGAGTATGCGCCACCCCTCTTATCATAGAAGTTTGACAAACCTTTGCTTTTAGACATTCACTACACCATAGATAGGATTTTGGCGCTGCCTTAGGCAGCACATTTGATACGGCTATAAGCCGTATCAAATTTTAATACGGCTTATAGCCGTATCTATAAAATTTAATACGGCTGTAAGCCGTATTAACATTTGATACGGCTTGTAGCCGTATTAAAATCCGTGCCTCTTTTCGTGGGAAAATTTTCCCCAAAACGCACACCCTCCCTTCTTTTTTTTATTTCCAGCGCTTTCATTTTCACCGTTCCTTTCATCGAGACCACCGTTCTATTTCACCCTTCAATGAATTCCACTGTACGCAACCTCCAAAACAAGAATTCGTGAATATATTTAGGGGATTTAAGCTTCGTCTACGGTTGGTTCAGAGGATTGGAGGAAACAAATTTTGGGCGTGGATGTTCAATTTGGATTTGGGTGGGTTCGCGTGAATTGGTTCGCGGTTCAAGGGTGTCGAGGTAAACATCAAAGTCTTTCAGTTTATATTGTGATTTTGGTAATGCAATTTGTGATTATCGATTGGAAATACTCATCAATCAAATTACAATATATAAAAGAAGGTTAGCAGAAAAATATACTGAAATTTTTATGCTTTTAGTTGTTTGAATTGTATCATTGGCTAGTTGATAAAGAATTGAGTGGTATTAACCTGGAATGCTCTTGGGTTTTTGAGATACTCTCTATAAAACCCTATACATAATATAATATTTGTTTTAACATTCTAATTTTCAATTTAAATTCTGTATGCGTAGTAGTTGGAAATGGAAACTTGTTAAGTTGTTTATGGTATAAATAGCCAGCTTTAAAACCCATTTTCGTACATGTTTGGTCGGCAAGCAAAAATGTGGGCTGCAGTAAGTGTAAGCTGATAAACACTGAGAATAAAGTGTTAATTTTTGACTTAATCCACCATGAATCTTGAGTTATAATTATTGGTATCCACGATAAAAGCCACCAAACGATCAACAAAAGGTGCTATAACGAATGACAACTAATTATTGGTATCCACTGTATATTCATATTAATTATATACTGATATTGCGCTTACACTTAACATGCTGTATAGGTGTTTATATGCATGTTGTCAATCGTGTGATCTACATTCTACTTCTGTTAGCTTTAACTTCAACTTTTATTTCACTTGCATTACTATAAATTCAGTTTAAAAAAAGGCTCTTCTATGTTGATTTATTGATTTAAGTTGTATAGAGAAGTACTTGGAAAAATAACAAATTCCCCTATAAAATTTAATTTAGACTAGCCATGATGTATTGAATAGGTTAGCAATATATTTTCTCGATAATAATCTCACAACACTCAGTTGTTAAGCAATTTATTTTTTATGTATATCATGAGTAGGCGATGCTTGGTATAAAATCGAAGTCAACATTTTTGATAGATGATACAATGCCGATTAGCCAATTTCACCGATTTAATTGTGTAACAGGTCAATTTTGTACTAGGTAGTATAAGGAATATGTTGGGGTACAATGAAGATTGGTTTCATTAAGCACCACTCAAAGTTATACATACTTGAATGTCGAATATACTAATTAGGAGAAGGTGCTTGATTATAGGAGAAGTTACGTTCTTTTATTTTATTCTACAAGTTTTATTAGTGATTTATGCCATTAGGAAAACAATCCTAATACATAAGTTGAAAATTAAGATAAGCCAAATATTTGTAGGTTAAGGTTTAGATATTTTTTTTTAAAATTGCAGTCAAAAAATGAGATTTATGCTATTGGAAAATTTTAGATGCTTGATAAACTACATTTTATCTTGAAGGAATTTGTAGTACTTCTGATCTTTACGAATCTAATATTATTTGCTAAAAGCTTTTATACTTAAGTTTTGTGATATACATAACAGATGAGTAAATGTACTACCAATGGATCGAAACTCCTTTCATTTTTCGAAGCATAAGTACATAAGTGAACTGCATGTATTTATACTTATGATCGGCTTTATTTAGTATTATTTTTATTTTTATTTTTTTGTAACCGATGTATACAATCTTCTTAAACCTATGAATGTTTGGAATAAGACCAGTTATTGCTTTGAGAAGATAAGAATATTGTATATGGTTCTGACATTGTATATGGTTTTGACATTGTTGTATAAGTGGATAAAATTATTGTTAATGGCGCAAGCCAAGTATCAGGAGAGGGGTAATGCATAGACATTACTCCGGTGCTACAAAATAGCGTCGTTGTAATGGCAAATTTTTTGGAAACAGTTTGGTGTTTGCCATTTGGAATCTAATTTTTATTGCTTCAAGACTAGGTAAACCTATAACTTATGTATCATTTGCGGCAGTCTTTTCCACTTACACATGCTAATGAAACCATATTAGAAAATCGTTCTATTTTGTCTCTCATATCTAAGCCTGAGGCAGACAAGGATTGCTGACAATTTAGAATCTTTAGGTTTTTTTAATCTTTAGGGAGCACTTATTAAAACTAATTAGGAAAACACTTGAAAAATTATTTACAAAAGCAGACCAACTAGCTGGACCAAGAAGTACTGACTCTATTTCAAATCCTGGCAATATTTATGCTTTATTTTTGCGTTTACGCAAATTGGAATCTTTATTTAAAATATCTGCACTGATTATGTAGCCACTTTTTTCTATAGTCGATCTTACCAAAGTCACCTAGGCTCATAAACATGAGGCTTTATCTGTGGTAAATTTAGCAGCACATACACAAGTATAGGCATCACCAATTCTTTTCAGGTTATGCATTTTATTTTGTAAAATGAAGGTACCTTTTTTAACGGTGGACACTTATATCAATGCAGTCAGCAAACCAAAATGTTTGTCTATGAATCATTTAAAATATTTTATTTTCTATTATTGTATTATACTTACAGAACTACGTGCACAATGGACAAACATGCGTTCATCTTTGCTATTTTTCACTCAACTTCCCCACATCCATATCAGACTGTGCACCTTTCACTTTCATTGCCAGTGTTGTCTCTTCGTCGTAGCCTGCATGTTGCTAGTTCTTGCTAGTTAAGCAAGCATCAAGATGATTTTCTCTATTCATCTTGATGTACATGCTGCAACATGGATGATGATTACATTCTCATTTATTACATGCTGCAACATGGATGATGATTACATTCTCATTTATTACATGCTGCAAAATGTTTGAATGTCCAAGGGTCAGGAGTGAAGAGATGAAGCTTTAGTGGTTTGTATTCAGAGTTTGTTGTTTTGATTTTATGTCTACTGTTTCTTTTTGTAACCCAGCTAATTGGCCGGCTTGGCTTATGAAGGTCTATTTTTGAACTGTTTTAACTTTTAAGTGATATTGGGACGATATAGCTATTTGACCAAAATTCAATTTGGCAAATCATTCGAAACTGATCTTAACCACAACATCAATGGTTTATCTTCTTTTGTCTTTAGTTGAAATATGATGTCTAGATTCGGTGCATTTTTATAATAAATAAAAACTACAATAATGCACTTCTGTTTTGACCATTGAATTGGTTATTGACTGATCTAAAATATTTATCGTATCCTATTTTGATTTTCAACCAAAGTTGAGGTTCATTATCATATGTATTATTGGCTATTACAAAGTAGCTGTAATCTTTTTGTGGGTGTACATCATGGTATGGTTATCACGATCTAACCGTGATCATCACATTCGAAATTTCAATGGTACGACTGAATAATACTAGAATAAACATATTTATGAAAGTATATTAAAAACCTGAATATTGTAATTTTGTTACTATTTCACAAATACTTGTAATGTCAAGGGAATAAAAGGAATAGGAAAAAAAAGATTGATAGAGAAGGAGAAGGAGAAGGAGAAGATGAAAGAAAGAAAAAAATAGAGAGGAAAATGACATAACAAGTTGTAGTAAATACTAAATAGACAAGTAATATTGTAATAAATGTAAAGTAATTTTACCACGTAGATTCTGCCACTAATCCAGATGCAATGATTCCGCCACTAATCAAACTTGGGACTTTTAGAGTACGTCCTTTTTTCTCGTTCATGTCTAGAACTCCATTAAAATCGGTAATTTCTATTTCAATACAGATCATTACTTAGTAGTCCCCCTAAAATAAATAAAATTTTAAAGACTAAAATACCCTTAGAAAGTATGTATTTTATATGTAATGTAAAATATGTACTATAAATTTACGACAGTATTAAAGTATGGATTTTTAATTAAAGTATGTATTTTTAATGTGAGTAGTAATACCTCTACGTCTCCATGTGAATTGAAAATCTTGTATATATATACTCTCATATATATATTATATTTACGTCTAATGTTCTAATATATACGATATAGGAGGGCAATATGTCTTTCAGTATAGATAAAAAGTGGATAAATGAATCTGATCAAAGATCTACATACTATATAGACGGGGTGAAGAAGTTTATTAGTTTTGTTGATGAAAATAGTGGTAAGAAAGGAGTGTATTTATGCCCTTGCACTCGGTGCAAAAATGTGAAGACGATCAAATTAGATGACATTCATTTTCATTTGCTTAGATGGGGTTTTATCCAATCATATACCGTATGGTAGAGAAGGAAAAACAACAACCAGTTAGTCATGCCACAAGTACCGACGAGTCTAAACATATTATGATGGAAGATCTAGTCAATGATGCAGATAGATTTCATCATTTTCAACCTGAAAATCCGTTGTCTGATCATGCTAATGTTGGAGAGCCGTCTACGGTTGATGGCAATTGGCAGGCCAATGAAAGTAAGAAGTATAAACCACTTTTGGTAGCGCAAAAGAGCCACGGTATCCTTCATGTTCAAAAGGGTTGACGGAGCTGTATGCCATTGTGAAACTGAATAGCTTGAAGACCCAATACGGCTTTTCAAATAATGGTGTGACTGCACTCCTCGAACTAATAAAGGAGTTACTCCCCGAAGGTAACACGCTGCCGACAAAGTACTCCGACGTGAAGAAGTTAATTAAGCAAGTTGGGATGAATTACAAAACTTATGATGCATGCATCAATGATTGTATATTATACTAGAAAGATGATGCGAATAGAGTTTCGTGTACAAATTGCAATGAACCAAGATATATGACATCATTCAACGAAGAAAGAAAAGGCATCAAAGTACCTCGAAAGACATTAAGACATTTTCCTTTAATTTCTAGATTGAAGAGATTGTATACTGTATCATGGATAGCAGATGCGATGACCTGGCATGGTCGTGCCAAGTCTGATCCAACCGTAATGCGTCATCCATGTGACACTTCTCAATGGAAAGCCGCGGATTATTTTGAACAAACGTTTGCTGTCGAGCCACGAAATGTCACACTTGGAATAACAATAGATGGTTTCTGTCCACATGCTTCTCTATCTAACCCTTACAGTTGTAACGACCCAGAATTTTGAACAATTTAAATTGAGAATATTTAATTAATTTTAAATATTTGAACGATGATTTAATTTGAATCCCGAATATAACTTGGAATTTGGTGATTAAATTATAAAATTTAATCTATTGAAACTGGATAAAAATTTAAATCTTCAATTTTAAGTTGAAGAAAAATATTTCGAAAGCTTTTAAAATTCGTATTGATAATACTGAAGATGATTGAAGCTTCAGAATCGAAATTGAAATCGATTTGATCAGTTTTGAATTTATATCGTTTAAATCGAATTTAAAAATAGCCGTCCGAGGCGCAGTCTCGGAATTCGACGAAACCGGTTCCATTGGATCCGTAATATTGTATTATTGTCGGATTTCAAATATCGTATTTTTTTGTGTTAATACGTAAGCAAACGGTTAGAAAACGCGTTGAAGTTTTAAAACGAATTCGATTTAAATTTAAATTTAAAATTTGGTCAAATTCAGCAAATTATCTTCCTTGTATCGCGCCTGATATCACGAACAAAAAATCGTGCAAACCATACCCTTTCATTTCAAAGAATGGCTGCAGTTTCTTTTAAAAATTTAAATCTCGAGCCATTCCTCCTTATATTCGAAAACCACTTATCGTTCCTCCCCTCTTCAAATCCTGTAATCTCGTTCTTAAAAAAAAAATCGAGTTGGAATGTTCGAACTCATGGAAGCGAATCGATTCAATGACTAAAAGAATTCGAGATCAAAACCCTTCGATTTCATAGAGAGGGCGGCGACACTGTGAAGCAAGCATTCGTGGGCAGGACGACAGTTCGAACAAGTGGTGCAGCCACGCCTAGCGACGAGTTGGGATCGTCGATGTTGGGTAGTTCGAGCGCGCGTCGTGCCGATTCTGGTAGGGTTTCGCGAGCTCGAGTCGATGCTCGTTTGGGGGCTGGAGTATGTCGATCGTTCGAGTGGATATTGGCAGCGGCAAGTCGCAGTTAGGGCCGGTCAAAGTTTCGTTCTCACGCATTCGCCACCGAGGCTACGTGATTAACTTCACGGCATCGCGACCTGGGTGTGATGGATCTCAATTGTTAGGGCCACGATCTGGTGGTTTCAGCAGTTAGGTATTTGTTTTAGATTTAATTTAGTTAAATTTATATTTGTGTATTCTCACACGTAGAAGAAAAACAGATAGAGAAATATATTTAACAGGAAGATTTATAAAGGAATTACTTTTTAATACAAGAAAAAAAAAACTTTGGAAAAGAAAGTGATTTTTGAGTAGTTTAAAATGAAATAGTTAGTTAAATTATCAAATGAAATTTTGTTAGTTCGATTTATTCGAATATTTATAAAACCTTATAATGTTTGAAATTTATATAGAAATGAAATTTAGTTTTGCATTAAAAATATAAAATATCTCTGTTACGAGTTAAAAAAAGGGGATTTTGAATATTAAAGGAAATTTGGTTTTTAAATTAAATAATTAATCAATTAAGTCATTAGTTTGGAATTAAAATTTATTGATTAATTGTTTGGTGAATTCGAATATTAATAAATTGCAAAATTTTGTATACAAGGTCAAAATCTGAAAAGAAACAAACTGGATTGAAAGTGGATTGCAAATTAAAAGCGAAGGTGAGATTTTTCTCACTCAAATAAATTGTGTTTTGCAATTATGGATTTGACTGATTGTTTGCTATTGGATGTGATATTAGATATAGTAGGATATATCTATATATATATAGCAATATATACATATTGGCATATGTATATATTGGATTGATTGATTTCCCGCCTCGTATAGCGGATGAGACCCTATTGCGCCGTTAGTAAGTGGATATTTTTATAAAACCCATATACTGCGATATTCCACCTCGAAGTGGAATTGGTATTGTGCTAACGTCTTTGGATGCAGGGAAACAGGTTGGAGGGATCCAACTGGATTCCTCAACTGTATTTATTTATTTACAGATGTTGATATATATTCTGTTATCATATGATGATATATGATGATTGATGTTGATGGACTAATTGATGCGTTGCATCATTGGATTCAATTTTTGAAGTTTTAAAATAACGATTTTAACTTTAAAAGAGATTTTTTAAAGTGATTATTTGTAAATATACGTTATTAAAATTTTGAATTAATTTACAAACGTTAAAATTATTAAAGTTATAAAGGTTAAGATTTTGGTGAAATATAACCGAGAGGTGATTTTTGAAATAAACAGTTAAGTAATTTATAAAATAGTTTAAATTTGGATTTTCGAATTATTAAAAACGATGTATATAAAAGATGTACAAAATTGATATTTATCAATTAAAATTTTTGGAATTTAAAACGAGTTTTTATAAATTGTGAAGATAGAAAATTTATAAAATTATAAGTTGTAAAGATAGGAAATTTATAGAACTATAAATTGTGAAGATTTGAAGTTTATAGATTTATAAAGTTTGAAGTTTATAGATTTATAAAGTATGAAGTTATAAAATGAATGAAATTGTAGAATAAAGACTGATAAGAAATTTACTTGTAAATTGGATTTTTGCCTTTAAATGGAATATTGATCGAATTATTAATAAAGAAGATTTATTAAATTGAAGTCGTTAGAAAATAGAAGTAGAATTTATAAACGTTGTTTTATAAATTCGAAATCAATTGAATTTGATAAATTAAATGTAGAAGGTTATTAAAGAAGATATATTCGCGATTTTGGATAGCGAATCTTTATTGAAATAAAATGTGTAGAGATGATTGAGATTTGGTTAAGTGAATTATATTCACGATTTTGGACAGTGAATATATTATTGAAAAAAAATGGTTATGTTTGGGAAAGCGATATTATAAATGAAGTTAATTGTTTTAAAAGATGTTTTAAAACGTGTGAACTATCGAAATCATAGATTTCAACATTCATTGTTGAAATAGACGTTTTCGAGGAATAAGGAAATGATGGACTATAACACTGTTGTTATAGTAAATGATTTTCGAAAGGAAATGTTTTTAGTATTGGGATTTACATATCTATCAAAAAAAAAATTCGAATCCCTATACTAGTGATTTTGAGTCGTCGTAACGATGTTTTACGTAACATTCGTTTTGACTCAAATAAATGTTGTCAAAGTAAATGATTTCCTTAAAGAATGAAATATATACTTAATTTTGATTTAAGTATATCGAATATTTTCCAAGTGTTGAAAATAAATAGATTTGTGAAATACTTATTATTAAATAAGTATGGGAATGTTTTCCAAAATGAAATGAAACGTTTTTGAGATTTTATCTTCTTAAAGATAAAATGAAATTGAATATTTGAAATCGATTTGAGAATCGTATATCAGTAGATATTTTGAAATATAAATTCACTATGGAATTTATAAAGAAAGGGAAGTTGTTTAAAAATAAATATTGATTTATTTTTGAAGTGTGGAAATTCTATATCTAGTAAAGATATTTTTGAAAATAAATAATTTGGGAAAATTATTTGGAATCTGATGATGTTGCGCATCTTTATTGATAGTTAAATAACCGACTATCAATAATTACCTTGAGTAGGTATTTGTTGTGAATTGGATGAATTTGAATGCCACACTTATTTTTGAATAATCGCTCACTATTCGGGTTAACCGGGAAAGGACCATGGGGTCGTATAACCCATTCCGAATATGTGATACGTCGTTATGAATCGCATTTGAAGACCGGTGTTGAAGACCGGATATTTTTGAAAACGGAAGGATTACCGTCGAGTTACTCTACATCGGCTGATCTCCGATTTAGAGGTTTTATCACCCTTAGTGACGGGAAGTCCCGACGTGATTGAAAATTATCCGGAATTGCAAGGGCTTTGTGAGAAGTGCCTTCGGTTCTGTTCGATCCCGGAACAGACTTGTATGGATTGTGTGTCTGACGTTACAATTTGAGATATAAAGCTGATTTCTTTCAAATACATTTCTGTTGGTGGCGGAGAATTTATTCTCTTAGCTTAACACCCTTCTCTGAGACGTACGAGCTCAGAGGTTATGTAGTTGAAATTTATCAGCGATATATCCCAATTTGGTAACGTGGCATACTGAGTGTTGCTGTGAAATGATCAGTGTTTGATCATTTGTGATATGATCATTTGTTTGATCTTATATCTTTGTGATCATAGGTTGATCATTTTGTTTGACCCGAAGCATGGCTTTGTAGAAAGCATAGCTTTGTGGACGAGACTTCGTCGAGCCTCACACCCCGGAAATGGTTGAAACAAGAAGGATGCGGCAAGGTTCTAGGGAGTAGCGCCCCTTAGTGTATGTCATTCCTTCTGGATAGAGGTGGTATCATGGTATGGATCCTAGATACTTAACCTATGTGGTTGCTGCATTTTTACTATGTGGTTTGTTGCGAATCGGGGATCCTCGGGAAGATCGGTTACGATCGGGGGATGGCATACGCGTGTCAGTAGTTACCTATTTTTGCAGAGGTAACCCGGCCTTGTGTTGGCAGAGATCTAACCGTAATGTTAGGTTATTTCTCGGGTCGTCTATTCCAGGGACGTACCCATCGTGGAAAAGGAAGTTCCTTAGCCTGACCATTTGTTGGAAATCCAAACTCCAATACGCACCTTGTACGGTATTAGTTGTAGAACCTGCCATTTACGTACGGTGGTCACCACTGTTTAGATGGTAGCTATAGTAGGCATACGATACTGGTCGTATGTTGGCTAAGATTAATATTATACTTTCGAAATGTTTTCTACACTATGCACTAATAATAATATCAAAAAGAATTTGATTTTGCGTAGTAAGCATCTTTGACTATCATAAGAAGAAATCTCCTCCAATTCTGCGTTTGCATTGTGTGTGTGGCGGGAGGTCTTATGGTAGTTTCATTTTCCAAAAGCATTGCGAATTGACATTAAAAGTTTTCCTGTTGTTTATTTTAAAGATAAACTGTTTTACGATCTCACACCAGTCACCATGACTGACTCGGAGTTTATTGTTCCCTTCTAAACTCTGGGTGCCCACCAATTTCCACACGGGCAGTCTAGAGTTAGATTATCAGGATATTCTGGAGCTTTGGAAGCAAGATGGATGGCGAGACGTAGTATTTGTATCTGATATTATTTTATTCCGCTGTGTATTCTGTATGAGGACAAGTTTATATAATTGTCCACTTTTGTATATGACTCTGATTGATGTATGTATAGACCGATATAGTTCTTTGTTTTAAAAGACTAGTGTTATCTATTATATATTGTTGCGCTGCGATGTGTAAGATTCTGATATTGTTCTGTTTCTGTTCTGTGTGTTCTGTTGTCCTTGTTCTTCTTTCTTCTCTTTTTCTTCTATCTTCTTCTTCTGCCTTTTTCTTCTTTTTAAAACCCTCACTATTGGAGTTTCCGGCACTCGATTGCTCGGCAGTCGATAAAGTGAGTATCGATGTCGAATTTTCGAAAGTCGAAAATTCCCGTATGTGACAGCGTGGTATCAGAGCATATGGTTAAGCGACAACCCTGCTCTGTTGGGTGTTACTCATTAGAGATAGAGTCAGTAGTACTCTAGAATGAGTTTGAGTGTAATAATAGATACGAGTGCGTATTTGTTAGTGAATATAAAAATGTTTTATATTGTGTTTGCTTATCCGTTGAGATGTTTATGAATTTTGGTCGGTATGTGGGACGCCATATTATCGATAGGGATTTCTAAACACTTAAACGAGGCAAGACGACATAGTATTGTTTTAAAATAGGGTGAATGAAATAATTCTACCCAAAACTATTTTTGCATGATAAAGAAATGATTTTCTATGAGATATTATAATAAATGGATGTTTGGTTGTTAGGGAAGTGATAACATTGAATTATTATCATCACTGAAATTGAAAAAGAAATTGGAATTATAACTCCAAAGTTAAGAAATAAAATTCACATACGAATGAAATTTAAGAATACAAATTATAAATGTGATTTGTAATTTAAAACGGAATTCCAGAGAAGTTTTTGGAAATGTTTTGAAAAGAATTTGAAAATTTTGGTGATTTGGAAAGTTTAAGTCTTTTTGATTTGAAAATGATTTTCAAAGGATTTTGGAAAAATGTTCTGAAGAAATGAAAAGCTCTAAACTCTTTTCAGTCGCTGGAAAATAATCCCGATGATGATCGCGACATCACCGGTGTTCATTTTCGAGTTTCCAAAGGAGGAATTGCTGCCAAATTGTTTTAAATAGAAGTTGTTTGGAAAATTTGGATTTTGTTTTGGAAATTCAAAGGATGATTTGAATTGATTTCAAAATGATTTTTGAAAAGGTTGAAAAGACTCCGAAATGCTATATAAAGATAATTATGAAATATTATTAAGTTGATAACTTATGGAATTTGAATATTGATAGAATAAATTCAATTTAAAGAATGGAGTTAAATTAAAGTAATTATAAGTGAATAAATTGAATAAAATGAATTGGAATGGGGTATTGGAAATTGAAAATAAAATTAGTAAGTAAAACTAATTAAAATGAATGAATAAATAAAAAATTACAATTGTAAGTGCAAAAGAATAAAATTGAAATGTTAAAATTCATTTTAAATTTGTAAGTAAATGAGACTGAATTGAATTTGATTTGTAATAAACAAAGTGAAGTATTGAAATAAGAAAATTAGTAAGCGAAACTAAGTGAAAAATATAGTGATATGAATCAGCTATAATTGAAAGATAAAATTCAATATTTCAAAATTGAAGATAAAATTGAATTCAAATAGAATTGAAATTGTAAACTGAATCCAAATTAGATTGAAATTGTAAATTGAATTTAAATGAGAACGTGAAATGCAAAATTGAAAGAAACTGAATATGTAACTTCATTAGTGAATTTAAAAATGATATAAGAAGTAAGCATCGAAATTTGGTAACAGAATTGGCAGATTGGATTGAATGTGTAACTAGATATAATGGCTAGTAGGATATACAGGTGTAAAGGAATTGGGATTTTAAATTTGAAGATTAATTTGAATTGCTCAACAAAAGGTACGTATTTAAATTTAAATATGAGATTTGCTGATTTCTTGTCTAGCCCCTTGGCTTTTTCTTTTTCTTTTTTGAAATCTGAGAGTCCGTAGGGACGTTTTGTAGTCGTGTCGTATTAGCCGCGCAAAGGAGACGCTGGCGAAATTTTTCGAAAATTTAGGGCGTTAGAAAATTTTGAGAAAATTTTGAAAGTTTAAATTTGAATTTAAACTTAAATTTGAATTGTTAAGTAAACAATGTTGTTTGGAACTTATAATTAAGTTAGAAATTTAGTTGAATAAATAACGAATCTCTAGTAGAGAGATTGGTTTTGAAAATTTGATTAAACTATTAGGTTGTGAAAAATAGTAGACGAGTTAAGGACCTTTCTTTCTAACTTGTAATTTCGGGACGAAATTCTTTTAAGGGGGGAAGTCTGTAACGACCCAGAATTTTGAACAATTTAAATTGAGAATATTTAATTAATTTTAAATATTTGAACGATGATTTAATTTGAATCCCGAATATAACTTGGAATTTGGTGATTAAATTATAAAATTTAATCTATTGAAACTGGATAAAAATTTAAATCTTCAATTTTAAGTTGAAGAAAAATATTTCGAAAGCTTTTAAAATTCGTATTGATAATACTGAAGATGATTGAAGCTTCAGAATCGAAATTGAAATCGATTTGATCAGTTTTGAATTTATATCGTTTAAATCGAATTTAAAAATAGCCGTCCGAGGCGCAGTCTCGGAATTCGACGAAACCGGTTCCATTGGATCCGTAATATTGTATTATTGTCGGATTTCAAATATCGTATTTTTTTGTGTTAATACGTAAGCACACGGTTAGAAAACGCGTTGAAGTTTTAAAACGAATTCGATTTAAATTTAAATTTAAAATTTGGTCAAAGTCAGCAAATTATCTTCCTTGTATCGCGCCTGATATCACGAACAAAAAATCGTGCAAACCATACCCTTTCATTTCAAAGAATGGCTGCAGTTTCTTTTAAAAATTTAAATCTCGAGCCATTCCTCCTTATATTCGAAAACCACTTATCGTTCCTCCCCTCTTCAAATCCTGTAATCTCGTTCTTAAAAAAAAAATCGAGTTGGAATGTTCGAACTCATGGAAGCGAATCGATTCAATGACTAAAAGAATTCGAGATCAAAACCCTTCGATTTCATAGAGAGGGCGGCGACACTGTGAAGCAAGCATTCGTGGGCAGGACGACAGTTCGAACAAGTGGTGCAGCCACGCCTAGCGACGAGTTGGGATCGTCGATGTTGGGTAGTTCGAGCGCGCGTCGTGCCGATTCTGGTAGGGTTTCGCGAGCTCGAGTCGATGCTCATTTGGGGGCTGGAGTATGTCGATCGTTCGAGTGGATATTGGCAGCGGCAAGTCGCAGTTAGGGCCGGTCAAAGTTTCGTTCTCACGCATTCGCCACCGAGGCTACGTGATTAACTTCACGGCATCGCGACCTGGGTGTGATGGATCTCAATTGTTAGGGCCACGATCTGGTGGTTTCAGCAGTTAGGTATTTGTTTTAGATTTAATTTAGTTAAATTTATATTTGTGTATTCTCACACGTAGAAGAAAAACAGATAGAGAAATATATTTAACAGGAAGATTTATAAAGGAATTACTTTTTAATACAAGAAAAAAAAAACTTTGGAAAAGAAAGTGATTTTTGAGTAGTTTAAAATGAAATAGTTAGTTAAATTATCAAATGAAATTTTGTTAGTTCGATTTATTCGAATATTTATAAAACCTTATAATGTTTGAAATTTATATAGAAATGAAATTTAGTTTTGCATTAAAAATATAAAATATCTCTGTTACGAGTTAAAAAAAGGGGATTTTGAATATTAAAGGAAATTTGGTTTTTAAATTAAATAATTAATCAATTAAGTCATTAGTTTGGAATTAAAATTTATTGATTAATTGTTTGGTGAATTCGAATATTAATAAATTGCAAAATTTTGTATACAAGGTCAAAATCTGAAAAGAAACAAACTGGATTGAAAGTGGATTGCAAATTAAAAGCGAAGGTGAGATTTTTCTCACTCAAATAAATTGTGTTTTGCAATTATGGATTTGACTGATTGTTTGCTATTGGATGTGATATTAGATATAGTAGGATATATCTATATATATATAGCAATATATACATATTGGCATATGTATATATTGGATTGATTGATTTCCCGCCTCGTATAGCGGATGAGACCCTATTGCGCCGTTAGTAAGTGGATATTTTTATAAAATCCATATACTGCGATATTCCACCTCGAAGTGGAATTGGTATTGTGCTAACGTCTTTGGATGCAGGGAAACAGGTTGGAGGGATCCAACTGGATTCCTCAACTGTATTTATTTATTTACAGATGTTGATATATATTCTGTTATCATATGATGATATATGATGATTGATGTTGATGGACTAATTGATGCGTTGCATCATTGGATTCAATTTTTGAAGTTTTAAAATAACGATTTTAACTTTAAAAGAGATTTTTTAAAGTGATTATTTGTAAATATACGTTATTAAAATTTTGAATTAATTTACAAACGTTAAAATTATTAAAGTTATAAAGGTTAAGATTTTGGTGAAATATAACCGAGAGGTGATTTTTGAAATAAACAGTTAAGTAATTTATAAAATAGTTTAAATTTGGATATTCGAATTATTAAAAACGATGTATATAAAAGATGTACAAAATTGATATTTATCAATTAAAATTTTTGGAATTTAAAACGAGTTTTTATAAATTGTGAAGATAGAAAATTTATAAAATTATAAGTTGTAAAGATAGGAAATTTATAGAACTATAAATTGTGAAGATTTGAAGTTTATAGATTTATAAAGTTTGAAGTTTATAGATTTATAAAGTATGAAGTTATAAAATGAATGAAATTGTAGAATAAAGACTGATAAGAAATTTACTTGTAAATTGGATTTTTGCCTTTAAATGGAATATTGATCGAATTATTAATAAAGAAGATTTATTAAATTGAAGTCGTTAGAAAATAGAAGTAGAATTTATAAACGTTGTTTTATAAATTCGAAATCAATTGAATTTGATAAATTAAATGTAGAAGGTTATTAAAGAAGATATATTCGCGATTTTGGATAGCGAATCTTTATTGAAATAAAATGTGTAGAGATGATTGAGATTTGGTTAAGTGAATTATATTCACGATTTTGGACAGTGAATATATTATTGAAAAAAAATGGTTATGTTTGGGAAAGCGATATTATAAATGAAGTTAATTGTTTTAAAAGATGTTTTAAAACGTGTGAACTATCGAAATCATAGATTTCAACATTCATTGTTGAAATAGACGTTTTCGAGGAATAAGGAAATGATGGACTATAACACTGTTGTTATAGTAAATGATTTTCGAAAGGAAATGTTTTTAGTATTGGGATTTACATATCTATCAAAAAAAAAATTCGAATCCCTATACTAGTGATTTTGAGTCGTCGTAACGATGTTTTACGTAACATTCGTTTTGACTCAAATAAATGTTGTCAAAGTAAATGATTTCCTTAAAGAATGAAATATATACTTAATTTTGATTTAAGTATATCGAATATTTTCCAAGTGTTGAAAATAAATAGATTTGTGAAATACTTATTATTAAATAAGTATGGGAATGTTTTCCAAAATGAAATGAAACGTTTTTGAGATTTTATCTTCTTAAAGATAAAATGAAATTGAATATTTGAAATCGATTTGAGAATCGTATATCAGTAGATATTTTGAAATATAAATTCACTATGGAATTTATAAAGAAAGGGAAGTTGTTTAAAAATAAATATTGATTTATTTTTGAAGTGTGGAAATTCTATATCTAGTAAAGATATTTTTGAAAATAAATAATTTGGGAAAATTATTTGGAATCTGATGATGTTGCGCATCTTTATTGATAGTTAAATAACCGACTATCAATAATTACCTTGAGTAGGTATTTGTTGTGAATTGGATGAATTTGAATGCCACACTTATTTTTGAATAATCGCTCACTATTCGGGTTAACCGGGAAAGGACCATGGGGTCGTATAACCCATTCCGAATATGTGATACGTCGTTATGAATCGCATTTGAAGACCGGTGTTGAAGACCGGATATTTTTGAAAACGGAAGGATTACCGTCGAGTTACTCTACATCGGCTGATCTCCGATTTAGAGGTTTTATCACCCTTAGTGACGGGAAGTCCCGACGTGATTGAAAATTATCCGGAATTGCAAGGGCTTTGTGAGAAGTGCCTTCGGTTCTGTTCGATCCCGGAACAGACTTGTATGGATTGTGTGTCTGACGTTACAATTTGAGATATAAAGCTGATTTCTTTCAAATACATTTCTGTTGGTGGCGGAGAATTTATTCTCTTAGCTTAACACCCTTCTCTGAGACGTACGAGCTCAGAGGTTATGTAGTTGAAATTTATCAGCGATATATCCCAATTTGGTAACGTGGCATACTGAGTGTTGCTGTGAAATGATCAGTGTTTGATCATTTGTGATATGATCATTTGTTTGATCTTATATCTTTGTGATCATAGGTTGATCATTTTGTTTGACCCGAAGCATGGCTTTGTAGAAAGCATAGCTTTGTGGACGAGACTTCGTCGAGCCTCACACCCCGGAAATGGTTGAAACAGGAAGGATGCGGCAAGGTTCTAGGGAGTAGCGCCCCTTAGTGTATGTCATTCCTTCTGGATAGAGGTGGTATCATGGTATGGAGCCCAGATACTTAACCTATGTGGTTGCTGCATTTTTACTATGTGGTTTGTTGCGAATCGGGGATCCTCGGGAAGATCGGTTACGATTGGGGGATGGCATACGCGTGTCAGTAGTTACCTATTTTTGCAGAGGTAACCCGGCCTTGTGTTGGCAGAGATCTAACCGTAATGTTAGGTTATTTCTCGGGTCGTCTATTCCAGGGACGTACCCATCGTGGAAAAGGAAGTTCCTTAGCCTGACCATTTGTTGGAAATCCAAACTCCAATACGCACCTTGTACGGTATTAGTTGTAGAACCTGCCATTTACGTACGGTGGTCACCACTGTTTAGATGGTAGCTATAGTAGGCATACGATACTGGTTGTATGTTGGCTAAGATTAATATTATACTTTCGAAATGTTTTCTACACTATGCACTAATAATAATATCAAAAAGAATTTGATTTTGCGTAGTAAGCATCTTTGACTATCATAAGAAGAAATCTCCTCCAATTCTGCGTTTGCATTGTGTGTGTGGCGGGAGGTCTTATGGTAGTTTCATTTTCCAAAAGCATTGCGAATTGACATTAAAAGCTTTCCTGTTGTTTATTTTAAAGATAAACTGTTTTACGATCTCACACCAGTCACCATGACTGACTCGGAGTTTATTGTTCCCTTCTAAACTCTGGGTGCCCACCAATTTCCACACGGGCAGTCTAGAGTTAGATTATCAGGATATTCAGGATATTCTGGAGCTTTGGAAGCAAGATGGATGGCGAGACGTAGTATTTGTATCTGATATTATTTTATTCCGCTGTGTATTCTGTATGAGGACAAGTTTATATAACTGTCCACTTTTGTATATGACTCTGATTGATGTATGTATAGACCGATATAGTTCTTTGTTTTAAAAGACTAGTGTTATCTATTATATATTGTTGCGCTGCGATGTGTAAGATTCTGATATTGTTCTGTTTCTGTTCTGTGTGTTCTGTTGTCCTTGTTCTTCTTTCTTCTCTTTTTCTTCTATCTTCTTCTTCTTCTGCCTTTTTCTTCTTTTTAAAACCCTCACTATTGGAGTTTCCGGCACTCGATTGCTCGGCAGTCGATAAATTGAGTATCGATGTCGAATTTTCGAAAGTCGAAAATTCCCGTATGTGACAACAGTTGTTGGCCAGTAATTGTAGTACCATATAATCTTCCTCTGTCTATGTGCATGAAACAAGAGTTTTCAATGTTAACACTGTTGATTTCTGGGCCAAAACAACCAGGGAAGGATATTGATGTTTATTTACAGCCGTTGATAGACGAGTTAAAGCAGTTATGGGAAGGAGTCGTTACATATGATTCATTAAATAAATCCGAATTCACAATGAGAGCTAGGGTGTTGTGGGCAATCCATGATCACCCTGCTCTTGGGACTTTATCGGGATGTACAACTCACAGTTATTTTGCATGTCCGGTTTGTAGGGATGCAGTTATTAGTTGCTTTTTATTCTTACTTGTTTTCGATGCAGTTATTTTGTTGGATAGATCCAGACAATAAATTTTATTGCAATAGGTACTGTATGTCGAGATTCTACAGCGTCCAAAATCCATAGGAAATCTGTACCATCCACACATGAAAAATTGGTTTTGGACAATATACTGCTACAAGATGAGAGAACCAACAAAATAAATCATCAATTTGCAGAGACCTTTGTTGATGTTGGAGTGGGTGGGTATGTGTGCCATCCGAAGATTATGATTCGATATCTTTAGTAGGTATGTGAGCTCATCCAAAAATTATTTATCTTCCCACTCCAAATTCCTCCAACCATCACACTGCAATACAAGTGCAACCACCTGCATGTTAGTAGATAATAACAAAAGGTTAAAAAATTAATCAAATTAAACGCTGGATTAATTGCTTATTGCAAAAGACTGATTAAAAAATAAAAAGTAAAAAGGAAAAAAATTGATCATTTTGATTACTTTCGTATCAAAAACTGGATTATTTTCTTTATCTTATACCAACGTTAGAAATTAGATTTTTGATAGTGGCCATAGTAAATAAATTGATTTTTATACATCATAATAAATTGAAATTTGCAGTATCATGTTTACATTGGCAAAGCATCTCCAAGTTAGTTTCTGTTAGCTTGATAATAAAGTTTGTAGGCCATCTAACAGTAGGGATTTGTAACTGCACTTTGAACCATGACTAAGTCGTAGTTATATGAATCTTCCATGGACAAAAAATTTAATTTTTGCTCTGCATAAGATAATTTAATTTTTTCTCTGTTTTTCCAAAGTTTAAATATTTATATTAAATAACTGAAATTTTGCTTTGTCTGTTTCAAAGTATAAATGTTCAACCAAAATTACTAAGATTTGCCCTATCTATTTTAAAGGAAAATATTTGCACTAACAATATACACAAACTTTCATCGATTTCTTATCAATGATATACAGATATTATAGACAGGATAAAAAATGTAAATTAATGTGGGGAATAAAATCTCGAAAGGAGTTTCTAACAGTATCATTTGCTCCAATTTTGAATTTACTTGGGATACATGAGCTGCAACTTGCACATGTAAAAATTTAGTAATGGGTTAATACACATGAGATCCTTATTCCAATTTTTATGTGCCACATTTGCTCATTAAATCATATTCATGCATTTTTATATTCACTATCTTTAGTTGATGATAGTAGTAAATGAATTCATAAATATATACCGTTTTAATTAGATAAAGTGATATAACTAGAAATCTAAAACTTTGATATATTTAATTTCAGAAAATGAGATTGTACAATATGAGAGTCCATGAATGCCAACTGGGATTCATCGAATTGTATTTGTACTATTCAAGTAGCAAATTCAACAAACAGTATATGCACCTGGTTGGCGGCAAAATTTCTATACTAGAGATTTTGCAATATAAAGATTAATACAAGCTTTTGTGACCACTTTTATACAGGTGGCCATTTCCTATTTTGTAGGGCTAGTGCTGTCCCTTTCTATGTGTTAGTCCTTGTAACAAATTGGTAATTTGATGTCTCTCTTAGGAAGTAGAGCAGCAGGTGCAGCATTGTTGGCAGATGCTGCATCGATATCGTATCAACATACCTTTTGTTAATTGTCATATATTTGATGCGGTAGCATTTGCATCATGAAATGTTCATTTTGATATTACCGATCGATGATCACAATGTCAACATAAGAATCAGCGTAATCAAATTGCACATTTTGCATATAATATACGTTGGAAGAGCAATCTTTCATTTAACCATTACACATTATATACAGATTAATTTACCAAAAATAAATAAAAAATACAAACAAATCAATAAATAATCTCAGAAACGAAAAGAATGAAAACTAAAGAATCAACTATAGTTGCCAGAGAAATAAAGCTCCAAGAACTTGGTTTCAATCTCCGATGGAAGAGCCACTGGTTGATAGTTCATGTCCACCCATACTGCTGTTGCCTTTGCTTCTAATATCAGCTGAATTGATTTCAAAAATATATTAATAATTTGGTATGTTTATACTTTAGAAACTTTAACATAATTGAAGATGCAGAACTAAATACAAACCTCATTATCAGGCAACCTGTAAATGTGATGTTCAAGAAATATTCTTGATTCAGATAGACTTGAAGCTCTCACTTTTATCACAAATTTATCTCCACTTCTCAAAGGTCCAAAGAATTTCAAACTTATGTTATTCAACGCCATCTTTGCAGCACCATCTGCTTTGTTGCCAATTCCAAGGCTTTTAAGGAATTCATTATGCCCAAAGAATATAATAACTTGAACAAGTTAGTCAAATTTTCTTTTGTGATACGCTACTATTGTAACGTAACTTTAAACAAGCAACTTATAAGCACATGCAATATCTCACCATGTTGACAGTATTTGGCATAAACAGCATTGTTGACCACATCATACTGATCTAGTTCATAATCTCTGACCTAAAGTTCCACTTCAAAATATTTCTTCATCCTATATATTATATATGAATGCAAGTTAGTTATCAAGAACTAGATGATGATCGATAATTGCTATAACCTTTGTTATAACCTTTGTTATATCCTTGAGTGTTATCTTAAACTTAATTTCAAGGGCGATGTCTTTGATCATCATATAAGTCTTTAACCAGTTTTATAGTCACACAGATTACATACATTTAAGAAAGGCAAAAGAATATCAACTTGGAATTATATACCATTTCTGTCTAGTTTGATTTTTAAAGTATGGACTTTAAACAAAATTCCCCATGAAAGGTACGTACGTTCTAGGCAAGAAACATAAACATAGACCTCAAGTGATCACAGAAAGATAAAACATAGACCTTAAACATATACCTGTTCATGTTTTCTACTTTATAAGTAATGACCTTAAAGCACACCATCCTTTTTACAGATAGTTGAAAGAGTCCGAGTCTGGGGGTAAGCTTGGTGATCTGGATGCATATGAGATTGAAGGAGGCGAAACAAAATCTGAAATACTTTAAAATCTTGCAGAGTTCCAGTTTTCTTGTGTATGCAACATGGAAGTTCATATTATATTTATTGTTGCTGAGAAAGTGCTGTTGTATAATACTTCAAAATCTTGCAGAGTTCCAGTTGTCTTGTTGTATATTATAACATATATGAGCAACATCTTTTCCAGTTATTTTGTATAATACTGCTATTGTGTAATATTGACCATATTTTGTATAATACTGCTTCTATTGTAATCCAACTATTGCTGTATCTATTACTGCTTCTATTGTATAATACTGCATCTATGCTGTTGTAATTCACGGCTATGAGCTGTGTCAATTAGATATTGCTTTTATTGTATTATACTACATCTACGGTATTGCAATTTATGGTCATGAGCTTTGTGAATTAGATACGGCTTATTGCTGTATCTATTACATCAATTAGATACGGTCAAAAGCCGTATCTAATTCATGTGCTCAGTATACGAATTAGATACGGTCAAGGGCCGTTTCTAATTGGAGAATTAGATACGGCCATCGGTCGTATCTATTTCACCAATTAGATACGGCCTGTGGCCGTATCTGCTTCTATAATTAGCTACGGCCCATGACTGTATCTAATTATTAAAAACGCTTTATTTTGATACGGCTTAAGGCCATGCCTAATGTTATTCGATACGGCCTTAAGCACTGCCTAATTAGCCTTTGTGGTGTAGTGATTTGACGTCCGTTTGAAGCTTGTTGTCTTTTGTTAAATGTTGAGTGCTTGATGACTTGGCTCTTTTCTGGCTTTATAACCCTTTTATTATGTTTATATTTGATATCTCTTGCTAACTGCTTGGAATTCAACAACCCTAAAAGCTCGGAATTCCTTCTACACTTGGCATTTGACACCCCTTGATTATAGAGGTTCGACGCCTTTTTGGGATTACTTGAAGCTCGCTATCCTCTATTAAATGCCTGATTACTTTCCTTTCTTTATGCACGCCATCCTCTCTAGATGTTCGCAAATTGATTTTGATTATTTCCCGACTCAGTTAAAATGTTTTATGCAAATTTAGATGGAAAGATTTTTCAAGCAGAAGAATATCAAATTTGGAGTAATGTAAAAGATATTATTATTGTTTTAGATTGGGAGATTTTGGATAAGTTCTTAGTTGTAAAAGTAGTAAAAATGACTTCTCCACTTTTGAAATTGATTATGGCAATAGAGAATATGCAAGATTTATTTTCTAATAATAAAGAGTATGATTTTAAGGGAAAAAATCTTAGGCCTAAAGAAAGACTAATAAGTTTTATTTTATAACAAAGTATTACATCGGGGATGGGAAATTACAATAACCCCACTCAAAAAAAAATTCAAAGCTCCTTTTACAATTTTTGAAAAATATGATATAAATTGGGCTCAAGTGATTTTGGATGACTTTGTTTGAAAGAAAATCTCTAGGCATGAGAATACACTTTACCATAGTAAATATCTTAATTTTCAATTATTTCGGTATTGATCTATGTGGTGAAAATATTTTGCCTCACAAAGTTTTCGACAAAACCAACCTTTGTCTTATGCACATCCCTCTTGAATTCGAACCTTACAAAACTCTTGTTGAAAAGGAAGAAAGGTTGACATGGAAAGAAGAACAAGAAATTCAAGAAGAAGAAGGTGATGATATGAAAATTGAAGAGGAGGAAGAACAAGAAGTGGAAGAGGAGGAAATGGAGACTGCCCTAGAAAGATTTGACAAACCTTCTCGCATTTCCAATAAAAAGATTCTCAAAAACCAAAAGAAGCTTCTCAACAACCAAAAGAAGCTTAAATGCTTCTTTATTAAAAGTACACTTCCCTCTCCAACAAAGTGGACAAATACTCTGGCAAAATCATTAGGAAGCTTGGTGGAAACTCATTATCATCATCTTTTTAGATCTTTGTCTACCTTGGTATTTTTTGTTGCAAGTTTTTTTAGTTTTATTTCATGTCATGTTTTTTTTCTTTGAATTCATGTATCTCTCTATTTTGATTAATGAAAATTTACTTCTTGCTATTCAATTACGTTATCTTAGTCTCAACCAATCATTAAAATAAACTAGTATTAAGTAGAAATAAAAGTTAGAACAAAAACATAAATGTGCAAATTAAGGCACGTATGTCACAAACCCTACATAGATATGTCGACATACTAGTCGTCTTTGAAACTTTTAAATTCTAATTTTTTACAACTGCATTTAAAACAGTTATTTCAAACGACTTTTCATTCCTATTTAACCCTGTTTCTTCCAGAAAAGTTCATCATTAATTCATTCTTTCATCTATTTTTATTCAAAACAAATTCTTTCATAAAATTGAGTTCTCCGCATCAAAAAATTGTAAAAACTAAGAAGAAACACTTCAATCCTTCAAAGATATTCTCTGTTTCATTCTCCAAAATCAAAGCATTTGGAATTAAGTCAAATGCAAATGATTAAGGAATTATAGCAACTGTTAACAAGAAAACTTGTCAACATCCCCAAAGCTATGTGGTAAACAAGAAATATTGGTTATGCTTAAAAAAGGGAGATTTTTAGAAGTAATGATTCTCTTCGAAACCCTTTTCGATTGGGTTGACTTGGACAAATTGCTTTTGGAGGGTGGACTTATGAAAACGTTGATGGAAATTGATAGTTCTAATCAACCTTATCGAAATGAAGGTTAAGGGGAAAGCACCTCCTTCGAAACCCCATTCCCAAGTGGGTCGAATGAGGTAATTTACATCAGTCATTCGTTCCTTTCGACTGTGTCGAAAGGGCCGTTTTTCCTTTAAGGAGAAATGTTTGCTTTCGACATCATTGTTTATATTCTTCTGGAAAGAATTCCATCGAAAGGGTTATATGTATTGTAGAAAGCATGCACCTTTCGAAGGAATTCGTCCATATAGGATTGCTTGTCATTTAAACATCAAATCCTTTTTGAAACACCCCTTTCAATCAAGTCGAAAGGGATTTTTACTCTTTCAAAGTAGATTTAATTTAAAATAAGCAAACTCTATGTTATATATTCAATGGAATATTATCTTGGGTAATGTAAGCTCTATGAACTTATTATAATCAAAACACCATTATCATATTTGTTATCATTCATTATCATTAAATGCCAGTATAATGTGTTTCGTATAAATATTATCCAAGATAATTCCATGGCATCGCATAAGAAAAAAGGAATTAAGAAGATAAGCTAGCATCATATGCAATTGATAAGCTAATAATCGAAATGATCTCCCTCATGATCCAAATCTCTATTGAATCCATGCGTTTCCTCTTTTCACATCAATCCAAATTGAGTTACAAGTATGAGTGCTTTTCCCTAAATTGATTTAGGGTTACAAAGATTTGGTCTTGCCAAGAAATAAGAAATTAGAGAATGAGTTTAGGATCCCAAAATTCGGTCCCCAAAATCGGACCCCTAGGGTCATATTTATAGATGCAGGTTGGCCCTCTTTTGCACCTATCCTTTCGATTCAGTCGAAAGGTATTCCTCCAATCTTCTCCATGCATCCTTTCGACATGATCGAAAGACCTTTTTTTAGTTTTCCTGTGTGCATGCTTTTGATGCTGTCAAAAAACTTTCCTTTCAAGTTTTCTCACCCATTCTTGCGCCTCCTATCTTCTTATTCCAGATCTTTCGACCCAGTCGAAAGGATCTCCTTGTCAACCTTTCACTGCAATTAAGGTCTAAGTGCCTCTTTTTCTTTGCTTTCTACTGAACTGCTTTCAACTTCGTCGAAACGGTGGTAGACGCGCTCTTCGCTTTGTGTTGTTATACTGTTGCAAGCGGGAAATGAGTTGAGCTTTCAAATTAATTTGAAAGGAATAGAGAGTGACATCTAAGTCTTGACAAAAGGACTCTTAGCCTTCATATAGGATTTTCATCATGCTTTCGAAAGGTTCAACCGTTTCGAAAGGGTTGTCCTTGCTTTCGAAAGGTGTATCGGAATCAATTCTTCAAGTGGTAAATTGACAATGATGAAACCTTCTATTATGAAGAAATTGGTTCATGTGTGCAAGCCTTTTGTTCCACATATTCGAAAGGATTTTCGAACCCATTTCTGCTTTTCTTATATATGTGAATCCATTTGCGTTGAAAGGTTTTAATGAGGCGGAAGGGTAGCCTTGCCTTCTTTTCCATCTTTTCGAAGGATATTGTACTGTTTTTCATTTGTGATGGCACTGGGTGCTTGCTACTCCTTCGAAAGCCATCTCAATGCCTTTGAAACATTCTTCATTAAACTTTGGCAAAACCCATGTCTTCAATTTTAGTAGAGCCTTGCACTTTTTATAAGCCTTCTTTCATACCTTTGTTCTTAAGTGGATTTTATGGTTAACATTTTGCCCCCTTGTATGAAAGAAGCTTTTGTTCTTTAGGACAAAAATTTAACATCTACTTCGTTCTTAATAACCTTATTTTCCTACAAAATTCAAAGTAAGTAACATTTTCTATCATTAGCTCATTACTTAGCTAAATATATGCTTCATGATTTGGAAACAATGTCAATATAATAGTGCTTCTAAACCCAAAAGATTAATCGATTGGTCATCATCTTGAGTTAATGAAGGATATGAAATCCATAATTGTAAACGATTGAGAACTAAGGACTTTTTTCCGGCAATATTATAAGTCCCACCATTCAACTTTTGTAGGTAAAATGAAGTTCATAATTGAACTCCCATGAGATTAATAGTAATCCATGCGTATAATAATTGAAGTTAAAGAACTTTCTATTGAAGACAACAAATGTTTGGAAATAGAAGGTCATGAGCTACCATTTGGAAATAAGTTATTGTAATCCATAAATCTTTATTTGGGGAATAAGCAATATTATAAACTCCTCTTGGAGATAAGAATGATCCATGGGCCAAGATCAGATGTTGGTAAATGTTGTTTAGAGTAGCAAACTAATAACCTTGATTTGGGTATTAAGAAGACAAACTAAAAAATTTGATTGAAGACTTAGATGTCCATTGTAATCTCAATACCAGCTGCTTTAAAACCCAGATTTAGGAATTAATAGATGAAATCCAAAATTGACGGTAAAAGACTGAAAACTCAAATTCAGGTATTGAAAAGTTTAGAAATCTAAAACCCAGATTAGGGCATCAATAGGTGTCCGGAACCTGGATTCGGGTTTTAGTAACTGATAGTCGGAATGGTCTTCATAACAGAAATCTCAAACCCAGATTCGGGTATTAGTGGTGGATAATAAGAAATTCATAATAATTATCTTCATAATAGAAATCTTAAGCCTAGATTAGGCCATTAACAAGTGAAGTCTGGTAATTAATAATAGTCTCGAAACCCAAATTCGGGTATGATGAAGACCATAAATTATTGGTAAAGACCCGAAACCCAGATTCAGTTGTTAACAAATGAAGTCCAGAATTTAATAATGAAAGACTCGAAACCTAGATTCAGGTATTAAAAAGTGGAGTCTAGAAATTCTTCTTTGATGAGTAATTGGAGGCTGCAGATTCTTATTTAAGCCTTCTGTTTTGTTTCGCTCTTTGGGTTTTATCTTTTTCGACATGTAACGACCCGTATTTTTAACTATTTTAGATTATTAAATTTAACCTAATTATTGGATAAAAATGGTTAAAAAAATTAATAATGTATTGATGTAATATATTGAATATGAACTTTAATAAGATTTTGAAATAAACAATTTCAAAGATTTTGGCAATAACAACTATGGAAATGAAATTTTAGATATTGAAAGTGTTTATAATTAATAACTGGACTTGAATAGTAAATGTTGGATTATTTATGAAAATAGAAAAATTGTTGATAATTAAAATTCAATTGAAATTTTATGATTTATTAATGTCATTTATTTAATAATTGAATTGTTTAAATTTAATAATGAAAATTATTTAAATAATTGAATTCTGAATTTAATGTCAATAAAAATAATGTCATAAGTTGATTTAAATTTTATTTAAATAAAAATGAAAATTGTTAACATTTAAAATTGAATTTAAAAGTGAACAAATTAAAATATGGAATTACTTGTTTTAATTGACGAGTAAAAATAGACATTTTGGCCACTGCCTCGGATCTCGACGAAACCATTTTCATCGAATCTATAATAGTGAATTATTGTAGGATTTCAAGTTTCGTAGCGATCAGACTTGTAGTTTGGCCGTGCGAGCTTGAAACGCGTAGAAATCAATTAATGGAATTTAAATTAATATATTTTGATTTTAAATGCTAACTTCTATATACTTTTGAATTAGGGTTTGAAACTAGTTTCATTGAGTTTAAAAATATTGAAAACCTATATTTTGATATATTGGATGACCCATTTTCGTTTCGGGAACGAAACGGGCTTTTCGGGTCGTTGTTATCGTTTCGACCCAAGTCGATCTGTCCATCCATTCTTATCCAACTCTGTCTATATAAATAGATTTTTTCCTCTAACCCTAGCAGTCAGTACTTCTCATATGCTCCTTCCTTCCTTCCCAATGTCGGACATATCAAAACCCTAAATTCCCAAATCCAAATCAAATCAAAAAATTCAAACTCCTCAAACCATATTGAATTATATATCATCGTGAAGCTCTTGTCGAACGTAATCTAGATTTGAGATTCGTTTTTCGATTTGAGGTGTGTTGCGACCTGAAATCATTGAAGAAGTTTTGACCGTTCGTATTAGGGCTTGGGATTTAACGGTGGATCTTCGACTTTGGAACGATCAAAGGGTACCACGGCGTAGAGCTTGACGAATGGAATCGATCCATGGTGGTCATTCATCGCCTAGTGGTTAGAAATCTCCAGAAATTGGCAATTATCTCCGGCGGCGGCGGAGCAAGGGGTTGGGCCGGAGGTGGCCGCGCCTGGTTTGGTGGTTCGCGTGGACGAGGGAAAGTCAGCGGCGTTGTCTGATGAGGTCGATGGCAATCGGAGCGGCGTGCGGCAGAAGGTGTAGAGGTGGCTATGATGGGTCAGGAACGAGGTCGCGTGCGTTCTGTATGCGGCTAGGATTTGGAAGGTGGTATAACTATAGTTTTGCCCCTCGTATATTTTAATCTTAATTTTAAAACATTCAAATTATCATAAATTTTGCATATGAACTCGAATTTGGACGCGATTTCTTCCGTTGGGATCGTATCGGAATTTCGAACAATATGGAACTAGTTTGGCTGCATTTGGAGACTGTTGGAATTTGGGCGTTCTTTTGGATATTAATTCGACTAAAATCAAAGGTGAGTGTTCAAACCACTCACAAAATACTAAAATATTTTGATGTTCGTTAAATTGAAATCATTAAGTGATTTAAATTTATTGATTCTTGTTTGATGGTTTAAAATTGACATTTATATTGAATTGCATCGATAGCGTAAATTAATTTGACAGTTAAATTAAAATTGAAATTGACATTTAAATTGAAATTGGAATTTAATTGGCTAGTTAAACACCCGAGAATTTATAGTTAGTAATCTGTTATGAACTTATGATATGTGACTGTTTTGGATATTGATTGTGATGGATGCCTAATGATTGATATGTTAGATGTTTGGATGTTTTTTTATGCTGATCTATTCCTATTATTCATCCTAGATGTTTTATGCTGATTTATTCTTGTTATTCACCTTGGATGTTACAGGCATCAAATAAATATGAAATTAAATAAATTAATAAATATGTTGAAATGATATATACCTATGGCACCTGATTTGGATTGAAATAATATATATCCATCCCTAAAATTAAAATTAAAATCAAATTTAACTGATCACTTGGCCATAGGATAGAAAATTATATACGGACATAGTTGGTCGATTTTAAATTATTTTCTAAAATTGTAAAATATGTTTTGGTTTAATAAATTTGATTTTAAAATTTAATTTAAAGATTTTATTTAAAATTTATGTTTTAGTTAATATAAGTTTTAAAAATCTAAATTTTAAGATTTTAACGTATAATTTTATTTAGTTTTAAAATATATAATTTAAATAATGTAATATAATAAAAACACTTTAAATATTTAATTTAATAAAATATTCAATATAGTTTTAAAAGATTTATTTAAAAATTTAATTTATGATAATAAATATAGACTTTCATAATAACTTTAATGGATAAAAGATTTTAGAAATTTGTAAAAGGTTTTGTAAGGAATTTATAAAAGTTTTGTAAGAGATTTTATAATGGATTTTATAAAAGGATTTTTAAAAAAGATTTTTACAAAGGGTTTTATAATGGTTTTATAAAGGAGTTATAAAGGTTTTAAAGGTTTTATAAAGAGTTTTATAAAAGAACTTGTATAAAGGGATTTGGAAGCGTTTTAAAGGAATTTGCGTAAAAGTTTATGAAAAGGGGAAGAGTTGTAAACTGTTTTGGAATTTATAAATAGTTTTGTAAATGGTTCTAAATCATATAAATAGTTTATATATAGTTTAAGAGAGATATACAAATTATTTTCGAAATTGATTGAAAGAAATCTTCCTCGGTATTTATAGTTAAGAAAATTTTGAAACACTATTTAAATGTTTTTATTTTTGACAATAGACATATGTATGTCAACATATACCACACAGGTATGTCGACATATAGACTGTTGGGGAGATGATTTTTAATCACATCACTTCGCGAATAAACACTTCGTTTTAAACTCTGTTCAAACCAGAAAAAATGTCTTTTTAATTTTAAAAATTCTGATTGTTTATTAAATCTTTTCACGAATAGACACGTTTTTCAAACACTATATAAAAGGGTTAGAAAATTAATTTTTAATAACTTTTTCATCTTCTTCTTTCTTTGAACTCTCACTACATACTCTTTGAAATTAAAACTATATGATAGAAAGTTATATACGGACACCGTTGGTCGATTTTAAATTATTTTCTAAAATTGTAAAGTATGTTTTGGTTTAACAAATTTGATTTTAAAATTTATTTTAAAGATTTTATTTAAAATTTATATTTTAGTTAATATAAGTTTTAAAAATCAAAATTTTATGATTTTAACCTATAATTTTATTTAGTTTTAAAATATATAATTTAAATAATGTAATATAATAAAAACACTTTAAAATTTTAATTTATTAAAATATTCAATATAGTTTCAAAAGATTTATTTAAAAATTTAATTTAAGATAATAAATATATAGACTTTCATAATAACTTTAATAGATAAAAGATCTTTGTAAAAGATTTTAGAATTTTGTAAAAGGTTTTGTAAGGAATTTATAAAAGTTTTGTAAGGGATTTTATAAAAGGATTTTTATAAAATATTTTCACTACAACAAATTGGGGTTTCTATAGCATTTGAAAAATGCTATTATAGTTTACCATAGCGTTTCAGAGAACGCTCTGGAACGACATGCTATAGTAGATCATCGAAATGTAACAGCAAAAATAAAACGCTATATAAAATCAGTTTCCATAGCGTTTGTAAAACGCTATTAAAAATAACGCTATATTTGATCATCGACTTTTATTAGCAAAAGCAAAACGCTATATAATGTCTTGTTTCCATAGCGTTTTGTATTGTACGCTAGCGGTTACTTTTCTATAGCATTTTTAAAACGCTATAACATGTAATATCATTTTTACCAGTCTTATTTACTGTTGTTTTAGCTTACAAAAGAATCGATAAATATAGAATATATAAATATTATAGATTTCACTTATATAATATCATTTCTTCGTTGCATATAAATATAATAGATTTCACATACATAATATCATACAAAAACAAAATATATAAATTAAACACATGATATTTCATACATATTGTTCAAACTGTTGATACATATATTTTATTTTTATTACATATTTGCAACAACTTCCTAAAAAGAAGGTTTCATATTTATCTTGTAGCAAATGATGCATCATAACAACTCACCTATCAAAATGATACACTATAGCTATGTGATATTTCCCTCCTCACTCAATCCCAATACCAGCTATCAACAAACTTAGACGATTCCTGCATGCCAAAAAAATACGTAAGCAGATATTATCCATTGTAACTTGAAATTATGCTGAATCTATGCATTTACAGATATTAACAAGAATGAAAACATAGTGAACACATTTACATATATAAACATAGTGAACACGTTTACAGATATATAGGTTATATTAACAAGTATGAAAATATAGTACACACATTTAGTGATATAAATATAGTGCACACATCTACAAATAAACCAAATCAATCAGTATGAAATATTACCAATATTGAATAACCATGACTATAACCTAATCAATCGTATGTCACCGATTGATTGTATGATTTATGCAACACAATGCATGCATGTATTGAATAATCATCTAGCAACATTAGCCCGAAATGGTAAAATATTTGCAGACATATCAACACAATATATGTATGTACATCACATAAATACTCGGACGGAGAATTTAGAGAAAAGAGAAATTATATATGTACTTAAAATAATTGTCACATCCAAACATATGTTTTTTTATACAGTAACTGCATTGCTAATTATATATGGCTTTAAGTTTTGCTGCAAATTTATTCTAATAATTATTCAGCTGATGGTTTGAATTATAAAGTAGCACCTTTTCGCAGAGGAAGATTGCACACAACATCGTTGGTATCATTTTTTCTAAATGTCTTAATTAGCTCAATTGGCAATATTAGACCTCATAGTTTCCTATCATGTGAGCATCAGGAAATTGATAAGACCTATATATTAGCACAAACAACACATATTCATGTGTTATTTGAGTAAGTGATTAGGTTATGAGGATTTTAAATTAAATTTATCATGGTATAATTAGTTCATCAAATCTTAAACAACCAATTCTTGCTATCCAAAGTTTAGGCTAAAATTGTTACAGTTAATAATGGTTTAACTTCAGTGTGGAACAATGAATGCTACAGAAATGAAGGCAAAACCAAAACTATTAAAATCTATAACAACAATAATAGGAATATTAGAGAATGAAATACCCGAACGTCGGTTATCCCAGCCTCATACAGCACCAACCAGCTGCACTTGCCATTGTCTTAGATCACAGCTACATCCACTCTTCTATCATGCTTCCCTATATTGCTGCAAGGAAGCATACTGCCTTTGTGTTTGCTGGCTTCGTCAACCAAGTCAGCAACAACTCTTCATCGGGTTCTCTCGTATCGGCATGCATCCTTTCTTGCTACATCATGCTCTAGGGCCTTTTGATACCTTGTTCAGGCGCTGTCCAGTCACTATTTAACCAGCCAAGCATCTTGTTCATGCAACTTCAATCCATCAGTTCGCTTGAGTGATCCAAAGGACGATATCAAAAGTTTAGGCAACCGGAATATCAGCACCGCGCCTCTCCTTCATGTCCACTCTCCTTGCTATAGCTGTTTAGCGCCATCTCTGAAGTGCAGCGCCACCTAATCTTATTGTTGTAGCAGTCACGCTTGCTGTTCCTACTCTTCACATTCTTCATTGACATGCATCATCATCTTCGTTGGCACTTTACATATCAATTATCACCTACCTAATCTCGGCTGACAGGCACAAGCGTCTTCTTAGATAGTCCACCCTCCTGTTTTCTGCACCCCAATATGCAGCATCATCTCCATTGGTAGACAGCTCCTTCCGTTCTTATCAGTCGTGCAATCCGGTTGTGCATCACCTAAGCCACCAACACACTTGCTCCTCTACATTAATATTACCCATTACCTGTTTTTGCCAACTCAAAGTACCATGCATATGTATTGCTGATGGTACCTTACGAAATTTCCTTTCCAACTCAAATGTTTGTGAATGGAAAAAATATATACTAAACTAATAAGTCAAAAAATGAGTATTCAAGAAAAATAACAACATGAGTTAATGTATAAAGGGTTTAAAGGGTTTTATAAAATAACTTGTATAAAGGGTTTTGGAAGCGTTTTAAAGGAATTTGTGTAGAAGTTTATGAAAAGGGGAAGAGTTGTAAACTATTTTAGAATTTATAAATAGCTTTGTAAATGGTTCTAAAACATATAAATAGTTTATAAAAGATTTAAGTGAGATTTATAAATTATTTTCGAAATTGATTGAAAGAAATCTTCCTCGGTATTTATGAATATATTTATACTTTTGGAATAAGTATATGGATATCTTGATGTGAAGGTATAAATTGTTTCTGGAATTTTTATTAAAAATGTTTTATAAAATAGCCATGGTGTGAAATAAGCGTTTGGTTGTTAAAGAGGCCGGAGTCGGATATTGTCATACTCTCTGCCAATTTCGAAACCACTTTAACAACTGTGCACGTGGTGGAGAATCCAGCACGAAGTAGGATGGTTTGGCGAACGCTACTGGTATGAGGTAAGAACGCAGCCCTGACCTTTGGGTCAACTTGATATGACTAAAACAGGAGCTATCCCAGAACAAGTGAGGTCGCTCCACCTATCGGACACGCTTCTACGATACCATATCTATTACTTTATGATTTATTGGTGGCCACCCTCGATTTGATTATGGGAGTGTGTCTCGAGGTGGGCGGTAGTAACTGCTATGCGTTATCACCAGTCTGGGGGTGCAAAACATTAGAATCCTACCCTGGACATTGCCTTGCGTGCCTTGTCATATGCCTTATCGAGCCCACTATGATTTTGGTTTGTGTCGTACCTATGGAGTGCTTCCTGATAGCCCACCAGTTTACGGTGGAGTTTACAGTACTATATAGACTATGATGCTTATATAAAATGTGTTAAGGGGGATATGGGTAACACCTTAACTCTATTTTCAATATTATACTTTACTGATATACACTACATATAGAGCGTATACTACTACATATAGATAGTTTGATGGATCCTTAAGAGATGGAAAAATCTCGTAACATCTCTTAAGTTATTATACTCACGTTATACACCGGATAGAAGATGAAAACCCTGTAACATCTCTGATGCCATTACACCCATTTTCCACGTGATATTGATTTGAATTACATGAGAATATTTTAGTTCTGACCCGAGTGTTTTGTCTTTTCATTATGCTGGGGCCAGTTTGAGCTTTTTAGTTTATTGAAGACCATTTTATATTGGAGGATGAAGACGGAGATGGGTATATTATTTATTATATATGTTCCACTGCATTATATTGTTCCGCTGCGTTATCCTATTATACCTGCTCTTTGTATAACTCTGATTGTATTGTAAAAGTGTAATCAAATGTTATTTGTAAAACTGCTTCATAAACTGTTTATTTGATTTTTATAATTTGTCATTCCGCTGTGAGATTCTGTGTTTTGTTTTCATTCCTTTCCCTTATTTTCTTATTCACCCCATTGGCAACCCTTGAATGGTTTGAGTTCGACATGTGTGGTTTAGTGTAGATTTAAACCGTCCAAAAAGGTAGGTCGTCACAGTTGGTATTAGAGCTTTGGTTTAGCGATAACCTTAGCTTTATGGGGTTTTACTCATTAGAGATAGGGTAGTAATACCCTAGAATGAGTTTGTTTGAGCGTATATATATGAGAGTGCGTACTTGTTAGTGCTATAAAATGTTTTATATTGGGTTTACTTATTCATTGAGTTGTTTATGAATTCTGGTCGGTGCGTAGGACGCCATGTTATCGATACGGGTTTCTAAACACTTAAACGAGGCAAGTCGATATAATATTGTTTTAAAATTAGGTAAATGAAATAACTTTACCTAAATTATATTTTATACATGCAAAATGATAATTTTCAATCGACGTTAGTTGTTAGGAGATGATAATATTTAGTTATCATCGATTACTGGTTGAATAAAATAAAAACGAATACTTTGTGGATTCTATTTCACGAAGCGTTCGATAATTAAATTGAATTGAAACTAATTACAATAAGAATTGTTTAATATAACAAGGTTGTAAATTAATGAAATATTCTCATAATAAAGAAATGGAATTGTATAAGCTATATTATTAATAGAAAGGATTTCAAAGCTGAGGATTTTAGAATTTAAATCCCTTTGTTTTCAAATTTTTTTTCAAAGCCTTCAAAATTATTAATAATATTATTTGAAAGTGTTTTGAATAAAAAAATATTTTGAAAAGATTTTTGAATGAAATAAAAGCATTGAACTCGCTTTAGTCGCTGGGAAATAATTCTGGGGATGACTGCAGCATCGCCAAAATTCATTTCGAGTTTCTGAGTGAGAATTGTTACCAAAAGAAATTTATTTTCGGTTAAAACAAGTTTTGATTTTGAAAAATATTCTAAGTATGATTTGATAAATATATGAAAATAGTATTGAACTTATAAATTGCGATGATATGAAAGAAAAATAAGTTTATATTATAATATATATATGAAAGAAGAATCAAATTTGAGATATGAGATAAAATAATTAATATAAGAAACGTTAAATAAATTGAGTTAGTAAAATGAAGAAAATAAAATGAGGTTAAACTCAAGAAAGCTTAAATAAAAAGTGAATGGCATTTTAAATGAATTAAATAAAATAACGAAATGAAATTTTAAGTGAATATATAACTTATAGATTTGAGAAATATTAAGCTAAAATAAATTCAAATTTGTTCAATGTGAATGATAAGAAGAAAAAAAATTAAAATAGAGTTAAATAAACCGAGTAATGGATTAAATGAAATAAATTTAACTGAATAAAGATTAAATGAATTGAATTGGATTTGAATAAAACTAGATAAATTAGTAAAGTGAATTAATTCCACTTAAGCCATAAAATGAATCAATAGTATGAATATGAACTTGAATTATAAAATGAGATGCAATTTGAATTGTGAAAGAAATTGAATTAAAAGAAATGAGTGTAAGTAAAATTAATACGAGTAACTGAATTTCATTTGAATTAGATGTAAATAAATTAAATGCAAATAGAATGAGTTTCAATAAAATTGAATGGTAACTAATTGAATATGAAATAAGTTAATGGAAAAAATTATAAATTGAAGTTGACTTAAGAGAAGTTGAATGAATTGATTGTGATAAAAAGAAAATTTTAATATGAATTGAGTTATAAAATAAAATTTACTTAAGTAAAATTATTAATATGAACTTGAATGAATGAAATGAACCAATGAAGTGAATCGAAGGATTAATATAAACTTAAGTTATGAAAAATAAATATGAAGTGCATTTTATAAAATGGTTGCAATAGACTTAAATGGTTTATAAATGAGATTGGTATCAAAGAAACAATACTAAGTGTAATGAAATAAAATTTAACTTAAAATAAGATTGAATGAAACAGAATAATTTTATAAAATGGTTCATAAATGAATTTATATGAAATAGGTTAAACAAAAAGTGAAACAATTGAAATTTTACAAATTGAATTGAATAAATTGGATGTAAATGAATTAGATGTGAATAAATTTGAAGCAGACCAATTAAATGTTAATAAAAAAAATTGAATGTTAATAAAAATGAAGGGTATAATAGCTATGGACATTGGAAAATATAAATTTACATGGTTATGAGTAAATTTGATTAATTAGATGAATATTGGTTGTTGGATAGTTTCTTGTGTTGCAAACCAATGTTATTACTGTGTTGATTGTATACGATTGTTGTATGTTGTGTATTTGTGCTTGTGTTTATGATTTGGATTCAAAATTCATGCTCCATGGTTCTATTTCACTCATACATGTTTTATATCTTATTATAAGTGACTAATATTCTAAATTGAGTTGAGATAGGTACATACGAAGACCATTGGACATATACACGGATTATATTTTGCTTTTGCTTGCTTAGTACGAGCGAACTCGCCCGTCTTAATAATAATAAGGTACGTATCTCGGATTACATACCGCGCTTTATATTTTTTTTCTCTACGGGATGCATCAGCATTGAGATGAGATGTATATTTGATATGTATTTGGGTTATATTATATTGTAAAAAAAATTCGATCGAGCAGCGCAAAGGAGACTCTGTCAAAAAATTTCGTAAATCCAGGTGTTAGAAAATTTTGAGGTTTTAAAAATTTTTATAACTTGTTTTTATAAGTGGTTGTAATTTCCGTAAACCGATATCGGAGTGGCGTAATATAAGCATAGTAAAAGTTTTGTAAATAAGATTTTAATGTTATAAGGATTATTTTGAATAAAATATATCGAATGTTAAATTCCGTACTTAACCCCTTTTCGAGGACGAAAAGTTTTGAGTGAGGGAGAGTGTAACGACCCATATTTTTAACTATTTTAAATTGTCAAATATAATTATTGGATAAACATGGTTAAAAAATAGTAAAAAAATTAATAATGTATTCATGTAATATATTGAACATGAACTTTAATAAGATTTTGAAATAAACAATTTCAAAGATTTTGGCAATAACAACTATGGAAATGAAATTTTAGATATTGAATGTGTTTATAATCAATAACTGGACTTGAATAATAAATGTTGAACTATTTAAATGAAAAAGAAAATTTGTTGATAATTAAAATTCAATTGAAATTTTATGATTTATTAATGTCATTTATTTAATAATTGAATTGTTTAAATTTAATATTGGAAATTATTTAAATAATTGAATTCTGAATTTAATGTGAATAAAAATGATGTCGGAAGTTGATTTAAATTTTATTTAAATAACAATGAAAATTGTTAACATTTAAAATTGAATTTAAAAGTGAACAAATTAAAATATGGAATTACTTCTTTTAATTAACGAGTAAAAATAGCCATTTTGGCCACTACCTCGGATCTCGACGAAACCAATTTCATCGAATCCGTAATAGTGAATTATTGTAGGATTTCAAGTTTTGTAGCGATCGTACTTGTCATTTGGCCATGCGAGCTTGAAACGGGTAGAAATCAATTAATGGAATTTAAATTAATATATTTTGATTTTAAATGCTAACTTCTATATACTTTTGAATTAGGGCTTAAAACTAGTTTCATTGAGTTTAAAAATATTGAAAACCTATATTTTGATATATTGGATGACCCATTTTCGTTTCGGGAACGAAACGGGCTTTTCGGGTCGTTGTTATCGTTTCGACCCAAATCGATCTGTTCATCCATTCTTATCCACCTCTGTCTATATGAATAGATTTTTTCCTCTAACCCTAGCAGTCAGTTTCTGTACGTACTTCTCATATGCTCCTTCCTTCCTTCCCAACGCCGGACATATCAAAACCATAAATTCCCAAATCCAAATCAAATCGAAAAATTCAAACTCCTCAAACCATATTGAATTATATATCATTGCGAAGCTCTCGACGAACGTAATCTAGATTTGAGATTCATTTTTCGATTTGAGGTGTGCTGCAACTTGAAATAATTAAAGAAGTTTCGGCCGTTCGTATTAGGGCTTGGGATTTAACGGTGGATCTTCGACTTTGGAACGATTGGAGGGTACCACGGCGTAGAGCTTGACGAATGGAGTCGATCCATGGTGGCCGATCATCGCCTAGTGGCTCAAAATCGCCAGAAATTGGCAATTATCGCCGGCGACGGTGGAGCAAGAGGGATGGGCCGCAGGTGACCGTGCCTTGTCTGGTGGTTCGCGTGGACGAGGGGAAGTCAGCGGCGTTGTCTGATGAGGTCGATGGCAATCAGAGCGGCGTGCGGCAGGAAGTGTAGAGGCGGCTGTGATGGGTCAAGAACGAGGTCACGTGTGTTCTGTGTGCGGCTTGGGTTTGGAAGATGGTATAATCACAGTTTTGCTCTTCATATATTTTAATTTTAATTTTAAATTTTAAAACGTTCTAACTATCATAGCTTTTGCATACGAACTCGAATTCGGATGCGGTTTCTTCCGTTGGGGTCGTATCGGAATTTTGGACAATATGGAACAAGTTTGGCTGCATTCGTAGACTGTTGGAATTTGGACGTTCTTTTGGATTTTAATACGACTAAAATCAAAGGTGAGTGTTCAAACCACTCACAAAATACTAAAATATTTTGATGTTCGTTAAATTGAAATCTTGAAGTGATTTAAATTTATTGATTGTTGTTTGATGGTTTAAAATTGACATTTATATTGAATTGCATCGATAGTGTAAATTAATTTGATAGTTAAATTGAAATTGAAATTGATGTATTTAAATTGAAATTAGAATTTAATTGGCTAGTTAAACACCCAAGAATTTATAACTAGTAATTTGTTATGAACTTATTATATGTGACTGTTTTGGATGTTGATTGTGATGGATGCCTAATGATTAACATGTTAGATGTTTGGATGTTTGTTTATGCTGATCTATTCTTGTTATTCATCCTAGAGGTTTTATGCTGATTTATTCCTGTTATTCACCCTGGATGTTACGGGCATCAAATAAATATGACATTAAATAAATTAAGAAATAGGTTAAAATGATATATACCTCTGACACCTGATTTGGATTGAAATGATATATATCCATCCCTGAAATTAAAATTAAAATCAAATTTAACTGGTCACTTGGTCATAGGATAGAAAATTATATACAGACACAGTTGGTCTATTTTAAATTATTTTCTAAAATTGTAAAGTATGTTTTGGTTTAATAAATTTAATTTTAAAATTTAATTTAAAGATTTTATTTAAAATTTATATTTTAGTTATAAAAAACTAAATTTTAAGATTTTAATTTATAATATTTAGTTTTAAAATATATAATTTAAATAATGTAATATAATAAAAACACTTTAAAATTTTGATTTAATAAAATATTCAATATAGTTTTAAAAGATTTATTTAAAAATTTAATTTATGATAATAAATATAGACTTTCATAGTAACTTTAATGGATAAAAGATTTTTGTAAAAGATTTTAGACTTTTGTAAAAGGTTTTGTAAGGAATTTATAAAAGTTTTGTAAGGGATTTTATAAAAGGATTTTTATAAAAGATTTTTATAAAGGATTTTATATTGGTTTTATAAAGGAGTTATAAAGGTTTTAAAGGATTTTATAAAGAGTTTTATAAAAGAACTTGTCTAAAGGGATTTGGAAGTGTTTCAAAGGAATTTGCGTAGAAGTTTATGAAAAGGGGAAGATTTGTAAACTGTTTTGAAATTTATAAATAGTTTTATAAATGGTTCTAAAGCATATAAATAGTTTATATATGGTTTAAGAGAGATATATAAATTATTTTCGAAATTGATGGAAAGAAATCTTCCTCGGTATTTATAGTTAAGAAAATTTTGAAACACTATTTAAATGTTTTTATTTTTCAAAATAGACGTATGTATGTCAACATATACCACATAGGTATGTCGATATATAGACTATTGGGGAGATGATTTTTAAATTCTGATTTTTAATCACATCTCTTCGCGAATAAACACTTCGTTTTAAACTCTGTTAAAACCAGAAAAAATGTCTTTTTAATTTTAAAAATTCTGATTGTTTATTATATCTTTTCACGAATAGACACGTCTTTTCAAACACTATATAAAGGGGTTAGAAAATGAATTTTTAATAAATTTTTCTTCTTCTTCTTTCTTTGAACTCTCACTACATACTATTTGAAATTAAAACTATATGGTAGAAATTATATACGAACACCGTTGGTCGATTTTAAATTATTTTCTAAAATTGTAAAGTATGTTTTGGTTTAATAAATTTTATTTTAAAATTTATTTTTAAGATTTTATTTAAAATTTATATTTTAGTTAATATAAGTTTTAAAAATCAAAATTTTTAGATTTTAACCTATAATTTTATTTAGTTTTAAAATATATAATTTAAAAAATGTAATATAATTAAAAAACTTTAAAATTTTAATTTAATAAAATATTCAATATAATTTTAAAAGATTTATTTAAAAATTTAACTTAAGATAATAAATATAGACTTTCATAATAACTTTAATAGATAAAAGATCTTTGTAAAAGATTTTAGAATTTTGTAAAAGGTTTTGTAAGGAATATATAAAAGTTTTGTAAGGGATTTTATAAAAGGATTTAATAAAATATTTTTATAAAGGATTTTATAATGGTTTTATAAAGGAGTTATAAAGGTTGTAAAGGATTTTGTAAAGGGTTTTATAAAAGAACTTGTATAAAGGGATTTGGAAGCGTTTTAAAGGAATTTGCATAGAAGTTTATGAAAAGGGGAAGTTGTAAACTATTTTCGAATTTATAAATAGTTTTATAAATGGTTCTAAAGCATATAAATAGTTTATAAATGGTTTAAGTGAGATTTATAAATTATTTTCAAAATTGATTGAAAGAAATCTTCCTTGGTATTTATGAATATATTTATACTTTTGGAATAAGTATATGAATATCTTGATATGAAGGTATAAATTATTTCTAGATTTATTATTAAAAATGTTTTATAAAATAGCCATGGTGTGAAATAAGCGTTTGGTTGTTAAAGAGGTCGGAGTCGGATATTGTCATTCTCTCTGCGAATTTCGAAACCACTTTAACAACTGTGCACATGGTAGAGAATCCAGAACGAAGTAGGATGGTTTGGCGAATGCTACCGGTATGAGGTAAGAACGCAACCCTGACCTTTGGGTCAGCTTGATATGACTAAAACAGGAGCTATCACATGACAAGTGAGGTCGCTCCTCCTATCGGACACGCTTCTTCGATGCCATATCTGTTACTTTGTGATTGATTGGTGGCCACCCTCGATTTGATTATGGGAGTGTGTCTCGAGGTGAGCGGTAGTAACTGCTATGTGTTATCACCAGTCTGGGCATGCAAAACGGTAGAATCCTACCATGGGCATTGCCTTGCGTGCCTTGTCATATGCCTTATCGAGCCCACTACGGTTTTGGTTTATGTCGTACCTATGGAGTGCTCCCTGATAGCCCACCAGTTTACGGTGGAGTTTACAGTACTATATAGACTACGATGCTTATATAAAATGTGTTAAGGGGGATATGGGTAACGCCATAACGCTATTTTCAATATTATACTTTACTGATAGACACTACATATATAGCGTATACTACTACAGATAGATAGTTTGACGAATCCTTAAGAGATGGAAAAATCCTGTAACATCTCTTAAGTTATTGTACTCACGTTATACACCGGATAGAAGATGAAAACCCCATAACATCTCTAACGCCATTACACTCATTTTCCACGTGATATTGATTTGACTTACATGAGAATATTTTAGTTCTGACCCGAGTGTTTTGTCTTTTCATTATGCTCGGGTCAGATTGAGCTTTTTAGTTTATTGAAGACCATTTTATATTGGAGGATGAAGACGGAGGTGGGTATATTATTTATTATATATGTTCCACTGCATTATATTGTCCCGCTGCATTATCCTATTATATATGCTCTATGTATAACTCTGATTATATTGTAAAAGTGTAATCAAATGTTATTTGTAAAACTGCTTCATAAACTGTTTATTTGATTTTTATATTTTTTTCATTCCGTTGTGAGATTCTGTGTTTTGTTTTCATTCATTTCTCTTATTTTCTTATTCACCCCATTGACAAACTCCCTTTTGAATGGTTTGAGTTCGACATGTGTGGTTTAGTGTCGATTTAAACCGTCCAAAAAGATGGGTCGTCGCAGTTGGTATCAGAGCTTTGGTTTAGCGATAACCTTAGCTTTGTGGGGTTTGACTCAAATTAGAGATAGGGTAGTAATACCCTAGAATGAGTTTGTTTGAGCGTATTTATACGAGAGCACGTACTTGTTAGTGCTATAAAATGATTTATATTGTGTATACTTATCCGTTGAGTTGTTTATGAATTTTGGTCGGTGCGTGGGACGCCCTGTTATCGATATGGGTTTCCAAACACTTAAACGAGGCAAGTCAATATAATATTGTTTTAAAATTAGGTAAATGAAATAACTTTACCTAAATTATATTTTATTTATGCAAAATGATAATTTTCAATGGATTTAGTTGTTAGGAGATGATAATATTTAGTTATCATCGATTATTGGTTGAATAAAATAAAAACAAATACTTTATGGATTTTATTTCACTAAGCATTCGATAATTAAATTGAATTGAAAACTAATTACAATAAGAAATTGTTTAATATAACAAGGTTGTAAATTAATGAAATATTCTCACAATAAAGAAATGGAATTGTATAAGCTATATTATTAATAGAAAGGATTTCAAAGCTGAGGATTTTAGAATTTAAATCCCTTTGTTTTCAAAGCCTTCAAAATTAATAATAATATTATTTGAAAGTGTTTTGACTGGAAAAATATTTCGAAAAGATTTTTGAAAGAAATAAAAGCATTGAACTCGTTTTAGTCGCTGGGAAATAATTCTGGGGATGACTGCAGCATCGCTAAAATTCATTTTCGAGTTTCTGAGTGAGAACTACTACCAAAAGAAATTTATTTTCGGTTAAAACAAGTTTTGATTTTGAAATATTCTAAGTATGATTTGATAAATATATGAAAATAGTATTGTACTTATAAGCTGAAATGATATGAAAGAAAAATAAGTTTATATTATAATATATGAAAGAAGAATCAAATTTGAGATATGAGATAAAATAATTAATATAAGAAATGTTAAATAAATTGAGTTAGTAAAATGAAGAAAATAAAATGAGGTTAAACTCAAGAAAGCTTAAATAAAAAGTAAATGGCATTTAAAATGAATTAATAAAATAACAAAATGAAATTTTAAGTGAATATATAACTTATAGATTTGAGAAATATTAAGGTAAAATAAATTCAAATTTGTTCAATGTGAATGATAAGAAGAAGAAAAAATATTAAAATAGAGTTAAATAAACCGAGTAATGGATTAAATGAAATAAATTTAACTCAATAAAGATTAAATGAATTGAATTGGATTTGAATAAAACTAGATAAATTAGTAAATCCACTTAAGCCATAAAATGAATTAATAGTATGAATATGAACTTGAATTATAAAATGAAATGCAATTTGAATTGTGAAAGAAATTGAATTAAAATAAATGAGTGTAAGTAAAATTAGTATGAGTAATTGAATTTAATTTGAATTAGATGTAAATAAATTAAATGCAAATAGAATGAGTTTAAATAAAATTGAATGGTAACTAATTGAATGTGAAATAAGTTAATGGAATAAATTATAAATTAAAGTTAACTTATGAGAAGTTGAATGAATTGATTGTGATAAAAAAAAATTCAGTATGAATTGAGTTATAAAATAAAATTTACTTAAGTAAAATTATTAATATGAACTTGAATGAATGAAATGAACCAATGAAGTGAATCGAAGGATTAATATGAACTTAAGTTTTGAAAAATAAACATGAAGTGCATTTTATAAAATAGTTGCAATAGACTTAAATGGTTTATAAATGAGATTGGTATCAAAGAAAATATACTAAGTGTAAATAAATAAAATTGAACTTAGAATAAGATTGAATGAAACATAATAATTTTATAAAATGGTTCATAAATGAATTTATATGAAATAGGTTAAAAAAAAAGTGAAACAATTGAAATTTTACAAATTGAATTGAATAAATTGGATGTAAATGAATTAGATGTGAATAAATTTGAAGCAGACCAATTAAATGTTAATAAAAAAATTTGAATGTTAATTAAAATGAAGGGTATAAATTAGCTATGGACATTGGAAAATATAAATTAACATGGTTATGAGTTAATTTGATTAATTAGATGAATATTGGTGGTTGGATAGTTTCTTGTGTTGCAAACCATTGTTATTACTGTCTTGATTATATAGGATTGTTGTATGTTGTGTTTCTGATTTGGATTCAAAATTCATGCTCCGTGGTTTTATTTCACTCATACATGTTTCATATCTTATTATAAGTGACTAATATTCTAAATTGAGTTGAGATAGGTATATACGAAGACCGTTGGACATATACGCGGATTATATTTTGCTTTTGTTTGCTTAGTACGAGCGAACTCGCTCGTCTTAATAATAATAAGGTACGTATCTCAGATTACATACCGTGCTTTTATATTTTTTTCCCTACGGGATGCCTCATCATTGAGATGAGATGTATATTTGATATATATTTAGGTTATATATTATATTGTAGAAAAATTTCGATCGAGCCTCACAAAGGAGACTCTGCCAAAATTTTCCGTAAATCCGGGTGTTAGAAAATTTTTGAGGTTTTAAAATTTTTTATAACTTGTTTTTATAGGTAACTTGTAATTTCCGTAAACTGATATCAAAGTGGCGTAATATAAGCGTAGTAAAAGTTTTGTAAATAATATTTAAATGTTATATGGATTATTTTGAATAAAATATATCGAATGTTAAATTCCGTACTTAACCCCTTTTCGAGGACGAAAAGTTTTGAGTGGGGGGAGAGTGTAACGACCCATATTTTTAAAATCATCAAATATAATTATTGGATAAAAATGGTTATAAAAAAAATTAATAATGTATTAATGTAATATATTGGATATGAATTTTAATAAGATTTTGAAATAAACAATTTCAAAGATTTTGGTAATAACAACTATGGAAATGAAATTTTAGATATTGAATGTGTTTATAATCAATAATTGGACTTGAATAATAAATGTTGAATTGAAATGAAAAAGAAAAATTGTTGATAATTAAAATTCAATTGAAATTTTATGATTTATTAATGTCATTTATTTAATAATTGAATTGTTTAAATTTAATATTGGAAATTATTTAAATAATTGAATTCTGAATTTGATGTGAATAAAAATGATGTCGGAAGTTGATTTAAATTTTATTTAAATAACAATGAAAATTGCTAACATTTAAAATTTAATTTAATAGTGAATAAATTAAAATATGGAATTACTTGTTTTAATTAACGAGTAAAAATAGCCATTTTGGCCACTACCTCGGATCTCGACGAAACTAGTTTCATCGAATCTGTAATAGTGAATTATTGTAGGATTCCAAGTTTCGTAGCGATCGGACTTGTCGTCTGGCCATGCAAGTTTGAAATGCGTAGAAATCAATTAATGGAATTTAAATTAATATATTTTGATTTTAAATGCTAACTTCTATATACTTTTGAATTAGGGTTTGAAACTAGTTTCATTGAGTTTAAAAATATTGAAAACCTATATTTCGATATATTGGATGACCCATTTTCGTTTCGGGAACGAAACGGGCTTTTCGGATCGTTGTTATCGTTTCGACCCAAATCGATCTGCCCATCCATTCTTATCCACCTCTGTCTATATAAATAGATTTTTTCCTCTAACCCTAGCAGTCAGTTTCTATACGTACTTCTCATATGCTCCTTCCTACCTTCCCAATGTCGGACATATCAAAACCCTAAATTCCCAAATCCAAATCAAATCGAAAAATTCAAACTCCTCAAACCATATTGAATTATATATCATCGCGAAGCTCTCGACGAACGTAATCTAGATTTGAGATTCATTTTTCGATTTGAGGTGTGCTGCAACCTGAAATCATTGGAGAAGTTTCGGCCGTTCGTATTAGGGCTTGGGATTTAACGGTGGATCTTCGACTTTGGAACGATCGGAGGGTACCACGGCGTAGAGCTTGACGAATGGAGTCGATCCATGGTGGCCGTTCATCGCCTAGTGGCTCGTAATCGCCAGAAATTGGCAATTATCGTCGGCGGCGGCGGAACAAGGGGTTTGGGCCGTAGGTGGTCACGCCTTGTCTGTTGGTTCGTGTGGATGAGGGGAAGTCAACGGCGTTGTCTGATGAGATCGATGGCAATCATAGCGGCGTGCGGTAGGAGGTGTAGAGGCAACTGTGATGGGTCAGGAACGAGGTCGCGTGCGTTCTGTGTGCGGCTAGGGTTTGGAAGATGGTATAATTATAGTTTTTCCCCTCATATATTTTAATTTTAATTTTAAATTTAAATTTAAAACGTTCTAACTATCATAACTTTTGCATACGAACTCGGATTTGGACGCGTTTTCTTTCGTTGGGATCATATCGGAATTTCGAAAAAAATGGAACTAATTTGGCTGCATTTGGAGACTGTTAGAATTTGGGCGTTCTTTTGGATTTTAATTTGACTAAAATCAAAGGTGAGTGTTCAAACCACTCACAAAATACTAAAATATTTTGATGTTCGTTAAATTGAAATCATGAAGTGATTTAAATTTATTGATTCTTGTTTGATGGTTTAAAATTGACATTTATATTGAATTGCATCAATAGTGTAAATTAATTTGACATTTAAATTGAAATTGAAATTGACATTTAAATTGAAATTGGAATTTAATTGGCTAGTTAAACACCTGAGAATTTATAGCTAGTAATCTGTTATGAACTTATGATATGTGACTGTTTTGGATGTTGATTGTGATGGATGCCTAATGATTGATATGTTAGATGTTTGGATGTTTGTTTATGCTGATCTATTCCTGTTATTCATCCTAGATGTTTTATGTTGATTTATTCCTGTTATTCACCCTGGATGTTACGAGCATTAAATAAATATGAAATTAAATAAATTAAGAAATAAGTTGAAATGATATATACCTATGACACCTGATTTGGATTGAAATGATATATATCCATCCCTGAAATTAAAATTAAAATCAAATTTAACTGATCACTTGGCCATAGGATAGAAAATTATATACGGACACAGTTGGTCGATTTTAAATTATTTTCTAAAATTGTAAAGTATGTTTTGGTTTAATAAATTTGATTTTAAAATTTAATTTTAAGATTTTATTTAAAATTTATATTTTAGTTAATATAAGTTTTAAAAATCTAAATTTAAGATTTTAACTTATAATTTTATTTAGTTTTAAAATATATAATTTAAATAATGTAATATAATAAAAACACTTTAAAAATTTAATTTAATAAAATATTCAATACGGTTTTAAAAGATTTATTTAAAAATTTAATTTATGATAATAAATATAGACTTTCATAATAACTTTAATGGATAAAACATTTTTGTAAAAGATTTTAGAATTTTGTATAAGGTTTTGTAAGGAATTTATAAAAGTTTTGTAATGGATTTTATAATGGATTTTATAATAGGATTTTTATAAAAGATTTTCATAAAGGATTTTATAAAGGAATAATAATGGATTTAAAGGATTTTATAAAGAGTTTTATAAAAGAACTTGTATAAAGGGATTTGGAAGCGTTTTAAAGGAATTTGCGTAGAAGTTTATGAAAATGGGAAGAGTTGTAAACTGTTTTAGAATTTATAAATAGTTTTATAAATGGTTCTAAAGTATATAAATAGTTTATATATGGTTTAAGAGAGAGATATAAATTATTTTTGAAATTGATTGAAAGAAATCTTCCTCGTTATTTATAGTTAAGAAAATTTTGAAACACTATTTTAATGTTCTTATTTTTCATAATAGACATATATATGTCAACATATACCACATAGGTATGTCGATATATAGACTGTTGGGGAGATGATTTTTAAAATTTGATTTTTAATCACATCTCTTCGCGAATAAACACTTCGTTTTAAACTCTGTTCAAACTAGAAAAAATGTCTTTTTAATTTTAAAAATTCTGATTGTTTATTATATCTTTTCACGAATAGACACGTCTTTTCAAACACTATATAAAGGGCTTAGAAAATGAATTTTTAATAACTTTTTCATCTTCTTCTTTCTTTGAACTCTCACTACATACTCTTTGAAATTAAAACTCTATTTTTCTCTCCGCAAACTACTCACTCGTCATTAAGTTTTCTCCCATCGATTCAAAGATCAAACCGCTATCAGAAGGATATATGATATCTTGTATCCCAGGAACAACTATTTGCATTTGGAAATCAACAACTATACTCTTATTTGTTTAGGTGTGTTTATTGCCTGTTCAAATCAAGTGTGTGTGCGTAGTAGCCCCTTTAAAACTAATGGGTGATCTTGTAGTCCGGAAAATCTTGAGAGTTTGCTCTGGACTCATGAGGCAATAGGGAGTATCATGTAGCCTTGAAATCGAGATTGTATTCTGGTGTGCTTGCTACAGGGTTAAAGTAGACGTTTGAAAAGAAAGTTGTATAGTATTGTATGGGCCTGAATGTAAGTTTGGTTAATCCGAATCGGTATAAAATTGCAGATGTCATCTCTCTTACTTTATTTTTTGTTACTGCTTTTATATTTATCCGTGATTGCATCTGTGAATGTTTGATTAGTATAGATCCGTGTTGATAATTTATTATTTGATTTAAATCAAAGTTAAACAAATTCATAAAAGTTATAAAACTCTATTTAACCCTCCTCTAGTTTTAAAGCAGCCTTAGGATCCATTATACCATAACCCACACTCGCAAAGGTTATATGCCTCAAGCATTAGCAAAAACGGTGAATCCGACCTCTTCTTAAAGCTCAAAGGTAGGCAAGCTCTACGAATGTTGCGAGACGATTTAATTACATTATAAAGAGGATGTATAGAGATTCGAGGAAGGTGTATCTGTTAGGGTGCGCTTGTGTGCGAGCCAGCCCAATTTCTTAAAGAAAGAATTTGATGAAGTCGTTAAATGGTGGCACGACTCTAGATATGCACATCTATCTATAGTACGTTGTATAGCTTGAAGGCAAGAGATGAGCCCGTTGGTCGAGCGTTGGTAAGAGGACCTCATCCTCGAGAATTATGTGTTTAAGGAAAATCAAATGAAGTGCTTCTATGGTTAGCTTTGATGGTGTTTGATCTTGGGCATTATCAAAGATCAGTAGAACGGGTCACTCGTCTAGTAGAGGAGCTTGTCCTTGAGGATGTGCGGTTGGAAAGGCCTCAAGTTGAAGTTCTCAAGTTATAGAACGCCTCACTCTGAACGAAGTGGACGTAGAGACTTGAGTGGTAGAAGAGCCGGCCTTTATAAGGGTAGAAGGGCCGGTGCTGACTCTAATGCGAGGAGTGTGAGAAATGTGGATTAAGGATCTTAAGGCTAGAAATAACATTAGAGGGGGGGTGAATAGTGTTTTAAGAAATTTGTTAACCTTTTTGAGTTTATCTTACTTTATTAACAATGTATACACTAATCAGACAAAGATATGAACACAGAATCAAACACAGATGCAAATATAAAGTAAAAGCAGTAAAGAAAAGAACACACCGGATTTTATACTGGTTCGGAGTTACCCTACATCCAGTCCCGCACAACTAAGTAAGGATTTCCTTTCAAAAGCAATTCAACAATTACAACCCTCGATTTCAAGGCTACGAGGTACACCCTCCAGAATACCAATCCTCTGGGTAGGGATACTTGATTTACCGGGCAACAAGTTCACCCAATTAATTTCCAGGGCTACAATCACACCTTTTCTCGCTTAATTGATTTCCAAGGCTACAATCACATCTTTTCTCGCTAATATATTACAAAGAAGTCTATAACTCTGAATAGCACTAAGAACCTTGTAGAGATAGTGATGTAGAATCAAACTAGAAGTAATCGAGTATGATTCGATGTTGATTTCGGCAGAGTAATGGTATGATTTTGTAATAAGAAATGTGGAAGATGAAGAGGAGTGAAAATCAGAAAAATATGATATAAAATTCGTTGAAACTGACCCCTATTTATAGAAAACCAACAGCCATGACCATTCATGAAGAGTTATGGCGAATAGACACTTCTTTTGAAATTTGAATTTGAACTTCAACTGTCACTATGTCGACATACTACCTAGGGGCATGTCGACATCCCTCAGCCAAAAATGATAATTTGAATTTCTATAAAAACAATATTTATCTTATATAAAAACTATCTAAAACTTTATAAATATACTTGAATATAGTTGAAATTCATAAGTAAATATAAAGAACAATATATACATAATTTAACTATAATTTTATATTTAAATCTAAGTATAAATATTAAAAGTTAAATATATTATTTGAAAAGACATTTAAAATCAGGAGTATTTTGACTTTGAAATTAAAGATGTTTTGAGGCTAAATTATTTAAAATCAGGATAGAGAGTTTTGAATCTTTTAAAAGGAAAGTTTTGAAATTATTTTGAAAACAAGATAATTTTGTAAAATCATTTGAATTAAAATTAGTGGATACAAAACAATGTCCCACTAGATTTTCGTAGGTTCCATCCTACGTAGGGTTCCATCCCTTTAACGGGCTCGAAGTGGATTCCATTCCACGAATAAATTGGATATTAAGATGTCAGTGCTTTTCTACGAGTTTTAACAAATATTCCTAATAAAACAAACTTAACCTTGAACTCTTGAACTCTTGATAATCTTGATACTCATGAGTCTTCTATCTCTATATCTTGAATCTCTATATTGTACAGTCTTCATTCTTGATACCTGCATGGTTAGATCCTGCAAATACATATATATCTAAACTTGTAATGTTAGTATTTATATTTTATAATCTATTCTAAGGTTGTTGTCATCAAAACCATCATCTCAAGGACTAACAATCTCCCCATTTTTGATGATGACAACATTTGTTTATAAAATATCACTTCTATCCTAATAACTCCCCCTAAAACTAACAACTCTCTCTTAATCTATGCCTAACTACCCTATTTTATACTTCTCCCCCTTTGTCATCAACAAAAATTCACTCCCCCTTACTCTTGGACTTTAGCACCTGCATTGATAAACTATACAACGGAATATATAATATATAGATTAAGAAATAATGATACTTATGAGCATAATAACTTAACTAAAGACTATATTCATTTTAATGTATATATATACATGTTTCACACAGCAAACTTCAAACCAAATGAAATCAATCCACACAAAGTATCAATCCAAACCAAATCAAATCAAACAAATTAATTCAAACAAATCAATCAAAGAAAGAAAATTAAACGTTACGAGGAACATCAACCCATCCTTCTTCTCCAAAGATAGGGTCTTGTTTGATGGCATCCTAATTTTCATTATCAACAGATATAGAAACAGGAGGATGTGCTTCGTTATCGTCTTTGTGCAGGGAGGAGATCATCCAACGAATTGCATCGAAGTGTCTCTCTTGTTCCTTGATCATCTGCATTTGACTTAATTCTAAGTGACGCTGATTACGGAGGACGATAGAGAGAATATTCTTGAATAAATTAAGTGTTTCTTCAAGATTTTCAGATAGATTATGAATAGGATTGGCCATAATTGAATTAAAGAAAGAAATGAAGGATATAGTTAATGAGAAATAAATTTCAGTGAAGATTTCTGGAAGACAAAGGTGTATATAGGTGTAGAAATTCGTTTGAAATGAATAGACATTTGGTAGTTATTCAAATTTCAAATTCAAAATCAATAGTCACTTCTGACTAGTATATGTCGACATGGTCAAGGGGGGCATGTCGACATACTTCAGTGAAAATTGATGATAATTTTATTTTGTGAATAATGATGTATATATATTTCTATAATATACTAACATTTATTCTAGATATAAAATAAGCTAGATGACAGGAAGGAAATTCAATTTCATTGCATAATTGGATAATACAATGATTAAACATAAGGAACTACACGAACATTCGAAATAAAATAAACTAAGACAAATACAATAAAATACTAAAAGATAAAACTAGTTAGAAGACGAGGATGATGAAGATAGTCCAAGTTTCTTGCTAACTTTTGAAAAGAACTTGTTCATCTTCGAAGACATGTTATCCAACTTCTTACTAACGGATCGTTTTAAAATCCGTTGATTCTCCACAATTATCTTTTGGTTTTTGAGAAGGGTTTTGTTGGATGGATTGGAAGGATATTCAATACTTTCTAAGGATGTTTCACCTTCTTCTTCTTCTTCTTCTTCTATTTCCATTTCATCCCTTTCTTCATGAGCCAAACGCTCTTCCTTTTCGGTAAGAGTCTCATAAGGTTGAAAAATATATGGGATTTTCATGAGGGAAATGTTTGAGATATTAAAAACTTTTCTAGAGACAAATTCTTCACCTTTGAAATCCACTCCAAAATAGTTAAAAATTCGAGTAAGGTAAATTCCATGATATAAAGTGTTTTCTCCCATTTCAAAATTTTTAGGACGAAGTTCATCCAAAATAACTTGCGCCCAATTGATGTCATAATTTCCAAAAATACCAAAAAGTGCTTTGCACACTTTTGAGGTAGGATTGTTAAAGTTTCCCGATCTTGGGGTCAAAGTATGTTGCAAAAGAAGATTAACAATCCTTGCTTTAGGACGAAAGTTTCGGTTTTTAAATTCAAAATTATCATCTCCTTCAAAAATATGATGAAATTTCTCACGATCATGTTCATCGATTTTAAAACTAGAAAGATCCATTCCCGTGCTTTTGCAATTAAGAATGGTACCCAAGAGATCACAATTCAAAACAATTTGAGTCCCTTTGACACTACTCCAAATCTCATTCTCATTTCCATTATAAAAAGCATGGTTTAGATTAGCATAAAATATTTTGACAAGATTAGGATAGCAAACAAAATCATTTTGAGAAGAGTCAATAAGACTTAAAACACCATTGTTTGCAAAAAGAGAATCAATTTCATAAGAAGAAAAATCTTGAAAAATAGCAAATTTTTCGGGATGGACTTTGGAATAATTAGCATAATTGATGTATGCTTTAATTGCCTCCGGATCATTGAATAATTGCTCTTTGATTTTTCTGGAAATTCTCATGGTTGAGGGGTTGCTTGAAGAAGCCATTAGAGTAGAGAGTGGAGTGCTTGAAGATATGAAGAGAGAGTTTAAATTTGAAAATGAAAGTGAAAAGATATGATAAAAGATAGTGGATAAATAGACTTTCAAAGGACATATTCTCTGGTCAAAAGGTATCTTTTTAGAGAAATAAATGAAGTGAAAAGGTGGAGGGAAATTCAAACATTTGAATTCAAAATTTGAAATTCAAATTTAGGTAGGCATGTCGACATCATGGTAGGGACCATGTCGACATGTGCCTGTGAATTTTCATGATATGATTTTCCTAAGATATCTAATATACATATATATAAATATTATTATTAATGTCTATATTTCTGAAATATTATTTTACTTATAATATATTTCAGAACGTGTCAAAAATAATAAAAATAATAATAAAATAATAGTAAAAATAGAAAATAAATTTTAAAATTCAAACAGCATATCAATTCAAAATCAATCAATCAAACAATCAAGCAACTAATTCTATGCAAGCAATTTCAACCAATTATATTGTAAACGTGTACCTTTTTCTGAGTCCGTTTCTTTGAACTCATTGGAGTCGTGAACTGCAGTGAAACACAAATTCGAGTTATCCGTCTTCTGATCATCATCACTTGAGGACGAGTCTGAGTCATCTAGAGTAGCAGTAAATGCATGCTTCCGTTTCTTTGCTGATTCATTGTTCATAGGAGGATTCTGCCTTTCTGGATACGACAGTTCTTTTTGATATGACCTGGTTCGTCACAATTGAAGCATTTGATAAAGTTTGGTACTGTAGTCTGATTACCGGAATTCTTAAAGTTGTTTCTCTGGGAACTATTCAATTTTCTGTACTTCATAAATTTCCTAAAATTTCTGGTCATAAATGCTATCTCTTCATCATTGTCATTGTTTGGGTCTAATCCATCGGTTAATGCATTGAATGCCATTGATTTCTTTTCAGATGCTTTGCTTTCTCTTCTCCCGATCATTTGAACTTCAAACGACATTAGATTTCCAATCAATTCTTCTATCTTTAAAGTACTGATGTCATTTGCCTCTTCAATTGCAAGTGTCTTTGATCCCATTCTGGAGTGAGAGAATTCAAAAAATTTCTGACTTGATCTTCTTCCGAAAATTCCTTTCCCAAAGATATTAAAGAATGCACAATATCTTGAAATCGACTATACATATCTGAAATAGACTCATTAGTATTCATTTTAAATAACTAAAACTGATTTGTGAGCATGGAAATTTTGGTATGTTTAACTTTGCTTGTTCCTTCGTGAGTTACTTGCAAAGTTTTCCAGATTTCATATGCAGAGTTACAAACTGACACTCTATTAAATTCATTTCTTTCAAGTGAACAAAACAGAATATTCATTGCCTTAGAGTTATTTTGTGCAACAGTCTTTTGCTCAGTGGTCCACTGTGCAAAATTAGTTGTGGGTTCAGAATATTCAGTTTGTGTGATATTCCAAGTATCTAATCCTACAAATTGTAAATATATTCTCATCTTATATGCCCAATATGCATAGTTACTGCCATTAAAAAGTGGTGGTCTGGCAGTAGACTGACCTTCTACAAATGAACTAGTGTTAGTGGTAATAGCAGTACTAGTGTTAGTAGCCATTTTGAAAACTTTTCAAAAAATCAGATCATGAAACTTTTGAAAACAAAGCTCTGATACCAAATGTGAGAAATGCAGATTAAGGATCTTAAGGCTAGAATTAACACTAGAGGGGGGTGAATAGTGTTTTAAGAAATTTGTTAATCTTTTTGAGTTTATCTTACTTTATTAACAATGTATACACTAATCAGACACAGATATGAACACAGAATCAAACACAGATGCAAATATAAAGTAAAAGCAGTAAAGGAAAGAACACACCGGATTTTATACTGGTTCGGAGTTACCCTACATCCAGTCCCGCACAACTAAGTACGGATTTCCTTTCAAAAGCAATTCAACAATTACAACCCTCGATTTCAAGGCTACGAGGTACACCCTCCAGAATACCAATCCTCTGGGTAGGGATACTTGATTTACCGGGCAATAAGTTCACCCAATTGATTTCCAGGGCTACAATCACACCTTTTCTCGCTTAATTGATTTCTAAGGCTACAATCACACCTTTTCTCACTAATATATTACAAAGAAGTCTATAACTCCGAATAGCACTGAGAACCTTGTAGAGACAGTGATGTAGAATCAAACTAGAAGTAATCGAGTATGATTCGATGTTGATTTCGGTAGAATAATGGTATGATTTTGTAATAAGAAATGTGGAAGATGAAGAGGAGTGAAAATTAGAAAAATATGATATAAAATTCGTTGAAACTGACCCCTATTTATAGAAAACCAACAGCCATGACCATTCATGAAGAGTTATGGCGAATAGACACTTCTTTTGAAATTTGAATTTGAACTTCAACTGTCACTATGTCGACGTACTACCTAGGGGCATGTCGACATCCCTCAGCCAAAAATGATAATTTGAATTTCTATAAAAACAATATTTATCTTATATAAAAACTATCTAAAACTTTATAAATATACTTGAATATAGTTGAAATTCATAAGTAAATATAAAGAACAATATATACATAATTTAACTATAATTTTATATTTAAATCTAAGTATAAATATTAAAAGTTAAATATATTATTTGAAAAGACATTTAAAATCAGGAGTATTTTGACTTTGAAATTAAAGATGTTTTGAGGCTAAATTATTTAAAATCAGGATAGAGAGTTTTGAATCTTTTAAAAGGAAAGTTTTGAAATTATTTTGAAAACAAGATAATTTTGTAAAATCATTTGAATTAAAATTAGTGGATACAAAACAATGTCCCACTAGATTTTCGTAGGTTCCATCCTACTTAGGGTTCCATCCCTTTAACGGGCTAGAAGTGGATTCCATTCCACGAATAAATTGGATATTAAGATGTCAGTGCTTTTCTACGAGTTTTAACAAATATTCCTAATAAAACAAACTTAACCTTGAACTCTTGATAATCTTGATACTCATGAGTCTTCTATCTCTATATCTTGAATCTCTATATTGTACAGTCTTCATTCTTGATACCTGCATGGTTAGATCCTGTAAATACATATATATCTAAACTTGTAATGTTAGTATTTATATTTTATAATCTATTCTAAGGTTGTTGTCATCAAAACCATCATCTCAAGGACTAACAATCTCCCCCTTTTTGATGATGACAACATTTGTTTATAAAATATCACTTCTATCCTAATAACTCCCCCTAAAACTAACAACTCTCTCTTAATCTATGCCTAACTACCCTATTTTATACTTCTCCCCCTTTGTCATCAACAAAAATTCACTCCCCCTTACTCTTGGACTTTAGCACCTGCATTGATAAACTATACAACAGAATATATAATATATAGATTAAGAAATAATGATACTTATGAGCATAATAACTTAACTAAAGACTATATTCATTTTAATGTATATATATACATGTTTCACACAGCAAACTTCAAACCAAATGAAATCAATCCACACAAAGTATCAATCCAAACCAAATCAAATCAAACAAATTAATTCAAACAAATCAATCAAAGAAAGAAAATTAAACGTTACGAGGAACATCAACCCATCCTTCTTCTCCAAGTATTTATATTTTATAATCTATTCTAAGGTTGTTGTCATCAAAACCATCATCTCAAGGACTAACAAGGAGATCATCGGGTCATTTTGAACTAAAAAACTTGATGGTGAATGCGTCAGGTACGTTTACTTTATTGAAGTGCTTTAATAAAACTCGTGTAGCCGATACAGAATTCAGCAGATGTTGACGTGTATTGACTAATCGGATTCTGCAGATTGACCAGGAGTGGTGTGAAGCGTCAGTCTATGCAGTATGTGTCCTGTGTTCTGAGTATAGTGTACACGAACACTCTGTGTAGATAATTTGCTCGTACTGGAAAACGAGCTCTGTCGTAATACGCAACCATGCTTCAGGTTTTGCATGTTATCATAGAATATACAACAATCGAACCGTTCCTCAGAACCGTCTCACTAAAATCGAACCATCGAGTCACGTTCAACCAAAGTTCAATGAATTTGATTGCGCCATTCCGACTAGTGAAAATTTGTGGCTCGTGCGAAACTAAAGGCTGATCATGGAAGGAACATGGACTAGAGGCTTTGGGAACTCAGGACTAACACCAAGCTAGAGAACATGGAAAAACTTAGGTGAAAATCCAAACTAGCTTGGTGTTAATATCAAGAAATTCAAGTTTTCCCCGAAGCCACCATTCCAGCTTGGCTATGGGTGGCGAGCATAATAGCGAGTCGATTATGAACCAATGACAATAAGACGACATCAAGAATGATGGCACGGTGGTGGCGATCATGGTGGTGCTAAAACCTAAGGCCAGAAACCCACCTATAAATGAAATTCAACATCTGAAAAGGAAGAACTCGGGTTAAACAAGCAAATCGATGCCGAACCGATATCGAAGGCAACTAAATCGACAGAGGCTGTGCAATAATTGCCGGCGGTGTCAACGGTGGAGGCTAGAGAGTAGCAGGGACTGGAAGATTGATTTGCAAGAGAAGACAAGGTTCGTTGGAAAGTGGATCAGAAGGGAAATTATTTCTAAGCCTTGGAATATATAGGCATATTTAAGGAATCACGTCGGTACCACCATGATTATGGTCGTTATCGATATGTTTTGGTCACCAATTATTAAAAAAAAAAGGAAAAGAAAATCGAAGGAATTCTATCTATTTGAGACACAACATAGCTTTCGGAAAATTAAGGACCTCGACATTGCTGTTGAAAAAGAATAAATAATACTGCAGCGTGAAAAAGGACCTTTGGCTCTGTTTCGTCACTCTCTTTTCTAAAGTTTAACTTTTTGCCACAAATCGCTATCAAATTGGAATTTGCATTGTTTTATTGACTTAAAACCTTGTAAATCATTGGTATTCGTATCAAATATTAAGCAATAAAATTAAAGTGAACGTAGACAGTGAACTGAGGCCGAACCACCAAACTTGTGTATTCTTGCTGTTCTACTTCGTTTTGATTTGATTACTCTTGTTTGTGATGGATTTGGAATGTTGTGTCATTTTTGGAACCAACACAAACTATCAATTTATTAAAGTAGAATGGAGTAAAAAATGTTTTATTAAAACAACATAAGTTTAAATTTATTAAATATAAAATAAATAGATTGTTATTAAAAAACATTGTTATTTTTTTACAATTAAATTAGATTAAAAGCATCTGTATATTTAATTATATCATACTGTTAGTGCCACATAGATTATTCACAATTTTGCTTAAATTTATATCTTCAATGGTATTTTGAAGTGTATGTTAGGTATGACATGTCAAATATTTTATTGGACATTGTGAAATTTAATGTCTACATTCCACTTTACAATGTTAATAAGCAACCACCACTTATAATGTGGTAGCAAAGAAACAAAATTAAATAAGTTTTATTATTTCTATGAAATTTGAAATTTGCGAGCAATTTTTACCACTTTGTCGTTTGAAACAATCCAATTTACACAACGTCAGACAACTATTGTCAATGGATAAGTTATGACAATATAATGTGAAGGAGTTTAAGATGCCCTAAAGCATGGTTAAGTGGAGTAAAGTATAGGTTTATTTTATGATAATTAGGGCTGTCAATGGATACCCGAAAAATCCGAAATTCGTCCGCATCCGCATCCGAAAAGCGGATAAATATCCGATATCCGAAAAAAGGATGCGGATGCGGATACGAAGGTATCCGCATCCGAAAATTATCCGTCCGGTTTATGTCAAGATTATAGTTCAAATTATGTGTATTTTAATGTGGTAAATGATATTCGTTTATTATTTTATTAAGTTAGCAGTTTATATTATGTGCATTTAATGCTTATTAACTGCTCGAAACTATTTATTATCATCATATTTGTTAATTTTTAACACTTTTATAATCCATGAGATTGAAAAATATTTATATTAAACTAAAATTTTCTTTTTAAAATTCATGATTTATCGATCATTGGCGGATAGGATAATTATCCGATATCCGTCCGTATCCGCGGATGCGGATATCCGATATCCGAAAATGATTTCGGATGCGGATGCGGATATGGCACTATCCGCATCCGAAAACATCCGTTGACAGGCCTAATGATAATTCAGTAATTTCAATTGCAGGATAATTCAGTAATTTCTCATCTCTAGGAAACCCTAATATCCTTCTCACCCATAAATAAGGCGGCTCGGCCTCAATTCCATAATCCATCAGCTCGTCGACCGTTCTCTAATTCTAAATCTCAGTTCTTTTTCATTCATAGCCAGTCGGTAATTTTCTTTTTCAATGTCACTTCTTTGTTGTGTTATTCATGTTCCCTTTTCTTTTAATTTGTAGTTCATCGAGGGCTATGATGCGTAATACTACCTATTTTATGATAATTCACTATCTGATTAAAGATACCAATGGATCCTTCTGAGCCTTCTTGTACTTGTTTTCTTTTTGAATTCGTTGAGATGATGATAAATCATTTGCGGAATTGTTTATGTCGACCAAAAATACAGACTACAATTATCTGATCAACTTTCAAAATATGAATTTTATTTTATTTTATTTTCCCGTGTTCAATAAGCCGATGCTCTGGATTTAACAAATGTAGAAGGAAGGAAGCATGGTAATGAGCACGAAAATTGACCTAAACGGTCGCTATGTCTGCCTGCCTTGATGCTTTTGGGCATTGATTTGGTGGGCCTGGATTAGACCTACATTTTTACTTAGCCCTAATGAATTTGATCTTTTTTTTTGTTAATTAGAGCTCTATAGCCTTCATTAATCCCAATTAAAATTGTATTCAAGTAGTTAATTGATTCATAGAAGGCTGACAACGATGATGGGGGTTTCGCTGATAACGTCTTTTTGATATTTTTTGAGGTGTTTCATTAGTAACTACCCATATAAACAATTTTGGTTTGTTAGTTTAATCATTGAATCATTATATGATAGTAAGATGAAATCGGCTGATTTGATGTAGGATCAGTCAATTAGCTGTAGGATTTAAAGTTGGATTAAAATATGGTCAGGGATGAAATTAGAAAACAAAGAACACCATCTTTCGGGACTGATTGGTTGTTAAACCATGCTGTTATTTCTTAAATTCTGAGGCCCTTCTCTTACCATTTATCTTACAGAACTGATAGCTATATTTTGTTTTATCTTGTAATTATTAGCTTAATTTGCTAGTTCCAAATTTTTTTGCAAGCCTTTCTTTGGTTAGCCTGATAGTTTCAATATTTTTGCTTATTCTAGTCATTTAATCAGATTAGTTTCAAGAAGATTAGCAAAAAATTATTACTATGTGCATAGTTAAGCAATACAATTTTTTATCATATGGTAATTGTCGGTGGCAGATTCTTAATTTCGCAAGTAACAACCAGTACTAAGGGCATCTCCAGTGGCTTCAGGGCTGAATATTCAGCCCTGAAGCTGGGGTGTCCGTGGCCAGGCGCCCATTAAAGTGGAGAATGTTTTTGAGAAAAGGATTAGAATTTAGTACATTAAATTGTTCGCTGTATTAGTGTTTTTGAAAAATTGTAATGAATATTGTTGTTTTTTGTTTTTATGTACTTGTATTTTTCTCCTTTCTGCTACTTGTAGTTAGCGTGTTTGGGCTGTTAAAATGATATTTGCTTATTGATTTCTTTTTTCAATAACATATTTTTGTTTTAGTACCATATCGGTTGGTAGCTGTATATTCTTTTTGTTCTTTTGATTTGGAATTAACAAAGCTGTAGGTCTGGGTTTTCATTATGTCAGGCTAATTATTCCAGCATGTCAAAGCTATACATATATATTCTAATAAAAGTGTGTTTATTTTCTCTAATATCTGCTAATTGTCTATATTTTTCTTCTTTTAATATAATAATTTTAAGCTTACAATCCATGTACGAGATAACGATGATGATATTTAACTTTTGTATATTAGTCAGAATTTTTTTTAAAACTCAAAAAATAGTATCAAAATTTGTACTTTGAAACTGTGTTAAGATTCAAACTTTTCAATTCGTAAAATAAATTCAGTCTGTGCCAATTTAATATGGAAGGTGGGTATTCAATAAGTGAGCTATAATGAATTATGTAGATCTAAAAGTAGAGGAGTGGGGTTAAAAAATCCGTTGAGCTCAAAAATTAGCTTGAAAAATTCTTAATTCAAATAATTTGTGTGTCAAATAGAGATGAGAGCTAGATACTTTAAAAAACATTTCTGGACAATAAAATCAATTAGTAATGCTTCAGTCATTGGGAAAAATTTTCTTTAGAAGGAATAGTCAAATAACGAATAGTCAAGGCATATATCTTTAAAAGGACTTTTGAATTAAAACAGAAGTTCATTGGATAGAATGGGCTGAGAAAGTTTTTTAGTAAATAATATAAAAAATAAAAGTTGCCAGCATAATTAATAATAAAAAATGAAAACAAAAAAACAGTTAATAATCAAAAGCCTGAAGTAAGAAATAAAGAAAATTTCACTTTTCATAAAACAGAGAAAATGTATGGGTCTGGAAAAATAACAATAATGGGCAGTTCAAAATGAACCATTTTGTCAACTAACAGATCAAGTTATTTAACTGTATACCATTTTTAATCAATTAACTCTATTTCTCAAATTATATGAGCTACTATGTAATAATAGAAATGAATTATTTTGCTAAAATCATCTTGCAAGGTAATACTAAAAGACTGCAACAGCTCGCAGCAATCCCAAACCGCAAAACGACAGTTTTATATATTTGCTTCTATTATTTACACAAATACTATTTTACTGTTTTTGAATTTGCTTCTATTTTTATTCACTTGCGTCGGAAAAAGCACTTGGGCATTCTTGATCCCAAAAGAACTACATCTGATGAATTCCTAACGTGTTTGTACTAGAGTATGACAATGAAGGATGTTTCATCAAATATGCACTTGAACGTCAAATGGAAAAAATTGCTGGCTCGAGTTCAGCATAAAAAAGATGTGGGTAATTTTAGCAGACATGTTGTTTATTGGAATGATATAAAAGATTCAGGAAAGAAAACCAAAGAATCTTCTATTCTTGTTTTGTTATTTTTGACATTGATATCACGAACTTTCATCGGCCTCAATTGTCTCCTAGACAATTGAATATACAGAGGTTGTTGAAAGCGCGATAAAAATGGTTAAACATAAACCAAAAACAAGAAAAGGACATTCTGATTGGCATCTTTTCCAGAATTATAAAAAAGCTATCGAATTTTGGAATGATTGCAGATATAATTTTATTGTTAAAAGGAAAGAATAAGGGCACCTTTTTTATTTTAGTTTTGTTATATTACTTTGCTTTGTTAAAGGAAACCTTAAAAGTAACATTACCAAGTTATGTTTTGTTTTAGCATTTGTTCTACCTCCTATCCCACAACCTCAGAGAGAGGACTCAAGTCTTGAGCAGCATGAGGTGTATTTTTATTTGCTACTATTATTGGTTTATCACTTTGTTCCAAGAAGGTATAACCAACCTTTTCCACGTTTTTCAATCATCAAATTGAAAACTCAAACAACACAGGCGAATAGGAGAGTATATATATAGAAGAATTCTTGAAAATAATGGAACAAGAATATAAAATACGGTTCAAAAGCAGGGTCCAGTTTACAAATGATAACTAAAGTTCATTTAAAAGTCCTATTAATACAGACTGTCCTGACACTATTCATTACAATATAATTTAAATAATTAAAGTTTACGGACATGAACGCGACTTTTCTAAAATGTAAACAAAGCAAGTAGTTATGAAATAGCATACGTATCCTGCCAGTATGTTAAACAACTACAAAGTTAATTTTTGGAAATTAAAACAATGGTCTATTTATTTTGACAAAATTCCTTCAATTTTGAGTTTTCCACATATGCCACTCGGCTCTAATAATTTCTGTGATAAACATCTGAATAATGAGAAGAATAAACTATTATTTCATAGTTAAACAGATTATTGGATTTTAACTTGAGAATATTTTCAGTTATTAATCATCATCTTAATAATAATAAAAACAACCTAATAATAAAATAAGAAACAGAAGAAAAGAAAAGGAAGCCTTTTCTTGACCTTGATGATCACTAAGAGCAGCGACATCACCAACTATATGGAAAACGGTGTAGTCGTCAACTTTATCAGGTGCATCAGAATCACCATACCCTCTTAAATTGGGAGCAACTGCACAAAATTAGACAAAATCGTAAGCATTAAAGTACCTAGGGTTTACAAAACCGAACGATGATAAAACTCGCTGTCTTCACTCATTTGAATCCAAAATGAGGGTTGTCGAAGCTTTGAATCCTGATTGATGCTAGAATTTAGGGTTGTCGAAACTTCGGATCTTGATTAACGCTAGATCGTCTAGCTGTATGGTTACATAAAATGATATAGCCATTATGAACATCTGTATTTCATGTACTATATAATCAGTTTATATGCTGACTATCTTTTGCATAATAATATATCATGCAAGTTATTATACTGAAATTCATTTTATGTAATTGTTCAGGTGTTCATATGTAATTATGTTTATATTAATAGACAGTGGTAAATCGATTTGTAGGAAAATTTATCCATGAATATGGAAGTTGATCCTAATGTGGAAAGCAGTTATATAGAAGAGCATGTTGTAAGTTGTTATGCTGAAATTCGTTTGTATGTAATTGTACAAATGTTAATATTTAATCTTGGTATTCTTTATCAGGGAGACCAAGATGACGCACAACAGATAGATATGATGAATGTGGATGCACATGAGTCGTTGATTGTAAGTTATGCTGAAATTTGTTTGTTTGTACAGATGTTAATATTTTAATCTTGATATTTTCTCTCAGGGAGACCAAGATGATGAGTTCGTCTCTCCACATGAAGATGATGAGCAGTGAAGTAATGCGGTGGCGGGAAAGAGATATCCCCGCGAAGTAATGCGGCGGCGGGAAAGGTATATTCCTCGTCAGGTTACCTATGTGAATCGTAAAGAGCGAAAAAATAGGAGCAAAAAACCAAATAGGTATACTCCAAACGAAATGAAGAAAAAGAAGATTAAAACCAGACTGATGAAGGATATTTTGGAGTGCTGCTAAGCTGTTAAAGCTAAATTCCCAAGCCTGGTGGAGTTTGGCAGTGGGTCTGTTCTGAACTGGTATGGGAGAAGCAGGTGTTTTCGATTGAAGGTCATGAGGGTATTTTTGGGGTTGTCGAACTGAATGTGACAGAAGTATGTTGACGAGGTGGAGTTAGTTGTGCTGTGGTTGATATCGGTTTTGTGGTGTATGAATAGAGTTGAGGCAAAGCAAGGGGAAGTTTCAGTTTCTGGTGAAGGAGGAAGTGTGATTAGGTGATGTGCACTGTGCTTGGCCGTGGTGGAGGAGATATGGTTGTCCTGTGAGAAGGCATGGCTGTATGGTATGGTGGATGGAGACTGATTTGTAGGCGATTGGGTGTGATGCAGACTATAGTTGAATTGAAGTGGAGGTGGTGTTTGCTGTGAATGATTGAAAGGCAAGGTTTGGAGAGGGGGATTGTAGTGAATGTAGAAGATGGTTTGTATGGAAGTGTGTCAGTTTGTATGATTTTCAGATGGAGGTTGATAGTCGAAGTGTGTGAGGAGCTGAATGGGCTGTCTGGTTTTGGGATTGCAGTGTAGCTTGTCGTGCTTTGGTTGGAGGAAGGGTGAACAACTATGTTTGCTTGGGGAAATTGAGGTTGCGAGGGTGTTCGTGGTCTGGCAATGTAGAGAAGTGGTTTGGCAGTGTACAAATTTTTGATTTTAGTCAGAATTAAGTACTTTAATTCTTCGTGCATTACCAATTCCAGTATGAGGAATATCCCCATCACCACCAATCTCATTAGAGATGTCAACAATCATTACTCTTTTTCTGCGGTCGTCTGCAAGCATCCGAGCTATGTCTCTGAATTCTCTACAGTCACACCATGGCGGTAGCAACAAGGTGTTCATGGTTGTTAAGTTAATGATGCTTTTTTTTGTTTTTGTTTGGACAGTATGTTGGATCCGATGTTTAATGTATTTGACATGTGGTGTACTTTACTATTAGCCTACATGTCGAATCAGACATAGGTCTAATTGCTAAAATCATGTGGCCTACTTTTGTGTGTCAAGTTCTTATTGGTACGTTGGGATCACATATTTGTTAATGTAAAAACTTTGAGACTAATGTACCAACAAGACAACAAGACGATATTATACATATAGAAAACTTTGATGCTTGATTTGAAATATAGTAATTTAAACATACCTGGATGTATAGTAACAAAATTACCATGAATGTTAGTTTCGATATAGCCCTGTAATTCATTGCCCAAAGGCGTGTCGGTTCGTAGGTATGTAACTAATTCACTATCAAATTTGTGTATATTAGATACCTTATAGCAGAGGCGAAATAAAAAATTCACCATTAATAATAATCCATTAGGCGCAAAATAATAAATAGCCTATAAAAATATTAAATAAGGCCCTTACAATTGCCTTTAATGAGTTTTTCCAAAATTTTGGTGCTGTAGGTAAAACTTGCGCCACAATTTTTTATCATTCGCTTTATTATCTTGTTTTCTGTCTTGGGGAAAGAAATCCAACCGAAGACCGATTTGATCTTCCTCCCAAATATGTAGGGCTACACACAACCCATATCCAACCCGATCCAACCCACCAACCCGATCCAACCCACATAAACCCAACCCAACCCATCCTAGTTCGGGTCGGATATGGGTTACAATTTGTAACCCATACTATATATGGGTCGGGTGTGTTATTTTGTTCAACCCAACCCTATTTTAACCCAACCCAACCCTATATTAAAAACCTAATTTAATATCAATACACTTAAAATTAGAATAGTCTAATCCTTGAATAATGTTTATGTATTCTACAATAAATATACGAAAAAGCATATTTTATGTCAACCCAAACAAAATAGAATTTGGAAAAGATATTCCAAAGGGCATTTTAATGTATTTTAAAATGAAACACTTGTTCTACTATGTAGTGAACTAATTTCATATGATGTGTTTTACAATGAAATTTTAATAAAATATATGTTATAATGAATTAGTTAGTTTAAGTGCGTTTTGCTAGCTAAAATCTAATATATTATGTTGAACATTTTAATGTTATTTTTTGAAAATATTCCCTTATATTCTCATTTTTTATTAGATTCATGCAACCTAACCCAACCCTACTAAACCCGACCCAACCCATACTTTGACCCAACCCATATCCAACCTCATATAGGGTCGGATACGGGTTGAGCTACCTTAAACCCATACCTATGCGGGTTGGATGAAATATGTGGTCTGACCCGACCCGACCCATACTTTGACATGTGATGTTGTTCAATTATTAGAAAAACTAGAAGTATTAATGTACATCATTATAAAAGAATTATGCTGTAAAAGAAGATAAATATTCTTATCTTTTTTATTACTTTAGTAAAATAGGATTTTGGAAATGATATTTATGCAAATGTTTGGTAGTGAAATTTGTTATAATTGAAAAAAATTAGAAGTATTAAATGTACAGTTTTTAAAAAAAGAACAAAAAACTAGCATACCTTATTATTATCAACTTCAGTTAAGTCGATATCTTTCAATTTCGATAAATCCCATTATCTTATTCTTGGGATTTTGTCTTGAAGATCTTCTTTTTCATCAATTATTTGTGTTCTTTTACAGAACCAATACTGCAAGAAAAAGATAAACAGTTTTGTATTTTTGTAATAAACATAAATTTCAGTATATTTATATTTAGTGAAAATTATGAAAGCATACCAATAACACCATAGTACAACCCGGTGTACTTCTTGAATCAGCATGATACTTCTTGTCATTTTTTAAAACATTTTCACAAATTGCTTGTGGCCAAGAGATTGAGTTCATTTTTTTTAAATTTAACAATTTGCCAAAAAAAACCATTGCATATAGCTCTGATTGTCGGGAAAAAGGAAAGCTATGACAAGTAGTAATAACAACAGCTTCACTAAATCTTCATCTCCTTTTTCCTCTTCTATCATTGTATTCAATCTTTTTGTCACTGTTTTTTGGCTTATTATATCTTCTTCATTGAAATTAGCACTTAAAAAATCGGAGAAACGTTACATGGTAGAAGCTTTATTAGAAGCTGGAATAGGAAATAAGTCCTCTCCAGTAATGGCATTCCGAATATAAGATTAACTTCTTTGGGACTTATTTTGAACACGTGTCCTCCAAAATAATTAGTTGATGGTAATAGGCCCTTATAGTGAAATTCCCCTTAACTATAAGAATTCATAATATTAAAAGATATATGCTTTTATCTTTTCTAGTTGGAGTTAAAATCAATTGTACATCTTATGCAATAAATTTGAATCATCATAAAAACAAGAAAGATGTTTAGGATATACCAGTAAGTTTTTAATATAAATAGGACTTAACTTGTAATTATATCATTTAAAATAAAAGATAAATGTCTTTATCTTTTTTACATTAAAGGGTAAATGTGGCTAGAGAATACCAGGTTATACTAACTAAAAATTTAAAGAACAAAAAACATAAAATTCTATACAAAAGCTTTCAAAAAAGCCGATTATAATGAAAAATTAATTAGGGTTCATTATCTAGCAAAAACATTTACGGCAAAAATGAAAGAAAATTTACATCTTATGTTATTCATGAGTACAAATTGCAGTAGTAACCATATACAACTTAAGTGATTCATGAGTGAAAACATTTAACTACTTGTTGTGTAAGAACTTAAATGAACTTAAATCATATGCAGAAGTAACTATGAAGATTTGTCTAGGCTTTATCTTGTAATTGAATCATGTATGTGAAAAGTTAAATGCTTTTATCATAATAACTTCAAATCATAAGAAAAACAAAAAATACGTTTAACATGTATTAGTAATTATCAAATATTACTAAGGTTTAATATGTAATAAATTCATTCAGATCAAAAGATAAACGCCTTTATCTTTTTAAGCTGTTAAACAAAATGACAATTACCACTGAATATATACGTATGATTAATCAAACAGTTTCAGATTACATTAAATCATCACAAAACAACAAACACCTTACTTGCATTACAAAAACTATCATATACATCAATAATTAAGTAGGGTTTATCATGAACCTAAAACATTTGCATGAAAGTAAGGTTTCAGATCGAAAGTAGGGTTTCAGATCAAAAAGAAAACTTACTTGTTGAGTAATTGATTAATCGAAGTCGTGGTTTTCGTGAAGACGGTGAAAATCGTTTGTTGATAGATTTTCTGCTTGAGATCTAATTCGTGTAGATGGAAATATTTGTAGCTAGTTTAGAAAATGATTAAAAGTAGGGTTTCAGATGATTGAAAATGATCAGAGACCGGGAAGCCCTAGTTTTTAATTTCGGTTAGAATCGTGAAAAACAGAAGAAAACAATTGAATGAAATGGGTGGAAGGAGGAGATGAAACGAAGGAATGGGCGAGTACACATGAAGCGATGTCACGTGTTTAAAATTTTGTTCTGGAAAATAATTTCTTTGATGCCGTGTCCTGGTAACTTATTGTTGAATGAAAAAAGGCCCTTATGGCAAAATTTCCCTTAATTAAATTCCAGTATAATAGACTCAATAGTTAAAACCATAAAGGTTCGTAGTGGTTATTGAATGAAGTAGTTCCGGATAACGCTGATAACTGATCCCGGTCTCTTCGAAATAAATTGTAAATGTCCAAGTTGTTTTATATAAACAATTTATATTCGGGTGTCAACATTCACATATGGGAATTTATTACATATGCTTATTTTTAATAAAACGTATCAACATTTTATTCCAACATCTCAATTCGTTTAGCAACTTAATGACACATGCAAGAATACTTGAAATAAATATTCAAGAGCAATAAAGCCAAACATATATCGTTAACTTAATTTAACGATAAATAATTAATAACTAATTCACAATTAGGATTTCATCAACTTAAATTAAACTGCATCTACTTATATTTTTAATCCAAATTAATGATAAATTAGCTTCAAATACAGTATCAGGAAGTACAGCTTGCGGAACTTCAATATCCACAGGCTTATTAGCTAAATGGCAATTGGCGCATACAATTCGCCCGGTTGCTTCTCGTGGATTTTCATAACTTTTCTGCGCAAAAATGGGATACGCATTTGAAATAGATGGGTTTCTTGGTATTGCCACTTTAAAAATAGATGGAAAAAAATTGCGTCCAATAGGATTTGAACCTATACCAAAGGTTTAGAAGACCTCTGTCCTATCCATTAGACAATGGACGCTTTTCATTCCTATTTCATTCTTTCGCATTCTCCCTTTATCTTTTTTTTTGAGAAAAATAAATGAAATTTTTTTTAGGAATCTAAATTTCACTATTCTCATTATGAACTGACAGGAGCTGGTATTTTTACAAGAAATCTATAAAACGATTTATTTTTAGTTAATTAAAAATTAAACAATCTATTTAATAACTAATTTATTAATTAACAAAAGATTTAAGTCAAATAAGAATATAATTAGTTACTCTTTTTAATTATATAATATAATTAAACTTTAAAATACGGAAAATCAATAACATTAATTTATAATACCTAGTAATAGGATCAAAATGTAAAAATCTTCACGTTGAATGGTTTTAAATGAATTGATAAAACAATGTTTAAATTTTAAAGATTATTAATATAAAAATAAATGTTAATTTGCTAAACAACGTTCGGCCCACACATCCACAACCCGGCCCAAAACTATCTACTTCCCCTCTCCAGTCCTCTCTTCTTTCCCAAAAAAACAAATGTTTCTCTCCTGGAACGAAATCGTGCACGCAAGTGCACACGTGCACCGTACACCACCCACGACCCATCGGCCATCAAACTTCACCGCCGACCAACTACGCGAATCGCGCTCGACCACCTCACCACGTTCCACCCTTAGGAACGTCGCCAAAGACACACATTCAAATTTCGAATTGCTGCCCCAAACACAAGCAAAGACCGAGCCTTCCATCACCACTCCATGCCACCACAGCCCATCGTTCACCACCGGAAATCACCTAGAGACGCGTCACCATCCCCTCCATCGATCCTCCCCGGACCGCACGCTTAATCGCCCCTTTCGACGCCGCCATTTCCTCATCACCGAACCAACACAAAGACAGCCCTAAACCCTAAAACAACCTCGCCATACTTCACCACGCCATAGAAAAATTCCACACCATTTTTCCCACCTGTGCCAACCCCAAACGTTCCTCTACGCCGAATCCCATGACACGAAATCAAGCAAGACGACGTAATTTGATCAATCACCCAATTCCGGTCATCTACATAATTCTCACCCCACACACCACTAAAAATTCTCAAACCAAGCTTAAGAATCACGTTTTTCAAAGACGAACACATTCCTATAATCCATTTATCAAATTATGATGCTTGAAAATTCGACTTATTTGACAATCATACTGTAAAAGGAGATTTCTTCTCTCCATGCTTGATGGTTTTCAATCAGATCAAATTTAAAATATACTACACTCAAAAACATCCATCTTTTGTTTTGGAATCATGACTTAAAATAAATTAGATATGAAGATATTTAGTTTTTAACTTGGACGTTCAACTGTTTTAACCAAATTATATGAACAGACAGCTTTTATAGAAGATGTACAGTGCTTTACTTGAGCTTCAATTGAAACTGGCCATGTCTACGCACATCTACATACCCATATACACATAACAGACACATATAAACTTGGCATAGATAAAAGTGTCATCTGTATCACAGTTGTATACATATATATGTAATAACCAGTTAAAAGAACAGAGTGTTCTACTCATAGTTTTTTTTAAATACCGATGAACTGTTTTGCTTTATTTTTCTCCTCCTCTGTTTTCTTTCAATGCAGTTCCTTGTTGTTTTGTTTACTCTTTTTTTTTCTTGTATGTGAACAATGAACAAGGTGATAAACTCGGCCATATGCATATATAGGGATGAAGTGTACAGTAGAAGGCTAGGGTGGCAGAGGCATTTGTGTACAGGCTTTTCACTATTCATTTGATTTTTATTTTAAAATTTTCTTTTATCTTAATTTGATTTATTATGAGAGATTTAATTTTATATGACTTGATTTAATGTTTGAGTGATTTGATTTATTTTGTGCTTGAATTGATATGTATTTATCACAATGTTCCCTTGTATGCAAACATACATCATATATATGTATGTATGTATGTATAGATGTCCTATGACTTAGACCATAAGCACATGTTTTTGTTTACTAACATATATATATATATATATATATATATATATATATATATATAACATGCCTAAGTATAAAGCACCAGACAAGTATCTAATTCCTTATTTATATATACTTATTTTATTTAATATCATAAGTTTTGCATGTATATATCTATATATAATTCCATACACACTATTCTTTAAGCATATGTACATACACATACACTTACATTTATTTTGTCATCATATATATATACACACACACACACACACATTTATACAAATTTTCATATACATTACTTCATATGGGCATATAGACACACACACACACACACATATATATATATAAATATACTTAAACATCATAAAGCTTTATATATATGGATATTCTATCTTAAATTCTAGATGATGGAGTTTATATACATATATTAATAAAAATTATCTTACCCAGAATTTATATTTTAAAATTAAACATAGTTTCAATCAATATATAGATTCAGATATTTTAAATATCGGAAAACTCATCTATTCGACTTATAAAAATCAATTCAAATAATTAAAATTAATTAATTACCCCAATAACAAGTGTCAAAAATCCAGGTCGTTACATGTAATCCGAGATATGTATCTTATGTATTATTAGCGAGCATATACGGCTAATATAGCGTGAAAGCGAGCTCCAAATGCGAAGCATACGCCATCCGCACCTACTAAACACTCAACAACAAATGAGAAACATGTATCTATGGAAAGTAATATCAATATACGACATATACCAATATAACAACTATATATGCCAATATAGAAAATGCAATCGAAAGCAACAAATTCAACCATCGAACAACTATCATCTAACTAACATCCACCAAACCAATATCTATCCAATCAATCCATAACCAAATCAAGATACATTCATTTCTCATTGGTTTTCAATTTAATCACATTTGATTCATTAACATTGGATTTTACTTACATTCATTTATTCATATTCAATTAGTTTACATTCACTAATTTAAATTCAAGTTAGCTCACTTCCAAATTAAATCAAATTCAATTCTATTTAGATTCACTTACTACCAATTTGAATTCTATTATTTAGATTTCAATTTCATATGAATTTCTATACAACCAGCTAACATCCATCTAACAACCAATGCATAACCAACGTAACCAAATTTATTTAATTTAAATTCAAACATTCATATTTACTTCGTTTACATTCAATTTGGTTCAACACTTTTAATTTCAATTAGTTTAATATCTAATTGACTTCCATTCAATTATTCAATTCCCAATTTCATTAACTTTTAATGAATTAACACTATTGTCCATTATTCCATATCAATTCATTTACATTCGATTAATTAACATTCAATCTGTACTTTATTTACTAATTTATTTCATTAGTTCAATTCAATTCATTTACTAATTCAATTGCTAATTCATTTTACAACTAAAGTTGAATTTCAGTTAACAATTCAAGTTCATAGTCATATTCATCACTTCACTTTATTAATTCATTGTTTATATCAATTTCAACTACATTCAACATCACTTAAGTTATGTTTCATTTCATTCTCACTTACATTCACTTTCACTATACAACTTAAGTTCACTTCTAATTTAATTCAAATTCTAATTTATTTAACTCATTTCATTAGCTCATTTCTTTTTCTTTACTTGAGTTACATTTCATTTTCAAAGGTCATTTTATTCAACTTTTGCTCGTCAAATTTCATATCACTATTCAAATTCAGATTTTCATTTCTTAACATTCCATAATTAGCAAATCTAAATTTTTGTTTCCAACTTATTATTACAAAATCCATGAGTTATACTTATTCACTTCAACTTTCATGAATATTTATATATGTTCGCTTTCATTCTCATTTTATAATTTCAATTCATGGTTATACAATTACTTTACAACTTTAGTGTATATTCACTTTTATTTGATTCATCAATATACTTAATTCAATTCACTAATCTCTAATTTATTTAAATTTACCGAAGTTAAATTCTAAATTCATATTCCCATTTTAAAATTTTCCAAGTACAAGTTCAAAACTCTTGTTTCTAACTTGTTATTACTAAATATATAAGTTATACAATTTAGTTATTTAAACTTTCAAATTCATATTATATAATCATTTACCTCTTAAGTTTAATTTCCATTTCAATAACTTATCTAATCTAGTTCAAATCAAATTCAATTTATTTAACTTCCCTTTAGTTAAATTTCAAATCATATATGTTATTATGCTAACTCAAATTTTTTAACTTTACTAAAGTTAAATTTTTATTTCATATTATAAGTCCAAAACTCATTTCACTTATATTTATCAATTACAAACTTGGATTTTAAATTCAAATTTGTTTATCCCAACAAAACTTCAATTTCAATTTACTATTGGTAGCAAATCCATCACCTAAAAACTCGAAAATGATACTGATGATGCTGCAGTCATCACCCTTATTATTTTCCAGCAACGTTAGTGAATGTAACGACCTGGTATTTTCAACCATTCGCATCCACACATGTCAGACTTGAATTGCTCAAAATATCATATTGTTAATTTATATTTGGCAAAAACTCAGCATATACAGTAAATAAATCAACCACAGAATCACAGACACAGAGTATTACAATAATAAGCAGCGGAAATAGATAAATAGTAGTTCATGAAGCTACTATATAAAACAATAGAGTTTAAAATAAAATACACAGAATATCTCGAATACAATGGAGTCTCGAATACAAACTGATGACAAGTCTGAACAAATCAAATGGATAGCTGAAAGTTGAATAGATATAGATGGATCTCCAAGCAAAGCTCCAAACTCCAAAGGTGAGTCTCAAATGCTGTGACACTCAGTCTGACCCGAGCGTAAAGCAAAAACACAAAACACTCGAGTCAGGATTAACATTCTTATATCAATAAATTCAACTCAAGTTAAATGTCAACTAAAATACAAGTAACTTAAAGGATAGTTGGGATTTCCATCCTCTAAGGATCCGTGGAACTATCTACTATGTAGTAATATACGCTATTATAATATGTCTATAGTAAAGTAAAAATATTAAAATAGCGTTAAGGAGTTACCCATATCCCCCTTAACACATTTTATATATTCCCATAGTCTATACAGTACCGTACGCTCCTCCGAGAGGTTTACACAGAGGGCACTCCATAGGTATGGTATAAAACAAACTCGTAGAAGGCACGCTAGGGCATGTGAACACGACACATGAGGAAATGCCAGGGTAGATATACCGTTTGCGGATCCGTACTGGTGGTAACGCATAGCAGTTACTACCGCCCACCTCGGACACATTCCCATAATCAAAATCAAAGGGTGGCCACCAAAACAATCACAAAAGCAATAGAATGGTATCGAAGAAATGTGCCCGATAGGAGGAATGACCTCACTTGGCCCGACATGGCTCCTGATTTTAGTCACATCTAAGCTGACCCACGGGAGTCAGGGTCACGTCATACCATATAGAATCGTTGCCAAACCATCCTACTTCATTTCTGGAATCTCCACCACGTACACAGTTGTTAAAGTGGTTTTCGGTATTGGCAGAGAGTATGACAATATCTGATCCCGGTCTCTTTAACAACCAAACGTTATTATAACAACGTGGTTATTTCATTTCAAATCATATTTCAAAACCAAACTATCATATCTATTTCAAACCCATATCAATACGATATCATTATTCACTTAAAACAATATTCATTTCCAAAATCATAACACTTTCCAAAATTATAACACTTCTGAAGTTATAACATTTTTTTTGAAATTATAACACTTAGGAAATCATAACACTTGGAAATCATAACACTTTCCAAAATTATAACACTTCTGAATTTATAACATTTTATTGAAACCATAACACTTAGGAAATCATAACACTTGGAAATCATAACACTTTGAAATCATAATACTTTGAAATCATAATACTTTCCACTCAAAAGTTTAAATATAGAAAATAGTATATGTAATAAAATAGATTATAAAATAAATTAGTTTATATAATAAAATAGTTGTATATTAAAATAGTTATAAATTAAAATAATTAGTATATTAAAATAGTTTATATTAAAAAAAAATCGTAAAGTAAAATATCTTTATATATATTAAAATACTTTATATAAAATAAAAATAGTTTCCTCAAATTTCACAAATCGATTCAGATCAATTCGAATTCCAAATTCAATTTAATTTGATCCCAATTCACTAATTTCAATTCAGTTCAAAACCATTTAAAATTTATATCGATTTCAAATACATATATATATACTACAATTTAAACCATTTCAATTTCAATAGATTTCAAAGCTTAAATTCATTTGTATTTCAAATCCAACTTTACCATTTATTTAATATTGAAAATTCACTTAGTCAATCCAATATCATTTAAATAAAACCTTAAAATATAATTTATGTAAACTAAATATTCCCTTAAATTTATTTACTTGAAATATTCATTTAATCGCTTTAAATCAAAATCAAGTTATAAATCATATCTTTAAAATCTCAAATTTAATAAGTTTCAAATCGGTTTTATTTAGAAAAATTCAAATAAAATTCAAATTAATTTCTATTTCTCTTTCCAACTTAACTTATTAAAATTATTATAAAATATATATTAAAGATATAATATCTTAAAATAAATATTATTAACACCACATATATTTCTTTTCAAAACCTTGGAAATAATTTTCAATATATATATATATATAGACCAATGGTGTCTATATATAATTTTCTATCCTATGGTCAAGTGATACGGATATTTATCATTTCAGTCCGCAATTTAAATATCTACGGGTATATATCTTTTCAACCCGCAATCCCAAATTCAATTAAATGAAAATCGCTTGGGTTTATCATTTCAACCCATAACGATTTTCTCCTATTCTACAAGATCGTTCGGGTATGTATCATTTCAACCCATAGGGAATTCTATACTAACAGGGAACTTGCAGAGTGAGAACAGTTATGATAATAATATAACATATCAACAACAGAGATATATCATCAGTGATAAATAAAACAAAATATAAACAACGAGATATGGTGTCATATCCCACTGGTGAACAATTATAGATAATAGCATATCATATATAACAATTAAATAATTAACAGTTCAAATTAGCAGCATATTTCAATTGTCATTTCAGTTGAAATCAAATTTAATAAATATAAGAACGTTAATCGTGAGTGATTGCTCACCTTTCGAGGCTAGAAAGGTTCATCAAATGAAATGAGTTACGGATCCAAGCATGAATTGCGAAGCAAAGCACCATAGACACGATTTCGACGAACAAGGCTGATAAAAAGAATCGATGGGAATAAATCAAATTAGCTCGAAGCAAATGGAATATATATATATATATAAACTGTTATTATTATAATTAATATTTTTCTTAAAACCAAGATTCAATTTAAATTACGTATTTAGAATGACATATATATATATATATCATATGTAACGTATATATAACCAAAACAACTACTAATGTATATACAACAGCTTATATATATATATAATAATAAACTTTTATAAATTTTTATATTAAGAACTCAACATGCAGAAACTAATAAAACTAAAACCTGATATACAATAATGCCATATATAACATACCCTTTTTAACTGTATGAACTTTATTCTTTAAAAAAATTATAACATTATATACTTTGTATATATCTATGTGATAACAACTTTATATAAAATCTTATACAACTTATACACTGAAACAGTTAATATATACGAAAGTTTATAGCTGTATAAACATATATTTTTATATAGCTATTAAAACTTGTACAGTTTAATATGGTCTATTTATAACCAGACTTCATAATATAACCTATGTAGTAACAATATAACTTATATATAGTAGACTATAACGACAATTAGGTGCAGATTATATTTATAGACATATATATGTACAAATCAGACTATGAACACAATATGCAAAATATATTAAACCAAATATATATAGAACGGTAACTTATATATATATAATAGACTTATAGAAAATATAATAAAACACATATATTTTAAGACCAAAACACGTATATATATTACATTTTAAACAATAAAAATCAACATTCCTGAAACCAATAGTCCCTTAATTGTATATATATATATATAATTATATAAACACCCTGTCCTATACGACCTATACAAATTATATATATATAGCTAACGTAATGATATAGCCTGCGTTACTTTACATATAACAACACATATAAAAAAATTTCAAAATTCTGTATATATATTTTATATAAATCTTAATGTCAATCCATCTCTTGTATACCAACACAAATATATCTATACTTAAACAGATCATATATATATATATATATAAATTTATATAACTTATATATACGGCCTGTAGATATATGTATATACAATATATAATAGCAACACAAGCTTAGGCTGAAGTACGAACTAAGGTAGTAGGTTCAGCATATATACGACCATGTGCGAACTATATTCATTATATATTAATATATGTATATATTCTCAGTAAAATAACAAGTTTTAAAACTATACATACACATCATATAGGAAGAGCTAAACAAAAGAAGAGGCAGGATCGGTTGAGGCGGTAGTGCAGGGCATGGAGATGGGTTTGATGATTGGTTTCGGTGGTGGGATGCCGGACGGTGGAGGACTGAGTTGTGGCGGCGGCTAAAGGTCAGGGAGGAGAGGGTGGTGATCGGTAGGGTGGTAGCAGTTTGATGCGTGGGTAGGAGAAAGGAGAATGGATGGTGGAAAGGTGAAGGCGGCCATGGTGGCTGACGTGATGGGTTGGAGATGGAGGGCACACGGTGGAGGAATGGGTTTCAAGGGGGAGCACAAGCTACATGCGAAGTTATATGTCACTTTCTTTTTTTTATATAGAGGAGAAGGTGGCTTGGCAGTGAAAAAATGAAGAAAGAAGCAATGGGTTTTCTGGGTGAAGAATATGAGCAGGAGCTGTTAAAGCAAATATAAAGCATACTTAAAAGTCTCTGGAATAATTCATTATTTAATATATCATTTTCTTTAAATACGAGCAAAGGAAAGGTTGAACTTTGCTTCGGGAAAATAAAGAGACAGGCTGGCTTGCAATTAAGTTAGTGGGCAAGCAAGCAGGATCCCAATGTAAATTTATATTTTAAACCGGCATAAATGAACGTACACAATAAAACAAACTGAATACAGGGGATAATAAAAGTAATGACCGTTAGAATTCGACCGTTGGCAAATTTGAATGGACAAAGGAAACGAAAGGCACAACGGGTCCTGATATGGTTATCTGTTTTATAGATTCCGACGTGCACTGGACATCAAAATTTGACAATTGAATATACTGCGGAGATCAGCACGACGAGACGATCAGAATGGTACAAAGATATCAGCGATATGATTATTCTATCAAAAGTCAATATTCGTTGACAAACCACTGCTAATTCACTGAAAATAAGATAAACGGAGGAGTATCAGTTCAAATTTTACGAAACGAAATATAACGTATCACTCAGAAAATGGTTTACAAATTTATTGTATAAAAATATTCATGTTTTGAAAATATTTTATTTCATCTAATATTAACCGATTTAAATTTAAATAAAATTACACTATAAAATAAACTTGCATATTATTTGATGAAAATTTACCATTTGGTATGTTTAATTAGACGTATTACAAATATTAAATTTTTATTTCTAAATTCAATTATAAAATTTTAAGCAAAATTTCAGTTAATTACGTTATAAAAAATATTAAAATTCATGGGTTGTTACAGTGAATTTAGTGCTTTATATTCTTTTAAAATCCCTTTTTATTTACAAATCACATTTATAAATCTTTTACTTATATAATCTCACTACTTTACTTCACTTATATAAGATTCATTTCCAAATTTATTTATCTTATTGTCTAGATTTTAATAATATAACATCTTCAAACTTTGAAAAACGCTGTCAAAATCAACAGGATTCAAATTCTCAATTTTTTAGTTTAAATCCATTTTATTTATAACTCATATATATAAATATACTCATGTAATTTCATTTCTTATATACAAGATTATTTCACAATTGTAAATCATATTAATTATAATTCCATATTTTATAATTCATTTGCTTATATAATTTATTCTTCTACAATTGTTGTTTTTATTTGGATTATTCAAACAGCTTTTATTAACTTATATATATTTACATTTTCAAACAACCAAAAAATAAATTTATACACACTTTAATAATTCTTGAAAAATTATTCCTTTATATATAAAATATATCGAGGTAAAATTATTTCATTTACCCAATTTAAAAACAATATTATGTCGACTTGCCTCGTTTAAGTGTTTAGAAATCCCTATCGACCACATGGTGTCCCATATATCGACCAGAATTCTTAAAAACTCAATGGATAAGTAAACACAATGTAAAACATTTTTATATCACTAACAAATATGCGCTCATATATATAATATACCCAAACTCAATCTAGGGTACTACTGACCCTATCTATACTGAGTACACATCAAAGACTAGGAATATACTAAACCTAAGCTCTGATACCATGTGTAATGACCCATAAATCTGTACCCTTTGAATCGACAATAAACCACACATGTCCGATCCAAAAAGCACAGAATGACGGAAAGTCAAGAGAAAAAAAAGAAGAGAGAAGAAGAGAAGAGAATAAAGAAAGAAGAAGAAAACAAACAGAATAATACAGAATCTCACATCGCAGTGGAATAACTTATAATATAGATGAATAATCTTTACAAAAGAGAAACTGAAATATACATACATCAATCTAAGTACACCAATCAATCACTAATCATCAGCTTGGACAGTTATAATAACCTGTCCTTACAATTGCAGATAATATAAACAATATTGCAGCGAAAAGTAAACATATATGGGAATACGATCAAAAGACTTCCAGCTCTCCTGTTGAAGCTTCAAAGCACCTACTCTAAACCGGAAAATATACTCGGTCTAACCCGATCATTGAAAGGGGAGAACGCCCGGATCAGCCTGGTAAACCAGCGTGAGAAAAACACACTCAACTGAACTTATTTTAAATTTATCAAAGCGTTCTTTATCAAAACAAAGGTATCTCGTAAGACACGCCCATACATAAACATGGACATGTTTTTACCTTAGGATAACCAAAACATTTCATATCAAATTCTCTTATATTATCATAGTGTCTATTGCACAAATAATATTAAAATAGCCGAAATTGTTACCATTATTAAATTCCAGCATACTAGGCTCTACAAACAAAATGGCAGGTACGTAGTGGAGAATGGATTCCATACAAATGACCAAGTGAAAGTACTACCTTTCAATAGGACATCTCTGGAAGAATGTACCGAGGATCCATCACAAAGATCCTCTACCAACATAAGACCGGCCTATCTCTATAACTAGATAGTGCCGAATATGTCATCCCCCAGTCATTACCGACCTTTCCAAAGGCCCTCATAGCATACATGCACAATAATTTACATCCCAAACGTCATAGCAGGAAGAAATATATCTAGAAGGGGATGATCATATCCTAATTGGGAATGACTCACTTAGCCCTGCTGCATCTAACCCTGTTTCGGTCATTTCCGATTGATGAGGCCTGAGGTAACGATTACCTTTCACATATCACATATCACATATCACATCATCTTTGAATGCCATATTGCCATTTCGTTGACTACTAATTGCCTTCCACAAAAATACAACCCTTGAGCTCATATGTCTCAAGGAGGATGTTAAGCTAAGAGAAGTTTCCTTCTCCGCCACTACTGATGTATGTTTGTAAAAACCAATGTACGTAATCTCAGAAAATGCACTGTCAGACATCCATCCATACAAGTTGTCCAGGAATAGGACAAACCGAAGGTATCTTCCTACCACATCTCGTCGGGAAATCCCTAGGATTAGTAGCGAATAGTCCTTGCATTGAATATTTCATAATGAAGAGACTACTGCTACTATATGTATATTGGGATTTTAACCCCAAATGATCAACAAGCAGTCCTTCACTGTGAAAATCCTAAATATCAATATCGTCAACAACCTGCACAATCGAACGCATATACGTTGGTCCGAAGTAGTTCTCGAAATAAACCCGACCCCGGTCTCTCCGCACCAATATCGAAAAGTGGCTCTTAACCTCATACAGAAACTAAGTCTGTAGACTTATCACGGTTCCAACTTTCAACTTGCTATTCTTCAGCCAAGAAGGAAGCTCGATAGATTGGAGTAATACTCCGCACTACATGAATCAACATCCTCAACACAAATAATAATCAAGCCTACACAATTGGCCACATGCTAAGAGCACGACTAATCAATTTCCACATCAAGTCAAGGAGCCGAAACTTTGCCAATAGGCATAATCTAGTACTAAAGCAATTATTAGGCTTTTTTATAATTCTTATAAACCAAATCACTTTAAATTATATATATACTCCAAAATATCTATAAAGAGATACATACTCACAAACTTCATAAATATTCAATAATTGGAAAAAATTTCCATATACTTATCGCAAAGGAATAAGCATATTCATAAATCATTTTATTTTCAACACTTAGAAAATACTCAATTTAAATATATTACTACTACACATTTATTTTAAAGGATTATTCACCGTCCAAAATCGTGAATGTAAACCTTTATAAAAATTCAATTGAAAGGATTATTCACTGTTCAAAATTGTGAATGTAAAACATTCTCATAACTACATTCTTAACCTTACACAATTTATTGTTATCAAATACCTTATAATCAAATCGTGAAAATGAATTCACAAGGTATTTTTACTTCAAGTTTCATATCAAATAAATCCAATCAATCAATGATAATAAATGAACATTATCATTCCTTGATAAATATTTATAAATAGGCATTTAATTATCTGACCTAAATTTAATATCAGGTTTCAACTAATTTCTCACTTATCACTTACTTTTATGAAACATCTTATAGTCAAACTGTGCAATTCTAATCACAAGATGTTCATGTATTCAAATTTTATTAATCTTGATTTCATAAATATTTATAAAACTATATTTACAAAAATTCAATTACTTAACTTATAAAAAATGCTACTTTTATACATCATTTATACAAAATCAACTTAAAAAATCTAATTTACAAATATTTCATAAAAACTATAAATTTAAAATAAATAAAAACCATACATTCCATTTTAATTTTAAAAAACTCCTTTTCATAATTCATAAATAATTATAAGCACAAATATTTCGAAATCATAAAATTTACTTCTAAACCGAATCACTTTTACAGCATTTCAAAATACCGAAAATATGGCCAAATGCTGCTAAAGCACTAAATAAGGGGATTCACATCAATCATATCAATCATGGCATCCAAACATCATATATCATATGATAACAGCATATATAACAATATCTGTAATAAAAATCAACACTGGCGAGGACCAGTTGGATCCCTCCAACCTGTCACCTGTAACAAATATACATAAAAGAAAATATGTACAATGTCTACCTCGAGGCAGACGCGCGTACAAAGGGTCATCCGCTCATACACGGGAACATATAGGGTCTCATCCGCTGAAATATGCGGGAATATATCCAAACCAACTAATATATATAAAGTATATCATATACCATCCAAATAATCATCAATCATCATAAATAGATTTACTCTCACATATATAAAAATATAAGCGAGACAGAGAGAGTGAGTTGTACTCACTTTGGTTCCAATAGACGTTGCAGCGTTTTATTTCGAATAACATTAAACCGATGTTTAATTTTACCCCAAATTCTTTGCAGCTCCAAAGTCGTCCAATCAAGCTCTATCGCGTAGTGTTCGCGACTACAAACCCAACGCAATTCATTTCGTCCAATTTTGACCTCGTATGAAGAAGTTATTGCAATTATAAGATTACACGAATTTTTAATTATAATAAATTTACAACTTTTTTTATATTTAACCTACAAACGATCTAGGCCACACGATCCATCACCTACAGATCAGAGCCACACCCTACTTTCTTCTTCACCATCGCATTTCACGTTACAGCCGAACCCAAACATCGTGCGCTACCCTTCGATGCCGCTCCCACCTCGTCACGCCGGAGGTTGATCGACTATTGCCATTCGAACGCTCTAGCTCCACCGCACTCACGGCCAGAGGCACGACGAGCTCGGCTGCCGCATGCCCTCGAAAATCATGCATGACCGCCGGCCATACACGAGCCAATTTCTCCTCGATCGTCGCGCCGTTTTAGATCATAGCCGTTGATCTCGAAGATCTAGACGAGCTTGACATTTTTGCAGTTGGAAGTTTCGGCTAATTGTTTACGGATTGGAAGAGATCGAGGTGAGAAAGAGACGAATTTCTGGCCATCGAATTTAATGGTGGCGACTAGGGTTAGGGTTGGCTAAGGTTTTGCAAATGAATGTGGGCTTGAGGTCATTTTATATAAAATTTTCGTGCACTATTCATCTGCAAAATTTTCGAACTCCAAACGAAGCGTGCCGCCTGGCGTTTATAATGTTATACCCCTATTCCGAGCACAATGGAATATATATCAGGTGCCAATTCCTTCGTGTTTGGAAGATAAGTTTTCGAATCAAATTATTTTATTTAAATTTACTTAAATAAATTTCTATGCGTTTTAGCTTCGCACGACCAAACCGTAAGTCCGATTGACACGAAATTTGAAATCATATAATAACTCACTATTATGGATCCAACAAACCGGTTTCGTCAAAATCCGAGACAGTATCAAAAATGACTATTTTTACACGTTAATTAAATAATAAAATTTCCAATTTCTATAAATTAACTTTTAATTCAATTTTAAAAGTTCCTTAACATCATTCTAATTCAAATAGAATTTAAATCAACTTTATAAATCATTTTCATTCACATTAAATTCAAAATCCAATTATTTCTACAATTTCAAATATTAAATTAAACAATTTAATTATCCAAATAAATCATTATATTTGAAATATACGTTATTCAACTTATAAAATTAACTTATGAATATTTAAAATCAATTAAATATTCCAATTTCAAATGACTGAAATTCTGGGTCATTACAATGGCGGCTAGTTCTAAGTTATGAGTAGAATATCTAATCTTATTAGGCCTTAGTTGCCTTGATGCATACGCTACTACTTTCCCCTTCTACATTAACACTACACCCAATCCAAAACCACGAGCATTTGTATAAACCTCAAGGTCCTAGTTACCTTCTGGAACAAGAAGCATCGGCACATTAGTGAGTAATTCCTTCAACTTTTGATATGCTTCCTCACACTTATTCATCCACTAAAACTTAACTCCTTTCTTAGCAAGGTTAGTGAGAGGCTACACGATCTTTGAAAAAAATGAATCACCGATAATAACCAGCCAATCCCAAGGAACTTTGAACCTCTATAACCGTCTCATGCTGCTTCCAATTTTGAATATCTTCTACTTTAGATGGGTATACAAAAATACCAGCTTCCGTGATAACATGACCTATTAAATTAACTTGTCTCTACTACAAGTGACATTTAGAGAATTAGGCTTTTAGCTTATTCTATCTCAAAGTCTCCAATACTATCTAAGATGCTTTTCATGTTCTACCTCAGATTTAGAATAGACTAGAATGTCATCAATGAAAAATAAAACGAACCTATCCAGGTTATCTCTAAAAACTCTATTCATCGAATTAACAAAATATTTCGGAGCATTTGTTAATCCAACCAGCATTTCTAGCCATTCACAGGACCATATCTAGTCCTGAATGTTGTTAATGGGATGCTATCTTCAGCAATTCTAAGCTGAAGGATCTGGTGCTTAAGTCAAGTTGTGAAAAGACTTTAGCTCCACTCAGCTGATCGAACATGTCATCGATCCTGGGAAGGGGATACTTGTTCTTAAAGTCAGCTCATTCAGCTTTATATAATCAATGCATAGCCTGAGGGTTCCATCTGCCTTCTTCACAAATACAACTGAGATGCCCTAGGGAAAACTGCTCGACCTAATAAAATGCTTAGACTCTAACTCTGTCAATTACTCCTTAAGCTCCTCATTCTCCTTTGCGGACATTCTTGTCAGAGGTTGACTCAAGGGTTGAGCTCCGAGAATTAAATCAATTCAGAGGAAGATTAGATATAAGTTCAAAGGTACTGGGATAATCTCTAACAACTAGGATACAAGTAATCTCATCTTCATCTCAGGCTTCCAAAGCATAAAGAGATCAATTCGAATATCTACTAATATTCCCAAGCTACACTTACTCGCTCCATAGAATCTGGATGGCTGAGGTTAACAATCCTCTCAAGGCATAAAAGATGTGCGTCATATCAATCCAACCATCCCAAGGATGATCCCAAATCCCATATATCCAAACACATATAAATCATAGTAGAATGTCAAGTCACCTAATACTAATTCAACATTCTTGCACATCATTCCAAGGGTTGCATATCCTCCAATAGAATTCGCAATCCTTAAAGATATGACTAGCACAGAACATTTAGATTAAATTTATCAACCAATTCCTTTGAAAGGAATGAATGAGACGCACTTGTATCGAATAAAATTATAATAGGAAAATCTCTAAATAAGATCGTACCTTCCAGAGCTAGTGGAACCTTTCCTTTACTTTGAGATGGATTACTAAAAGACTCAAGGGTGTTTAGCTTACCAACTTTCTTCAGATATGAATTTGTAGGATGTCCAATCCCTCTACAAATCTTACATGAGTTGAGATGAAACACCATGTGGCTTAGAGCATTTATCAGTGTAGTGACCTCTCTCTCTCCACAATTCTAATATGATCCTTGAATCGAGCCTTGTCTTCAGTTATATTGCCCTTTGCCAACTTTTGCTTGGGGAACCTTTCCTTTTGTCTTCTAAATGGGAACTTTCACTTCTACCCAAGGCTGACTTTATTCTTGAACATGTCTTTGTCACTTTTTTATTCGTTTCTTCAAGTCTTAGTGCAAACTCAACTAACTTCTGAAAAGAAGCATCCAATTGAGTAAGAAGAGCTTTCCTCAAAACTTTATTCAATCCATACACGAACTTCTGGTTCTTCTTCATTGGTGTATTAATGAGATCAGAACCATACTTCGACAATGCATTAAATATGGTTATAGACTCAACAACAGGCATGCGACACTACTTCAAGTCTATAAATTTTCGAGCCATTGCTGCCTTCTCGGCTTTTGGGAGGAATTTATGCTCAGAATGGTTCATAAATTCAAACTATGTTTATCTTAGATTCATCTATTTCAGTGACCAATAGCTCATGTCAATCAAAAACTCTCTCTTGTAGCTGGCTCGATGCTATCTGGACCTTCTGCTAGTCTGTTAACATAAGACCTGTGAAAATACGCTCACGCATCTTCAACCAAGCCTGCACTCCAATCAATCCTTCTATGACCTTGAAGGTCTTCCCTCCAAGGTTAATATAATCGATGTATGGTATAGCAAAACCAAATCGAGGAGTGGGAGGATTAGGATTTGTGGAAGCAATAGACTACTGGATGCTCCTTACAAGCTCCATAAGCTGCTTTGTAGTCATGTAAATTTCCCCAGATCCACTAGACCGACCTGGGTCTACACGACTAGAGTGAGTACCATCCATCTCTCACTACTGCAAAGAAGTGAGATTCAAATTAAAATATAAAAAATAACACACACACACACACACATATATATATATATATATATATTAATCACACAAATAACAAATACGCACCCAGATGACTATACCAAAAAAATCACCATGTATACCTAAATAGTGTATATATATAGGTAATCTACCCAATACCCAAGGGATAGGGAATCCTAAATCCATCTAGGCCAATGTTTAAACCAAAAATGGCACAAACACCCTAGTAAAGTAAGTAGAGAAAAGAAGGTGAAGTAAATAAATGAAAAATGAGTAAGAAAGTGCACAAAGAGATTTATAGTGGTTCGACATACACTGGCCTACGTCCACTACAAGTTTTCCTTTATTATATTGTTGTTTATAGGCAGGAGTTCTTATGAATCAGTACGACTCCTTTAAGGGTCGGTATAACTCCGACAGAGATTACAAGAAATTAAAGAAAAGAGAGCAAGAGCCAAAATATTCTGAAAAAATGAGCCTACCCTATAGAGAGCCTAAAATCTTGCACAAAATATCTCTGAACCGTTCTCCTTGCTATGGACCAGTTCTCGACAAAAGTAGGATGCCACATCATCAACTTGGATGGATCAGTACAACTCCAAAGGTAGGGGTCAGTAATGACCCATAATATTACCAAATTGGCAGCCTTCAACTCTTTGCTTCGGCTCATCTTGTGGTTTGCTTCGTGATTCCATAGTTGTTTGCACCAATATTAGCTTGTTTCAGAGTCCAAATGACGTCATTATGGAAAAACAAAGTTTCTAATTCAGGAGATCATGGAGATCGATAGAGAATTGCATTGAATCGACAAAACAACACTAGAAATAGGCTTCTAGCATCGAGTTTGATATGTAGGCAGAAGACGGGCCTTCTGGGAGGAGCAAGTATGGATCGGTACCGACCCATGGTATGGGGTTGGTACCGACCCACCACTTTGGTGGGATTTCGGTTCTTCGATCTTGGTTTGGTTTGGCATTACCCTTGCGATCTTAGATGTACTTGGGTTTTGGGCTTCATGGCCATCTCTCCATGCATCTTGCCTTGATAACTTCGAAGTATGACTCATTGGGTTTGTCCGTATACTGTCTGGTCAAAAGGCGAGATAACACTTGCCCCCCAAAGTATGCCTTGAAAGTGGAAGATGTGTTTTACTCAAAAAAAAATGTTGTAGTCAATGTAACTCTAGTTATTGAACCTTTCGGTTATTTATCGATCGTGCTATTCCTAATCATCATGTTCCTTTGGACTCTTTTGTCAATTACGGGTCAATCTAGACCTGTTACAGTCTAAGGCTCTAGACTATGCTTAAGTGTAATCTATACATCATTCTCATTCTGCTTTCATTCAGAGTTATTACATCACATATTAGAATCATTCTGTGTTCATCCAGGATTTGTCAATTCTATTTTAATTACATGACATTCAAATCCTTTTATCAAAATCAAATCTGTTTTAAGTTTCGGTCCCTCTAGATCGTTTTATATTTAGTTTGACACATGAGCTCTCCAAATCGTTTATAGTTTAGTTTAACGTGGGATCTCTCTACATCGTTTAAGGTTTAAGTTAGGGAGATGATCTTTCTGGATCATTTTTCATTTGAGTTGAGTGGACGATCTCTTCGAAACGTTAATGAAATCCATGGTTGTTCAGGGCCGATAGTTACATCCGTGATCTTTCCAGATTGTTAATTAAGGTCATGGTCGCTTGGGACATGTGACCAAATCCATGGTCTCTTTGGACCGTTAATCAAATCGATGGCCATTCAGAGTCGATAATCAAATCCATGGACATTTGGGGACGATAATCCAATCCATGGCCATTCGGGGCCCTTGCTGAGCCCAACCCGCTCGCTCTCCAGTGAGGGGACTCAACGACAAGCAAGTCCATCCGCTAGTGCTCTGGCAAGGTGACTTAATTATTGTACTCCTGTCTTGTCTTTTCGGATGGGACTTAAAGCGATTCAAGTCCATGGTCTCTCCGAACCCTTGCTGAGCCCAATCCGCTAGCTCTCCGACGAGGGGACTCAATGACAAGCAAGGCCATCCGCTCATGCTCTGGTGAGGGGACTTTCTTCTTGCACTCTAATCCTATCTTTCCGAATGGGACTTAAAGTGATTTGTATCAGTCATCACGTTCAAGTGGGTTTTAGCAATCAATGATTTATTTAATGGAATCAAATTCAAATACTAAGAAACATAAAATCAAACATTACGATATTCGCCTCTCTGGACATTACAGCCTAGCATCTAGCTCAGAGTATGCCCAGGGACCATTCGAGATCTCATACAGGAGTAAGTGGCTAGACTGTGTTATTGTTATTGTATGACTATCCTTGACCTTGATCCAAGGCCATTTCCATTCACTATAGTTGATGGCTACTCTTGTTCAACCACCGCAGCTCGGCTTCTCAAATATTGTTGTAACCGGTTATCTCTGACATGTTCCTCGATCAGATCCCGCAGGTGCCTGCAATCATTTGTGTTATGCCCATCCAGCTCATGGAATATGCAATATTTTCCAGATGCCCTTTCATGCTCCGTGAGTTCTCTTCTCGTCGGCTTCTGATAGGGGATCTATCCCCTAGTATCTAGGTAAATCTACTTCAGTATCTCATTTAAATCTGTGCAAGAAAAGAATTTTGGTTCCCTTCTTTGCTGCTTCGATCCTTCAAAGCCATCATCCGTTTTTCGGTTTCCTTCTCCTTTGTTGGATCCTTCTCCGGGTGGTCCTCTGCCATCTATAACATTGATTTCTTCTTGATCAGCCTCAGCGTCCTCCTGACGCAAATATCTCTCAACCACATGATAAGATTTTATGAGATCCTTCTGAGGATCCCGTTCCAAAGCCACCATAGAATTCGTCTTCGTGGCTATCCCTGAAACTGCCGCCATCAAAACCATCGAAGGGTCTGGTTTATCAACTGCAGCTGTTGCCGCATTGAATCTTATTAGAAAACTAATAAGGGTCTCTTCGACCCTCTGCTTCATTCTTTCTAACGTCATTACATTCTTGAGTCATGAGATATGGACCCGGAACTGCTTCACAAATCTGATAACCAACTCGGCCCATGTGTTAATGAAACCATTCTCCATATGTCTAAATCATAATGCCACCAAACCTATTAAATATAAAGGAAAACACTGTCCCATAACCTCTTTGGACCTACCCAACACCTCCATGTGCCAGACATACCTCATAAAATGAACCGTTGGATCCGTCTTCCCGTCATACGTTTCTAATATAGGTAACTTGAAATCGGGTGGATTCCTAGCATACCGAATATTTGGAGTGAATGGACTCCTACACACATCTTTCAAGCTCTAGTTAGGAAATTCGTCCCTCATAGCCAGTCTCACCATCTCAGCTAGTCTGCCATCATCATTCATATGAACTCTCAAGTTAAATTCTCAGCCTGCCCCCCGACTCTACGAAGGAATTCTGGTACATATTTCTCCGGTCGTGCTTCTGCATTCTGATTCGCATTCATACGCTCTGTATCATCTCCATGACGCACATCGTTCCCTTCCCTCCTAAGCCAGGACGACCCATGCCACCGAACCTTTGGGGGTCGGTACCGACCCATGCTTGTAAGGCAGTACCGACCCATATGTTCGACTCGGGATTTGTCTCGGGTCATCTTACTCCACTTCCAGTTACCTGCATTCCAGCTTCTGGTCTTTGATTCTAATTTGCAGCGACTGTGGATGTTCCAATCTGTCCCATTCTCCTAAAGAAATTCTCCATCATCTCTTCCTGGCGGGCAATCATCCTTTCCTATAATCCATTCATGATGGTTTCCATCTCATCCCTGGTGATGTAGATTGATAGGGGATTAGCTCCTGATGAAATCTCTTGGCTACCCCTGGTTGATTTCCTCCAACTACAGTCCTTTTAGTTGATTGTTTAGCCATTCTGAATCTTCCCAAGTTTAAATCAGCGAGTTCAAGTAGCTTTCAATGAAAGCACAAAATTTTTGATCCAAAAATGGCACAAACACCCAAGAAAAGTAAGTTGAGAATAAAAAGTGGAGAAAATAAATGAAAAACGAGTAATAAAGTGCACATAGAGATTTATAGTGGTTCGTCGTACTTTGGCCTATGTCCACTTCAAGTTTTCCATTATTATATTATTGTTTATAGGCAGGAGTTCTTACGGGCCGATCTACTCCATTAGGGGTCGGTATAACTCTGATAGAGATTACAAGAAATTAAAGAAAAGAGAGAAAGAGCCAAAAGATCCTGAAAAATGAGCCATACCCCTCTATTTATAGCGGTATGGAGCCAAAAATCTCGCACAAAATATCTCCAAACTGTTCTTCTTGCTGTAGACCAGTTCTCCACAAAATTAGTATGCCACATCATTAGCTTGGATGGGTCAGTGCAACTCCAAGGGTAGGGGTCGGTACCGACCTATAATATTGCCAAATTGGCCGCCTTCAACTCTTCACTTCGGCTCGTCTTGTGGTTAGCTTCATGATTCCTTTGTTGTTTGCACCAATATTAGCTTGTTTCGGAGTCCAAATGACGTCATTATGGAAGAAATTTTTGCTGATTTAGGAGTTCGTGGAGATCGATAGAGAACTGCCTTGAATCGAAAAAACAACACTGGAAATAGGCTTCTAGCATCGAGTATGATATGTAGGCAGAAGATGGGCCCTTTGAGAGGAGCAAGTATAGATCGATACCGACCCATGATGTGGGGTCGATACCGACCCACCACTTTGGTGGGATTTCGGTTCTTCGGTCTTGGGTTGGTTTGGTATTTCTCTTGCGATCTTGGATGTACTTGGAATTTGGGCTTCACGACCATCTCTTCGGGCGTCTTGCCTTGGTAACTTCGAAATTTGACTCATCGGGTTCATTCGTATACTACTTGGTCAAAAAGCGGGATAACAGCCAATGACGCATATCCCTTTGTAACATGTATTGTTCTAATCCTGCTCTGATACCAAAATGAAACACCCTACCTCTATGCCCATACTATCCAAGAGTATCACTAGATAATGCTGTCAGATAATATAGAGAATGAGGCTATATGGGGTACACACGTGAATATTGATTTGGACTAACATTGGTAAATATCTTTAATCATAGGATACTTACCATAAATGTACACGACTCAGTACAAAGCAATAAACACATATGCCTCCAGGGCATAACAATACATAATCACAGAATATAATAAAATACACAGAGTCGGAACGCAGTAGATAAAAGTATAATATATCACATAATACAAAGTCCAGTAAGGCTACAAAATGTTAGTTTCTAGCCCACTGCATACCTACATCATCACAATACATCACAATATATACACATCGAGGCTACAAAAATACATAGGGAATGTATCATCCTGTATAACTACTTGCCTCCAGAAAGTCCCACTAAGCCATGAAATCGCTTCATACATGTACCTATAATTTCTTGGGCTGATCCGAGTATTATAAATAACATATGGGCCAGACTATGTCTATAATGATATAATAGTAAAAATGATAAACATAACTCAGGCATATGTCCATGGATATGTGTATAAGTCAATCGTCCAAGTAATTTATATAGTTAAGTAGTATATCATACATCCATCAATTCACCCATGATTATAATGACATATCAAAATAAATGTATCCCATATACATATAGTCCCAAATCCAGTGTGACGAGAATTGACTTTACAATAGACGTAAGGTCCCAAGTAAAGTAATATATCAATATCTAATACTTAGGTGAGGTGTATAAATAGTGTTTTCCCATCTATCACTCCACATAGAATCAAACGGGGGTCTGATGGCGATCTGCCTCCTTTAGGAGCACACAGGTTATCCACCAGGATCTGCTCCTATAGCCTTCTGTTACCTCCATGGTAATTATGATGAGATCCATCAGTGTACTCGTAAACACGAGAACTCAGTCATGACCTGGTTCTGACCTCTATGTTAACAGACTGTTGGCCTAGGTGACACAAGGGAGTATGAGTATCTCTCCCTAAAATAAGTGCCAAAGGTATCACGGATCTGGGGCACGACCCTAAGATTAGGCCGCTAAAATGGATACTAGCCTAATCTAGTCCTCTCCAAACCAATAAACATGAGTACATCATGATAGACAAACACATAATATCTACTTATATATAGGGATCCCACCTAATCGAAAACCAATGAGCTTGCTCAATACCATGAGCATCACCTCACATAAGTAAATCCATTATCCCTCTTCCTGTCACATGAGTGACATCTGCTCATAATGAATAAACCGAATAAATATCACAACGACGTCCCATACCACTGCATGATACTTAGTTGTTTATTCATTGCTTATAAACTGTACTCAATCACCACAATTTCTATATAACGAGTTTAAAGAATAATGTAACGACCCATATTCTACATATCGGAGGATTGTAGAATATTTATATTACTTTCATATAAGGTCGTATGATTCAAAAATTATAGGAAATGGCTATTAGGGATATTTCCCACATCTATGATTTTTGCTGGATTTCTATGTGACCATTTTGACCCTAAAAATATTCTATGGCCTATAACTTTTGATAGGAGCTGAATTGGGGTCTAAAACCACTTCCACTAGATCGGGATGATGATTTCTCTTTTTGTAGAGTGGTCATAACAAGAAAACGGATATACCGTTAGGGAGATATGGCCGTTTGAATTTTCATTATTTTAGATAGCTTAATGTGTAATTAGCAAGTTAATGGGTAGGCCTAAAGGCCATTTCGAGATTAGCATGGGGTTAGGGCTGATGCAACTCTCTTCCACCATTTAACACTTACCAAAAATAGAGAAACTCCCCCATTAACAATCTTATTAGCCAAAAAGTTACCCAAACCCTTACTTTAGTTAGCCAAAAAGTGTCATTAGGAAGAGATTAGCATCTTGGAGTGGAGGTTAGCTGTTGGATATCATCTTGGAGATGTTGTTCATACTTGAATTCTTGGAGCTTGGAGCTTGGATTGGATTACTTAGGAGATAGGTGTGTGGTTTTAAGCCTATACTCGCTAATTAGCCCATATTAGATGTTAAATGATGTTTTTATACGATTTTCAAACTCTATAACATATATAAATTTCAAGTAGTTTGTATAAGTTTTGTAAATTTGTGTTCATAGGGATACTATGTTTTTACGGATACTGCCCTTAGATTTAGGACTCATATTGAGTTATTTGATTGCATGCTTGTTAGTATATGTTATTTGTGATGATTGCTTGATTTTATGATGCTTGAATGTTTGAAAACGTCGGTCGAATAGTGATTTAGTTTTAGGAGGTGTCAAGGATCGATAATGATCCCCGACTTTTGTCCCAAATTTAGAGCGATCGATATTGGGTGACAAGGAAGGCCCCATAAGACTAAGTTCCAAGTTTCAAGTAGTTTGGAGTTCGTGTGCTCATGTTATGGTCATTTGAAGTATGGATCGATGGTGATTTTTGTGCTTATGGATAGGTGGACACTTGCTTTGACTTGCGAAAGATAAGGATGGTTCGCCACATGCTTTGGGGACAATGCTTGAGTTCGTGAATGGAAGGTGGAGGGATCGCTTGGATATATGCATGGATTGTGTGAAGGTAAAGAGGAAAAATCTAAGGCAGGTATCAGTGGAGCTTGTTTTGGTTTAGAGCATGGGGTCAGGACATGAACGCTTGCTTGGAGCAGAGGAAAATAGAGAAGGGTTCGTGAAGTTTTGTCTAAGTATAGGATCGGTCCCATGGATCGGTACCGATCCATGGGATCGATCCATATAGGTCGGGATCGATTGAGGAGCATGGGGAACCGTGTTCTGGACAATGTGTGAAGTTTGGGATCAGGTTGAGCATGGATCGATGGTGATTCACTTAGGGAAGTTGGACATTGAATCTTCAGGTGCTTGCTTCGGGTTTCCATACGTATACCTTTTGACGTGTTGAGGTTTGACTTGAGTTTGGGTATGTGATTACTTGGGCTCGAGACAAGCCAATTACTTAACCAAATATGGTTAAGTGCAGGGATTGATGCCGAACCCAAGGTTTGGTGGTGATGGTCGATAAAGATGACGTGTGGTTCGACGATGATGATTCTGTGATGGAAAGAGACGGCTTCGATGATGGATAGTTGTACTTCAAGAGGCCGAGTTGAGAACTATGGGTCAGATATAGGGAACTGTTAGATGATGGCTACGAGACACATGATGGTATTCTACGTGATGATGATAGTAAAGAATCATCACAACCGTATTGACTTTGTGGTAGGAGTCATGAGATCAGTTCCAGGATGTACTCTACTATAGATGACATATGTAAAGGGATCGTAGACACTCGAGGGTTCGTGAGTTACTCATAAGGTGGGGGTATACTGGGAACGTGATGGTTCCTTATTCTAGATATAATGTTAGTTTACCCCGGACTGACGTGATGGTTAGTCCATCTCCTGGTTGTTGAAAGGCATTGATTTGAGTAACAAAGAACCAGGATGCGGGCTATCGTAATAGATAGTCTAGTCTTTGACTGTGATGGGTTGGCGAGTGATTTTATATCCAACGCACTGAATGAGTGAATGTGAGGATGAATGATGGATGCTACATTTGTTTGGATTACTTATCACCCTAGGGATAATACTTGATGCTGATATAGTTGATGTAGATATCTAGACACCTCTTAGTACGTTGATGTACAGTACACCTATGATGAGTATGATGTAGAATAGCGTATATTTTGTATATGTGCTAACTCTGTGGATGCAGGAACAGGTCAGGTATGTCATAACATTTGTCATATTATAATGGCATATTAGTATTTAGAGATTTATTACCGCTCATACCAAACTGTTGTCTGACCCGAGGTTTTATGTTTTGCTTCATATTACTCTAGGTACTCTTAAATGAGTAAATTAGGGACATCATGTTTGGTGAGCACGTGGAGCTGCGCAAATGGAGAGCAGGAGGCTATTCTATCATATTATTATATTTACTCATTTGCTATTCCATTGCATAGCACTATGGAGCTTGCTAGTGCCTTACTATTTAGATACAGTTTATGAGTTATTACTTGATGTATAACTCTATTTCTCATGTTGTATACTATATGGATCTATTACTCTAATTCTATAGTTCATTCAGTTATTTACAGTCTCGTCTGTTTTATACCTACGATGTTTACTATTATATTTTATTCGATGTGATGTGAGATATACGACATGTTCTGTGATGTTTATTTACTTTACAAACCTTTGACGATCGTCGCGCATCAACCGAGCATCGCTATAGTAGCCCCATATCGTCGCGCATCAACCGAGCATCGCTATAGTAGCCCCATACAATTGGGTGCAGGTGGTGTAGGACGGTTGTCACATTTGGTATCAGAGCTTAGGTTGGGCTGTTTAACCTAAGGGATACTGTGATCCAATAGAGATAGGATATGAATTCTCAGCCTAGACTAGATCGAGAGTGTATATATATACGAGAGCGCATACTTGTTATATATTTTGGTTTTCAAAACTATATAGTAGTATATATATGGTATATAAGTCACACTGCACACACGAAAACTACTTAAGGAGAATTCCATATAGAGAGACTGACCGTCCTTATTACAGATTGAAGGATGAATCATCAAACAGGGAATGCTTCTAGGAACTCCATCTCTGAAGTCGAAGAAGGAGCAGGCTCGGGAGCTAATAATCCCGATGTATATACTATGTTCAATACCATGATGCAGATTATGCTATAGAATGCTCAAGTAGCCGCTCCAACTGTTGTGGTTGATGGTGGTGCTCTAGTGTAGGAGCCCAGAGCTGATTTTGCTAAGCTGAATAATGACTATATTAGTCTTGGAGGCAAACCGTTCCAAGGAACGGAGTCGACAATGGAAGTTCAGGATTGGTCGACACTTCCGAGCGGATATTTGATGGTCTTGAACTTAATGATGCTATAAAGAGGAGGTTGGCTACATGTCGGCCTCATGAAACGGCGATGAACTGGTGGAACGTTGTAAAAGTTGCTACACCCAAGGATCAGTTTACTTAAGATGAAATCAAAGCTCGTTTTAAAGAAGGTCTTGTTCCGTAAGTTTGCGGATCTGAAGCTATAGGAGATAAGACGATCTTCAAATATGTTGCTGACTTCGACACTATGTCAAAATATGAGATGTCCTTCATCACCACTCCATTAAAGAAGAACGAAAAGTTCATCAGCTTGGATGATCACTTAGGAGAGAAGCTTGTGGGCTAAATTAATGAGACTTTCGAGATGTTAGTCGAGAAGGCTCAAAGGCATGAGAGTCTTTATCCAAAACCAAGGGATATTGTTCCGAAAGACGAGCCAAAGCCGCTATTGGGTGGGGGAGGCAAGAAGAAGTGGAACAATAAGAGGAAGCAGTTTCATAACAAAGGCGGCCGAAAGAAGAGCAAGGCCTCACTCATTTGTTACAACTGTAGTGACGAATGCCACTTTAGTAGAGACTGCAAAGCCGAGGAGAAGAAATGGTACAACTACAGCAAGCTTGGGCACATTCAAAAGGACTGTCCAGAGCCATTAAAGCAGAAGCAAGAGGTGAAAGCATATGCTATCAGCGTCGTTCCAACTTCGTCGAATGCTCCATCGATGAAAGAGAAGGGGGAAGACATCGTTATTCAAGGTATGTTTTCTATTTATGATATTCCTGTATGAGTTTTATTTAATACCGGGGCTTCACATTCCTTCACATCTAGTGACTTAATAGACAGATGGAATTAAGACCTGAAATTGATGACCGTCATTAGATTGTGACGAATCCTGTTGGAGGATCCACTAGCATGTGTATGTTCTATCATGTTTGGTCTTATCAAGTCAAGGATGATCTTTTGATTGCGATTGCTTTGTTTTGGGTTTCATTGGGTTTGGTATTATTTTGGAGATGGACTGGCTCCATAGATACGGAGTGATGGTGGATTGTGTGAACTCATTGGTGACGATAGGGGTAGATGATGGACGGTGGTGTTAGCCTACCTTTCAGATGATGATGTGATGGTTATCTTTCAATATTCACTTAATATCCCACATGACTAGCTGTCATCGGTGCTAATTGCTAGGGATTATTCGAACGTATTTGAGAAGGTAACCGGATTTCCGCTACAAAAAGATAGAGTTCCGTATTGACTTAGTCAAAGATGCATGTAACATCCCTCATTCTGAGGCCCAAAAATAAGTGCTATTGATGTTGTAGTCATCAATAGTATTATTCTCCGGTGACAAAATGAGATCAGTTAATAGTATCGTTAACATCAGAAGCACGGGAATATGAAATTTTTTAAAACACATTTCATTAATAATTTCCATATTCATTACATAATCCCAAAATGTTGCCCAGGTTAAGATAAAATATAATTATTAAAAAAATACTCCAAGAGTGGCATATGAAGATTCCCCCTTGGTTTATCAGAGTTTACTACTAGACAAATACAACTTATGTCATAACAACATTCAAACAAAATGATAAAAACACAGCGGACATAAATAGACTCCTATATAGCTAGCTCTATCTCCTGCACGTCTTCAAAAGCTTTATTCATCAAACCTAAAACCTGGAATCCTTACTTTTGAACTACTCAAATGAGTACCCGAGAGTTAAAGGGGAAAAACAAAAACTTCGTGTCAAACAAAAAGTCTGGCGTGAATAATAATATGCCGTCTCGATAATAGATATCCAGTGAGACCACACCGCTAAGCAGAACGGGTTTTCCCCTCACTAGTATCTTCTAAAAATATGTTAATCACAATCATGCTCCTACATTCACAATGGTTAAGTAAACATAAACAATCTATTGCATGCAAGCTAAATGGGTAAAGCTGACCAATCAGTCTCAATGAATTGATTGTCTATCTCTACTTCATAGTTTTTCCAGGGTTACTACAAACATATACGGCTGACTCGAGCCTACCAGACATACCAAATTCTCTTACTTACCATTAGAAGGAAACTGAACTGTCTGTCCAAACACAATCATCCTACTGTTAACCTGACTGTCTGTCAATCTCATAGTTTTGTCAGGCTCATTATGAACTAATGGTTTTGTAGGCCAACCGATAACCTATCTAAGTTATATATTTCTTTCTGTGCGTAAACCCACTTTTAGTTTTACCCTTAACAAAGCCCAAAGCACTGGAACTATGGACTAATATCATTTAGGGGCTGATAGATGAAGGATGCTACCCTAGACCAGTCTCATTATTTGCTTCTCTATCCTCTAATCCTTAAGTCAAGTTATCCTATCATAATTTATCTAATGGTGATAAGAACAATGATTTCAATAGTAAAATCCTGTGCTAAATACCCTCTTTATTTTGTTGAATACATAATCTTTTTTTAGTGATTTAACCCTTGAAATTATACATAAAACAAGGAAATTATAACCCTTTATTTTATCCAAAATATTATGCCAAGAAATATTCTTTTATAAAATAGCCTTCATTAACTTCAAAATAAATTTGAGGTCGTCGTACCTCTAAAACCTTAGACTATAAAGCCATACAATAAAACTAATTGTATTAATAAAGAATGACAGTAATATTGCCTACATAGATTTTTGCATGTCGATATTAATAAACAGTTCTGATTTAATACAGCACTGGGCCATAAGGTCGATATCATCTATGTTGTATGGTATAAAGTATAAGTTAAAAAGTTTGCATAGTATAAAGTTTTAAGCTTGGAAATATAGGAAAGTCAAAATTGATATCCTTCGGCATCAATATCATAAAACCATTGATATCGGGTATTCTATAACAGTAAGGTCGACATTGAAGACTTCCGATATCAATGTCGTAAAACAGTTGACATTGAACTCATAAAACTGGGCTACTATGCCACTATAATTATGATGTTGCAATTGATAATAGGTGGCATCATTGTCGTTGTATATACTAGCGGCATCACTGCCTAAAGTAATTAATGTCGGAACTATTACTTGCGGCATTGCTTCCTTAAGCTATGGCGTCAAATAGGAAGCATGCAACATTGTTTAAAACCACAGTGAAAACTTGTGGCATTACTATAGCCGATATAAAATATGCAGCATTGTTGCTATAACACATTTATCTTGAAAGCAATACTAGTGGCATTACTATAGCCAGTATAAAACATGCGTCATTATTGCCATTATACCATTATCTTAAAAACAATACTAGCGGCGTTACTATAGCAGATGTAAAATATGCGGCCTCATAGCCGCTATAAATATTAATGTCGGTATAGATATGTGCAACATAAGTAAGTGGCATTGATAGCTATGGCATGGATGGACGTCGACATTGGTTAATAACGACGTGGAAATCTCGTAATTAACATAAAAATTGTTTTATTTCTTTAAAAAGCAATTTCTTTTTACCAACTCCCAAATCATGTCCAATTTCTATTGGTTAAAACTATACTTTATCAATTTATTTTCTAGAAAACTGCAGTAAACTAGATTTATCATTCTCAAAGTATTTTGCAAACTATTTAACTTATATAAGTATTTTAATATAATTATTAAGCCTTTCTAGCCTAATAAATTCATATAAAATCATAAACATTTGAGAAAAGTCCCCAAAAATCAGTGAAAATCAGAATTAATATATTCTTCGACATATAAAAAATTCAGAATCGAAAACATTATTTAATTATTTTTAATAATTAAAACCCGAAATAAATCATTTTCCCTACTTAGGAAATTCATAAAATATTCATTCTTGCTTGGAAAATTATGAAATTAAGAACCCACTTCTAAAATAATGTTATAAACATCATTTTCAAATTTCAAGTCACTTGGATGTCGTAAACTAGGTTTTCACTCTTAACACCTATTAAATAATTCCATAATAAATCCAATAATTCATCATTTAAGCATATAATCAACCAACCAATCATAACATGGCATAATAACAACACATGATTCGGGTTTAAGCATAAAACTGAAATAAACAAGCAATAGTGAGATGGATAAGTATTATTCACCTTGATTAGATAAAGAGATTGAAATTTAAGTATTGTTTTAATCCCCCTAAGCTTTATTCTTTGATTTCTTAGCTTTTTCTCTTCTTAAGTCTCCTAGCAATGGATGGCCTCTCTTATTTTTAGTTTGTTTAAATGATTGTGAATGAAGAAGTGAGAATGGAAGGGTTTTTGTTTAGGAAATAAGCCTTTTTCATATTTTTTCCCTCACATTATTCCTCTTCTTATTTAAGATATAATCAATCTTACTAGCTCATTAATTAGGGCACGACCTATTTAATTGTCATATCTCATTTCCCTTATTTTAACACATTATTTTATCTAATTTGTCTAATTAAATATACAAAATAATGTTACTTAAAATTAGGGGTGTTACAGACTCTCCTCCTTAAAGAGTTTCGTCCTCGAAATTACGATAAGGTATATAACAAACATATAACACGGGTGTAAAACGTACCATCAAAATAAATCAGGATAATTGTCTCTAATCATGTCCTCTATCTCCTAAGTACAGTCTCTCTCGTCATTACTCCAACTAAACCTTCACTTGTCTGACTATTTTGTTTCTTAACTTCTTCTTATCGCTAGTCACAATACAAACTAGTTGCCTGACAATAGTCATGTCTGGTTTCACCACTAAGTCTTCCAATGCGATCAGAGTGATAGTAGTCTTTGGATCATGAACACACTTCCTAAGATGAGAAACATGAAAAAATTTATGGATTCTCGCCAAACTGCTCGGTAACTCTATTCGATAAGCGGGTTTTCCGACCCTTTCTGTAATAGGAAACGATCCAACATATCTCGGTGTCAATTTCCTTGACTTTCCAAATCGTACCACACCCTTCATCATTGATACTTTAACAAAAACATGGTCTCCAACCGACAACTCCAAATCGTTACGCCTCTTATCTACGTAACATTTTTGCCTAGATTGAGATTCCTTCATTCTCGCTTGGATCAACTCTATCTTTTCAGTGGTTTCTCTCACCATATTTGGACCAAGAACTAATCTATCTCTGGTCTCTAACCAATATATGAGAGATTTATATGGCCTTCCATATAAAGCTTCAAAACGTGTCATCCCTATACAAGTCTGATAACTATTATTATAGGAAAATTCGACTAGGTGTAGATGATCTTCCCACGATCCTCTAAATTCTAACACACAAGCTCTTAACAAATCTTCCAAAATTTTGTTAACTCTTTCCGTTTATCCATCTGTTTGTGGATGGTAAGCGGTACTCATCTTGAGTTAGGTGCCCAAAACCTCTTATAGACTCTTCCAAAATTCCTTAGTGAATAAAGAATCTCTATCACTGACTATACTATTAGGAATCCCATGCAGTCTAACAATATTCTTTATCAATAACTTGGCCAAAGCATGTGTCGTCCTTGTCAACTTTACGGCAATGAAATGTGCACTTTTAGTCAGTCTATCCACTATAACTGAAATACTCTCATTTCCCTTATTCGACCTTGGCAACCTGTCAATTGAATCCACAGATATAGAATTCCATTTCCACACTGGTATATCTAAAGGCTGAAGCAATCCACTTAGCTTCTAATGCTCGGCTTTCACTTGTTGGCAATTTAAACATTGCTTTACCCATAAGCCTACATCACTTTTCATACCTCCGCAGAGAAACATTTCCTTATGTCCTGGTACATCTTAGTTCCTCCATTACGAATGATAAACTTCAATCGATGACACTCCCTAAGAATTTCCTTCTTTAAGTCTCCTACATCTGGAACACACAATCGTCTCTTCTTAACAATCATCCATTATGGTTAAAATAAAAATCCTTCAAATTATCAATCTCAGCTCCACCTTCGAGTCTTCTAATTCATTCAACTACTAATGGATCATCTCTCTGTTTATAAGCAATCCTTTCGATCATTTCCGGTCAAACTACTAAACAAGACAACATAGCAGTTCGCCGACTAGAACTAGCTAATGACCTTAACTGTGCACTACAAGTAGTCAATACTTCTAAATCTTTCCACTTTTCTATTATGACTAATAATGAATTCTGATGTTTTATGCTAAGTGCATCAACTACCTTATTTCCTTTCCTTGGCTTATACTCAATACCAAAATCATGAGTTGATATGAACTCTAACCACCTCTACTGTCTCATATTCAACACCTTCTAAGGGAATAGATATCTCAAAGACTTATGATCTGTAAAAAACTTCAATCTTTCTCCCAAAAGTTCATGTCTCCATACTTTCAAAATTTTAAAGATTACAGCTGCCAACTCCAAATCGTGAGTCGGATATCTAGCTTTATGCAGTCTAAGCTATCAAGAAGCGTATGCAATCAATTTACCTTTTAACATCAACATAGCACCTAATCTTGTTCCACATGTGTTAGTATACACCACCAAATCTTAATTTCCATCCAAAACAACTAACACGCGCGCATTGGTTAATAAATTTTTAAGCTTCTGGAATGCCTCCCCACATTTATCGGTCCAAAAATACTTCACATCCTTCCTTGTTAGTTTAGTCATCGGTGCTGCTATATGGGAGAAATCCTTGATGGATCTCTGGTAATAGCCAGCTAATCCAAGAAAACTCTTTATCTCGGTCACCGTCTGGGGTCTCTTCCAATTATTAACGGCCTCAACCTTAGCTTGATCTATGACGATCCTTTTTCTGAGACTACATGACCAACAAACTTTACTTCTCTTTTCTAGAAATGACACTTTGAAAACTTCGCTTTTAGTTGATGCTGCCTCAACGTCTCAAGCACTATTCTAAGGTGAATATCATGATCTTGCCCATTCCAAAAATATATCAGGATGTCATCTATAAATACTAACAAGAAACTATCCAAATGCTCTCGGAAGGTTCGGTTCATCAAACGTACAAAGTCAACCCGAATGGCATTACTAACCACTCGTAGGAACCATATCTTGTTTTAAACGTCGTCAAAGGAATATTGGCCTCCGTCACTCTCAATTGATGGAACCCTGTTGCCAAATCCAACCGGGAAAACCTTTGGCTCCACTCAACTGATCAAATAAATCATCTATTCTTGGAAAGGGATATCTATTCTTTATCGTCTTCTCATTTAGTTTACGATAATCGATGCACATCCTTAACGACCCATTCGGTTTCTTTACGAATACAGCGGTCGCTCCCCAAAGAGAACTGCTTGGTCTAATGAAACTCTTTCCTTCTAAGTACACCAGCTGCAGCTTTAACTCCTTCATCTCAGTAGGTGTCATTCTGCTAGGTGGTCGACTTATGGGTTCAGGTCTAGGTACAAGGTCTATTCGAAACTCAATAGCTCGTTTCGGCGGTAATCCTATCATTGGCTCAAAGACATCTTCAAACTCTCTAATGATAAAAACTCAATTCAACCCGTCTTCCTCCTCCATTGCACCGAATAAAGCACAAACATCAAATTTGAGTTCTTTACTGTGTATATAATTCGATCGCTGCTATTAAGGTGTCTTGGTGATATTTCCTTATCTTGGCAAAATATCCTAGCATCACATTTTCTTAACCAATCCATACCCAATATAATTCCAATGCCCATAAAATCAAACACATGCAAACTGCATGCAAATATATGACCTAATAACTCAAACTCTAAATGGTCACATCTCATCCCAAGAGTTGCATACCCTCCCAATGGATTCACAATGCTTAAGGCAATAACAAGGTATGATGGTTCTAAACTAAGGTTATCCACTTAACAATGAGAGATAAAAGAATGTGATGCACCAGTATCAAATAATACTCTAACAGGTATGCCAAGAATCAAAAGCATACCTCCCATCATAAACTTTCCCTTCTCCACTCTTGTTGGTCTCGAGGCAAACGGTTCCAAAGCAAACACTTTTCCTTTCTCACCCTTAGCTCGTTCTCTGCATTGATTCTTGTAATGCCCTATCTAGTTACAGTTGAAATAATTGATATTCTTCTTTCCAATAACCCACTTTCCATCCATGGAACGACACTCGTTGGCAAAGTGCCCTTTCTTGTCACACTTGTAACAACATTAGCTTTTCCTTCCTTGGCGGCTCCACTTTTCTCAGCTCCCTTTTTCTGAAAGAACTTTCTTTTCTGACTTTGACCACCTTGAGCCTCTGTCGGCTTGTTATTACAAAACAACGCAAGCATCTCTTCGTTCCTTAGTGCCATCTCCAGTACTACATCACAAGGGTCCCTAAGGTGTGGTAAGGTTGCTTTGGCAAGCTTTTGTTTCAATCCTTTAATGAAATTTTCATTCCTCTTGATTACCATATCCAAGGTGGCATATCCATATCTGGACAGCTCCTCAAATCTATTCACATACTCAAGCACTGACATATTACCTTGCTCCAACTCAGCAAACTTTCTAAGCAAAGTTGACTTGGCTATTTTAGACATGAATCTCTCTTCAAACCTCCTCTTGAACTCTGACAAATTCAAATTCTCCTCTGATATCCCTAAAGTTACACCATTCCACTAGTACAACGCAACTCCTTGCAATTGCCTGGATGCCAATCTCCTCTTCTGCTCATCGTTTAGGTCTAAATCAGCAAAAATTCTTTCATAATGCAACGGCTAATTCTCAACTTCGATAGGATCCTCCGTTCCAATAAATGGCTTTCCTTTGAGTCTTAAATAATCTCGACTTAGCACAGCATAGTTGTTGACAACCGAAACTTCAGGATTTGCTCCTCCAGCATTACCACCAACTAATCATGCTGCAACTCCAGCTTGCATCATGTTGACAAAGAACTGGTACATAGCTTCCATATCTACCGGTGGTGTTCCAGCACCCACATTAGCAGCAATTTATCGACTCGGATTCCTCTTAGTGTTGGGCTTGAGATTTCCATTGGTTGTGGTGCATCCTCCACCGAGATTCACTCTTCCATTTCCTGCCTCCATATCTTACTTTTCTTAAATCTGCATTCGAACCTTAGTAAGAAACGGAAGAACAGTTCAAGAGAGAGAAAAATAAAGATAAGATATATGCTTATATATAGCAAATACAAGTATGTTACTATAGCATTATCCAAATCCCTAATCTCTTTCTTTAATTCATTAGTATTATGTTTTTAAAAACTCTTTTGAAGTTCAAAATTCTTTTGGTTTTACATAAACCTTTGCTCTGATACCAAGTTGTAACATCCCTCATTCCGAGGCCCGAAAATAAGCGCTACAGATGTTGTAGTCATTAATAGTATTATTCTTTGGTGACAAAATGAGATCAGTTAATAGTATCGTTAACATCAGAAGCATAAGAATATGAAAAATTTAAAAACGCTTTCATTAGTAATTTCCATATTCATTACATAATCCCAAAACGTTGCCTAGGTTCGGATAAAATATAATTATTACAAAATAATCCAAGAGCTACATATGAAGATGCCCCCTTGGTTAATGAGAGTTTACTACTAGACAAATATAACTTCAATCATTATATACATTCAAATAAAATGATAACAACACAACGGACATAAATAGACTTCTATATAGTTAGCTCTGCCTCCTGCACGTCTTCAGAAGCATTATTCATCAAACCTAAACCCTAGAATCCTTACTTCCAAACTACTCAAATGAGTATCCAAGAGTTAAAGGGGAAAAACAAAAACTTCGGGTCAGACAAAAAGTCTGGTGTGAATAATAATATGTCGTCTCGATAGTAGATATCTAGTTAGACCACGCCACTGAGCGGAATAGGTATTCCCTTCACTGGTATCTTCTGAAAATATGTCAATCATGATCATGCTCCTGCATTCACAATGGTTAAGTAAACATAAACAATCAAATGCATGCATACTAAATGGGTAAACCTGACCAATCTGCCTCCATTAATTGACTGTTTGTCTCTAGTTCATAGTTATTCCAAGGCTACTAAAAACCTATACCGCTGACTCGGGCCTATCAAATATACCAAATTCTCTAACTTACCATTAGAAAGAAACTGGACTGTCCATCCAAACACAATCATCTTAGTGTCAACCTGACCGTCTGTCAATCTCATAGTTTTGCTAGGCTCACATGAACCTAATGGTTTTACAGGCCAACCAATAACATCTCTAAGTTATATATTCCTTTATGTGCGTAAACCTACTTTTAGTTTAAACCTTATCAAAGCCCTATACACTGGAAATGTGGACTAATATCAACTAGGGGCTAACAGTTGAAGTATAAGGTGCTAACCTACACCAGTCCCATTATCAGGTTCTCTATCCTCTGATCCTTGAGTCAATTTATCATATCACAATTTATCTAATGATGATAAGAACAATGATTTCACTTGTAAAATTCTGGGCTAGATACCCACTTTATTTCCTTAAATACATAATTCTTTATTAGTGATTTAACCCTTGAAATCATACATAAAACAAGGAAATTATAGCTCTTTGTTTTATCCAAAATATTATGCCAAGATGTATTCTTTAATAAAATAGCTTTCATTAACTTTGAAATCAATTTGAGGTCGTCGTACCTCTAAAATCTTAGGCTATAACGCCATACAATAAAACTAATTGTATTAATAAAGTGTGGCATTAATATTACCTACATAGATTATCACATCCCATATATGTCACAATAAATAAACAGTTCTGATTTAATAAAGCATTAGGCCATAAGGTCGATATCATCTATGTCACATGGTATAAAATATAAGTCATAAAGTTTACACAGTATAAAGCTTTTAAACTTGGAAATATGAGAATGTCGACATTGACAACCTTCGACATCAATATCATAAAACCAATGATATCGAGTATTTTAAAACAGTAAGGTCAACATTGATGACTTCCGACATCAATGTCGTAAAACTGTTGACATTGAACTCATAAAACTTGGCTACTATGCCGCTATAATAATAATGCCGAAATTGATAATAGGTTGCATCATTACCATTGTATATACTAGCGGCATCACTGTCTAAAGTAATTAATGTCGGAACTATTACTTGCGGCATTGTTGCCTTAAGCTATGGTGTCAAATAGGAAGCATACGGCATTGTTTAAAACCACGGTGAAAACTTGCGGCATTACTATAGACGATATAAAATATGTGGCATTATTGCCATAATACCTTTATCTTGAAAGCAATACTAGCGGCATTACTATAGCCGGTATAAAATATGCGGCATTTGTGCCATAATACTTTTATCTTGAGAACAATACTAGCGGCGTTACTATAGCCGATATAAAATATGGGGCCTCATTGCCGCTATAAATATTAATGCCGGTATAGATAAGTATGGAATAAGTAAGCAGCATTGATAGCTGCAACATGGATGGACGTCATCATTAATTAATAACAATGTGGAAAGCTCGCAATTAACATAAAAACTGTTTTATTTCTTTAAAAAGTAATTTCTTTTCACCAACCTCCAACCCATGTCCAATTTTTATTAGTTAAAACTATACTTTATCAATTTCTTTTCCAGAAAACGAATGTAAACCTAATTTATCATTTCCAAGTATTTTGCAAACCATTTAACTTATATAAGTATTTTCATATAATTATTAAGCCTTTCTAGCCTAATAAATTCATTAAAATCATAAACACTTGGGAAAAATTATCGAAAATCACTGAAAATCAGAATTAATATATTATTTAATATATAAAAGTTTTGAGACTAAAAACATTATTTAATTATTTTTAATAATTAAAACCTAAAATAAATCATTTTCCCTACTTAGAAAATTCATTAAATATTCATTCTTGCTTAGAAAATTATGAAATTAAAAACCCACTTCTAAAATAATGTTATGAACATCATATCCAAATTTCTAGTCAATTGGATGTCATAAACTAGGTTTTTACTCTTAAAACCTATTAAATAATTCCATAATAAATCCAATAATTCATTATTCAAGTATATAATCAACCAATCAATCATAACATGGCATAATAACAATATATGATTTGGGTTTAAGCATAAAGTTGGAATAAACAAGCAATAATGAGATGGATAATTATTAGTCACCTTGATTAGATAAAGAGATTGAGATTTAAGCGTGGATTTGATCCCCTTAAGCCTTATCCTTTGATTTCCTAGTCTTTTCTCTTCTTAAATCTCCTAGCAATGGATGGTCTCTCTTTGTTTTAGTTTGTTTGAAGTGATTGTGGACGAGGAAGTGAGAATGGAAGGGTTTATGTTTAGGAAATAAGTCTTTTTCCTATTTTGCCCCTTACATTGTTCCACCTTCTTATTTAAGATATAATCAGTATTATTAACTCATTAATAAAGGCACGACCTATTTAATTGTCAAATCTCATTTCTCAACACATTATTTTGTTTAATTTATTTAATTAAATATCCAAAATAATGTCACTCAAAATTAGTGGTGTTACAATGTCAAACCAATAGTGATGCCATTGAGGATGATGGCACCTAGAGAGCAGAGAGAGCTCTTAGTGTAAGTGAATGACCTTTTTCTAAAAAGGTTCACTCACATGAGTATTTCTGAGTGGGGAGTACCTATAGTATATGCCACAAAGGCGGACGCGCCCTTAGATTATGCGTTGATTACAATGAGATGAATAAAGTGACGAAGAAGAACAAGTACCCACTCTCATGTATTGATGACATATTCGGTCAGCCCCATGGTGCTAAAGTATTTTCTCAGTTAGATCTTACGGCATGATTTCATCAACTAATAGTAGCGTGGGAGAGTATGCCAATTACAGCATTTTGTATGCTATTTGGATTTTATGAGTGGTTTGTTATGCTGGGCTAATCAATGCGCGGGCATACTTTGTTGACCTCATGAACCGTGTTTTCAGGGGTCATCTAAATAAATTCGTGCTTGTGTTCGTTGATGATATTCTTGTCTATTCATGGATTGAGGAGGAACAAAAGATACATTTGAGGATCGTGCTTGAGGTGTTGAGAAAGCGCCAACCGTAGGAGAAGTTTTCAAAATATCTCTTCTGGAGGAGAGAATGAGATTTTTGGGTCACGTTGTTTTTTAGCAGGGCATTACCATTGATCCTGCAAAAGTCACAGCAGTCCAAGGTTAGACTAGACCCAAAAATGCTACATATGTGAGAAGTTTCTTAGGGTTATCTAGATATTGTAGACAATTCATCTAGGACTTCTCTAAGGTAGTGTCACTGTTGACTCACTTGACCAAAAAGAATTAGATTTTTACTTGGGATGTGAAATATGAGTAGGAATTCGTTAGTCTGAAGAAATGTTGACGTGTGCACCAGAATTGACAGTTTTGAGCAGGAATGAAGAGATGACAGTATACATTGATGCTTGTGGTACCAGATTAGGCATGTTATTAATGTAGAGGGGCAAGGTTGTTGCGTATGCTAGTCGACAGATAAAGCCACATGAGAAGAGATACTTGACCCATGATTTAGAGTTGGCGGGGACTGTGTTTACATTGAAGATTTGGAGGCACTGTCTTTTAGGAAGAGGTTCAAGCTGTCCGCCGACCATAAATCATTGAAGTACCTCTTTTCATAGAAGGATCTCAACCTTCGTCGACAGCGATGGTTAGAGTTCCTGGCCTCCTATGACTTTGACATTGCATATACACTAGGTTAAGGTAATGTAGTTGTCGATGCCTTGAGTAGGAGATATGCCGGCCGAGGAGCTATATTCCTAGAGTGGACGCGGTTAAAGTATATTGTTGGTTATGATTTTCAACTGAGTTGCAAGCTAGAGCCAGAGATATTGGCAAGCTTTACAATCAGGCCTACTCTAATTGAGCGGATTGGTTCTAGTTAGATGCGCAATGCTAGATTAGATGAGAACGTTGCTAAGGTTGAAGCTGGAGTAAAGTCTGAAGATATGAGATTGTACGAACTTGATCGAGATGGTTGGCTCCGTAAGGAAAGAATATTGTTTGTTCCTGATGTCGATGGGTTAAGGGATAAGGTACTCCGAGAGTTCCATCATTCAAGATTGAATATTCATTCTGATGGTAATAAGATGTACCATGATATAAGGCAGGCCTTCTATTAGGAAGGGATGAAGAAAGACATCAGAACATTCATATCAAAATGCATGAACTGCCAATTGGTTAAGGATGAGATGAAGAAGCCTAGTGGTTTAATGCAACCGCTAGAAGTTCCTGAGTGAAAATGAGAACAAGTATCGATGGATTTCATCATTGGACTGCCGAGGACTCGAGCATGGTATGACATCATTTGGGTCTTAGTCGATCGATTGGCCAAAAGCGCTAGATTCATACCCGTCAAGTTAAGTAGAATGGCAGCCAAACTGGTGGAATTGTATGTGAAGTGGATAATATGATTCCATGGTGTGCCAAAGGGCATTGTAAGTGACCAAGACCCGTTGTTCGCTAGTGGGTTTTGGAAGAGCTTAAAGGAGGCATTAGGGACAGTGTTGCACCTCATCACAACTTATCAACCTCAAATTGATGGCCAAACTGAAAGAGTGAATCGTATCTTAGAAGATCTCTTACAGGCTTACACACTAGACTTTAGGGGCTCATAGGATGATCACTTACATGTTGTTGAATTCGCATACAACAACAGTTATCTGTCTAGCATCGATATAGCACCATTCAAGGCATAATATGGCCGACCGTGGAACGCTACTTCGTGTTGGTGGGAAGCGGGTGAGAAACTGATACTTGTGCCAGATTTGATTAGAGAGACATCAGAGAAGATCGAGATCATTCGATAATGAATGAAATCTGCCCAAGATGGACAAAAAAATTATGCTGATAAGAGACATCGAGATTTAGAGTTCTCCGTGTGACATGGTATTTGTCAAGATCTCTCCGTTGAAGAATGTCATTTGGTTCGGTTGTAAAGGGAAGTTAGCACCGAGGTTCGTATGTCCTTTTCCAATACTAGAGAGGATTGGAAACCTTGCTTATAGAGTCGACTTACCTCAAAGAATGGTGGGAGTGCACAATGTATTCCACATTTCTCACTTGCGGAAATATGTGTACGACTTAGCATGACTATCACACCAGACCAGCTAGATGATATCGAGATTGAACCAGAGTCTTTGAGATCTTGTAGGCCTATTCGTATCATCAGACATGATATGAAATAGCTTAGGAGGAAGATGGTGAAATTGGTGAAGGTTTAGTGGAGTGAAATGAAGGCGATTGCACTTGGGAGACCAAGGAGAGCATGGGGAAGCTTATCCAGTGCTCTTTATTTGGTGAGACTTCTTATCTATCGTTTTTACTTTCACTTACGATATCATGAAGGATATACCTTAGTGAAGTATCATGCATGCTAGAATAGGTTTGGATGTTTCCTTTTCCATTTCTTGCCATGTATGCATGTTTGATTATGAAGGTTCTGTATGATTGTATATGATTGTTAGGCATGCGGGATGACCTTATTGACTTTATTTTAGGATTTCAGGGGCGAAATTCCTTATAGGGGGAGAATGTAACGACCCATATTATACGTATTGGAGGATCGTAGAATATTTATATTATTTTCATATGAGGTTGTATGATTCTAAATTTTTTGAAAATGACTATTAGGGACATTTCCCACATCTATGATGTTTTTCGGATTTCTATATGACCACTTTGACCCCAAAAATATTGTATCACCTATAACTTTTGATAAAAGTCGAATTGAGTCCGAAACCACTTCCATTAGATCGGTGTGATGGTTTCTTTTTTCGTAGAGTGGTCATAATAGGAAAACGGACATACCGAAAGGGAGATATGGCTATTTAAAGTTTCATCTGATTTTAGACAACTTAATGGGTAATTAGCAAGTTAATGGATAAGGGCAAAGCCCATTTCGGGATTAACATGGGGTTAGTGCTGATGAGACTCTCTTCATTTCACATTTACCAAAAATTGAGAGAATCCCCTATTAACAATGTTCTTAGCCTAAAAGTTACCCAAACCCTTACTTTAATTAGCCAAAAGTGTCATTATGAGGATATTAGCAAGATTAGCATCTTGGAGTGGAGATTAGCTGCTGGAGACCATTTTGGAGTTGTTGTTCATACTTGGAGTCGTGGAGCTTGGAGCATAGATTGGATTGCTTAGAGGATAGGTGGGTGATTTTAAACCTCTACTCACTAATTAGGCCATATTAGATGTTAAATGATGTTTTTAAATGATTTTCAAACTCTAAAACACGTTTTAAACCTTTTTAAACAATATAAGTAAATTTCAAGTAATTTGAATAAGTTTTGTAAATTCTTGTTCTTTGGGATACTACGTGTTCTTATCGATACCGCCCTTAGATTTAGGACTCATATTGATGTAATTGGTTGCATGCTTGTTAGTATAGGTTATTTCTGATGATTGCTTGATTTTATGTTACTTGAATGTTTGAAAACACCGATCGAATGGCGGCTTAGTTTTAGAAAAGTGTCAAGGATCGGTGCTCAGGGATCAATGATGATCCTTCACTTTTGTCCCAAATTCAGAGCGATTGATATGAGGTGACAAGGAAGGCCCCATAAGACTATGTTCCAAGCTTCAAGTCATTTTGAGTTCGTGTGCTGGCCATTTGAAGTATGGATCGATGGTGATTTTGTGCTTATGGATCGGGGACACTTGCTTTGACTGGCAAACGATAAGGATGGTTCGCCACAAGCTTTGGGGATAATGCTTGAGTTCGTGAATGAAAGGTGGAGGGATCGCTTGGACATATGCATGGATCGCGTGAAGGAAAAGATAAAAAATCTAAGGTAGATCGTTGGAGCATGTTTTGGTTTTGAGCATGGGATCAGGATGCTTGCTTGGAGCAGAGGTAAATGGAGCAAAGGAGTTGGGGCAGGGTTCGTGAAGTTTTGGCTAGTATGGGATCGGTCCTATTGATCGGTACCAATCCATGGGGATTGATCCATATTGCTCAGGATCGATAGAGGAACATAGGGAAGCGTGTTCTAACCAATATGTGAAGTGTGGGATTGGGGTTAGCATGGATCGGTGGTGATTCGCATAGGGAAGTTGGACGTCAAATCTTCAAGTGCTTGCTTCGAGTTTCCATACTTATACTTTCTGACACGATGAGGTTTGATTCGAGTTTGGGTCGTGATTACTTGAGCTCGAGATAAACCAAGGGATGGATGCCAAACCCTGGGTTTGGTGGCGATGGTCGACAACAATGACACATGGTTCGACGATAATGATTCCATGATGGGAAGAGATGGCTTTGATGATGGACAGTTGTACTTTGAGAGGCAGAGTTAAGGACTATGTGTCGGATATAGAGAATTGTTAGATGATGGCTACGAGACATAGGGTGGTATTCTACGTGATGATAGTAAAGAATCGTCCCAACCGCGGAGACTTCATGATGGGAGTCATGAGATCAGTTCTAGGATGTACTCTTCTATGGATGAAGTGTGAAAAGGGAACGTAGACACTCGAGGGTTCGTAGGTTACTCGTGAGGTAGGGGTATACTGGGAACATGATGGTTCCTTGTTTTAGATACGATGTTAGTTTACCCCGGACTGATGTAATGGTTAGTCCATTTCCTGGCTGACTGAGAGGAATGGATTTGAGTACCAAAGAACCAGGATGCGGGCTATCATAATGGATAATCTAGTCATTGACCGTGATGGGTCGGCGAGTGATTTTATATGCAACGCGCTGCGTGAGTGAATGTGAGGATGGATGATGGATGCTATGTTTGTTTGAATTACTTATCACCTTAGGGATGTCACCAGGTGCGGATATAGTTGATGTAGATACCAAGATACCCCTTAGTACTTTAATGTACAGTACACCCATGATGATTATGATGTAGAGTAGCATATGTTTTGTAAATTTGCTATTCTGTGGATACAGTGATATGTCAGGTATGATCCTTTCTACCATTTATCCTATTATAGTGGCATATTAGTATTTAGAGATTTATCACCACTCACACCAGACTGTTGTCTGACTTGGGATTTTATCCCTTGCTTCCTATTACTCTGGGTACTCTTAAATGAGTAGATTAGGGACATCGGGTTTGATGAGCACGTGGAGTTGGACAGATGGCAAGCAGGAGTCTATTCTCTCATCTAATTATATTTACTCATTTGCCATTTCGGTACACAACACTATGAAGCTTGCTAGTGCCTTACTATTTAGATACAATTTATGAGTTATTATTTGATGTATAACACTATTTCTGATGTTGTATACTATATGGATCTATTACTCTAATTCTGTGGTTCATTCTATTGTTTACTGTCTTGCCAATCTTATATTTGCTATGTTTACTATTATATTTTATTCGATGTGCTGTGAGATATATGATGGGTTCTGCGATATTTATTTACTTTGCAAATCCTTGACGATCGTCCTGCATCGACCGAGCATCGCTACAATGCACCATATAGGTATACTGGGTGTCGGCGGTGTAAGAAGGTCGTCACAAATAACCGGAGAAAAATTACCAAAAGTCTCATACTAGACTATGTTATAACTCCATTTATTCAAATTTCTTGTTATACGAAAATGTAAACACATACATGATGATGATAAAAGCAATTACATATATAGATAAAAAATATTACATATTATTTTGAAAGTATTGAAATATTTTTATAACATAGATACATTATTAAATTAAAATAATATTTAGTGATATTCTAATAGATATGTAAACACTATTGAAACTTTAATAAATTCATAATATTAGTTTAAATCACTTACTAATCATCACAAAATCATTTGATAATTTTTAAAATAAGAATTTATAATATTCACTATTATCTTCTATATTATACACTTAAATCAATTTTTATATAATTATCAAAATTCAATAATCTTCACATCTAAAATTAGTTATTAATACAAGAATGTATACTTATATTTTATATAATTTTATTTAGTTTTATTTATATATTTATTTTATATATATTTTAATTCTACAGCAAAATGTGCCGTTTGGTCACACCCATGGGTCGACCGCTAGCGATCGACCGGTTGGCAACTGCTATCGCAAAATTCTCAGCCTGCTTTGATCGATTATAGGCTACCTTCCTTACTCTCCTTCCTATTCTCTTCTATAATTCGATGCATACACTCTCACTCATCCATACAATGATACAATCATATCCATATCCATCAATTTACCCTATATGATTCAAAATCAAGATGAGAATAGGGGATGTAACTTTATAGTGAATGAGTTATTATAGATACACAAGCACACCATCACCATTGCACATAACACAGTATCGCTAGAGATATAGAAAGAAGTGAGTGAAATTGTAACAACCCGTATCTTAATAGGCCCAAATTTTGACAAAAATCGAAACCTAATTCCATTAGAGTATGGATCGTTGGTTTTGGTAACCTGTAATAAATATAAGCATAATAGAAATTGATCAAATTAAACTTGCGGTAGAATAGAAAAATATAATAGGATATAAATACTGACTAAGGCCACTACCTTGGAATCAATGGTAGTACTTGGACATCCAATCCCCTGTCAGTACCGAGCATGAATAAGAAAACTTCTCCATTAACCGTTCTGTCTTACTCCATCGACTTGTTCCTCTAAATCTATCATATGGGTTGTAACGAGGAGGGGGTTAGAACAATGTTTTGATGATTGGAAAATTGTATACCTTATCCATAACTAAAATTTATGCCGTTTGATTTCCATTGAAATGTTATGTCTGCTATTAACGGCAAACCCGTTTAATTTACTATATGTGCATACGATATATCTATCCTAACCTTCTCCAAGGTATACTATACATACATATACATTCTAACCATTCTCTACCCAAAACCCTGGCCACTTAATACTTCTTAATTATGAAGCGGGCCTTGTGCATCATCATTGCTAGTCTATCGGTCCTAACTATAGTGACCGATGACTCCTATATGCGACTTTAATAATAATATATAATTTATTTGTCATACTAGTACCGCAACTCAAAGAATTATCTAAGGGTTAACTAGCCCACCTCCACTAAACTAATTTTCAACTATCTCTATCATGGAGTCCATGCGTATCCCATATGGAGTCTACGCTAGAAGGAAGCAAAATCTGTTATGGCGTAACCCAAGTCTTTACTACCGCTTGTTTGGGATCGCTGGGCACCCTAGCCTATATGCCGGACCTATTACTAAGTATTGGTACCAACTACTGAGATAGCCTACAGACCCTCCACAGTTGACATCCCCATTTAGACTAATCTAAGTAGTCAAGGAAAATACCTCCTTTGTCTACTTACTGAAAGTACAGCGGATTGTATAATATGACCTCTATATATTAATATGTGAATGTATGCTAATATATATACTAAATGGTGTTAGTCCCTGAGAAGTTGGTTTTGATGATAACAACCTTAGAATAAGATTATAAAATATAAATACTAACAGTATGGTTTAGATATATATGTATATGCAGGATGTATATGCAGGTACCAAAGAATGAAGACTGTATAGTATAGAGATTCAAGAACTGATGAACTCAAGATCGAAGATATCAAGATTCAAGACTCATGAGTATCAAGATTATCAAGATTTCAAGATATGTAATTTAGTTAGGAATTTTGTTAAAACTTCTAGAAAAGCACCGACATCTTAAAATCCATTTTATTCATGGAATGGAATCCACTTCGAGCCCGTTAAAGGGATGGAACCCTAAGTAGGATGGAACCTACGAAAAATCTAGTGGAACATTGTTTTGTATTCACTAACTTTTATTTAACTGTTTTAAAAAATTATATCTTGTTTTCAAAATGATTTCAAAATCTTTCTTTTTAAATCAACAACATCTATTATGGTTTTAAAATACTTTTAGCCTCAAAATAATCTTTATTCTCAATATCAAATTATCCTTGGTTTTAAACTATCTTTTAATTATAATATATTTAACTTTTAATATTTATACTTAGATTTAAATATAAAATTATAGTAAAATTTTATATATACCAAAATATTATTCTCTATACTTATTTATGTATTTTAACTATAGTTAAGTATATTTATAAAGTTTAAAATAGTTTTAATACAAGATAGAAATTATTTTCAAAGAAAAACAAATTACCAAAAATAACTTAGGCTTGTCGACAACCCCAAGTACTCCTTGTCGACAAGGTGACAGTTGATTTCAAAAGTTTGAATTTCAAAAGAAGTGTCTATTCGTCATATCCTTTCACGAATGGACATGGCTGTTGTTCTACTATAAATAAGGGATGTTTTAAACGAATTTATATTCATATTTCCTCTGATTTCACTTCTCTTCTTCTTCCACATTTCTTTATATACAGTTTTACCATTACTCTGCCGAAATCACCATTGAATCTAACTAGATCATCTCTCGTTTGATTCTCTATCACTATCTCAACAAGATCCCAGTGCTATTCAGAGTTATAGATTTCTTTGTAATCAATCGAGCGAGAAAAGGTGTGATTGTAGCCTGGAAAATAAATCGGGTGAACTTGTTGCCCGTAAAATCAAGTATCTCTACCCAGAGGATTGTGAATCTGGAACGGTGTACCTTGTGGCCTTGAAATCGAGGGTGTAATTGTAATAATTGATTTTGAAAGGAAATCCGTACTTGTGTTGCGGGACTGGATGTAGGGTAACTCCGAACCAGTATAAAATCCGGCGTGTTCTTTCCTTTATTGCTTTTACTTTATATCTGCATCTGTGTTTGATTATGTGATCATATCTGTGTCTGAATATTGCATACATTTGTGTTCAAATTAATATAAACTCAAAAAGAATTAGTAATTCCTTAAAACACTATTCACCCCGCATTTCTCACATTTGGTATCAGAGCAAGGTTTTCAAAGTTTCATAATCTGAATTTTGAAAATTTTCAAAATGGCTACCAACACTGGTACTGTTACACCTACCAACACTGGTTCTATTACTTCTGTCACTAGTTCATTTGTAGAAGGTCAGTCTACTGTTAGACCATCACTTTTTAATGGCAGTAACTATTCATATTGGGCATGTAGGATGAAAATATATTTACAATCTGTAGGACTAGACACTTGGAATATCACACAGACCGAATATTTTGAACCCACAACTGATTTTGCACAGTGGACTGCTGAGCAAAAGACCGTCGCACAAAATAACTCTAAAGCTATGAATATTCTGTTTTGTTCACTTGATAGGAATGAATTTAATAGAGTGTAAGTTTGTAAGTCTGCATATGAAATCTGGAAAACTTTGCAAGTTACTCACGAAGGAACAAGCAAAGTTAAACAGACCAAAATTTCCATGCTCAGAAATCAGTTTCAATTATTTAAAATGAATCCTAATGAGTCTATTCCAGATATGTATAGTAGATTTCAGGATATTGTGCATTCTCTAATATCCTTGGGAAAGGTATTTTCGGAAGAAGATCAAGTCAGAAAAATCTTAAATTCTCTTACTTCAGAATGGGATCAAAAGACACTTGCGATCGAAGAGGCAAATGACATCAGTACCTTAAAGATAGAAGAATTAAATGGAAATCTAATGTCGTTTGAAGTCCAAATGATTGGGAGAAGAGAAAGCAAAGCATTTGAAAAGAAATCAATTGCATTCAATGCATTGACCGATGGATTAGACTCAAACAACGATAATGATGAAGAGATAGCCTTTATGACCAAGAACTTTCAAAAATTCCTGAAATACAGAAAGATGAATAATCTCAAGAGAAACAACTATAAGAACTCTGGTAATCAGAATGTAGTGCCAAACTATATCAAATGTTTCAACTGTGACAAACCAGGCCATATCAAAAGAGACTGTCCACATCCAGATAAGCAAAATCTTCCTATAAACAATGATTCCGCAAAGAAACGAAAAAGTGCATTTACCGCTACTCTAGATGACTCAGACTCGTCCTCAAGCGATGATGATCAGAAGACAGATAATTCAAATATGTGTTTCACGGCAGTTCACGACTCCGACGAATTCAGAGAAACGGACTCAGAAAAAGGAACACGTTTACAATACATTGGTTAAAATTGCATGCTTAGGATTGGATGTTTGATTGGTTGATTTTGAATTGGTGTGTCGTTTGAATTTTAAAATTTTTATTATTATTTTATTATATTTTTACTATTATTTTATTATTATTATTTTTTAAAATAGTATCATAATATTTTATGGAATATACTATAATTTTAGTAATATTCCAGATATTATATAGACATTAAAAATAATAAATAAATATATATATATATTAGAATACTTAAGAGAAATAAATCATGAAAATTCAGAGACACTTGTCGACAAGGCCCCCCCACGTTGTCGACAAGGGTACAGAAATTTGAAATTCAAATTTGAATTCAAATGTTTGAATTTCCCTCCATCTTTTCACTTCATTCAAGTCTCTGAAAAGTCACCTTTTGACCAGAGAACCTGTCCCTTGAGAACCTGTTTATTTACTATCTCTTATCACATCTTTTCACTTTCATTTTCTAATTCAAACTCTTATTTCAAAATATCAAGCTCTCTACTCTCTACTCTAATGGCTTCTTCGAGCAACCATTCCACAATGAGACTTTCCAGAAATATAAAAGAGCAACTTTTCAATAATCCGGAGGCTATAAAAGCATATATCAACTATGCTAACTATGGAAAAGTCCATCCCGGAAAGTTTGCTTTATTTCAAGATTTCTCTACTTATGAAATCGATTCTCTTTTTGCAAACAACCAAGTTCTTAGTCTTGTTGATGCTTCACAAAATGACTTTGTTTGTTATCCAAATCTTGTTAAAATTTTCTATGCAAATCTCAACCATGGATTTTATAATGAAAATGATGATGAAATTTGGAGTAGTGTCAAAGGCACTAGAATCATTTTAAATTGTGATGTTTTGGGTACCATTCTCAATTGCAAGAGCACAGGAATGGATCTTTCTAGTTTTAATTTGTGATGTTTTAGGTGACTTCAATTCATGCTTTGAACTCACTGACAAATGTGGAGGTAATCCATTAACCCCAAGAGATATTTCCCTATTCAATTTAGCTGTTGATGAGTCTGAATTAATCTTGGTAAAAAAATCAGGTGCTAAGTACTCTTGGAATAATAGAAGTCGTAGTGGTGTTCGAACCTTCACGACAATAGATCATGCCTTCAACAACTTCCAAGCTCTATCCCTATGGCCTTCCTTGTCTGTTTTTCTTCCTCATCCAATAATGTCTGATCACTCTCCGTTGATTTTATCTCTGGGTCACCACTTACGAAAGGAAAAGAGAAGTTTCAAATTTTTTAATGCTTGGCTCAAGCATGAACACTTTCTGACCTTAGTTTCTCAGGTTCATTCTGAATTTTATTGCTTTGGTAATCCCATGTATAAGTTTTGCAGGAAATTGAAAAGAATTAAACAGGAGATCAAATTGTGGGCTTCTTCCACTTTTGGAACTGGTAGCATGCTTTCAACAACACTTATGGAACAGTTGCAGAAACAACAAGTATATATGATGAACCATCCCCACGACGAACAAGCAGCTGCTGATGAAGCCAAATTATTCAGTGATGTTAATAATGCTCTTAGCATGGAAGCAAACATGAAGAGGCAACAACTGCATAATAAGTGGATTGTTGAAGGTGATAGGAATACTAAGTTTTTCCATGATGCATTAAAGGTAAAGCATGCTAGAGATAATATTTACAGTATATTAGATGAACAAGGTACCCTATGTTCTACTGCTGAAACTGTTGACCAAGCTTTTGTTGATTACTTCTCAACTCTTCTTGGCAATTCTTCTGGCTTCTCTCCAGATCTTGACCAAATCTCATCTCTTGCCTTACCTTGCATGTCCACTCAGGAAGCTAACACTCTTATTAGGCTTGTTTCTGATGAGGAAATCTAAGATACTCTTTTCTCTATGAACAAACTCTCTTCTGGAGGCCCTGATGGCCTTAACATGACTTTCTTTACATCAACATGGGGGGTGCTTGGCCGTGATTTCTGTCAAGCTATTCACAATTTCTTTTCAAAATGCAAGCTTCTTGGGGAAGTTAATTGCACAAATATTGCTCTAATCCCTAAAGTTACTCCTCCTCTTAGTGTCTCCTCTTTCAGGCCTATCTACTGCTGTAATGTAATATATAAATGTATCTCAATAATTCTTGCTACTCGTCTGGTTGGTGTAATCCCTTCTGTTGTCTCAATGAACCAAGCTGCTTTCATTCCATCCAGGAATATTCTTGACAATGTGCTTCTAGCTCAAGAGTTGCTTAAAGATTATTGTAGAAGTAATGTTACCCCTGCAGCTGCCCTCAAAATTGATATTTCTAAAGCCTATGATTCTATTCACTAGTCTTCTTTAGTTAGAATTATGGCAATCATGGGATTCCCCAGAATTTTTGTGTCTTGGATATATGTGTGTATCTCCTCCCCTACCTATTCTGTTGTTATTAATGGTAGACCTGTGGGTTTTTTCGGTAGTAGCAAGGGTATACATCAAGGAGATCCTCTATCATCTTACTTATTCCTTTTGGTTATGGAAGTTTTCACTGTTATTCTTAACACAAAATTCTCTCAGAAATTAATAAAGTTCCATCCTAAGTGCTCTACACTTCAAATAAACTCTATAATGTTTGCTGATGACGTTATGTTGTTTACTAAGCCTGAAATACCATCTCTGACTGGCATAAAGGAAGCTCTGCAGTCCTTTTATTGTATGACAGGACTTTCTATTAATCAAGCAAAGTCATCCATGCTAGTTGTGGGTGTTAGTGATGCTCTGAAAGCTGCTCTATATCAACACATTGGTTTCCCTTGCATGGATAATGATATGAGGTACCTCGGTCTCCCCCTAATCTCTAAAAGAATTACTAATGCTGACTGTATTCCATTATACCATAAGATTACTTCTGTTATGAGTGCCTGGGTGAATAGACAATTATCTCAAAGTGGTAGACTTGTCCTAATCAAATCTGTTGTATTCTCTTCTCTGGTCTACTGGGCTCGTTCATTGATCCTCCCGATGAAGCTGATGCAACTTGTTAGGTCGACCATGATTAGATTCTTTTGGACTGGCAGTGTTCATAATAGGAAGTTGATACCATGCTCCTTTTCAAAAATTGAAAATCCCATGAAGCTTGGAGGTCTTGGTGTTATTAATCCTAGGAAGTGGAACCAAGCTGCAATTAGTTCTCATTTTGATGCCATTATCAACAATAGTGATACTATATGGGTTAATTGGATATGGCTACATTACATTAAGTCCAAATCCTTTTGGTATATGGACATATCTCAAAACAGCAACTGGATATGGAGAAACATTCTGAAGCTTAGACAAGTTTATCTTCCTATTATTCAATATCAAGTTACTGCTAACTCTGTGGTTAGCTTCTGGCATGAACCATGGTCAAGTAAGGATCTTATTCTTTCCAAAGTTTGTGATTATCAACAGATACAGCAATGGCATTCGCTATGATGCAAAAGTAAATGATTACTTACATGAAGGGAAGTTGCAGTTGCCAAATACTAGTAATCAAATTCTCAAAGTCATGTGGACTGATATCCAAGCCAAATTCTGCACTACCCATCAGCTTGATGCTGTCTCATGGGACATGAAGCCACACAGTGTCAAATGTGTGTACAATTTTTGTTCTGACTTTTCTCCACTTCCAGCAACCAAGTGGTTCACTATTATCTGGTCGAATGACTCTGTCCCTTCTCAAAACTTGATGATGTGGAAAGTGTTAAATCAGTCCCTTCTTACCAGAAGTAAATTAAACAGTATTGGATTGCTTTGCTCTCCTATGTGTCTGTTTTGTGACTTGTATGAGGAAACCGTTGATCACCTTTTTTTTGAATGCCCTGCACTCAAGTACTTGATGAACTGCATCAGTTGCATTACTGGTTATAAGCTATCTACCGGTAGTTCGAGTATGGTGTGGAGTATCATTTACAAGGCTACGAGATGGAGATGTTATGGTTCTAGAGTGTTAGTTGTATGTTTGAAAATATACATGAGACTCATATGGAAGGAAAGGAATGCAATTGTTTTTGAAAAGAAAAGGAAGAAGATGGAATTTCTATGGCATGATGTTAAGAAAGCCACCCACATGCAATTGAAGAACTGCAACCGTGTTTTCCCTGACAGTTTGATTCTTGGATGGGCCTGACCTCTTGTTGTTTTTTCAACTGTATTTTTGTCTAGTTCTCTCCTTTTTTTCTTTTTTCTCTCTTTTTTCTCTGTTATGTTTCTCTTTTATTGTGTTGCAATAAACTGGTAGGGGACCAGTCAACCCCGCTGGCTTTGCCAAAAAAAAATGATCGTGAGACATTTCATCACATTTTCGAAGGAAATGATAACTTTGAATTCTTAAATCGAAACTTTCGACCAAAAGCTAGAATTGTTAATCTTCTTTTACAGCATACTTTGACCCCAAGATCGGGGAGTTTTAACAATCCAACTTCAAAAAATTTCAAAGCACTTTTTGCTATTTTTGGAAATTATGATATTAATTGGGCGCAAGTTATTTTGGATGAACTTCGTCCCAAAAATTTTGATATGGGTGAAAACACTTTGTATCATGGAATCTATCTCACTCGAATTTTTAATTATTTTGGAGTGAATTTCAAAGGAGAAGAATTTGTTTCAAGAAAAGTTTTTAATCACTTAAACATTTCTCTTATGAAAATTCCGTATGTTTTTCAACCATATGAGACTCTTGCCGAAAAGGAAGAGCATTTAGCTCATGAGGAGATGGAAGAGGAAGAAGAAGAAGAAGGGGATGAAATGGAAATAGATGAAGGAGAAGAAGAAGGTGAACATCCTTGGAAAGTATTGACTATCCCTCTAATCCAACCAACAAAACCTTACTCAAAAATCAAAAGACCATTGTAGAGAATCAACGGATTCTTAAACGATCCATTAGTAAGAGATTGGATAAAATGTCATCCAAGATGAACAAGTTTTTCTCCAAAGTCAGCAAGAAGCTTGGATTATCTTCATCTTCATCATCCTCTAACTAGTTCTACCTTTTCATGTCATGTTGTATTGGTTCTAGTTTGTTTTGATTTGAATGTTCGTATAGTTCTTAATGTTTAATCATTGTATCGTTCTATTATGAAATGAAATTGAATTACTTTTCTGTTATCTAGCTTATCTTATCTCCAGAATAAATGTTAGTATATTATATAAATATATATATATATACATATACAATTATTCACAAAACCAAAATGAGTCATCAAAATTAACTGACCCCTGTCGACAACCCCCCAGAGACCCTGTCGACAAGTACTGGTCAGAAATGACTTTTCATTTTAAATTTGGAATTTGAATAACTACCATGTGTCTATTCATTTCAAACGAATTTCTACACCTATAAATACATATCTCTTCCAGAATTCATCACTCAAAATCATTTCTTATCTACTCAATCTATATTCCCTCTCACAAACTCAAATATGGCCGATCCAATTCACAGTTTGATCGAGAATCTTGAAGAAACCCTTAATTCTTTCAAGAATATTCTTTCTTTCATTCTTTGTAATCAGCGACACTTAGAGTTGAGTCAAATGTTGATGATCAAGGAACAAGAAAAACATTTCGATGCGATTCGATGGATGATTTCCTCCCTACACAAAGATGATAATGAAGCACATCCTCCAGTCTCTCTCACCAATGAAAATGAAAATTGGGATGCTATTAAAGAAGACCCTATATTTGGAGAAGAAGGATGGGTGGAAGTTCCTCGTAATGTTTGATTTTATTTGATTGTTTTGTTTAATTTGAATTGATTGCTTGGATTGATTTGATTTGATTTGATTTGATTTGGTTTGGTATGGATTGATAATTGGTGTGCAAAACATAATATGTATAAATACACAATGATATTTATATGATCTTTGATTAGTTATCATGTCTATCAGTATAATTATCTCTTAATCTATCTATTATATACTCCATTATATATTTTATTAATGCAGGTACTCTAGTACAAGAATAAGGGGGAGTTATATAGTTTAGAGTTAGTTTTTGTTGATGACAAAAGGGGAGAAGTATAAAATAGGATAGTTAGGCATAGATTAAGGGGGAGTTATTAGTTTTAGGGAGAGTTATTAGGATATAAGTGATATTTTATAAAGAAAGGTTGTCATCATCAAAAAGGAGGAGATTGTTAGTCCCTGATAAGTTGGTTTTGATGACAACAACCTTAGAATAAGATTATAAAATATAAATACTAACATTATGGTTTAGATATATATGTATATGCAGGATGTATATGCAGGTACCAAAGAATGAAGACTGTACAGTATAGAGATTCAAGAACTGATGAACTCAAGATCGAAGATATCAAGATTCAAGACTCATGAGTATCAAGATTATCAAGAGTTCAAGATTTCAAGATATGTAATTTAGTTAGGAATTTGGTTAAAACTTCTAGAAAAGCACTGACATCTTAAAATCCATTTTATTCATGGAATGGAATATACTTCGAGCCCGTTAAAGGGATGGAACCCTAAGTAGGATGGAACCTACGAAAAATCTAGTGGAACATTGTTTTATATCCACTAACTTTTATTCAAATGTTTTACAAAATTATATCTTGTTTTCAAAATGATTTCAAAATCTTCCTTTTTAAATCAAAAACATCTATCCTGGTTTTAAAATACTTTTAGCCTCAAAATAATCTTTATTTTCAATATCAAATTATCCTTGGTTTTAAACTATCTTTTTATTATAATATATTTAACTTTTAATATTTATACTTAGATATAAATATAAAATTATAGTAAAATTTTATATATACCAAAATATTATTCTCTATACTTATTTATGTATTTTAACTATAGTTAAGTATATTTATAAAGTTTAAAATAGTTTTAATACAAGATAGAAATTATTTTCAAAGAAAAACAAATTACCAAAAATAACTTAGGCCTGTCGACAACCCCAAGTACCCCTTGTCGACAAGGTGACAGTTGATTTCAAAAGTTTGAATTTCAAAAGAAGTGTCTATTCGTCATATCCTTTCATGAATGGACATGGTTGTTGTTCTACTATAAATAGGGGATGTTTTAAACGGATTTATATTCATATTTTCTCTGATTTCACTTCTCTTCTTCTTCCACATTTATTTATATACATTTTTACCATTACTCTGCCGAAATCACCATTGAATCTAACCAACAAGATCCCAATGCTATTCAGAGTTATAGATTTCTTTGTAATCAATCGAGCAAGAAAAGGTGTGATTGTAGCCTGGAAAATCAATCGGGTGAACTTGTTGCTCGTAAAATCAAGTATCTCTACCAAGAGGATTGTAAATCTGGAGCGGTGTACCTCGTGGTCTTGAAATCAAGGGTGTAATTGTAAGAACTGATTTTGAAAGGAAATCTATGCTTGTGTTGCGGGACTGGATGTAGGGTAACTCCGAACCAGTATAAAATCCGGTGTGTTCTTTCCTTTATTGCTTTTACTTTATATCTGCATCTGTGTTTGATTCTGTGATCATATCTGTGTCTGAATATTGCATACATTTGTGTTCAAATTAATATAAACTCAAAAAGAATTAGTAATTTCTTAAAACACTATTCACCCCCCTCTAGTGTTAATTCTAGCCTTAAGATCCATAATCCGCATTTCTCACAAATGGAACAATAAAGCAGATTATAAAAGTAAAGAACAAAAGCAATCACACTAGAGTTTTATACTGGTTCAGACCTCTCGTCATATGTCCAGTCCCGAAGCTCCCCTTCGGTATTTCACTAACCAATAATCCTCGCTTCATCAGGAGAAATAGGCTTATACAAAAGTATTTCTTTGACAAGTTTGTGTTCTATACAAGACGTATATTGACTGCTAGTACAATTCTTCCTATAATCTTCCTTGAGTGTTTGTGAGTGTAAGTTCTTGGGGTTGTAGAAAGTAAGTTTACCAAAATATAGATTTTGGTTGTAATTGATTTAGAGTATGAAATCAATAATAGCACAAGAGAGTTTAAGTACATATAGAAAATAGAGAGTAATGGTAGTTGTAAGTAGGTCTCATTTTAATCTTTTTATATATTTATAGGTAACAAAGAGTTGTCTTTCAAAAAGTATGTCTTCTCAAAGAGCTTCCTTTTGATCAAGAGTTGCAACTATCAAGGAGAAGACATGAACATTTAATTTAAAAAGAAGTGGCCATTCAAAATTTTGCAGTTGCAATAGCGTCAGATGTCTGGCATTATGTCTCAGACATCTTATACCTTTCAGAGTCTAGAACCTGAAATTTCTACTAGACGCCTGAGCTTATATGCCGAACATATGAGCCTGTATTGTTTGTAAAATCTAGAGAGTTTTTGTTAAAACTTAGGTAAGTGTTTATCGATGTGCTTTTGTGTGGGCTACGATCGCTCAAGGAGATTGTACAAAATAATCTATGACTATTATACAAATATATGACCTTACTTTCAATAGTATGATCCATTGTTCATTACGACTGTCTTCAAGCTATGATATTGGTGAGCAGAGTGATGTCTTCTATATACTTGTAAATAGATAAAATATATGTTGCATATGTGATTGTATAGTTGTTGTCATTAAAATCCCAGAAGAGAGGTTCTAACATTCAACCCCATTTTGACGATGACAATTATACAATCTTTTGTAATGATATTTAAAAAATTTCTCCCCATGAATATGTTATCTCCCCCTATCTATATGCACACAAACACACGAATAATATCTCCCCCTTTGTCATTATCAAAAAAATAATGTAAATGGTTTATGCTCAGAAAGAACACAAAGAGAAAGTAAATAACATAGATCATATCGACGGAAACAATAGTTCAAGACAATAGTTTTACAAACATAACAGAAAACAAACTAACAAAATAGAATATGATTCTTAGGAAAAAAAGATTAGAATCATGAATATGATAACAAAGAAAAGAATTTACTGATATCCTTGGTAGTCATAAGAAAAGAAGATGCCATACTACTTGTAATACTCAAAGTAGGCAGAAGGGTCGGACTAATAATCTCCAGACCGTTAATTTGTTGGAGTACTATATTCCTCATCTTCATTTAAAGATAGGCCCTGAAAAGATGCATAGTGCAACCGGTGAGTTGGTGGTGGATCAGAATGATATTCCTCCTCCACCTCCTCTTCTTACGGTTGTTCCTGCATAATAGTTTTTCCTTTATCTTAATAGGAAGTTCCAGCACTATGAGAGGATATATGAGGATGAGGGCAGGAGTATGTAATGGAGGTGGTGTAAGGGAAGGAGACGATGACGATCTAGAAGAGGATCTACCATGAACCTTCCTCATAACCTTGCCCAAAGTAAATACAACTTTTTCCATAGTCTTCTCCAACTTGGTCGTGCATGTTGAAACAGATCTTTCCAAGCCGCCATCTTCCGTTATAATTTCCTTTGATTCATCGTGATTGTTCGTTGATTTTGAAGTGTTAAGTCTCGTATAGACTCATTTAGATAAGTTTAAATGTGGGCTTCAAAATTCTTCGATTCAGAATAGTATCCTGATCATAGTGAGAAGAAGCAAATGGTTGTGGAAGAGGAACTTGAGTTTGTTGTGGAGGCACCAGATGTAGTTGTTCTTGTTGTTGTTGGGCAATCCATTGAGTAAGAGAAATGTGAGAAAGTGGTGTTTTATGGAGATGCATGAGATTAAAAAAAATCTTATACCACCTTCTTTAAATGGAATCTCTTTAGAATGAGATATATAGATAGGCACACCGAGAGCTTACAAGAGGCGCATAATATATGGTGCATAGATAATAGTTTGCCGATAATGAACCCAGAATTTTTTTATTCCATCATGAATAAATTTTGCCCAATTCACCCGAGTTCTACGAAACATTGCACATAAGGCCTTATGATCATTGTCATAAATTTGTTCATAGCTTCCTAAGCGGGGTATGATTGTGTTAATGATCATTTTATTCAATAATCTTGCCTATAGACGAAAATGTCCAGATTTCCATTGGAGCATTCTATCCTCCCATATTTGATGCGTAATTTCATCATGTTATAAATTCCTATGATCCAAAATATCCTCTAAATTAATTCCGGTAGAAGAAAAATCAAGCAATCGACCTAGCATGTTTACACTAATTTTCAGAACTTTTCCATACACACTAGTCCATAACCAACCTTCTTCATTTTTGGTATCCAAATATCGATACTACATAGGTTAGCATAGAAGAGAAAGATGGCTAATTGATCGATATTTACCTCATTCTCAGCAAAATTGATTAGTGTATGGCACCCGAAGGCAATTGTGAGTTCTTGAAGACGATGTTCTTTAAATCTGGATAGCCAATAGAAAGGAATGGCATGAAGTTTCTTAATTTTTAGATCTTCAAATCTTTTCATAGCATTTGGACTATTATGAAGCCATTGTTGGATGTGTGAATCGGTGATAGTAGTGGATTGAGAGGATGGAGATTGTCCCTTCTTTGATCTCTTGTTGAATGAGGTTTTGGATTTGGGATCCATTATTGAAGAATTAGAGTTTTTGAGAAAGCTAGGGTTTTTGATAATTGAAATAATTTGGGTAAAAGTGAAGAGATGGGTGTAAAAAAATATATAGTGCTAAAGGAATGAACATGCCGAAAATTATCTCAGACGTCTGAGGCTAGGTATTAGACATCTCGTAGTATTCAAAGAATTTTTCCGAGTATTTTGCCAGACGTTTGGCGTTTTGCCTCAGACGTCTGATCCCTGTTTATTTCTGTATTTTTAATTTGAAGTGTATATGTTGAATTTGCAATTCATACATTTATTTAAAAACATGATAAATGATATTTATTATTATTATCAAATATATACACATGCATTTTACATATTTATATATATAGTCATATATAGATGACAGAGTATGTTTGTAAAAGATTATTTCTCCTCTGATGATTCTGAGTTCTTATGCTCAGTTCGATCCCAAGAATTTGTGTTAATTTTAGTTTGCTCATTTGAGGGCTGAAGTGGAGACCAATTTGGACGAACTGGAGCATGATTCCAGTCTTAGTTTGATGGTCATGTCTCCCATAATTTTCTTGGAGTAAAGTTGTGAGTTTTTATACGAGTCTCTTAAATGAGGAGATTTTTTTATGTAAGCAATCCTTTGTTGGTGAATGTCCACAGATTGCCAGAATGCATCATTCGAGAAAGTTAAGATGACTTCCTTGTCTTCGTTGCTTGTAATACATTTCTCTTTGAACTTCCATTATTTCTTGTTGATAGTGATAAATTTCATCAACTTTGGTATTGATAGACGATGATTCAAGATTAATTGCTCGTTTGACTTTCTTTCCCATTGGAGAGTAGCCGATGTGATATGTAGGTGATGCTATAATATTTAGCGAGGATGGTTTATTCGAAGGAGGAGTGGTTTTTTTGTAGAAATTTCCTTTTTAGATTTAAATGAACTTTTCTTTAATTTTCGACATGCATCAAATTTTTAATTATGTAATTGATTTTGGGTAATCCTCTTACTAAATCATTTTTTTCTAATTTATTTGTATACTTAAAATTTATATGGCAAAAGTGTTTGTGCCATAGCCATATGTCATTATGATTTGCGGTTAAGCATAAATCACTATTGTTATTAATATTCATATTCAAAACATGGATATTTCAATTTCTTAATCCTTCAAATATTAAATTTTTACTTTGATCAAATATGCTACATTTATCTTTTTCGAAGTCGATTTAAATCTTTTATCACATAATTGACTTATACTTAATAAATTGACTTATACCAATGTTGATGACTTCTCAATGCCAATGATGAATCCTTTTGAATTATCTTCGAATGTCACAGTGCCGCCATCGATATATGTTATATTTGACAACATATGTGCATTTCCTGTCATATGCTTGGAGCATCCGCTATCAAGTACCTATTTCTCCTTACTTTTAACTTTGTTTTTGGGTACCTGAAAAATAATAAGAGTTTAATTGGTACCCACTTCCTCCGTCAGGTTCCTATGTGTTAGTGAGGGAAGGTAGCCATACCCAAGAGGGTTTGGGACCTTTAGACATGTAATTATCATTATAGACAACATTTTTCAAGTATTCATCTTTGTGTTTCTGCCTAATTAACTTGTTATTGGTTTTATGAATCCATATTTTGACCGTATTTAAGTTTGAAGCGTTGATCTTAGCCTTAGATTTTGGCTTCTTGAACTTAGTATATAATGTACTATTGTTTTTGAGCCTCTACTTAATATTAAAACCTAATTCGTTTCGATTTCCTGATGGTTTTGATCTATTAATCAAATTTTCTAAGTTTTATTTTCCCTTATTAAATTTTGCAACGTTATTGGTAATTTTATCTAATTTATTCTTAAGATCAAAAATTTCAGCATTGGTAGAATCTAAGCTTGCTTTTAATTCAAGCTTTTCTTTTTCAAGTTTATCATTCTCTAATTTGCTATTTTCTAAATCATGTAATAAAGTAGCATTTTGAGAAGATAATCTTTTACATTCCTTTTGTGCTATTTCTAATTCCTCTTATAAATTATTTTTACATCTTTTAATAAACCAATTTCTAGCTCTGCTCTATTCAAATTTCCTATATATTCCTTATTTAGTTTCTTAGATTCTCTACACTTATCGTCTAATTCTATGCCAATTTCCAAAATTTCATCATATGTTTGTTCAGGACGCACCTCATCTGTGCTAGCCATTAAACAGACATTTGCTTGTTCTGAGTCGCTCTCACTATCCGATGAGAAGGACGAGTCAAAGTCATCCCAAATTACATGAAAGGCTCTTTGCTTTTTCATGAATTTGTGGAAGTTGTTTTTCTTTTTGTCATTATTGAGTTGTGGACACTCTTTCTTCACATGGCCGAATTTGTCACATCCATAACATTTGATTGACGTTTTATTTGATGAATTGAGATTGCCACTATTCTGAAATTTTGTCATCCTTTTGAATTTCTTAAATTTGTTGTAGTTCTTGGCAATAAATACAATTTCATCTTCTTCTAAGTCGGAATTATCGTCATTTGCTTGAAAGGCAATATTCTTCTTTTCTTGATTTTGCTCCTTTCTAGCCTACAAGTTCTTCATACGACATTAAATTTCCTATTAATTCTTCAACTTTGAGTTGAAAGAGATCATTAGCCTCTTCAGTGGTTAAAACTTTTCTTTCCCATTCATTAATCAAAGAATTTAAAATCCGTGTGACTAGATCAAAAACAGTGAATTTGATCCCAAGTGCCAGGAGATCGTGTTGAATAGCTTGGAATCTAGCATACATGTCAATAATTGATTCTTTTACTTTCATTTTAAAAGATTAGAATTGGTTTTGTAAAATAGAGATTTTTGTTTGCTTGACTTTAGTTGTGCCTTCGTGAGTTACTTGTAAAGTGCGCCATATATCATATGCAGTTGTGCAAAGCATAACTCATGGAAACTCACTTTTATTAAGTGAACAAAATAATACATTCATGGCCTTAGCATTATTGGTTGTCATGTTCTTTTGTACATTAGTCTAGGAGCTTATGTCAGTGGTAGGTGCTTCATATCTAGTTTGAGTAGTTTGCCAACTTGCTAAACCATTAGCTCCCATAAAAATTCACATACGTGTTGACCAATAAGCATAATAAGATCCGGTAAATAGTGGAGGACGAGCAATTGATTGACCGTCTTGAAATATACTTGCCATATTAAAAAGTTTTCAATTACGTGTTACGGTAAAATGAAATGACCTTGCTATGATACAAAATGAAAGTGTAGAGGATCGTATAATATGACTTGTATATTAATATGTTAATGTATACTAATATATATACTAAATGGAACAATAAAGAAGATTATAAAAGTAAAGAATAAAAGCAATCACACCAGAGTTTGATACTGGTTCGGACCTCCTATCCTATGTCAAGTCCTGAAACTCCCCTTCGGTATTTCACTAATCAACAATCCTCGCTTGGCCTGGAGGAATAAGCTTATACAAAAGTATTTCTTTGACAAGCTTGTGTTCTATACAACATATATATTGACTGCTAGTACAATTCTTCCTATAATTTTCCTTGATTGTTTATGAGTGTAAGTTCTTGGATTTGTAGAAAGTAAGTTTACCAAAATATAGATTTTGGTTGTAATTGATTGATAGTATGAAATCAATAATAGCACAAGAGAGTTTAAGTACTTATAGAAATAGAGAGTAATAGTAGTTGTAAGTAGGTCTCAATCTCAATCTTTTGATAAACTTATAGATAACAAAGAGTTGTATTTCAAAGAGTATGTCTTCTCGAAGAGCTTCCTTTTGGTGAAGAGTTGCAACTATCAAGGAGAAGACATGAACGTTTAATTTGAAAAGAAGGGCTGTTCAAAATTTTGCAATTGCAACAACGTCAGACATCTGGCATTATATCCCAGACGTCTGAGACCTTTCCGAGTTTAGAACCTGAAATTTTTGCAAAACATTTGAGCTTATATACGAGACGTCTGAGCCTATGTTGTTTGAAAAATCTGGAGAGTTTTTATTAGAATTTAGGTAAGTGTTTATCGATGTGCTTTTGTGTGTGCTATGATCACTCAAGGGGATTGTACAAAATAATCTATGACTATTATACAAATATATAACCTTACTTTCAATAGTATGATCCATCATTCATTACAACTGTCTTCGAGCCATGATATTAGTGAGCAGAGTGATGTCTTCTATATACCTGTAAATATATGAAATATATGTTGCATACGTGATTATATAATTGTTGTCATTAAAATCCCAGAAGAGAGGTTCTAACACTTACTACCTCTCATTAGATAGCAAGAAAACCCCATTTCCCAAAAGGTACTGGGTTATTTAATACTTTAAATTCGAGGCAAACCCTCGGGCATACTTTCCCCTAACATATCCGTAGTGTAAATCCCTTTTCCACAGGTTCTAAGGTTGGAGATGTCCCACATCGGTAGTAATTGTACACAACTGTTGGTAGCCTCTGAGTTAAGGGCAAACTTTTATTGTGTAACTCTATTGACCTCGCATTCCAACCCACTAAATCAAATTAATTACTCTAAACTTTAATATTGGGCAAAGCCCACTAATCAATATTTGCATATTTAAGGCTAGATAATTTACTCTAATGATAATTATACTGCCTTAAAATATCCATTTACTACCTAACATTTTTATTTACTTTTCTATAAATGTCACTGTGTTCGAAATAAATGATTATTATCTCAACAGACATTTACTTATTCAAATTTTGCACAGTATTCCTTCTTTATCTCTCCATATTTATTATTCTAACAATCTCATTAATCAGTCTTATTACTCCATTTATACCTTATTTAAACTCTAGTAACTCCCAAATTTATTCCACATCGATTACCTATTTATTTGGAGTTACAATATTTTGCATCTCTATTTCCTAATCCTATTATTCAAATTAAATTCTTATCATTTTAATAAATACTCTTCATCAAATTTCCAAATCATTCCCATAATCCCATATTTATTAATTCAGAAATTTTTTATTTAATTAGTTGTTATTATTAAATTATTAATTTATTGCTTCTCGACAATGGGTTGTTGCATTGATCCCTGAAGACACGGTTCATAAGATTAGCAAAGTACGTGTGTGCATTGGTTATCCTGAATGGCATAACTAACCACTCATAGAACCTAGATAGCGTACGAAATGCAGTAACCGACACACTATCCCTCACCGCTCTCAGTTGATGAAAACTCATAAGGTCCAACCGAGAGAACACCCTAGCACCATAGAGTTGATCGAACACGTCATCAGTACACGAAAGTGGATACTTGTTCTTCTTTGTCACCATGTTCAACTCACAGTAATCAACACACAATCTTAAAGAGCCGTCTACTTTAGTGGCGAATACTATCGGTGTTCCCCCATTTAGATATACTACATTGAATGAACCCTCGTCATAATAGGTCATTCAATTGCAGCTCTAATTCCCTCTGCTCTTTGGGCTCTAAACGCCTTAATGGCATAATGATCGATCTGGCATCCTTCACTAAATTCGTATGGAATTAAGTCTCTCTATATGGTGGTAATTCAATCACCTCCTGAGATATATCCGAATATCCCCTAGCTATAGGCATAGATGTTAACTCATCATGTAGGATCTCGTAGGAATACATAAAGCTATCCATTACCTCATCGTCAGGTAGGCAACCTAACTCCAACCTCCACACATCATCCATCCTTATTATCACCAACGGCCTCTCGGAATCCACCATTGCTCAGTTTCTTCATAGCCAATCCATCCCCATAACAATACTGAACCCCACAAAACCCAATACAAAGCAATCATAACCAAATAAACATCCATGATTCGATAAAGCAAAGTCTCAACAAGTGCATATGCTAGCCGTCCTCCAACATGGTTTGTCACAATCAAAGGTCAGTCAAATATCTTGGGTCTCAATTCCAGTCTATCAAACCAATCACTTGATACGAAGGAATGTGAAGCCCTAGTATTAAATAAAACACGTACAGGTTTATCAAAAATAGAAAGTATATCCTGAATTACAACACTTTTCCCTTTCTCCTTCACCGATGGAGCACTCGACAGCGTTCAAAGCATAAGCAGACATAACATTCTTGTTCCTTGGCGGTTCTAGACAATCCTTCTTGATGTTCCTAGGCTTGTTGCAGTTATAACATTCCTTCTTCTCGTTTCTACAACCTTTACTAAGATGGCACTTATTTCCATGACTGTGCAGTTAAAGCCTCGCAAAATCACCGTTATAGCGCATAGCGCACTTTGACTACTACACTATTTTAATTTAGCGCTATTAAACAGTAGATCTGCTTTAATCCCCATTATTTTCCTCTACACCTGCTAAATCAAGGCTTTTTAGCACCCGCTTTAGCAACATTAATATACAAAGATTGATTAGACTAGTTCTCTTTTAAATCAAATCAACAAAGTTAGGGTAAAGACCTAATTTAAGGCATTAGTGCTCAATATAAGCTAGAAATCTATTGTAGTCACCAAATGTAGTCTACATAAATCACGATATTCTTTAGTTTTATTATATAAGATTAAACAATATTTCTTTTTCTCGCACAAATGATGCAAGAATGAGAATAAATTAACTTTAAATATATGGTTTTATATCTATAGAAGCCTTGCACTTATGCTATTTTTCGCTATATCCTCGCCGTATCCCTGCTATTACTTTTTGCACCTCCACCACTATAAAACTGCTAAGCGTTTTAACTGCACAGCTCCATGGCTATAGCAAGTAGACTTCCACTTTCCCTTTTTTATTATCATTCTGAAAAATGCTTCTTCTTGTTGTCATTCCATTTTCTTTTTAAACCACCACCACCTTGCGGTGAGGACTCCTCCTTTGGTATAGAAACTACCTACAGCTTAGGGAAGAGGCTCTTATGCCTCAAAGCCCTTTCCACGGCTTTCTCAAATGTCTCATTTATGTGGCCGATCATCCTTTCTTCAAAATAGTCATTCAATCCAGTAATGAACTTATCATTATTATTCAATGGAGTGTCAAGGACAGTTGACATCTCATATTTCGAGAGCATATCAAACTCATCCACATACCCCGAGACAGGTAAGTCTCCTTGCCCAAATTAGCAAATTTTCTTAAAAGCACAGACTTCTATGCTACCGGTATAAACTTTTCCTAGAATCTAGCTTTAAATTTCTCCCAAGTAGATTGATCCACAGAAGTAGTATTTACAACATTCCATCAATTCATGGCCCTACCTGGAAGTTGCCTAGAGGACAACTACCTCTTCAACGCATCATCCAACCCCAAGTCCTCAAAGGCACATTCATAGGTGTACAACCAATCCTACACTTTGACGGATGATTTCATTTAAAGAAACGGTTTTCCAATAAGACTAAAGTAGTCTTTTTTTAACTTAGCAAAGTCATCCCTTGACGCTTGCATCGGGGCACCACCATCAGCAGCTATAGCAGGAGCAACTCCTTGGACATTATGCAACATGTTACTCATTATGTTATTGAACATAGCATGCATATTGGTGTTTACAACTGACCAGTCGCCCGCTCCTCGCTCTATTCCAGAAACAAAAGTCATAGTCGCATTCCTCATTTATCGAATCATCATGGCTCATTTTTATAAACCTGTAATAAGAATGATGAGTCTCTCAAAAAGGAATAAGTGGCGTCCGTTAATGCAACATGATATAGTATAAGTCCCATATAATACATATACTATTATATAGTTTTGAAAACAAAAATATAATAAGTACATCCTCTCATATATTGCTTAATCCATTCTAAGTCTGTAGCTCCTACCTTATCTCTAATGGATCCAAATATCAACACAAGTCAAACTATGCAACCCATGCTATGATACAAATGTGAGGACCACCCTATACCTCCGACATCCAAAATACCTCAATAGTGCGCTGCAGCGGTGCCCAACCAATGTAGGACAATATTCAAGGGTAAAGTGAGTAAAATAGTTACAAAACATGTCGTATATCTCGTAGTGCAAGGATAAAATACATTGATCAATCACAGATACAAAACAAGCAAGACAACATATATTTATATGAAGCAAAAACAAGAACATCAGAGTGCAGTTCCCAAGACTATACAAAATAGAAATAATAGAGTTTATACATCCCAAATCTCCAAATAAACTCTATAACGATCTCTAAAGTAATGCAAGTACATATATAATTCCATAGTACTGCACAGTAGAATGTAAGCAATTGTAAGGTCCAAATATAGATATAAGAAAGTGTGGCCTACTACTTGTACCCCGTATAGCTGTGTATGTTATCTAGACCTATTATCCCTAGTCTAATCATTTTAAAGTACCCAAGATAATAAGAAACAAAGAATAAAACCTCGAGTCGGACAACAGTCTGGTGTGAGCGATACATCATTCCAAAATACTATAAAAACCATATATATATATATATATATTAATAAGGACATATAGTATGTAGAACCATACCTGACTTGTCCATGCATCTAAAGAGTCAGCATATAAATGTAGTATATGTTAAATTACTATCACATACAGGAGTACAACAGTAAGTACAATATAGGGTATAGGGAAATAACACAACAATATGACATCCATATCAAGGCACATAACAAATATAACAACCATTACATATCCTTGCATCTCTGAGTCAAGTTCTGTTTGATATACGATAAATCTTATTACCCACACAGATGGTTAGTCACTACGCAAAGTCGTGGATACTCAACTCATGCCCACACAGATGGTTAGGGACTGGACATACACATAAGTTCAACACCATGGATATATACAGACTACCCTCAGGTACATACAGACTACCCTATCCCAAAAATGAGCATCGCAACCTAAGAGTTATCCGTTGATCCCTTAGCACACATAAAAATAGTAGAACCACATCTTGTTCCAATCCACAATCTATCGTACAGAACTTGTCCACTCGATCCATCACTATATGCTATAGTCACTCCCCACCTCGAGTCATCAAAGTCATCACATTTCATTGGTTACCACTTGACTCCTAAGTCATTTCGAATCACTTTGAAGTCATCCACCTCAACTCCAAGCCCACTCATACGAACCATGGAGCAAGCCACTAAAACCCCCAAAGCACCCCCACTCCAAGCCCGAACCCCCTAAAGTTCCAAGTTCTATCCGGCTCCTCAAACCACCGGACCAAAGTTGCCACATTCCAACCCGAAGCACCCTACCAAACCATAATTCTTGTCCAGTTATTCACCACCAAACCAACTTCCTGCATTTCCACAAGCTTGGCCCAGAGTTTTTCCACCACCGAACCAAAGTATATACTAGACAAGATTTCCTATCTACCAAACGAACCTGGACCCGAAGCCATCCCCGTGCCACACCATCCCCAGCCCAAAGCCAACCACTAGCCAGCTTACGCTGAACCAAAATCTTATAGCACCTATGACACTTCAATTTTACACCTATTGCGTCGCTACACACAACATTTCGACCCGTGTACATCCTTTATGCATCGATACGACTCCAAACACCCTAGAATCGATCCGTCGAAGCCCGATTCTATATTAAGGGATCCTCCATCCTCTATGTATTAAAACAGAGAGTACATTGCTACTCCTTCTACATGGATACCCTCGACCATAGAATCATTGACCACCTCTATTTTTCTTCGATGATCATTTGCAACCATTCAAGCATACAAACAACATCCATACAATCATCATTAACATTCAATCATCATCCAAACATTCAAACATACATCAAATCATGGCAAATCATTATATAATGTACCTATAAAATAGCCTAACATTTATATACGCAATCACTCATCAAAGTAATATGATTAAATCACTTAAAAGCAATTTTAATTCATTTTTACTTTAGGTTTGGTTTCAAAATAGCATAAAAACATAGTTTTGACCCTAAAAATAGGCCAAAACATGTCAAAACATATAAATTCATAAATAATACAATGTGAGATGATTAATCATTTACCAAACACCAAAAATGGAAGATTTGCACGCAAATGAGGTAACTCCAAGAATAAATAGCAAAAACTAAAATTTTAACTTCAAAAATGTTGATTTGGAAGTCTCTAGCTAGTCCCCTTACTAATATACCCTTAATCTATGAATTTGACTTGATTTGGAAGAGATTGGAGAAGATTTTGGCTAAGAAGAAGGTTAATGGAGGTCTAGATCTATTTGGAAAGATGGGAACATGATTTAATAATGATATTTTAGCCAATATCAGCCTCAAACCTAAAATGGGTCATTGGGCCTTAACCAAATCTCACTAGTTACTTATTAAGTAATCCCAAGAACTACCAAACTTCAAATGGTCATATCTCTAAGTCAGAAAGTCCAAATCGCTATTATGACCACTCTAGGGAACGTGAAACTATCATATTTCTCCAATGGAAGTGGTCTCAAACCTTAATTCGGCTTCTATCAAAAGTTACAGCCTTTACAAGTTTTCAAAAGTAAAATCGTCCAATAAAATTTCTAAGGGTCAAAAATATCTGTACTCTACATCACCCAAAGCTATAGTGTCATATGACCCTATATGAATAAAATAATATTTTACAATCATTCGATAGGACAAATACAGGTCATTATAATAAAACTATATCTGTTTTTAGTCAATATAGAAAACAATTATTTTTTCATAAATAATATTTGGTATATATATGAAATCTATCTTTCATAACTTGATGCGTCCGCTAATAATTGTCATATGGTACACTTCCACTATTTCCGCCATTACAGTTACAGCGCATGAAATACGAAGCTCCATTTAACCACTTATTATGGATTATATTTCATCCATTGTAACTAAATTACAATCGAGAGTTTCAAATCGGACAGCTTGAACTCAAAGAAATAACTCTTAAATAAAATAATTTTCCATAAGATAAGTACATTTGGAATAGAAATCATATTTCTCATTCCATTTTAAGTATCTACTTGTATTTTATACAATTACCGTTTTTGATCTCTCTTCATGAAGCAGAGGTGACCATTAACTCTTTCCATCCCAACCATTTCTATGTTACATCCACTCTTGGACATTTTCTTTTCTTTCCAAATGGTCGAACCTTAAAAAGGAAACCCATACCTCAAGACTGCACCGAATTATTACAAAAGTGCATTCAGACATCCATAAATTTGTTAAGGATATCAAGATGTTGCACACAAGTAAAACGATCAAAACCAACATTTTAGTGATCGGATTCCAAGGTTGGTCTTTAGTCCTTGGTCTAGTGTTATTTGAACATAACGATATTCTTGTTGTATTCCATCATATTGAATACATGTTCTAGCATTATGGTTTACTTACTCATTTTGAATAACCTATTTCACCGTGATTTCGTATACTACGAATGCGGCCATTCACCATACACCTTTTTCATGTACTCGAATATGAATAAATATCCATATTTGTATTTCTTTAGAGTTCAAAACTCATAAAAGATGATATATAGTCTCAAGCAAATAAACGCATAAGCGACCAAGGTATGAATGCATTTGTAGTTGTATGATTTGATCCTTGCATGGGCCTTGAAGCAACAACATGTCAAAGGGTTTACAACTAAATTTATTTTATGTTTCTTTGTCAATCTAAACATGGTTCATTTATATATTTTAACTAATAAATAATTTTATCAATTATGTAAGTTGCTCAAATTTATTAAAGTAGACTGTTTTTACTTTATATAGCATATGTTCTTACAATATTAGAATGGTTAAATATTATTATTTCATTTTTCGCATAAGGCTCCTATTAGACTTTTATATTTTTTTAAATCCTAAAAGAAATATTGAAACCTTCCAATTTCTCTAGTGAGTGTAAGGGCTCAATTGTCTTGGGATTTTGACCTTGAATTTGCTCAACAAACCATATCCCTACAAGTGATGGATAACTCTTTATTGGTTCTATTATATATAACTCCTAACCGTGGTCTTTTCCCTAATTTTTATCTTAACCTTGAGTTTTCTCAAAAAATCAAAAGAGAATGTTCACTCTCACTGCCATTTTTTGATGGCCTAAGTATAATTGCTCGTACCTTGAGTTTGCCTAACAAATACAAGCATTTATCTTACCTTATCTAGGAGCATACCAATAGTACTACACATAATAAACCTAGCTTGGGTTTGCTCAACAACTAGTGCATAAGCAAGTAATCTATTAATGTATAAACAATAAAGGGCAAATATATTAAAGACTCATGACCTTTATTGTTTCTCTGAGTGATATCGATTTAAGGAACAATATATTTCTTATGAAGCACCTACTGAAAGACTTGAGGATCTATACTATCTAACTTGTGTATAATATGCTAGTATATAAATCAATGCAATAGTAGACAATAAATAGTAAAATATAAAAAGCATGCAAACGAGAGTTTTTATACTGGTTCGGACCTCCCGTCCTACGTCTAGTCCCGAAGCTCCCCTTCGGTATTTCCTTTAAACAAATTACCCTCACTTTGCTCGAATGAATATGCTAATACAACAGTATCTCTGACAATTTTGTGTTCCAAATAACACAGTTTTTAACTTATAGTACAGATCTTCCTATGATCTCCTTTTGAGTATATGAATATGAATGCTTTGAGTTGTAGGAAGTGATTTAACCAAAATTCTATTCTGGTTATAGTAGATTTAGAGTATATGAACAATGTATATGCAAGAGAGTGTTTATAAATCAAGAGAGTAAAGAATAGATTAATTCAAGTTAGATGATCTCTACTTCTCAATCAAAGTGGTATTTATAGATTCAGAAAGTTGCAGATGAAGAGTTTCTACTCTTTGAGAAAGTCTCTTCATTTTAATGGCTGCAACTCTTCATTGAACGGTGATTTCCTTTTGATTCAAAACAGAAGTGTCTTTCCAAATATGATAGTTTTTCCCATGACAGACGTCTGTGGTAAAATCCTCAAACGTCTGTGACTTGTTTTAATTTTTAACCCGAGACTTTTCATAGACGTCTGTGGTTTTATCACAGACGTCTGTGAGGTGTAAAAACTGTTTTTCACCTTAATTTTGATGTACATGAAATTGTGTGTGCTCGTGTATGCATATATACTCAAGGAGACTTAACAATATTATATCTAGGACTCTTTTTTAGTAGAATAACCTTAGTCTGGTCAATGAATCTTTGTTTTTCTTTGAGTCTCAATATCTTCGAGCATGGTGTCTTCTTGAAGCATAAACCTGCAATCTTGATAAGATCTATATATATGTATATGTTTGTATAATTGTTATTATTGAAATATAAATCGGTGGTTCTAACAATCTCCTCCTTTTTGATGATGACAACTATACAATCAAATATCAACTATACAGTGAAATATTAACTACGATTAAAATATCAACTATAAAATGGAAGTATTATTATGTTTTTTATGTTTGTCTTCCCCTATGTATATGCGTCTCCTCCAATGTATATGCATAAATTTCTCCCCTTTTTTCATTATCAAAATGGAGGGAAATGATATATAAATGATATATATAAACGGTAATAGCATGTCATCACTTCAGATTATGGAAAATCAAATATGAAAGTTCAAAGCAAAAATTAGAAGCAATTGTAACAAAAGTTATACATAGGAAAACAAACAATCATAAGAGTTGCATAATAAAAGAAAACAAAGTCTAATTATACTGATTTTGGGAATAAGATAGGCCTCCGTAGTTCTCGTAATAATCCCAGTAAGCGAATGGATCCTGCTTATATGTACCTAGCCATTGCGTTTAGTTGTTGTACTCCTCATCTTCGTTAATGGACAGGCCTTGAAATGCCATGTATGATTGTTTCTGAAAATGTGGAGTATCGGATACAAACATTTCATCACTGTCTTCTTCTTCTTCATCGGCTTGTGCGTGCATAGGAGTCCTTCCTCGGTTACAATCATCGTGTGACATACCTTCGGGCAAGGCTTGAGAATGATAAACTGGTGTTTGAACCTGAGGCGGAGGTGTTGGGAAAGGCGAAGATGATGAGTGTGAGGAAGATCGGCCAGGTACTTTGCGCATCACTTTCCCTAAAGTGGAGACCACTTTGTCCAAAGTCTTCTCCATCTTTGTCATCCTAGTGGAGAAAGAGCGTTCCAATCCAGTCATTTTTTGTTTAAAGCTCGTTGATTGACCGTGATTATTTTTTGGTTTTTAATTGCCAAATCACGAAGAGATTAATTTGGCATTAGTTCAACCCGAGCTTCTTGAATTTATGAGTACGAATAATATTCAGTGCCATAACTAGAGGAAGGTGGATGTTGAGAAGGATGAGGGGAGTAGGTTTGTTGAGGAGCGCTAGTTTGAAGAGTACCATGATGTTCTTGTTCTTGTTGTTGTTGAGTCGATTGGTTGAAGGAAATGATACGAGGTGGACTCTTTGGAAGATGCATCAGAGAAAGATATCGTGGTCCACTATTTTGGTTGGAATTTCTTCGTATTGTGAGATATAGGAAGGAACTCCAAGATTTTGCAAGATGTGCGTTATATATGGAGTATAAACAATGGAACGATGTTGCGTAGACAAAATCCTTTAATTTTTTCATCAATAAATTTTGCCCAATTAACCGGTAGACGACCAAATATTGCATACAAGGCTTTATGTTCATTGGGATAAATTTATCCATGACTTCGTAGACGAGGAATGATGGTATTAATTATCATTCAATTTAATAGTCTAGCTCATGGTCAAAGGTAAATGGATTTCCATTGTGGCATTCTACCTTCCCATATTTGATAGGTAACTTCATCCCTAGGTAGAAGACTATGATCCGGTATATCGGTAAAATCAATCCCTCATAAGAACATCCTAAAATACGACCAACGGTATACATATCAAATTTAACTTCTTTCCCATATACACTTGATCATAACCAACCATCATCATTCTCCAGATTCCAAATCTCCGAACTATATAGATTGGAGTAGAAGAGGTAAATAGCTAAAGGATCAATGATTACCTTATTTGCATCATAGCTAATCAAATTGCAACAACCAGCGTCCATAGTAATTCCTAGGATTTCATATTCCATTACATTGCCAAGGCGATAAAAAGGACCAGATTGGATCTTCTTTTAGGTAAGTGCCTCGAATCGTTTGATTGCATTGGGATTATTGTGGAGCCATTGGTTAATGTGAGCTTATGTGGCCGGTGCTTGAGAGGAGGATGAAGATTGGCCTTGCTTTTGCTTTTTGGAGATGGTAACCTTCTTGGAAGTCATTGATTTAAGAATTAGAGGGTTTTGAGAGCTAGGGTTTTAGGAATTTGGAGTTGAAACGAAGGTAAAGTGAAGAGAAAGGGAAAGTTTTTTATATAGGATTGTTGGATAATTTTTGCCAGAGCGGCGACAGAAGTCTGTAAGAAAGTCACAAACGTCCGTGGCTTCAGTTAAAATAAGGCAGAGAGAGTCGACAGACGTCTGTGATGGTTCCATAGACGTTTGTGGCTATAGAAGAATTAAACAGAGAGTCTTTACAAACGTCTGTGAGTTTTCCACAGACGTCTGTGGTTACAGGGAAAATTTTCCTGTAACTGATGGCAGACGTCTGTGGTATATTCATAGATGTCTGTGATATGTAATTTTTGTTCATCTAGAGGAAAATTTTAATATGAATGCAAATATTTATTAGAAATTAAATATAACAAACAGTATATATATCAAAAATAAATAAATATGATGTGTAACATAAATTTTAGTTTTTGTCGGAGAATTCTGAATTATTGTTTTGTTGTATATTCCACGAATTTGGTTCAACTTTTGTATCGTCAGGAAATGGCTTTAGTGGAGACCAACTTGGATGAGCTGGAGTGTCAATCCAAGCTTGGTTTGATGGTCCCAGTTTGTACAAATTTCTTGGAGTAATGTCAGGCGCTTTTAGAGGAGTTTCTTGTAATCGAGGAGACTTTTGATGTATGCAATTTTTTGTTGGTGAATGACCATAAATTGCTAGAATACATTTTTCGAGAAAATTTAGACAACATCCTTGACGTCATTGCTCATAATACATCTCACGTTGAATGCCGATCATTTCTTGTTGATAGTGATATATCTCATCGATTTTGTCGGTACGAGATGTTGATTTCAGATCAATTGATCGTTTAGCTTTCTTTCCTTTAGGAGAAAAGCCGGTGTGGTATGTTGTTGATGCAATAATGTTTAGAGAATCTGAATGAGTTGATGTCGGTGTGGATTTAGTTGGAGATACGTAAGTGCTATTTGACGAGGGGGATTTATAGTCGATAGTTGAATAGGTGGAGTCATGGTCGGAAGACATTGTATTATTTGTTGTAGTAATTTAGTTGTTTTTATTTAATTTTTTTAGGTAATATATAACTGAATTTATAAGATAAAATGTAGCTATATTTAGAAAAAGTAGTTGATAAAAAATGAGTTAACCCATAGGAAGTTAACAGATATTAGTTTGATTTAAATGGTTGTTATTTAAAAAATATGTGGTTGTTAGTTCCAAGTTATAAACTTAATTATTTAGTTGACATTGCATATAAACTATTACAAATTTAAGTGATCAAAACATTATTTCTATAACTTTAGTTAACCAATTCGTTGAATGAAAAAATTCCTAGATCCCATCTTAACTTAATAAAAGTTAGTTCACTTAATGGTTTTGTAAAATTATCAGCTATTTGATTTTTGGTAGTAACAAATTCTAGAGTTATTATTTCTTTTTCAACATTATCTCTCAGAAAATGGTGACAAATATCTATATGTTTTGTTCGTGAGTGCTTATTTGGATTTTTAGATAAATTTATAGCACTACTATTATCGCAACATGTTGGAGATTTGTTTATTATTTTTCCGTAGTCTTTAAGTGTTTGTTGCATATATATTACTTGAGTGCAAGATAAGGCAGCAGTAATTTATTCGGCTTCACATGTTGAAAGAGAAACACAATTTTGCTTTTTACTAAACCACGAAACTAACGATTGACCAATAAAGTGACATGTGCCACTTGTACGTTTTCTATCTGATTTACATCCACCGAAATCCGCATCACTATAAGATACAAGTTCAAACGTACTGCCTTTTGGATAAAATAGATCATAATCTTTAGTGTTGGATAAATATCGAAAAATCCGTTAAACTACCCGATGATGTGATTCTTTAGGTTGTGCTTGAAATCTTGCACATAAACAAACACTCATCATAATATCTGGTCTACTAGCGGTTAAGTATAGTAAGGATCCTATCATGCTTCGATATAATTTTTGATCGAACTCTTTTCCATGTTCATCTTTGTCTAGATGAGTATTAGTACTCATTGGAGTGGTTTACTTGATATATTATCCATCCCAAAATGTTTTACTAATTCTTTACAATATTTTCTTGATTTATAAAAATTCCATTATTTAATTGTTTTATTTGTAATCCTAAAAAGAAATTCAATTCACCCATATGAGACATTTCAAATTCATTTGTCATTATTGTAGAAAATTCATTTTCGTTAGTAGATCTAAATATAATATCATCAACATAAATTTGAACAATTAATATATCCTTATATTCTCTTTTAATAAATAATGTTGTATCTATTTTACCAATTTGAAAACCGGAATTAACTAAATGCAATTTTAGTCGATCATACCAAGCTCGATGTGCTTTTTTTAAACCATATAATGCTTTTTTAAGTTTAAAAACATGATATGGATATTTTTCATGAGAAAATAGGTGGTTGTTCTACGTAAACATTTTCTTTTATAAAACCGTTTAAGAAAGCACTTTTAACATCCATTTGAAATAGCTTAAAGTTATGATGACATGCAAAAGCAAGAAATATTCTTATGGCTTCAAGACGTGCCACAGGTGCAAAAGTCTCTTGTACGACCCGCTAATTTATCGCTTTGATAAATTATATTTAATTTTAAAATTATTCAAATAAAAGGTTGATAATACAAATAATATTTTTTTGAGCGATAATAAATAATAATAATCTTGTTTAAAATAAATATTTACAAAAATACTTTCATCAAAATTTATATCGATGAAATGGCATCATATAGATTTATGAATTTAAATTAAGATTTAATGAGTTAATAATTATTTAAATTATCCAAATAACTATTTTAAATGATGATAATTCATTTTGAATAGTTATAAAGTGATAATGAATCATTTATAATAGTTTTATAAAGATATATATATATATGATTTGAAAATATAAGGAAAAATCGATATCGCTTTAGCGGTATAATAGCAATTATTGTAAATAATTTTTAATATTAATTTATATGGTTTTATAATTCAATTGTGATCATTTTAATTAGTTTACAAATGATAAGAAATTTTTTTTTTGAATTTTTTTTTTGCAAATATATATACGTTAATAAATAAGTGAAAATGGGACCGATAATCGGTTCCCCGGATTTCAACGGTTTGACGAACGAAAGTTGTTTTAAATCGTTGCAACCTTATTTTTGTGTCATGTTCACATATACAACATACACATACACATACATATCCTAACATGCACATAAACATACATTTATAAATATATTTAAGTATATAAATATAATATAAAAATATATAAGATATTTTAAGTTTCCTACTTCTTAAGCATACAAAAGTCAACATATGCATACCCTAAAGTGATGGACGTGATGGGCACATGGGAGAGAGGGTTGTAGCAATGAATTTGGGGAAGGAAGTGATGATGATGGTGCCATGTGATGGTGATGCAAAAGATGATGTATGTATAGATATTTTCTTTCTCTTCTTTGCCTATAAATACCACACACTCTCCACTTCATTTTCATTCATCTTCTTCTTCATTTCCTAAGCTCTCTCTCAGTATTTTAATGGCATCTCATGTTAACAAAGTAATACTAAAATATTTCTCAAAAGAAACTTAATTTTAATATATACATATACACACACTTAAGCACTTCAAAACTATTCCAAAACTCCACTCTTCCTCTCTACACTCAACGGCCACCCCCATACAAGCCAAAGGCCGAGCCTTCCACCTTCCCAGCCTTAGGCCATGAGCTCCTCTAGCCATTCCCAAGCAAGGCCGAGCCATCTGGGGGCTTAAGTCCGAAGGATCGTGAACTTTAAAATCCAAATAGCGGAGCTATAGCCAATTTTTAGTTAGTCGTTTAAACCCGAGGTGAGAACTCCTAAACTATTATATTATATTTTGGATGATGATATGATGTTTTCAATGGATGTTTAATATGTTTTGATCATCAAGTTTGGTTGTTTCATATGAATGTTGAATATATATGCAAGTCACGGAAATACACGTCGATAAGCACAAAGGAAATCACTTTCCTTGATTTAATGAAATGGTGAGTTTGGAATGCTAAACCTATTTAAAATGGTTTAAAATGAGTTTGAAATGTTTTATAAATATTTAAAAGTGTTTTGGTGAAGTTTGAAAAGAAACGGAAAATTTAGTTAAAAATAAGCGCGTCGCGTAACGGCAGTTCGCGAATTCGCGCCATAAAAGCCAAACAAGTGTAAAAGTTGGAATATAGCTCGGAATTCTTCAAGATAAGAATTTTCCAAACTATTATATCCATAGTTTTCCTACGAAGAAAGAAAATTGAGATTTCGATAAGTATATTTTGAGACATGAGTAAAACAAGCTTTTTGAAAGATTTAATTTTTCTAAATTAAATACAACTTTGATTGTATATGGATGATCTTCTTACACTTGGTGTTAAATCCTGAAGAAGAGGGAACTCGTACTATTCATGGAATTTAAAAGGTGATTTCACCATTATTCCACCCATAGTATTTGTTGAATACAGGAATTGATATTGAGTAGAATATACATATGTTCCATTCGATCTATTTCTTTATTTCCCCATGAATCGTATGCTTGCGACAATAACGACAAAAAGAATCGATTCGGTGAAAGATGGGATTAGATAATTTCTATAGATTCTGCTCATTTAATATTTACTGGTTTTGGATTAACATCCTGGATAACATGGTTTTAACTCAATCAAAAAGTATGAGTCTTGAATTAAAAAATCATTGTTAAGATTTAAATGAAATGATTTGGAATTAAAAAAGGTTTTAAGTAATCAAAGGATTTGATAAGAGAGGTTTAATGATTTTGTATATATCGGAAAGAATGTCTTAGAAATATATATCTCCAAAAGAGATTTTGACAAAAAAGAACTTAATCAGTTAAAGAATGATTCCCTATTCACAGAACCTCTTTTTATCAATGATTGGTTAAAAGTAACTGGGGTCGGATCTGGGGTTATTCCTATTCGAAAACCACTTTGAACCGATGTACGCGTTCGAAAATTGAAGTCTTGATAAAGAAAATGAAGGGTGAAGACCAAGGATTTTCGGGGTGAAAGGACTGCTTGTTCATAATTTTGGCTAGCTCCCAAAATACTAAAGTACCAATGGTCCCTTCATTTCTGAAACCTTTGGGTTACAAGGACGTCACCCTACTAATCCTAGGGTTAATTTCGACAGGATGTGGTAGGAGGGTGCCTTCGGTTTCATTCAATCCTAGAATGAACTTGTATGGAAGGATGTCTGACATTGCATTCTTGAGATTTCATCGTTGACTTTTATAAATATACATCTGTTTGGTGGCGGAGAAGACAACTTCTCTTAACTTAACACCCTTTTCCGAGACGTATGAGCTTAGAGGTAGTATGTTTGTAGAAGTCAATAGTGATCGATGGAATGGCGATGCAGCATTCAAAGTGAAAAGTTCAAAGTAAAAGGTAACCGTTACCTCAAGCCTCGCACCCGGAAATGACCGAAACAGGGTAGATGCAGCAAGACTATGTGTTTCACAACCATTAGATTATGATCATCCCCTTCTAGATATATTTATTCCCACTATGACGTTCGAGTTTTAAATTATTGTGGATGTAAGTTGTGATGGCCCTCGAATAGGTTGGTAATGACCGGGGTGATGACATATTCGGTACTATCTAGGAAGAGGTAGGTCGGTCTTGTGTTGGTAGAGGACTATCAGTTGGGCCTTGGTACATTCCTCTAGAGATGTGCTGCATGAAGGCAGTCCTTTCACCTGGTCATTTGTATGAAAACCCATTCTCCAATAAGAGCATGTACGATTTTAGATGTAGAAAGCCTTGTATTACAAGGTGGTATGCTGGAATTTAATAATGTAACAATTTTGGCTAAGATTAATAAGTTTACTTGCAAATGTTTTCAAAGATATGTCATTAAAAATAACATCAAGTGATTTTACGTAATAATGATTTGGTTATCATAAGGTAAAAACCTGTTCCGTGTTTACGTGCGGCGTGGTCTTATGAGATACCCTTTTGTTTTCAAAACGCGTATTTTTGAGTTCCCACACCAATCCCATGACTGACCCAGAGTTTATTTTTCCTTTTCCTTAAACTCTGGGTGCCCTAATTTTCCCGGGCAGCGTAGTAGTCAGGTTTAGTTTAGAAGAAAGCTAGAGGGAGCTCGAAGCATGGAGTCAGAAGATTTTATCGAAGATTTTTGTCTATTTCCACCACACCCTTGTAGCATAGCATTCTGCATTTGTAAGGTCAAAAATTTATAATTGTCCATGTTTTTAACTTTGATAAATGTATTTTAATTTCTGCTGTAAAGTTTTTATTGAAATAACATATGTGAGATTTTGTTCTGTCTTTATTTTTCTTTCTTACACTTGAGAATCCGCTTCTCTGGTACTTTGATTTACGGCACGTGAATACCGAGGATGTATTGATGTCGATTTTCGAGAGTCGAAGAAACGGGTCCTCACATCTCTTCATAATCAATTCCTTCTTCTTGATTATATCCCCATGCCACAAATCTTGCTTTATTACGTATGATATTTTCATTTTCGTCGGCTTTGTTTTTAAAAACCCATTTAGTTCCAATTATTGACTGATCGTTTAGCCTTGGTACTAATTCCCAGACATTAATTTGTTCAAATTGATTAAGTTCTTCTTACATTGCTAAAATGCAGAAATCATCATTTGATGCTTCCTTGTAATTTTTTGGTTCAAAATTAGATATAAATGCTACATTACTCATTTGATTTATTTGTCTTCTAGTTGAAACTTTGTTACCAAGATTTCCAATTATGTTATCAATAGGATGATCTTTTAAAATACGGGGTGGTGATTTTAAATTATTATTATTTTGATTATCATCATTATTTTCAATTATAGTTTCAATGGCTTTATTTTAATTAGTGTCAAAATTTTCTTCATCGTCATTATTGATATTTTTAAAGTTTTCATCAAACGAGACATGAAGACTTTCCTCTATAACATTTGTTTGTTTGTTAAAATTTCTGTAAGCTTTACTTTGACCGGAATATCCAACAAAAATTCCTTCATCTACTTTTGAATCAAATTTACCAAGACCATCTTTTGTATTTAGAATAAAGCATTTTGATCCAAATATTCGAAAATATGATACTTTAGGTTTCTTTTTGTAGAACATTTCATAACATTTATTTTTAGTCATAGGTCTAAGAGTTACACGATTTAATACATAACATGCAGTGGCAACTACATCGGCCCAAAAATTCTTTGGTAAACCACTGTCATTTAGGAGAGTTCGAGCACATTCTTTCAAGGTGAGATTTTTTTCTTTCAACTACTCCATTTTGTTGTGATGTTCGTGGAAATGAAAATTTATGAGTAATTCCCATTTTATTACAAAAGTCTGTAAATAATTCATTTTCAAATTCTCCACTGTGATCACTTCTTATACTTTTTATTTTTAGATCCATTAGAGTTTTAGTTCGTTTAGCAAAATTTTTAAACATTTCAAATGTATCACTTTTATGCTTTAAAAATAGCGTCCAAGTACATCTTGAAAATCATCTACAATTACAAAGACATATTTATTATGATTTATCGAACGTACTTGAGTTGGACCAAATAAATCCAAATGAAGTAATTCAATAGGTTGTTTAGTAGAGATTTTCTTTTTAGATTTAAACGAGCTTTTCTTTAATTTTCCAAGTTGACATGCATCACATAGATTTTTAACTTTGAAATTTATTTTGGGTAATCCTCTTACCAAATTGTTTTTAGCTAATTTGTTTATATATTTGAAGTTTATGTGACAAAATCTTTTATGCCATATCCATGGATCATCATGATTTGCGGTTAAGCATAAATCATTATTATGATTAATATTCATGTTTATAATATAAATATTTCAATTTCTTATTCCTTCAAAAATTAAAGTTTTATTTTGATCATAGATATTGCATTTATCTTTTTCAAAATCGATTTTAAATCTCTTATCACATAATTGCCTTATACTAAGTAAATTATGTTTTAAATTCTTAACTAATAAAACATTTGAAATAATAATAGGAGAAGTAGATATACCAACATTGATGACATTTCCAATTCCGATAAAATATCCTTTGGAATTATCCCCAAAAGTGACCGTGCCACCGTTCATGTAAGTGATGTTTGATAGCATGTGTGCATTTTCCATCATATGTTCGGAGCATCCACTAACGAGTATCCATTTCTCCTTATTATTGGTTTTGTTTTTGGACACCTGCAAAATAATAAAAAGTTTTAATTGGTACCCAATTTCTTCGTTAGGGTCCTATGTGTTAGTAAGAGAAGGTAGCCATACCCATGAGGGTTTGAAACCTTTAGAGATGTAATTTTCATTATGAACTATATCTTTTAGATATATATCTATGTGTTTTGTCTAATCAATTTGTTATTTGTTTTAGAAATCCATATTTTAATCATTTTTGTTTCATTATTATTATGTCTAGATTTTGTTTTTCTAAAATTTGTATATAATGTACTATACTTCTTGAATCTTTGATTATTATTGGAAAACAGATTATTTCTAGAATGTTTATGAATTTTTTCGTTAAATCCTATTTCCTTCCTATTTCCTAATGGTTTTGAAATCTTTACCAAACTATCTAGATTTTGCTTTCCTTTATTAAATTATGAAACATTATTAGTAATTTTACCTAATTTATTTTTGAGATTGGAAATTTCTAAATTAGTTAATTCTAAATTTTGTTTTAATTCATTCTTTTCTTTTTCAAGTTTATAATTCTCTATTTTGTTATTCTCTATATCATGTGTTAAAGTAGCATTTTGAGATGATAATTTTCTACATTCTTTTTGTGCTAATTCTAATTCTTCTTTTAAAATAGTTTTCTCGTCTTTTAACAATCCAATTTCTAATTCAGCTCTATTTAATTTTCCCATATTTTCTTTACTTAATTTTTTTAATTCTCTATACTTGTCATCTAATTCTATACTAATTTCATCATATGTTAATTCAGGACATACCTCATTTGTGAATGTCATGAAGCAAATATTTGCTTGTTCTGAGTCACTATCGCTATCAGATGATGAGGAAGAGTCGGAATCATCCCAAGTTACTTAAAATGCTCTTCTTTTTTTCTTGAAATTTTCAAATTTGTTTTTCTTCTTATCATTGTTGAGTAGTGGATAATCTTTCTTCATATGACTGAATTTATCACACCCGAAGCACTTCATTGATGTTTGATTTGAGAAATTTGTGTTGTTGTTGTTTTGAAATTTTGACATCTTTTTGAACCTCTTGAACTTGTTGTAATTTTTGGCTATGAACACTTTCTCATCTTCTTCCAAGTCAGAGTTATCGTTACTTGCCTGAAATGTGATGTATTTCCTTTCTTGATTTTGCTCTTTTCTTGCCTGTAAATTAGCTTTATACGACCTCAGATTTCCTATTAACTCTTCGACTTTGAGTTGGGAATGATCGTTAGCTTCTTTGATAGCTAAAATTTTTCTTTCCCGTTCGTTTGTCAGAGAGTTTAAAATTCGTGTGACTAAATCGAAATCAGTGAATTTAACTCCTAGTGCCATAAGGTCGTGTTGTATAGTTTGAAATCTATCATACATGTCAATAATTGACTCATTTGATTTCATTTTAAAAGATGAAAACTGATTTTGTAAAACAGAAATTTTTGTTTGCTTAACTTTGTTTGTGCCTTCATGGGTAATTTGTAATGTACACCATATATCATAAGTAGTAGTGCAAAGCATGACTCGTGAAAATTCATTTTTATCAAGTGAGCAAAATAAAACATTCATAGCTTTGGCATTGTTAGATGCCTCTGCTTTTTCTGCATCGGTCCATGTGCTAATATCAGTGTAGGGTGCTTCATATTTATTTTGAGTTGCTAGCGATATTTCTAATCCATTTGCTTCCATAAAAAATCACATTTGTATTGACCAATAAGCATAATTAGAACTAGTAAATAGTGGTGGACGAGCAATTGATTGACCTTCTTGAAATGTACTTGTCATTCTTAATGATTTCAATTACGTGTTACTATAGATTGAAATAACCTTGCTCTGATACCAATTGATAGACTTAAGGATCATATAATATCTAACTTGTGTATAATATGCAAGTATATAAATCAATGCAATAGTAGACAATAAATAGTAAAATATAAAAAGCGTGCAAACCGGAGTTTTTATACTAGTTCGAACCTCCCATCCTACGTCCAGTCCCGAAGCTCCCCTTCGGTATTTCCTTTAAACAAATTACCCTCACTTCACCCGGAGGAATAGGCTAATACAAAAGTATCTCTAACAATCTTGTGTTCCAAATAACACAGTTTTTGACTTATAGTACAAATCTTCCTATGATTTCCTTTTGATTATATAAATACGAATGCTTTGAGTTGTAGGAAGTGATTTAACCAAAATTCTATTTTGGTTATAGTAGATTGAGAGTATATGAACAATGTATATACAAGAGAGTGTTTAGAAATAAAGAGAGTAAAGAATAGATTAATTCAAGTTAGATGATCTCTACTTCTCAATCAAAGTGGTATTTATAGATTCAGAAAGTTGCAGATGAAGAGTTGCTACTCTTTGAGAAAGTCTCTTCATTTTAATGGCTGCAACTCTTCATTGAATGGTGATTTCCTTTTGATTCAAGACAGAAGTGTCTTTCCAAATATGATAGTTTTGCCCATGACAGATGTCTGTGGTAAAATCCTCAGACGTCTGTGACTTGTTTTAATTTTTAACCCGAGACTTGTCATAGACGTCTTTGGTTTTATCACAGACGTCTGTGAGGTGTAAAAACTGTTTTTCACCTTAATTTTGATGTACATGAAATTGTATATGCTCGTGTATGCATATATATTCAAGGAGACCTTAACAATATTATATCTAGGACTCTTTTATAGTAGAATAACCTTAGTCTGGTCAATAATCTTTGTTTTTCTTTGAGTCTCAATATCTTCGAGCATGGTGTCTTCTTGAAGCATATACCTCCAATCTTGATAAGATCTATATATGTATATGTTTGTATAGTTTTTATCATTGAAACATAAATTGGAGGTTCTAACACCTACATAATACAAGTATCTGACACATCTGATACCGCGATATGCATACCATATGTATGTATTTATTCCAAAATTTTAATTTGGGTTTATTTTAGTTCCACTTATATTTAATTTATACATACAATTACATTCAATTTATTTATAATTTTTATAATTTAATCAACTTGTATAATATTTATATGTATCTTATTAATTAAAGTATTTTTAATTAATTTCAATTTTTGATTTAATTAATCAACTTATTAAATATAATTTAAAATTTTATTTTACTTATCTTAAACTATATAGAAAGAATATTAACTATAACCTTTAATGTTATATATAACAATGTATTGATTAATTAACTTTTAATTAATTCTTTATTTAATTAAATATTTTAATTATATAATAAGAATAAAAATTTGAAAACTATTTAAATTAGCCTCACAAAATAATTTTGAAAATTTAAAATTTTTAAATTTTATTTTGTAACTTTTTTAAACTTAGCTTTAAAATGTAAAATCCCAAATTTGAAATTACCCCAAGACCTAAACTAAATATGGGCCTTACATTTGGGTCATCCTTTTGGACAAACTCCACCCATTGGACTATATTTAGAGCCAAAGAGTGGAGAAGACATACTATCCAACCCTAAGCCTAAACACTCCTATTCCAAACACCATTAGATAGATAAGTTTATAAATTGGCCTTAAACACTAACTAATATTTTGCATAGACCAATTAGCTATGATGCCATTGTTGAATCTAGCCCGTTGGCAACATATGAAAGGGGTAAATTTCAAAAAATGGTTCCCAACTTGGATAATGGGCCTATGTAAACTATTAGTAATAACTAGATCCAATTTATGTTTTCAAATAATGTGTTATCTTATTTTATAATGTTTATATATATATATGCATGATGTATAATTTAATATTATATATAACAGCTATTATATAATATGATAACATGATGACTATAAGCATGTGTATATATCGATATTAGGATTTATATCTATTCTATATACGTATGTATTATACTTATATATGTGTGTGCATGATAATTTCATATACATATCAAGGGAATATATACTCTTAAGTGTATATATATGTTTAAATATACTAAGAGCATCTCCAACATAAATTTGGTTTCATATTACATTATTACGAGTTACAAAATGTAATCCATATCACTTCCCAACAAAAGATCAAACCAAGCGCTTGTTCAACAAGCGCTTGGGTTTAAAACACTTGTTGAAGGTGCTAGGCGCTTGTTGAACAGGCGCCTAGACATAAGGCGCTTGTTAAAAAAGCGCCTAGGGTGCTTGTTCAACTAGGACCCAATTCTCAGACACCTATTGAATAAGCGCTTGAGAGTTGGGCGCTTGTTCAACAAGCGCCCGAGATTTGAGCGCTTGTTCAACAAACAGTCAAACATATTACAAAATCTCAAACTATCCTTCTGAATTTGTAATCAATTGCAAATTGTAACCCTTGTTGGAGAGTGTTTAGGGGGTTACATTTTACATTTTGTAATTTATAACATGCTGTTGGAGATGCTCTAAGGTATATGTATATGGTTTGTATACATATATTAAAATACCATGTATATATTGTTTAAACATATATACATATAGTATATTTCCATATAAATATAAATTATGTTAATACATACACACACATATATATATATCAAATATTAATTACAAATTTATATTTAAATCCATTCAATTGGCTTAGTAAAACAGTCAAAATTTGTTAATTTTAAATCAAATTAGAGTTAGTCAAAGTATCTATTATTTAAATGGGTTTAAATATTTCACTTATTATATATATATATATATATTAAAATTCAAAAAATTAATATTTATTTATTATGATTAAGTCAACGTATATTAATATTAAAATTTATAATCATATTTTTATCCTAATTATTTATATATGAAAATATTTATATTTTGTGTTATATATATATATATATATATATATTATTCGTGGGTGCGGCGCAGTGGAAAGGAGGCTTGGGTTCTGGTAAAAAAGCTAGGTTTGATTCCTACCATGCACTTCCCTATCCTATATAAATTTACCAAGGGGTATGGAGGCTTGGATCAGCGGACGACTTTACTATACCCTCCTTAGGAGTTTACCGGCCCGCTGGATTCTCCTGGGTTTTCAAATATATATATATATATATATATATATATATATTATAATATGTATATATTATTAATTCTTAGCTGCAAATATTTTTTTATATTAATAAGGTAAAGAGCATTAATTTTTTCTAATCTATTCGTTCATCGTTCAGAGAATAGACTTACAACTTCGTAAGATGACATTCGTTTCTGATCTAATCCTTTTTAACTCATCTATGAAAATACTCTATTACAAAAATAAGTTTGCAAAAAAATACTTTATTTATATCATTAAGTTATAGAGTATTTGCAAATGTTTTTTTGCATAATAATGTATTATGAAAATAAATTTACATAATAGATTTCTACCCTCTTTAACTCATCTAATCTTCTAATCACCCCCATTATCATCATCATTATTAACGGATCGACTATTAAACAATGATTTCTCAAATCTATGTTCTAGTTTTAGATCAAAATTATAATCAACTTCTTATACTCTATCTACTAGAAATTGATTCAAATACTCTTCTCTTAAAGTACATCTTCTATCATTCTTTTTGGTGCAATATCTTTTGCAAACGTCTCCTCCTCTTGACATCCTTCTTTGTGCAATTTTTTTGCGAGCATACCCTCTTCTATAATTCTTTTAAGTGCAATCTCCTTTGCAAGAATCTCCTCTCTCATCCTTTATATCCTTATCTTCTCCAACAAATACTCCTCCGGAATATATGTTGGACCACTAATTAAACTTCCATTATCAATCCCAACTATGTATTAGAAAGAAAAAGAAGAAGACAACAAGCCCATAAGAGATGCTGCAAAACAAACGTATTATGTAATGAGCAATCTTTATATATTATATACATGTCAAAATTATATTAAGTTCTCAAACAAACCATGATATATCTTAGGCCAAAAAGATGAAGATTTCACTGAGATCAACTAACATAGTTGAAAACAATTTTGGTAGTGTTGACTTGTGAAATAAATGTTAATAGTTAATGTAAAAAAGGTTAAACATGCCAAGAATGGCCTGAAACTAGAATAAACAGAATCGATACCTTCGAATCTTTGCTCGGTATAGTAGGCAATGGAAGAGATGATGATTAATAATGGTTCATAGAAGAAGAAGCATTAGTCCTCCCTCTTTGTTCACCGGCTCGATAACTTATCAACATATTATAGTTTTGAAATTTAGAAATAGTAGGGGATAGAAAGAAAATAAATGCTTAATATGGAATGGTTTTTCTATTCCCAAAAGAATTAGTAATGGAAAATTTAAAAGTAATGTTGCATAGCCATAAGGTCTATCTTTTCCTTTCCAAAATAATGTATGCAAGAAACTAAAGCATATTATGGCATGAGCATTCTTAGGATACGGTAATAAAGTATGAATAAATACATATTTTGACCGACAATTTTTTTTTATGAAATAAGTTTTCTCATGATATGGTAATATGTTTATGTGACAACACCTCAAAATAATTAGTTTTAAAAACATTTTCTTTATTATATAATAAAAATAAACTGATAAACGAAAATATTATTTTCTTCGTTACTGAAAATAATACTTCCATTTATCATTTACATGTAAAATCATCCTTGAAACTAATTGTGTCCTAAATTGCTGTTTTAGAAATTTATTGCCTATAAATGGAAAGGCCTTCAACCTGATTTGCACTTATGAAATTATAATAATTTAATGCCCCATTTGGTTTGCCATTTTTAATTTTGGGTTTTCGTCCAAACAAAAATGTGCATGACGTATGTATTTTTCCCAAAAATAACCAATTTAAAAAAATGAAGTTAACAAGCAAAATGGAAAACATATTTATTTTGTTTTTGGTGTTTTGGAAAATAACAAAAGTACGAGAACGATTCATCTCTCTGTCCTCCCTCCATCACCTTCGCCATCCTCCGTTGCCCCTTCATTATTGTCATAACGACTCAAAATTTTAAATATTTTACTCCACTCTCTCTATGTTTTATAGTGAATTTTGAAAACGCAAAATACAAAATGAAACCAAACAGCCCTAAGTATTTGATTGCATTTTCTACATAGTTTTATTAAATATCCCATGGGATAAGATTGCAATTTTCTATCATCGTCATATAGATGTATTTTATGGACACAGATTATTATATTCTTCCCTACAATTGAACTTTATTATAATTATCATTTGTTTTTATATAAATAAGGTTGATCCTCATTGAAAAAGAGTGAAAAAGAAACAAATAAAGATGGAGAGTACAATAATTATCTAGAAATAGTATTAGTATTAGCTATATCTATGCAATTTGTAAATTTTGTACCTTTGGTATTGAAATGGAGACTGGACTTCGGAAATATAGATACCTGGAAGTTGCAATTGTGTTTCCTACCTATACTTGTAGCAATACCTCGTTTATTTTAAGTTTTTTTATATTGTTTTCATTTTATAATATACACATACCATGTTCCTAATGTGTTTTCCGATTCTTTTAATTTTATGCCATATTTGGAGCTAGTTTTCTTTTGGATCTTGGAGGATAATACACATTGTAAGAAAGTAGAGTGTATCATGGAAAAAGGCATTAATGACCTAAATCAAGCCATGGTAACTTGAAATATACGCACTGATAGTTTTCTCCATCAGCATGAGTTACAAATATCTATATGAGCATGTTGTTTAGAGGTTCACTAAGGGTTGGAATTTTTTTAATTTTTCTAGTATAATAGAGTGGAGTTCATATTGATTAGACTTAGGAACAATAAATTACAATGTAACTTGTTAAATTCATAGATTTATTTACAGATCAAAGTTCAAATTTGTGTATCGATAATATTTCTTAAGGGCATTGTTAAAAGGGGGTAATTTTTTCATTTTTGTTCAAATTGCTAATGGGTGTACAAAAAAATTTGCCCTCCCCTAACGGAAATACAAATCCATAACTACCCTCAAATTTTTCTATGATCAATTAACTTTTTTCACTTTTTTCTGACAAGACCACACAAAAATGGTTTTCGGTGAACCATTATTGATTTTTCTCTCATGTTTCGAAAGATTGTTGCCGTGTTTAACTTCAGACGAAGGGTAAAATTATAAATCATGCTATTCAGGTGGAGTTCCTTAATTTGCTTCCTCTTATCTAGGAATGGAATCTGTTTAACAATGCCCTTTTTAATTTTTCCCTCAACAAATTATATCGACCAAAAGTAATAAAACCGACCTACACCATACTCCTTGCTACCGCACTGCTTACTTTCTCTATTTTCAAAAATCAAACTTTGCAATGTCAATTCTAATATTTCTTCCTATTTAATTCCCACATCTAACTTACCTTTTGATCTTGTCTAATAAAGATGGGAAGTTGTTATACACAACCCTACAAACTAGTGGCTAGGAGGAAAGTTAAGTTAGAGAAATTGAACGAGGTAAGAGGAAATGGAAACTGAAGGAGACTAAATGGAAACAGAAATTGAAGGAAGTATCTGACTGCAAGTCCTCCAATCGACAATGCCTATTAATATTTCGTTTGATTTGAAAGTTGTTTGTTTGTTAATTTTAAAACTTCTAACTATAAACATAGTATATTAATTAGGGAAGTTTTTTCAAACATCATTCGAAAGTTTCAAATTTCACTTCTACCTCAATTAAAAAAACACATTTCACGAAAAACCCATGTCAAAGTTTCCAGTGAAAATGTGCACTTTAATCTATACAAATCTGTAGTTAGAGCTACAAATAGTTGCATTCTACACTATAAATATTTACAATTCTAACTGCACATTTTTATAAATTAAAATTTTCCAATTAGAATTATAAAATTTTACATTCTACACTACAAATATCCATTTTACAAACATGTGCCATTTAAACTACACATATTTGCATTTTAGAGTGCAAATATTTGTAGTTTTATCTTTAAATACATGTAGTCTAAAATTCATATATTCGTTGCAAACGTTGACAAGGTTGTTTTTTAAAACTTGTTTTTGAGAAGCATTTTTTAGGTATTAAGTTAGAAAATAAGGGGCGAATCCTAATATCTATCAATAATTAATTACTACAACCGCACAATGGTGGAAAACCGACCGTTTAAATGAATAATTTCAAGAAAAATATTTATTGTAAATTTTCAATTAATTTAATCATGTTGAACAAAAAATTATTTGCATTAAATAAAATTAAAAATATTATTAAGATTTATGTATTGTAAATGATATGTGAACATACAATCATGTTGTGTGTGTATGTATGTATATAGCATCTGTTGGAGCACAAAATTTGACACTGGATTTTTTTTTCTTTACATGATAGGGAAATGGGGAAGAATTCTTGTATCAGATTTTGTGTCACCACTTTATGTCCAAATAGAATTTCTTATATATATTGGAATATAAGAGAGGCTATTAAGGCACAAAGATGATCGTATACTATTTTTTTTTGCTAACAATCTTAATTAAATTGCAATAATTGTTTATTAATTTTCCCTTCACATTATAGAATAATAATGAAACAATGGCTCAAATTACTAAAAGTTAATCAGGTTATCTGTAGAATTCAAACATAACATGCGGAACTAATATTTTTGCACTAACTTCATAATTAACAAGCATGCATCACACAATTAGGTAATTTCTTCATAAACCAAGTCTTTGCAAATTATAGTGTCAGTAGATGACTTTTTTACATGCTGCTTAAAATTAGCTGTAATAATGTATCACACAACTAGATAATTTCTACATAAACCAAGTTTGTGTTAAAAAGCATTTTCATTAGCTCTAATAATGGAGGAGCAAGTTGTGACTTTGCCTTTGAAAGATCCTTCATTTTTTATGCTTGTTTAACCCTATAGTCCTATTGTAAAAACGCAAGAAATAAAATTATTATCCAATAGTATAAATCGTAAAAGAAGATTACAATGCAAAATCAGAAGAGAAACACTATATCAAGTGGAAAAAATTTACCCAGTGCTTCTAGGACATGGTTACTTTCAAAAATGTCATCATTTCAATCTCACTGTTTATTTGTTGAGTTGTAGTATGATTTTCAAATTTCATTATATGTACATATATTACTAACAAATCTGAAGGTGCTAATGGGCGATGAGGTCATTATATTTTCATGGCTAAACATATATTTACTGTAATAAAATAAAAGATATCAACTTAACATATTTTAAGATACCTTAAGGGCAGTAAGGTATTTAGAAAGAATCAGACCTAGTGTGTTTGGATGCAACTACAAGTACTAATTTGATTACTATTTTTATTTTCAAAAAATGAATAGATAAAGACGGTAAAGATTATAACAAAATGTAGAATATGTTTAATCTTTCAACCAAGTAATATTTTTTTAGAAATTCAAAAAATATATACTTCTACAGTTTGATTACTCTCATCCATGTATTTCAAATATAGTACCTAGAGATCACAAGCATACTAAACTCCATTCATGATATGATGTTTAGATTTTTTTTTTCCTTTTTCAACTAAAAGAGGTGTAACATCTTCCATTTTGTGGTTGGAAATAGATACTATTGATGCTGTAGTCATTCTTAGCATTATTTTCCACTAACAAAATGAGATCAGTTATTGTATCATTAACATCACGAGCACAAGAATCTACAAAATTTAAATAAAACATTTCCATTCATTCATTTACAAATTCATACACAACCCTAATGATTTCATCGTTCAGATAAAATATAATAAATAAAAATATAATTTCAAGAGCGATATATGAAGATGCCACCTTGGATGATTAGAGTCTTAGCTATTCGACGGTTACAAAAATCGTCATTACATACATTCAACAATAAACAAAAGTAGATAAACTGCACAACAGAAAAGTACTTCTAAATAGTAGGTTACCTCCTACACGTCTCCAGAAGCTTATCCGTCTAACCTAATAATCCTTCCCTCAACCCACCTAATTTCAAATCAGGTACCCGAGAGTTTAGGAGAAATCAAAATTTTCGAATAAGAGAAAAAGATCGATGTGAATAATATTAGTCCATCTCAAACTAAAAATAGATACTAAGCGAGACCACCCTACTGAGTGAAACGTGTTTTGTAACACCCTGATATTTTATGGAAAATTTTATCACGCCTTTTGGCAAGGCCGTGACACCAAGAAATTGACTGGAAATCAAAGATAGTTCATCTCGAAAAACGGTTATACACAGGTTCGCTATGGATGCTGGTAAATTTTGCCCGAGTCCGGATCGAGATATAATTAACATGACACGACAATCAAAACTATGAAAGCCAACGTTCCAAATTTCAAGTCAATCGGAGTTCATATGCTCAAGGTATGATCGATGCAAACCAAGTAAATCAACTCGTTCGTATCCAACATTCCGCCTCCTTCGCATCGCTTTCATTCGTATCCATCCAGGGAACCTCATTCGTATCCACCAAACATCTGTTAGTTTGAATCCATCAGGTATGTTCCACTTCGTATCCATCCATACTCGTATTACTTCGCATCCATCATCCCCCAGTTTGTTCGTGTCGATCCACCTACGTCTATTTCGTATCCATCAATAAGCAACACTCAGTTTGTATCGATCAGCCAACGATCGATACGAAACATGCCACTAAAGACATCGATACGAACGATGTGTGAAATGATCGACATGCAGTAGCATCCAGGTTATCGATACAAAGTACACGGGTTCGTATCGATACGAAGCGGTTACAAACCATCGATACGAAAAGAATACTCCTGATCGATACGAACAAAGGCATGTAAAAGTGGAAGACTCGGTCACTCGGCATGAAAAGTGGATCGATCGTAAAAGTTAGCACCACATCACCTAGCAAGCACGTGCCCGGAAGCGATACGAACAAGAGCGATGCGAACAGAAGTGATGCGAACTCGACAGCCTTCAACAAATTCAAACTTGCATCGATCATAACTCGAGATCTACAAGTCCAAATGCCACAAAATTTTCACAGGAGCTTGCATACAACCTCAGGAATGTTCATGATCGATCTCGACTCGATTGGGCTAAATCTTGATCAATACGAATTTCATTCATATCGATCACGGATCGAGTCCAAACAACCGGGGATCAATCACATGGGCCCACTCACGTGAGAGAATAAGTCTTCTGAGATCTGGGCGAGATATTTGCTGCCTACGCCTATAAATAGTGACCGTAGGCCTATAGAAAATGGACTTTTTTGGCTCTTCTACGTCAAGAATCTGCCGAAATTACTATTGTACTTGAATTATACTGTTGTAACTCATTGTAACCAATAAGCAAGAATCAATAAAAGTCAGCCATTTCATAGTGAACGTAGGCCATATGCCGAACCACCCTAAATCTGTGTGTTTCTACGCATTTTCTCATTTGTTGATTGGTGTGTTTGTTAGATCTATCACTTTTTCCATTTAATTTTCTTCATTTTATCTCTTCAAACACATCCGAAGAGTGTTGTGCCCAATTTTGGTACAAACACTTTGGTGCTTTCACTGAGAGAACCCAGTTTTTCTCCTGCTCAGTGGATCTACTACCGATATCGGATTGCAAGAATCTAAGGAGAAGATCCAGATTTCAAGTTCAGAAGTTCTTCCATCCTATTCAGATTTGTACCAAGTCTAGGAGAGAGCTTCGCTATCCACCATGGTTAACACCAGGGCTACTTCAACAGCTGCAGATCTAGAAGGACGGGACAGACAGAACCCCACGCAACTTCCTCCTACCGACCAGAATGCTGCCGGACCTTCAGATCCGCAAGGCCCTGTCACCAGGGAAGAGTTTCAATTGCTAATGCAAGAGCTGACGCAAAGTCGCCCGTAGCTTACTTAGCAACTCCATGCTAACATGGAATTGACCAATCAATTGAATCGTCAAAGACGAAGGAGATCCAGAAGGGATCAGGATTCCTATTCATCCACTGAAATTTCAGTCTCTTCTAACTTTAATCACAGATCCACACGTCCACGGCTGGATGGAAGCTATACATAGGCTACTGGACATCAGAACACATTGAATCTTGGGTAACCGATAGTTGGCCCGTCAACCAGTCATTAGACCGGACCCTCCTCCCGAGGAGGTACTGTTCCTTATCGCACTACCGACAACCGCGCTGCTACCGCCGCTATTGAGTTGGGAGTTGATGCTCGGAACCGAACGGATCCGACCCATCATCAACGCAATTATACTCCTAAGCCTTATGTTCCTAAAGACATAGAACCAAGGAGGCGAGATATGGACCATCGACTACGACCGGCCCATCCTCGCATTGTGGAACCCGACCACACCTTGGCTCAGCATGCCTAGAACATCCATATGCCTGATATCCCGACAATGATCCGTCAGATGATCTGCGAAAGTCAGGTCCTCACCAATGATGACTGGGGAATCTCCCGGAGTCATACCCCTTTCACTGATGATATACTCTACGCTGAACCACCTCAGTGATTCAGAATGCTAACTCTACCTGTTTATGAAGGGAGTTCTGATTCTATCCAGCACATTTTAAAGTACGAATGGTTAATGAATGCTGCACAGGTTGATGATGCGGTCAAATGCCGAAGTTTTCCGATCTCCCTGGGGGGTATAGCGAATATGTGGCTTACTCGTCTACCACCTCGATCTATCTCATGTTTTGACCAGTTGGCAACGAAGTTTGTTGAACAGTTTCACATGCATATCACAAGGCCGAAAGATGTTAACACCTTGTACTCAAGCTCTATCTAGAGAGGTTTCACGCTGCATGTGCTGAGATTAGTAATCCCAATGATAACTCAATTCTGATGGCACTAACTAAGGGGATCGATCCTGATTCTGAATTTGGCAACTGGTTGACCGGAAAACTCCCTGCGTCATTGGACTATTTCTATTCCAAGGCAGCCCAGTTCTTGAGAAGGGAGGATGTGAAACAGTCTAGGAAAAAGGATGACGCAGGGCCTAGTGTGGAAGGAATCCAAAGCAATGTCGCTGTTAAAACAACCGAGGAGAGTTCTGGAAAGGTGCAATTGAACATACAAACAAACAGAATCAACAGAAAGGCAATGGAAATCAAAACAGGAAACGGGATCAGAATCGTAGGCCACGACGCAGGGCTCCTAGGTTTGACAATTATACTCCTTTAAATACATCGTTAGAAAATGTGTACTTGCAGACCTACAATACTATTCAATATAAGAAACCGGCTCTGAAGCAATCGTTAGAAAAACATATTCAAACGGGGAAGTTTTGCAGATTTCACGATAGCTATGGTCACAACACAAACGAGTGTCATCATTTATAGGATATAATCGAGAAGTTAATCCAAGAAAGGAAGTTGGAGCAGTTTGTTCGGACGCCGCAGTCTGGAGGTGTGGGCTCATCGAATCAGAATCAGATACCAAATCAGGCGAGACCGGAGGAACCCGCTTGTATCGGCGGGAGGTTGGTGATTAATACTATTAGTGGTGGTCCTCATCTAGCAGATCGGAGCTGGAGGGAAATGGAGTTGTATGCCAGCTCTATTAGGCATGCGGGATTCGAATGTTGTAGTAATTTGGAAGACGGGACTTCGACAAAACAACAGAAAATGATGATCGACGACATCGTATTTCGGAGCAGGGATGCCAATTGAGTCAAAGCCCCAGCCATTGATCCACTTGTCATTTCAGCACAGATAGGTCCTGCTTGGATGAAGAGGATCTTAGTGGACAGTGGAAGTTCAGTGAACATATTGTTTAAGCGAGCTTATGATCAGATGAAGATGGAAGCAAAGGATTTGAAGCCTTGTCAGTCTCGCATTCATGGCTTTAATGGAAGTGCGACTATACCCACTGGGATGGTGGAGCTACCAGTGGAATTGGGAATTGGAGAACGCCGAAGAGTTCGGATATTACAGTTTGTTGTATTGGACATAGAATCACCATACAATGCTTTCGGCCCTAGCTGATTTCAGGGCTGTCATTGCCCCTTGGTATCTGACTTTAAAATTCCCTACTGATTACAGAGTTGGAGTCATTCAGGGAGACCGAGCTGCCGAACGAGCATGTTATGTTGCCGAGCTATGGGAGGTGCAGCAAAAAGAAAAAGGAAAGGGCGTAGAGGAATCTCTCTGCGTTCGCTTTGCGGAAAATTGACAGCTAACGCCTGGGCCTAGGCCCGGGCACCCTAACCAATTCCTAAGGGATCTTGACCCGAGTGATACCGAAAGTGAAGATGAAAGTAAAGACGGTCAAGCTTCCCCAGCCGAGCTGACAATCGATGTTCCGATCAACGATAATGACGATTCTAAAATGACAGATGCAGGAGGAATTGGTTGAATTTCTCTGGGCAAACCTCGACGTGTTTGCCTGGACACATTTCGACATGTGTGGAATCTCCCGGACATCGTGAGCCACACATTGAATATTGACCCGTGGCATGTCCCGCTCAAGCAAAAAAGGCGTGGTATGGATCCAAAGAGATCTGCCGCCCTTAAGGAAGAGGTAGATAAGCTCAGGTCAAACGGGTTTATCCGAAATGCATTATATCCGAAATGGGTGTCCAATCATGTACTTGTCAGAAAACCTAACGGGAATGGAGAACATGCGTTGATTACTCAGACTTGAATAAAGCTTGCCCTAAAGCCAGTTTTCCACTTCTCCGAATCGACCAGCTCGTAGACTCAACGGCTGGACATGAACTCTTATCCTTTACGGATGCATATTCTGGCTACAACCAGATACCCATGCACTTGCCCGATTAGGAGCATACCAGTTCGTCGCCGATATGGGACTTTACTGCTACAAAGTCATGCCATTTGGACTCAAGAACGCTGGGGTAACTTACCAACTGCTAGTTAATCGAATGTTCACCAACCAGATCGGAAAAACCATGGAAGTATATGTGGACGACATGCTTGTGAAGTCGCAATTCTCCACTGATCATATCAAAGACCTGGAATCGATGTTCAACATCCTCCGAGAGTACAAAATGAAACTCAACCCGTTGAAATGTCACTTTGGGGTCGCGTCTGGAAAATTCCTTGGATTTATCGTCAATGCCCGAGGAATTGAAGCCAATCCCGAGAAGATCTGGGCAATCAGAAATCTTGAGACTCAAAGGACTATAAAGCAGGTTAAGAGCCTCAACGGAAAAGTGGCAGCACTGAGTAGGTTCATTTCAAAATCCACCGACAAATGCATTCCCTTCTTTGATCTGATCAGGAAAGGGAAACGAAATTTTGAATGGACTACAGAATGCGAGGGCGCATTCCGAGCACTGGTTCAACACCTGTCCACACCACCCATTCTATCAAAGCTTATTGATCATGAGAGATTGTACACCTACTTGGCGGTGTTAGGAAATGCAATCAGTGCTGCCCTAATTTGGGAGGAAGACCGGATACATCGGCCAGTATATTACATTAGCAAACGACTAACCGGAGCAGAGAGAAATTATCCGAAGCTGGAAAAGCTGGCTTATTGTCTTGTCATTGCCTCAAATAAGCTCCGCACGTATTTCTAGGCTCATCCTATCACCGTTTACACCGACCATCCGTTACGATAGGTCCTTACGTGGCCTGAGACGTCTGGTAGGTTACTCAAGTGGAATATTGAACTGAGTCAGTTCGACATCACTTACACACCAAGGCGAGCCATTCAAGGACAAGTCCTAGTAGATTTCATCGCTGAATTCACTATCTCCGAGGACTTGCCCGAAACCAGTGAATCTCCTAAATATGTCTGGAAGCTACATACTGATGGTGCATCAAATGACCGCTGCTCAGGAGCCGGAGTTGTACATGAAACTCCTAAAGGCCGATCTATATGTTATGCTTTAAAATTCAATTTCGTGCGACCAACAATGAGGCCGAATATAAAGCCCTACTCCCTGGATTAAGGTTTGCCAAAGATTTAAAAATTATTGCTGTGGAGATTCGTGTGTCAAGTTCGAGGGGAGTATCAGGCAAAAGACCGAAGACTGGCTGCTTATCTTGCTCGGGTTCAGGAAATATTGGATCAGTTCGATTATTATGTCATTTATTGCATACCCCGAGAATGCAATCAGAAGGTCGATTCCTTAGCAAAGTTAGCCAGTACAGGTGAAGCACAGCAAATGGGACTCCTTCCCGTAAAGACATTGTCCTCCCCAAGTATTGATCGGATGGAGACCAATTGGGTATTTGAAGTCATTCCAGATAAGGAGTCATGGATGACTCCGTTCAGAAACTTTCTCAAGCATGGAACCCTGCCAGAGCACAGAAGTTAAAAAAGACAAGTTCTTCGAAAGGCTTCACGGTTCACTATTCAGAATGGAATCATGTATAGAAGAGGGTACTCTGTTCCTTTACTCCGATGTATCGCCCACGATGAAATCAAACGAGTATTGCACGATGTACATGAAGGAGAATGTGGCGATCACACCGGGGGGCAAGCTCTTGCCAAGAAAGTGCTCCGATATGGATATTATTGGCCGACTGTAAATCGCGATGCATCGGATTACGCCAGGAAATGTGATAGGTGTTAAAAACACGCTCGGATTTCAAGAGCCCCACCTACCGAAATAACTCAGATGGTCAGTCTATGGCCATTTGCAGTATGGGGCATTGACATTATCGGTTCTCTACCTCTGGCTAAAGTGTGAAGTACGCAATCGTTGCAGTTGATTACTTTACCAAATGGGCAGAAGCTGAGCCCCTTGCTACTATCACAACGAAGAAAGTGATCAACTTTGTGGTACGCAACATTATCTGTCGATTTGGTCTCCCACACACCAACATCACTGACAACGGAGCACATTTCGACAGTGTTGAATTTATGAATTTCTATCAACGATTCCACATCTAGAAGAAGTTCTCTACAGTTGCACACCCTCAAGCGAATGGGCAGGTCGAAGCTGTTAATAAAGTTATAAAGTCCATTCTCAAGAAATGACTGGAAAAGGCCGGGGGCAAATGGGTCGATGAACTTCTTATGGCCCTATGGGCTTATCGAACAACCCACAAGTCCACGACTGGCCACACTCCATTTTCTCTTTCCTACGGTTTAGAAGCCGTTATTCCAGTCGAGATGGAAGTACCTTCTCATCGTGTGACATATTATGATCCGAAGACGAATGTTATATTACTTGTCGAATCTTTGGACATATTGGATGATAAGCGAGAAGAGGCTAACTTGAGAGCAGCCGCGTACCGAAGTCGAGTCGCCCGATTGTACAATGCCAAGGTCTGACCCCGAACCTTTGAACTCGGCGATCTCGTCCTCAAGGGAATTTACCCGGTTCCTTCACATATGAAACCAACGTTGGAAGGGTCGTATGTCATTGAACAAAGACTCGGAGATGGCATATTTAAATTATCGACCGTTGACGGTCTCACTCTGCCTAGAGCCTAGAACAGCGAGAGTCTTCGTTGCTACTACACATAACAGGCTTTATTTATTCATTCAGTCTACCTTTTGTTTGCAATTTGTTTATGCATTTCGAAATTTGAATTTGTAATAAGGAAACTGAATTTGTCATATTTTCTTATTTCAACAATAAAATGCAATCTCTTCGAGCTAGAGTAGTGATTTCTAAATGCGTCATATGACCATCACAATGCACGGAAAGCTAAGTTCCATCTTACGGTGGGGCTTATTCAAATAGGGAGTGACTATGATATAACCGATCACTCGCTAAGTGAAACCCGAACTCATGGGCAAGTCATCACTGTGAAACCAAAAAAGGATTGATACACGACTATCCTCTAACTAACTCCAGATTTCCAGAGTGTGAACTTGTAACGACCCGCAAAATTTAATGGTTTTAAAAGTATATTAAACTGGAAATTTGTGAAATTTTAAACAATAAAATTTGAAAATAAAAACTTACTATTTGGAATACGTCTATTTTAATATAGCAACTGGTAAATTTTCATCCGATAATATTAAAGTTTATTTTCCTGTGAAATCTTATTTCAAATCAAACCGGTTAATAACAGTGAATTCAAAAGTTTTTTGAAACCAAAATATGTCAACAGGAGAAAATTTATTCAGAGCATTCTGAATCAGACTGCAAAATTCGTTTCGCGAAATTCGGACGTTTCTAGCTCCATTTGGATTTTTTCGTTCAAAATAGCAGCATTTTCGGTACCGATTATCGACTTTTGATCGGATGATCGTGCCACTAATATATGTATACCGTTTTGATCGTCTCGTCGTACTGATCTCCATGGTATATTCAACTCTGCATTTTGAGGGCCGATTCGCGACGGAAACAATAAAACGGTGTGTCATCTCGGTACCGTAAATTGTGACCGTTAACTTTCCTTTTGCTTTTCAAACTTCAACGTACAGCCTATGCAATAAATTTAATTGCTTAATAGCTTTAGCTATCCCATCATTTCAATTTATATTTCACTGGTTCATTTCAGAGTAATTTTCGTGCATGTTTTCTATACTCTCTGAAACAAAATTTAATTGATAACAAACTTATATAAAACGTTTCATATATTGCTTCTGCCTTTAAATTTTCCAGAATGTAATTATAACTCTCATTACTCCACTATTCATTTTTATATCGGGTTGTCCATTTTGGGACTCTTCCTTCCCTGGTTTGGATCTAGGCATCGGTTACAAACATATAACATTTGCATAAATTATTCATATCATATTCCATCTTTTCCTAATTGCCACTTTCTCCATCCCTATATGTGCATCGCCTGTTCCTTTTCCTCTTTTAATTTTTTGCCGAGACCATTTCCTTTCTCATGCTTACCACTATGAAAAGATAAAATAAAGCTTCTTCCCCTCTGTCCTTGAAATGCTCTCGCATCCTCTCACTTCCTCTGCCTGGCAACAAAATTCACCACCACGCTCCGACCCAAAGCCGTGACCCGCATCTCACCCTCCCATCTTCCGACCTTGCTTCGCCATCAGCCACCATCGGAGGCCATCCTGACCACCGCTGTTCTTCTCCACCTTCAGGTTGCTCACCTCTTTTCTTTGCCTAGCAGCGCCTTGCATCACCCTGCCACGTTCCTCCTCTTTCCCCCTCTCCCTCCTTACCAAAACCCGAGAACAGCACCAACCCGACCACCGCTCCGGCTCGACCTTCCTCAGCCTCAACCCGTCGTGCGCCTCCCATCTCTCTTCCGCCGTGCCCAGCATGTACTCTACCCTCCGCCCTCGCCTTTCCACATTCGGACCCGAGCCCCCTCTTCCACCATGCGTCCGACTCTTCCACCACCATTAGCCAACCTCCCTTCGCCGTGCCACTTCACCTCACCTCACTTCGACTCCACCCATCGGCAACCCACTGCCTCTAGCCTTGCCTGGCCATGCATGCACCACGTTTTATAATATTGAAGGTTAGTGTATTTGTGATGTGCATTCTCTTTTCAATTTAGCCTTCCTGTTCATTTATGTTAAGAGTAAAGGTATAATATATTGATTTCTAAATTTTGGTTTCTAAAAGCTTATTTATATGTGTTTCGGCAGTTATAAAGCCTCACAGTATTTTATATATCAAGGTGTTCTTTGATTTATACAGCTTTGAAGTTATAAAAGTTTTCATATGAACGGTACTAATTTTATAATATCAAAAAGTATAGATATATATATGTCTTCATTTTACCGAGATATTTATGTTGTTATGATCTTCGCATCAGTATATATATATTCGGTCGGATTTCCAAGTATGGGTGTGCCAGAGATTTTAAGCGTGTGTTGCGTATATATATTTGTTATATACTTTATTGTTATATATAGCTATAAGCTATAGTTATATATTGGTTTATATATATAAAATTTTATACACATTGCCTAGTTTATGGTTTTATATCTTTCAGTCTAGTTTACAATATTTTAGTATAAAATGCTTTAAATATGCAAGTATAGTTGCTATATATTAGTTCATTTGAATCTGTTATTTTATATTGTCAGTACTAGTTGTAACAGAGTTGTATACGAGTGTATTGTATAAACCTATGTTTGTATATGCATAATAGTTCACGTGAGCTATGTGTGGGTTTTTATATATTTAAAGTGACAGTTATATATTTGACTTGAATTATATATATTGATATAGTAATAGTATATATTTTATTTTAACTATATATATATATATTATTTTAAAATTTTGCCTTAGATTTAAATATTAATTTTGATAAAATAGTAAATATTTGTGTATATATCAAACTGATTCTGAGTTAGTTCATCAATTCTTGATTTTCAGCCTTGTTTGTCCAACTCACATTCAATCTTGCCTCGCTTTGAGATTCATGTCGGGATTCGTAACCCATTTCATTTGTTGAACCTCTCTAGCCTCGAAAGGTGAGCAATCACTCACGATTAACGTTCTTGTATTTATTAAATTTAATTTCAATTGAAATGACAATTGAAATATGATGTTGTAGTTATTTAAATTGTTATATATGCTATTATCTGTAACTGTTCACCTGTGGGATATGACACCATATCCTGCTGTTTATATTATATTGTTATTGATGATATATCTATGCCTGTTATATTATTTCTATATCTGTTATCACTCTGCAAGTTCCCTGTTAGTATAGAAATCACTATGGGTTGAAATGATACATACCCGAACGGACTTTAGAATAGGAGAAAATCGTTATGGGTTGAAATGATAAACCCAAGCGATTTTCATTTTAATTGAAATTGGGATTACGGGTCGAAATGATATCTACCCGTATATATTTAAAATTTCGGATTGAAATGATAAATATCCGTATCACTTAACCCTATGATAAATATATATACAGACACCGTTGGTCCATATATATAAATATTTTGAAAAATGAATTCTATGGTTTTGGAAAGAAATATATGGTTTTAATCAATGTTGAGCCTTAAATTATTATATATAAATGGGAATGATTGACTAAATACATATAATATGGTTGAGTATTTAAATTTATGTTTCAAAATAGATTTTGGTAAAAATTTGAATAAGTTAAGGTTAGAAAGATAATTTGAATTTAGTTGAAATTGATTCAATAAAGAGTTTTATTTAATTAATCCGATTAGAAACTTATTGGAATTGAGATGTAAGATATGATTTATAACTTGGGTTTGATTTATAAGTAATTTAATGAATATTTTTTGTTTAAATAAAATTTAAGGAAATATTTAGTAAAAATGAAATTTAAGGCTAGTTAAATGATATTGAATTTATTAAGTGAATATTCCCTGATTAAATAATAATAAAGTTAAACCAAGAGTTATATGAAACCGTTAAATTTAACTTTGAAAATGTTGAATATTAAAGCCTTGAAATATATATTGAAAATTTAAATGGTATATTTAGAACTGAATTGAATTGATGAATCGAGCTTTGAATAAATTTGAATTTGGAATTTGAGTTAATTTGAATCGATTTGTGAGACTTGAGGAAATTATAAATACTTTACTTTATAAATTATTTAATGAAGTTACACTATTTTGGAAAATAGATATATTTGAAATGAAAATGATATTTTGATTTTGAAGTAAATAAATTTAAATGACCACGGTGTTATAATGTATATTTCCACCTTGTAGATAGTTCTGAAGATCCTTAGAGGATGGTTATCCCAAACATCCTTTAAGTTACTTGTATTTCAGTTGAAATTTCACTTGAGTTGGATTTATTTATATAAGAATGTTAATCCTGACTCGAGTGTTTTGTATTTTGCTTTACGCTCGGGTCAGACCGAGTGATACAGCATTTGAGACTCACCTTTGGAGTTTGGAGCTTCCTTTGGAGATCCAATTATCGCCTCAGCTTCTAGTTGATTTGTTCAGAGAAGTCATCTATTGGTACTGAAGACTTCATTGTATTTGAGATATTCTATTATATTTTATTTTCAACTCTGATGTTTATATAGTAGCTTCATGAACTACTATTTTATCTATTCCGCTGCGTATTATTGTATTACTCTGTGTCTGTGATTCTGTGATTGATTTATTTACTGCATATGCTGAGTTTTGCCAAATTTTTAAATTAACAACGCGGTATTTTGAGCAATTCAACTCCGGCATGAGTGTCTACCTATACACTTATAATGGATGCGAATGGTCCAAAATAGCGGGTCGTTACAGTTGGTATCAGAGCCAGGTTCTAGGCAAAACTTAGCATATATTGTAAATTTATTTACAGAATCACTTACGTTTGAGTTTAACCTCTTCCTTTTGACACGATTTCCTTTGAATTTTGGAACGTTCCCTACGGTTCCAAAATTCATACTTGTCTCTCTATTGTATTCTTTTGATTCTGGAGTATCCCATAACTCCACTTTGAATGATCTCCATAAGAATAGGCGATCCCGCCAATCTTTGAATGATTGTAAAGGGGTGGAACTCCTTTACAATTGGCATTGATTCACCGGAGATTATATATATCCCTCGGTTTAGATGCTGCTATCTCTTGTTGTGCCGAATTCTATTTCTGGCGATCGAATGACGATATGCCTTAGATTTTCGCATCGATTATTCTTGAAGTCACGGTTGTCCCGGTTAAGGTCACCCGCGATTTATATAAGTGTATCCGACTACTGTTTTGTAATTAATAATCTCATTTTCGTTCGAACTTATTTTCGAATCAGAATCCTATTTGATTAGAGTCCCTCTAATTGAATTTCTATCTTTGTTTTGAAATCCATTCTTGAACCATCCTTTAAAAAATCAGGCTTGTTTATATTTTAGAAATTGTTTATATATCGAAATTATTATATTCTATATATAAAAGTGAAATGTTTTCGATAAAGATTATAAACCCTTTTAAAATAAGAATTTGAGGTTTCGAAAGGATTTGTAATTTTGAAAAAAACTATATAAGAAATTTGATTTATCTAAAAATGAGTTATAACTGAAGGATTTTAAAATTAAAATTCAAAAAAGGATTGATACACGACTATCCTCTAACTAACTCCAGATTTCCAGAGTGTGAACTAGAGTATAAACTTGCACATGCGGGCTCGAAGAGGGTGGATTCATCCACCTAACGAATTCGCTCATGTTTAAACCAAGTTCGAGGAGGATGGACCCATCCATCTAACGACCTCGCTTGTTAAATCAGGGTGGATGTGATCCAACCATCCACGATCCTGATACATTTATCGTTCCTGGAGTGCGAACGAAATTCAAAAACTCACAATAGATGCGATTGACCGTCTGTCAACTAACTCTAAGTCCCTAGAGCGTGGACTGGAGTATAAACATCCACTAACTCTAAATCCCCAGAGTGCGGATTGGAGATTAAACACAAACTGGGCGTGAAACGACCGCCTGTAGGACAACTCCGAGTCCCTGGAGTGCGGACCGGAGTATAAACGCAAATCGGGCGTGGCTGACCACCCACGAATCAATCTAAGTCCCCAGAGTGCGGACGAAATCTAAATATCAAATGGGTGTGACCGACCGCCCATAAAATAATTTAAGTCCCCGGAGCACGGACATATCTGTAAATTTTAAGCGGGCGTAACCGACCGCCGACAAACAAGTGCAATCCCCAGAGCGTGGATGCGATCACCAATGGATGAGCAGGCGTGATTCGACCATCTAAACTCGTCTTGTTTCAGTCTTGATTCAACGAAGTTAAGCTCGATGTATTAAAGGCGAAGAGTGATTGCCAATTTATCTTTTCAATTCATCCCCGAAACTGGGGTCAGGACTTAAGTATCAACTACTGATTAAGACGGTGCAATGTTGGAATTCGATTTGACATTTGACCGTGACCCCAAGCCGTGGCTTTAGAACTTACCAACTAAACTCAGGTCCGATTCGAAGACTGATACTTCACAAATACATTGAATGGAAGTTCGAACGCTGAAATACTTAAGCGCAACAAACACAAACTGTGCTAAAAAACAAAATGGAATTCTATTTCATTATTCTTTGGAAGAGAAGGATAAGTACAAAATTATTCCCAAAAAATCCTACTAGCAGGGGCCGAACCCGAATCTATACACGGCCTACAAAAAGCAAAAGGAAATTCCTATCTGTCTACCAAAAATGAGGCGAAAAGACATGCCTATTCTTTCACTTTCTTCTTCTTCCCCCTCGGCGTTGACCCCATGGAGCTACCACTTGGGTGCCTCTTCGAGCCTTTGCCTTTTGGTGGTTGATCTCCACCCAGGGGAATTATGGTGACCTCTTCCTCCGAACTCACATGAATTGGAATATTCTCTGAAGGCGGAGTCGGAGGGATAGGATCGATGTTAGAAGACGGGGGAGGCACACCGGTGTCGACAACCATGCCTCACGGAGAAATCATTCACAGAGGGGCTGGACCAGGGCCTGCCATCCCACCTCCAATATCGCTGGCCCGCGCGGCCGCTTCCATCTCAGCATTGATTTCAGCTATATTTTTTTTCATGAAGTGTTTGGGCATCTGCGGGGATGCTGGCAATTGGGCCCGAGGAGCTAACTGTGGGTGCACCTCCGCTCATGACAAATGGAAGATCAGCAAAAGGGTCGCTTTAGTGGCCGAGAAGCTCCTCCATCATCTGCTCATCAAAAGTAAAAGTGCTCCCCTATGCTCCATCGGTTGGTGCAATAGCCGTTGTAGTGGTCGCTTCTATAATAAGGGCCTCCTACGCGTGATGCGGCTCTTGGGTTACAGGGGGCACGGTTGATGTAGCTTCTATCACTGAATAGATACAAAGAAAAATTTGTTAGTGATTACTCCAAGCAATGCTTCCGGCTTTGAATGAGCACAAGAAATGTTCATAATACCTTCCTCAGATTGGCTCGTGGGTGGCGGAGCAGCTTCAGAGACATGCTCGCGAGCTGGAGACAACCGCGGTTGATCGGGATTATATGCAGGAATAGACTGAGGATCGACCGTAGATGTAGATTCGGCTAGGGTTAGCATAGGAATTTCAGGGCCTGCATCATGGTGCTCAACGCCAAAACCCTCTCCAGCTTTCGAATGCTGAGTACCGAGCTTCTCCTTCTCGAATGTAATAGTGATGTCATGGAAAACTTTTCTTTCTTCCTCGCTCAGCACCCGATTCTCCAATTCAAATTCATCAATAGGTTTAGCTTGATGCTCCGCCTTTTCATCTTCCACCAAGCAGCACCAAGCGTTGTATAAGTGTGAAGGATAGTTTTCGAGCCAGGTCAGATTTTGATGCTTTAAGACGTTGGCGTTATATGTGATAAGAAGATCTTCGATGTCGGTCTCTAACCTGGTCTCCGCCGCTTTCACTTCATTCTCAACCCTGGCATCGGCTTCTTGAAATTTGAGCGTTGCCGCATCCCTTTCATTCCTAAGCACCACAGCATGTTCACATGCTTCCTGGGCAGCTTTGTTTGCATCGTCTTTCTCTTTGATGATTTCAGCAAATTTAGCTTTAAGCTCTTCAAGCTCTTTAAGCGCCTCATCTCTTTCGGCCATAACTATGGTGGTCAGATGTCCCATCTCTTCAACCAGGGCTAAGTGTGTCTGCCTTATCTCTTCCATCCGCCGAGTTGCCTCATCAGTCCTTTTATTGGCCTCTGTCCCTGAAGTTCTCGTAGACTCATTCTCACCGTTAAGCACCTGGATTATGCAGTCCTTCTGAGCCAAATCGGTCCCTGATTTTTCAATTGTCTTCGCTCACTCAAAGGCTACCACTGATACTTTGTCTGTAGTTTTCATCCATTCCCGGTATTAGCTATAGACATCGTGAATGTAATCATGCATTGTTTGTTCTGCCTCGACAGGAATTTTCTTTAAGTGCGGGGGAAAGACGAAGCCATCAAAATAGATATTTGGAAAGTCCTTTTTCAGCTTAGCAATTCTGATCGCTCCTTCCCTGGTGGGCTCTGTGATAGCTTGTTCAATATCAACAGGAGTTTCTGTTTCAGACCTTCGATGTTGTTGATTAGGTATTGGTATTTGAGAAGGTGGTGTTTGCTGCGAGGATTCATGGATTTGTTTCCCAGAACCCGAAGGTTGTGTTGGACCTCTGGGTGGCGGAAAGCATGACCGAGAGCGGTGCCTGTACTCCCTATCTCTATCCTTCTCCCTCTCATAGTGAACTCTCTCCTGGCTAGAGTAGCCGCGATCGTGGTCTCTATCGGCCTCGCGTCTGCGAGGATATGAACTAGAAGAATGGCGTGCAGAACGGAGGCTACCAAGCATAGATCCTCGCTTTGACATTGTGCCTGTAAAATGAAAAGAGAAGCAGAGTTGGTAATCTCCAGAAATTAATAGTTTATGATTAGAAATTATGCAGTTCCATAAAGTGTGTGTATGCATGTGCAAACCCCCCGACCAACCGGATATGTCGGCCATACTCGAAGGAATCGACTCGCCTAGATCTAAGGTGCTCTGAAGCCCTTACAACCCGGTATCTTGTTGAAGTGACACATAGTCTGGAATTGGAATATCAACGAGTCCTTCAAAGAGATTCTCCATTTGTGGGGGAGGAGTCTCCGAAATAATAACACTAGTGGCTGGCTGGGACATGACCATGGATTTCCATCTTGAAGACTTATGAAGTTTATGAGCAACTGCCTTGCCTTTCCTCTTCCCCTTAAAATGTCGAAGACTATCTAAGGTTCATCTTGGATGGGCGTATCCTTTTCATCGCCCTGCTCAGTAATTACAATCCCGGGAGCCATACGGTTAGCCCGTCTTGCCAGAGCTACCCTAAGAGATCCTTCAAGCCTTATGCTCTGGGCTTGGTCAATTAGCCCAATGGCCCTTAAATTTTCATCCGTGAGCACCGATTCGATCTCTCTAATCTCACTAGGCACCTCCTGGAGAATTCGCACTATTTCTTTAAATCGGGCATCTTCGGGTCATGGAATTGCGGCTGTAAAGGAAAGAAAATGTTAAACACAACATTGATTACAACTACCTCATTAGTCACTAGAGAAATTACGGCACTTACGTCTGACTAACCACCATCTAGCAAATCCTGGCGGACACCGAACATAGAACCATTCCGTCTTGAAGTAGCTAAGTCTAGTCCAGGTTCCGGTCACAACTTGACAATTCCTGACCGCCTCTAAAAATGTAAACGAGGGATTATCTCCCCGACACTTGACATTGAACAAGAATATGACTTCCTCCGGAGTCGGGGTCCGTAAGAGATGCTCCATAAAAACAATGGATAAACTGTTCAAAAACGCGTGTCCATTTGGATGCAACTGTGATGGAGCGATTCCAAAATAAGATAGCACCTCCCGGATATACAGGTTAAATGGAGGAAGCGTTCCAGCTGTACACGAATGTCTGTTGAATGTAGTGTACCCTTCCAGGGGAGTATGTGGCCTATCATTCGGCCCCGGTAGCAGGACATCATCCAATGATAGCCCATGCCTCAGACAGATTCTTCCCAACAAATCCTCAGAGACGTTAGACGATACAGAATCTTGTGGATTCCCGATAAAGACTGCTCCTGGTAGCTCGTCCGGAGCAGGACTTATGACTTCGGCCGCGATGGTCGGCATCTCTATTACCAGAGGAGGTGAAATTTGAGCCTCCTGCTGCTGTGAACTCCCGGGTTCCATAGCTAATCAACTTAGTAAAAACCATCATTAGATGACAATAATCTCGTGTGTGCCCCAGTGTAAAGTGCATGAGTATGTTGTGCAATGCAATATTGTAAGTGTTTGAGAAAGTTCCACAGAGATTAACAAGATACAGAAAAGTGTTCGAACGAAGAGACTTCGCAATCCAATCGGAATGACCGTCATCGCTGACCGTCACAACCGTGCCATCCTAACTTCGGCAATCGGTACAAGTTAAAATTAGTCAAATTGGTTAAGTTACAGTTCCATCGACAAGTTTCAAAAGGCGGTCAAATATGTAGTGAAACAGTTATGTCCAGTTATGCAAGACGGAAGCTCGTCGGAGTCATATGTTCAAGTGTACAGGATGCTTCGAATTCATCAAGATTCAACTCGGATCGATCACCAAAATTCCAATTCGTATCGGTGAAGGAGGCAGCTCATATCCATAAAATATACAAGTTCGAATCGATCATCAGAGATCCATTCGTATTGATCCCCTGGCAAGCGATTCGTATCGATCAATCATAATCGATTTCGTATCGATCACGTGCACCACCCTCGTATCAATTAGTAGGTCCAAGCCTTCGAATCGATCATCCTGAATTGACACGAAACTCCATCATCGATCGATGCGCAGGCCTCATATCCTTTGTTATGGAATACCATCACCCAGATCGATACGAACATTCTCAATCCAGATCGATACGAACTCGCCTTTTGTCCATCATCGACACGAACGCCGCCTTCGTGTTCCTCTACACTTCTTCTTCTCCGAGCAGCCTCAACACCATTACTCTCTCCTCGACCTCGCCCTGACCCAACTACAGCATCAACAATGTCGGAATAGGCTGCGACTTTGAATGAATTGGCGTTGAAACTCAAGTCCCATCGTTCTTAGCATGAATTCATTGGCTAATTACTTAAATTAAAGTGTAGATTTGAAGGATTAAGGAGATGTATTAATTTAAACGGAGGCAATTTCTATTTCTCGGTTTCTCAATCGATATGAAGGAAAGCTGGAAAGTAAGAGCAGATGAAAAATTGGCTAAGTATAAAACGTATTTATATGGATACGAAGCCAAGAAGGAAAACGATTTGTCTCCCAGTTATGTCAACCGGTCAAAAGCGGTCTACCATGCCATCGATGTGAAGCATTGTTCAAAGCCGTTCAAATCCATCAATGAATCACCGATACGAGGTGAAAATTTCATATCCATCATTTCAAGGTCCTCAGGAGTTCATCTCCGTAAATATGAATAATACTCGAAGAACCGGTCGGGCTGTTCGTATCCATCATAAGTCCATCGATACGAAGTGACAACTTCGCATCCATCACTTTAAAGACCGCCTGAATTCATGTCCATCGATATGAAATGATTTAAAGAGCCAACCGATTGTAACGATTGCCATCGATGCGAAGAGCAACTTTTTAACCTTTCACGTCGATCCAGAAGAGGATCGATACGAAGAGACACTCCAAAGCAACAATCAAGCGTTGTTACAACTCGAATTTCGCATCGATTCAGGAGAGGATCAATACAGAATTCAATGCAAAAAAACTTGACAACAACTCGTGAATGCACAAACATTAATGGGAGTCAGGTTAACATACGTGCATGTATGTCGAACTAACATTCAATTTTCAAAATTCACAGGAGTTGAATGCTCACCTGGTGGCAATTACGACAACGAACAACAGTTTGCTATCATTCGACACTCAGTTACAATAGTGAATAGTACAACAATTGGCAGTCAACCATCTATTATTTGTGTTACCGAAGATCAATCAAAGGTTACATCTTTCTATAAGAAAACGACAACCATTCAACAAGTCAGATAGAACTTTTCAGAATGAAAATTGCAGTTATTCAAAGCACGTCATGTTCTCACAAGATGTACTTTGGGGGGCAAATGTTATCCCGCCTTTTGGCAAGGCCGTGACACCAAGAAATTGATTGGAAATCAAAGACAGTTCATCCCGAAAAACGGTTATACACAGGTTCGCTATGGATGCTGGTAAATTTTGGCCGAGACCGGATCGAGCTACAATTAACATGACATGACAATCAAAGCTATGAAAGCCAATGTTCCAAATTTCAAGTCAATCGAAGTTCGTATGCTCAAGGGATGATCGATGCAAACCAAGGAAATCAACTCGTTCGTATCCATCATTCCGCCTCCTTCGCATCGCTTTCATTCATATCCATCCAGGGAACCTCAGTCGTATCCACCAAACATCTGTTAGTTCGAATCCATCAGGTATGTTCCACTTTGTATCCATCCATACTCGTATTACTTCGCATCCATCATCCCCCAGTTTGTTCGTGTCGATCCACCTACGTCTATTTCGTATCCACCAATAAGCAACACTTTCGTATCGATCTCGTCCATATGTATTTCATACCGGTCTCATCATCAACTCAGTTCACATCGATCAGCCAACGATCGATATGAAACATGCCACTAAAGACATTGACACGAAGGATGTGTGAAATGATCGATATGCATTAGCAGCCAGGTTATCGATACGAAGTACACGGGTTCGTATCGATACGAAGCGGTTACAAACCATCGATACGAAAAGAATACTCCGGATCGATACGAACAAAGGCATGTAAAAGTGGAAGACTCAGTCACTAGGCATGAAAAGTGGATCGATCTTAAAAGTTAGCACCACGTCATCTAGCAAGCACGTGCCCGGAAGCGATACAAATAAGAGTGATGCGAACAGAAGTGATGCGAACAGAAGTGATGCGAACTCGGCAGCCTTCAACAAATTCAAATTTGCATCGATCATAACTCGAGATCTACAAGTCCAAATGCCATAAAATTTTCACAGGAGCTTGCATACAACCTCAGGAATGTTCATGATCGATCTCGACTCGATTGGGCTAAATCTTGATCGATATGAATTTCATTTGTAACGATCACGGATCGAGTCCAAACAACCGAGGATCGATCATGTGGGCCCACTCATGTGAGAGAAGAAGTCTTCCGTGATCTGGGCAAGATATTTATTGCCTACGCCTATAAATAGTGACCCTAGGCCTACAGAAAATGGACTTTTTTGGCTCTTCTTCATCCAGACTCTACCGAAATTACTATTGTACTTGAATTTGACTATTGTAACTCATTGTAACCAACAAGCAAGAATCAATAAAAGTCAGCCATTTCATAGTGGACGTAGGCCATACGCCGAACCACTCTAAATCTGTGTGTTTCTGCGCATTTTCTCATCTTTTGATTGGTGTGTTTATTAAATCTATCACCTTTTCCATTTAATTTTCTTCATTTTATCTCTTCAACCACATCTAAAGAGTGTTGTGCCCATATTTGGTACAAACAGGAAATATAATTAAAATGAAATTAAAAGCGCATTTGGTACAGTTGTAAAGGTGCATGTTGCCTTCCTTAGTGACAAGGGGTCAAGTCCCATTGTCGCCCAAAATCTGGAGCGATGTTTTTTAGCTGGTTCATTTCCAACGATTTTCCTACATATTTCAGCATTGTTTCTGACATGTGGCGGCTTTCCATTCGCTCCAGTGATGTAATAGGATGAGATGGCTAAATTTTATTGGTTGAGTGATGTGTATGGGCTAGAATGGATAACAATTAAGTGTATGAAAGAACCATATTTAATCTAAAATAATCTAATGGATTATATTCACTCAAACAATCTATAAATAAACTATCTAACCTAAACCTAATATCTTATTCAACCGTCGCCATAATTCTATAGTAAAGTTAGTGTGTATTATTCTTCCTCGTTTTCTCTACTAAATAAACAAATCTCTACCAAATTAAATTATTATATATATATATATATATATATATATATATATTCAAGCAATTTGGGGAATTTAGAAGAATTAAAGGGAGAAACATTAAAGCAAATCTTTTTTCAAATTTATGCAAGCTCAAGTGTCAGGTGAGTGGGAATTAATATGAAATAGAAAAATAAAGTAGTCCAATTCCAGTTCTTTTCTGACACGTTAATATGAATTAATTTTTGTTATTAATTGAGAATAGATGTAAATTATTGCAACTTCTTCTTCTTCTTCCACTTCTCAAATCTAATTCGTGTTTGGTTTAAAATATGGGACATACAAATTGTCTATTCACGTTTCATGGTATAAATAAGATTGAAATTTATGTAAATTATTGTATCTTCTTCTGCTTCCACTTCTCAATTCTAATTCATGTTTAGGTTTAAATTTGGAACAAACAAATTGTTATTCACGTTTCATGGCGTAAATAAGATTTGTTTAATTAAATTGAATTAGAATTGTTATTCAATTTCTAATGGTAGAACGGGTTAGTTGAATAAATTCAAAATATGTTACTTGAATAAAATTATTGTTTTGATTGATATAATTACATAATTTTGAATATGGTTTTGGAACAAAATTTGGAAGTCTAACTGGCATAATTGTTTGTTTCATATGTGGTCTAAAAATGCAAAAGTGGAATTTTGTGTAACTAAATGGTTTGTGGCTATTGGATTAAAAAAATTTGTACAGATTAAATCTCTAAAAGGAGAACATAAATTAGGGTGGAAAAAATGTAAATTAAATGAACCCTAAAGGCTAGGGCTGCACACAACCCATATCCAACCCGACCCAACCCACCAACCCGACCCAACCCACATAAACCCAACCCAACCCATCCTAGTTCGGGTCGGATATGGGTTACAATTTGTAACCCATACTATATATGGGTCGGGTGTGTTATTTTTTTCAACCCAACCCTACTTTAACCCAACCCAACCCTATATTAAAAACCTAATTTAATATTAATACACTTAAAATTAGAATAGTCTAATCCTAGAATAATGTTTATGTATTCTACAGTAAATATACGAAAAAGCATATTTTATGTCAACCCAAACAAGATAGAATTTGGCAAAGATATTCCAAAGGGCATTTTAATGTATTTTAAAATGAAACACTTGTTCTACCATGTAGTGAACTAATTTCATATGATGTGTTTTACAATGAAATTTTAATAAAATATATGTTATAATGAATTAGTTAGTTTAAGTGCGTTATACTAGCTAAAATCTAATATATTATGTTGAACATTTTAATGTTATTTTTTGAAAATATTCCTTTATATTCTCATTTTTTATTAGATTCATGCAACCCAACCCTACTAAACCCGACCCAACCCATACTTCGACCCAACCCATATCCAACCTCATATAGGGTTTGATACGGGTTGAGCTACCTTAAACCCATACCTATGCGGGTCGGATGAAATATTTGGTCTGACCCGACCCAACCCATACTTTGTGCCGGCCTACTAAAGGCTAGTGTAAATCTGCAACAAAATGACATAAAAATTACAGACAAACCATACGGACTGAACGGACGTGAAATTGAAATAACATTTATGCAAGAAAAAGGGAAATTGTGAAATAACCAAATCGGATGTAAAAATGGCCTAAAGCAGATTAACGGAAATAAACGGTATGTAAACTGTAACGGTAAAATTAATTAATCTGGAAGCGATTTGGTAGGAAAACCTTGTAAAGATCTGGATAGGTGTTTCATGCAGTTAAGACCAAAATATAGTTTTGGTGGTATGTACTAGGAGCGGGCAAGTAGGTTCGCAAGGATGTTTGTTACCTTTCATAGGTTGCTAGTATATAGGATAGATAGCATCCGCAATCGTAGGCTTCTTCAGGCAGATCGACGCGGATAGAACATGACAAGTAAGCTCCGACGTAGGCTTCTTTAGGTAGATTGTTGGAGGATTTTGCACAGCCGACCCAGCTGCGGGCGCTCTTTCGGAGGACCGACACTTTGGATAGGGGCAAGTCCACATTGGTGACCGAGGAGATAGGAGGATAGGAGTCTAGTTTGGCAGAGCTTGAGCGCAACTTCGGGGTCCTGCGAGGTTGTTTGAGTTGGCACCGGTCAGACGTAAGAGGCATTTAGTCACAGTGCACGAGTGAAGAGCGTGACTTTCACGCTGTAGCACGTGGATAGGTAAGGACAGCAGGTCCGACAAGCCGATTGACATTTAGTATTACTGTATGGTTGAATTCCCTAGAGTGACCACGAGTCATATACCGTGGCGAGAGCTTGGATCCATAGCTGTGAGCGGATATTTTTCTTTTTGGACTTATGGGATTGGAGGACTTGGCTTGGAGGCAGTTGGCTTCATGGCAGTTGCAGGGAGAGGCTCTTTGTTGGTGGGAGATTGTGGAGACCGAGGCTGATAATTTGACTTGGGCAGATTTTTGTACTAGGTTCGAGAGGAAATTCTTATCGTAGGCTGAAGAGTTAGTGCGGCTAGAGAAATTTATACAGCTCAAGCAAGGGGATATGACAGTTAAGGAATATGTTAATCAATTCAATGAGCTTGCCAGATTTGGACTAGACCTGATCAATACTCCTCACAAGAAGGTGCTTAAGTTTGCTAAGGGTTTGAGTCAACCACTGCAGAGTTTGGCGGTGAGCCACATTTCGATGGAAACCACTTTTGAGGGATTGATAGAGATGGCTTTACTTGCTGATACTGAGAAGAAAGGAGATGTTGCGCAGAAGAGTGATGGGAAGAAGTAGTGGAAATGAAAGAGGAGAGGAGGAAGAGGGTCAGGTGGAAAAAGGAAAGTTCCAAGGAAGGACTGGAAGTGCAATACTTTTAGGAAACCAGGTCGTCTTGCTAAGGATTGTAGAGGGGCAGGAGAGCGACCGAGACTGAGGTGCTACCAATGCAATCAAGTGGGGCATATGAAAAAGGACTGTCCGTCGAAGCCCAAGGACAGTTCAGAGACACCTTCACAGCCTTCTCAGGGTTATGCTTTAGAGGCAGCTCCTTCCTCTAGTACTCGTCTGGTTGTGGACAAGGGAAAGAAGGTGATCATCGAAGGTGTGTTATCTATCTCTGATTTTCCTATTCATACCCTATTTAATTCTGGAGCTTCGCACTCTTTTAATATCTAGTACTCTGGTAGAGGGTCTTGGTCTTGAAACTTGCTTAGTGACCGACCCGATAGAAGTATCAAATCCTGTAGGAGGATTGGCCTATTTGTCCATGTTATATCGGGATTTGAAATTGATTATTTTAGGGGTCGAGTTTGACTGTAGTGCCTTTGTATTGGGCTTTTCCGTGTTCGGGTTGATTCTTGGTATGGATTGGCTATCCATGTATGGTGTTGTTCTTGATTGTGATAAGAGGGTAGTGAGGTTAGGCACTTGTAGTGGACGTACCTTGGAGGTATCTTATGATCCTAGAGGATCGGTCATGTTGAGCTACCTTTATTCTTTTGACTTATCGCCCGATAGTTTGAGTTCGATACCCATTGTTAGAGACTTTCCAGATGTGTTCGAGGAGGTTGCTGGCCTTCCACCTCGAAGAGAGATCGAGTTCAAGATTTATCTTGTCGATAATGCCAAACCGGTTGCTTTACCGGTAAGGCATATGCCTCCTAAGGAACGTCGTGAGTAGAGCAAGCAGATTGGAGAGCTTTTGGAGAAGGGATTCATTCGTAGGAGTATTTCTGAGTGAGGCACACCCGTCGTCTTTGCCACTAAGGTGGATGGATCTCTTAGGCTTTGCGTGGATTATAGGGAGCTTAATAAGCAGACGAAGAAGAATCGTTATCCACTTCCCTGTATAGACGATCTCTTCGACCAGCTAGTAGGAGCCAAGGTATTTTCGCAGCTCGATTTGGCCACAGGATTTCATCAGTTGCGTGTGGCGGAGTATAGCATCGAGAAGACTGCGTTTAGGACTCCGGATGGGTTATTTGAGTGGTTAGTCATGCCATTTGGGCTAACCAATGCTCCGGCATATTTTATAGACCTGATGAGTCGAGTATTTCGCGAATCGTTGAACAAGTTGATGGTGGTGTTCGTCGACGACATTTTGGTTTATTCGCGAAGCAAGGAGGAGCATATTGTTCACTTGGAAGAAGTGCTTAGGACCCTGCAAGCACATAAGTTAAAGGCGAAGTTCTCCAAGTGCCACTTTTGGAGGGATGAGGTTCGCTTTTTGGGACACATCGTTTCGGAGGATGGACTTGTAGTAGATCCGACGAAAGTGGCAGCAATACAGGATTGGCAGACCCCTAAGAATGCCATGGACATAAGGAGTTTCTTTGGTCTTGTGGGCTACTATAGGAATTTCATTAAGGACTTCACTGGGATATCAGTTCCACTTACCTGCCTTACCAAGAAGAACTCAGCTTTTGTTTGGGATGCCAAGTGTGAAGATGCCTTTGGTCGATTGAAGGAAGCTTTGACTACCGTGCTCGTATTGGTATTACCGGATGGAACCAAGCCTTTCTCAGTTTATACGGATGCTTGTGGTACGGGGCTAGAGGCGGTACTGATGCAAAAGGGTAGGGTAGTGTGTTATGCAAGTAGACAGTTGAAAACACAAGAGAAGAACTACCCGACGCATGATCTTGAGTTGGCAGCTATAGTTTTTGCTATCAAGTCTTGGAGGCACTATCTCTTAGGAGAAAGATTTGAGCTTTTCATGGATCATAAGTCTTTGAAGTATTTATTCTCTCGGAAAGACTTGAATTTGGGACAGCAAAGATGGATGAAGTTTTTAATCTCTTATGACTTTGAGATTTCCTATACCCCTGGCAAGGGTAATGTAGTGGCAGATGCGTTAAGTAGACGCAAAGTGGTTTTAAGTCCTTTGTTTTTGGAGTGGAAGCATTTGGAGTACATTGCTACCTTTGATTTTAGACCTCCATTGGATTTAGCTCCGGAATTGTTAGCAGCCCTCGACATCCAGCCTACTTTGATGGAGCAGATTGGAGCAAGGCAAGGTGAGGACGAAGAGTTGAAGGGCATTTTAGATAAGCTTGGTAGAGGAGAGTCGTCACCACATCTTAGGCACTATACCATGGACACTAGGGGATGGCTTAGAAGGGATGGTAGACTTTGTGTTCCCCGTAGTGAGGATATAGTAGATGTGGTGTTGGCCGAGTCACATCATTCTAGGATGACAGTGCACCCCATTGGTGATAAGATGTACCGAGATATGAAGAGCGTATTCTATTGGCCCAGAATGAAGAAGAGGGTGGCGGAGTATATATCAAAGTACACCACTTGCCAAAGGGTAAAGGCGGAACAGAAGAAGCTCGGAGGACTGTTGCAGCCATTGGATATTCCATTATGGAAATAGGAGAGCGTCTTTATGGACTTCATGAATGGATCACCAAGGTCACGGAGAGGGAACACGAGCATTTGGGTCATTGTGGATAGACTAACGAAGAGCGCTCATATTATACCCATTAAGAGTAATAGGACGGTAGCTTCTTTGGCGACTCTTTATGTAAGGGAGATAGTTAGGTTTCATGGAGTTCCCGCCAGCATTGTGAGCGACATAGATCCATTATTCGTTAGCGAGTTTTGGAAGAGTCTTCAACAAGCCTTGGGAATGGAATTGAATCTGAGCAGGCATATCACCCTCAAACATATGGAAAGACTGAGAGGGTAAATAGGGTTTTGGAAGATTTGCTCAGATTGTGCATCATTGACTTAGGAGGCTCTTGGGAAGACCACCTACCTCTGGTGGAGTTCGCGTATAATAATAGTTATCAAGCAAGCATTGGAATGGCACCGTTTGAGGCCCTCTATGGCAGACCATGTAGATCACTAACCTGTTGGTGGGATGCCACCGATAGGATCTTGCTTGGACCAGACTTGGTGAGGGAAACTTCCGAGAAGGTGGATTTGATTCGCAAGAGGTTGAAGACTGCACAAGATAGACAAAAGTCATATGTCGACAGAAGATGTTCAGATTTGGAGTTTAAGGTTGGAGATATGGTTTTTGTCAAGGTTTCTCCTCTGAAACGTTATGAGATTTGGCTCAGTGGATAAGTTGGCACCGAGATTTGTAGGACCTTTCCCTATTACCGCACGGATTGGAAAAGTGGCATACATAATTGATATTCCAGATAAGTTGGTAGGAGTTCACGATGTTTTTCATGTTTCGCATCTGAGGAAGTGTCTACATGATTCTGCAGTAGTAGTAGAACCCGATCAGCTAAGGGAAGTGGAGGTACAACGCGAATCACTTGTGTGTCGTACACCCACCCGTATATTGGAACACGACGTCAAGAGATTATGCAACAAGGAAGTTCGTCTAGTGAAGGTTCAGTGGGGAAATGACCCCAAGGAGTGCACATGGGAATCTGAGGAGAGAATTCGAACTTCTTATCCTTTTCTATGTGAAGGTACACTTCAAATATCCTATCTTTGTTCTTTGATCTTTCCTTAGTTAGGGTCTTTTCGATAATCTTTACGTGAAACCTATGGATGGTAGTTTGGCTGTAAACATGTCATTAGGACATGTTATGTTTGATGGATGAAAATGATTGCAAGTGGATGCCAATGTTTGCAAATGGATGCGTTGCATGCACTAGATAGATATTTATTAGGATAATCGGCCAACTAGGTACATACACCTGCATATGCGTGCCTGTTATCTATTGCATTTGCACATGGTTCTATGTATATATATATGTGTGTGTGTATAAAAGGATGTTGTATATGGATGGTGCATTTGGGTGAATAATTGAAACATACATATAGAATTATCAATTATACTAGGGTAATTACATATATTTGGTTGCATAGCATAAGCATACTTGCATTACAGGAGGTCAACTGAATCAGTAGACCGACTACCTTTTCGCATTAGGTAAGTTCATATGCATTTCACTTTGCATAAATCATAAATTGCATTAGTTAAAAATAAGGACAATAGTAGAAATGGATGATGGTTGAGTAGATGGATGTAGTTCTTGGATGCTGGTTGTTAATTACGTTCTTCCGTCTTTGGAGAATTCGAGGATGAAATCCTTTAAGGGGGGAGAATGTAACACCCCGATATTTTATGGGAAATATAATTAAAAAGAAATTAAAAGTGCATTGGGTACAGTGGTAAAGACGCATGTTGACTTCCTTAGTGACCAAGGATCAAGTCCCGTTGTCGCATAAAATCTGGAGCGATGTTTATTTTAGCTGGTTCATTTCCAGCGATTTTCCTACGTATTTCAGCATTGTTTCTGACATGTGGCGGCTTCCCATTCACTCCAGTGATGTAATAGGATGAGATGGCTAAATTTTATTAGTTGAGTGATGTGTATGGGATAGAATGGATAACCATTAAGTGTATGAAAGAACCGGATTTAATCTAAAATAATCTAATGGATTATATTCACTCAAACAATCTATAAATAAACCATCTAACCTAAACCTAATCTCTTATTCAGGCGTCGCCATAATTCTATAGCAAAATTAGTGTGTATTATTCTTCCTCCTATTCTCTACTAAATAAACAAATCTCTACCAAATTAAATTATCTATATATATATATATATATTCAAGTAATTTAGGGAATTTAGAAGAATCAAAGGGAGAAAGATTAAAGCAAAGCTTTTTTTTCAAATTTATGCAAGCTCAAGTGCCAGGTGAGTGGGAATTAATATGAAATAGAAAAATAAAGTAGTTCAATTTCAGTTCTTTTCTGGCACGTTAATATGAATTAATTTCTGTTATTAATTGAGAATAGATGTAAATTATTGCAACTTCTTCTTCTTCTTCCACTTCTCAAATCTAATTCATGTTTGGTTTAAAATATGGGACATATAAATTGTCTATTCATATTTTATGGCATAAATAAGATTGAAATTTATGTAAATTATTGTATCTTCTTCTTCTTCCACTTCTCAATTCTAATTTATGTTTGGGTTGAAATTTGGAACAAACAAATTGTTATTCACGTTTCATGGCATAAATAAGATTGGTTTAATTAAATTGAATTAGAATTGTTATTCAATTTCTAATGGTAGAACAGGTTAGTTGAATAAATTCAGAATATGTTACTTGAATAAAGTTACGATTTTGATTGATATAATTACATAATTTTGAATTTGGAACAAAATTTGGAAGTCTAATTGGCATAATTGTTTGTTTCATATGTGGCTTAAAAATGTAAAAGTGGAATTTTGTGTAATTAAATGGTTTGTGGCTATTGGATAAAAACAAATTGTACAGATTAAATCTCTAAAAGGAGAACGTAAATTAGGGTGGAAAAAAAATGTAAATTAAATGGACCTTAAAGGCTAATGTAAATCTATAACAAAATGGCATAAAAATTACAGACAAACCATACGGACTGAACGAACGTGAAATTGAAATACCATTTATGTAAGAAAAAGGGAAATTGTGAAATAACCAAATCGGATGTAAAAATGGCCTAAAGCAGATTAATGGAAATAAATAGTATGTAAACTGTAACGGTAAAATTGATTAATATGGAAGCGATTTGGTAGGCAGACTTTGTAAAGGTCTGGATAGGTGTTTCATGCAATTAAGACCAAAATATAGTTTTGGTTGTACGTACTAGGAGCGGGCAAGTAGGTTCGCAAGGATGTTTGTTACCTTTCATAGGTTGCTAGTATGTAGGATAGATAGCATCCGCAATCATAGGCTTCTTCAGGCAAATCGACGCGGACGGAACAGGACAAGTGTGCTCCGACGTAGGCTTCTTTAGATAGATCGTTGGAGGATTTTGCACAGTCGACCCAGCTGCTGGCGCTCTTTCGGAGGACCGACACTTTGGATAGGGGCAAGTCCACGTTGGTGACCGAGGAGACAGGAGGATAGGAGTCCAGTTTGGCGGAGCCTGAGCGCAACTTCGAGGTCCTGTGAGGTTGTTTGAGTCGACGCCGGTCAGACGTAAGAGGCATTTAGTCACAGTGCACAGGTGAAGAGCTTTCATGCTATAGCATGTGGATAGGAAGGACAACAGGTCCGATGGGCCGATTGACGTTTAGTATTACTACATGGTTGACTTCCCTAGAGTGACCACGGACCTTGGCTTCTTAGAAACTGTATTTAAGAAGGATTCACTGCATTATATTATTCACCCTCTACGATATCCGAGGAAGACCTGGAATTAAACTGTTTTATTCCTTCTGCTTCATTTTATTTCTCATTCACCAAACTTTATGTATGACCCATTCCTATTTTTTCTATTTTCCCCAAATCACAGGAGAGCGGGTCTAGGTTGCAGTTCTTTGCAGCTTGGAGGGTCATTGGAGCAGTTGTTATCTTCAGCTTTTGTTTCTTTTGTTTCATGTACTTCGTTTCTCTTTTCCGTACTTTACTCTATATATGGGGACCTACATTGTGAACTTTTTTATGTTTTATGTTTTGGTGGAGACTACTTGGTACTTTTGATTTCAGAAATAAATTTGGGATAATGTTGTTTTTAATGAAGCTGTTTTGCTATTAATTTATAATTAGTGAAAGTTTTCTTCCGCTGTAATATTTTAATCATTCTATGCTGTTGCCTTGGTCTCTGTGCTATGTTATGGATTTTTATTTCACCCGATCACCCGTGCTTCTAGTCATGTCCGATTTTTGGGGTGCCTAGAGGTGCGGGGTGTCACATGTTTCCTCTCCCTAATATCTTTATAATCCATATGTTAACCGTAACATATACCTGCAACCACAATGATTAAAGCATAATCAAAACATCAATAATATTATCATGCATGAATGGGTTAAATGAATAGTCCGTTATTCACTGGGGTCAAAAGGTCGAATTTGCCCATAATTACCCAATCCCCATAAAAATAGTCCATGCCATAGTTTTTCCATGGTTATTATATTAATTTTTTCAGGCCAATTAAAAAACCATCGAGCTGACTCGGGTCAAAAATGTAACAAATAATCCTAAATCTATTGTCCAATAAGAGGAAATAACCTTGGCTTCTGTTCAATAGAAGAAAAACAATGGTGAGCGTATATGCTACGAGTTTCTTTCTATGCGTAACTCCAAAAAATTTAGCTTTAGTATCGACAAAGTCCTATACACTAGAATCGCGGACCTGACCAACCAGAGCCTTAATGGTTGGAGGATATGGCATAACCCTACCCTAGTCTCCATCCAAAAATCAAGTTTTAAAATATCCATGAGTCATGTCTTTTGATTAGTTTGGGGCATCCTAACACAATTAGATTTTCCTAATCTCCTGAATGCAATTCTACCCACTCAGGGTTAAATCTGACCATACCCACTATAGAAACAACCCTAACCAGTCATCGATTCCTAAATCCCAAAAGTCATAAATGTTTGTGACAACGCAATACATATAAGTGAGCATGTCAACGGTTTAGCATATGCAATAATTGCCGATCGAAATACAAAACATAACTTATAACACATCATTATCCATCATAAATATATGTTCATATGATAGTCAGTTTATACACAAAATTACTTGTAACACGGTAATACTATTGTTCACAAAAACTCTTTTAAAATGGGCCAAAACTATTTTTTTTCTTTCGAAAACTCATAAAAATGCTTAATAAAAACCATATTTTTGTTTAAGGAAAACTTAGTCCAACATAGAGTTAAAAACTATCATAAAAATATCTATCTTCCTTTTCAATATCTTGTGCTATCGCACATTGAAACATATCATGCTATTGCATGTTGAAAACATAGGCGATTTCATGTCTAGTAAATCATAGTTATCACATATCAACCAAAATAAAGCCATCACAATTTGACAAAATCTTTAGTTATCGCAAATTGATAATATATATAGCTATCGCAAGTTGAAAACATATATCTGTTGCAAGTTGAAAATATATAACTATGGCAAGTTGATAAAATCCATAGCTATCGCATGTTGACGAAAATGATGTTATTGCATGTTGACAAAAGTGATAGCTATCGTAAGTTGACAAAAATAATGCTATCGTATGTTGACAAAGTTGATAGCTGTCGTAAGTCAAAAATGTGTTATCGTATGTTAACAAAAATGATACTATCGTATGTTGACAAAAATGATAGCTATCGCAAGTTGATATAAGTGATAGCTATTGTATGTTGATAAAAATGATAGCTATCGCAAATTGATATAAATGATGTTAGAACACTTAGTTTATGATTTCGACGATGACAACAATGGAAATCATATATATATATATCATACAACTATACAGATACAAATTCAAAGCAAGACAAACCACTACCGTGACAAGACGATGACTAAAGCACTAAAGAGATTCATCTACAAAGTTGCATGAAGATCGAAGGAAGAAACACTCAAGAATGAACCCAGAAAAACCTCGCTTGACAGGTTCAGACGTCTGAACGTAGATGCTGGACAAAAAAATAATATTTGGTTCCAGACGTCTGAAAACACCATTCAGACGTCTGAAATCGGGCTCGGGGCAAAAATTCAAACAACAACTGTCATCTTCGAAGAGACACAACTCCATCTCTCCTCCACAACTCTTCACCAGTGAACAGTAACGACTCTAGACTAAAAGGGAAGAGTTGCAACCACTAGAAGCAACACTCTATGTAACGACCCCGAATTTTATAAATATTTAAAATGATAATTTATTAATTTTTGAATTAATATTTGTGAAATAAAACGATAAATGGATTAAAGAGATGCGAGTTTCCCCAAGTCCAAGTATATTCGGTATAAATCATTTTAAAGTAAAAATATTGTAAAAATTGAATATATATGTATATATTTGATTTGAATTTAAATCTTAAATAAATTGTTTAATAATAATAATTGATAATAATGATAATTAGAATTGATGGTTAATAATGGTTCGAGTTTATAAAATGATATAAACAAATGCACTTATAAAATAAATAAGAAATATATATATATATATAGAAACATATAAAATTATAACAAAATATGTAAAATAATATATAAAACTTTATTTACATCACAAAGCCACAAAACAACATAAATGTATGAATACAAACAAGTACAAATAAAATGAATACACTTAGTTTAAATTTTGACAACATAATTAAAATAGAAATCTATTTATATTGTTAAGCCATAAGAAAATAAACAACACTTATTTATAAAACAAAGCAATTTATTCTAGCCCAAACCATAAGCTTGCAAAGGAAGACATATTCAAGTATAAACAATTAGATAAGTATAGCTTTGTACAGCCGAAATAAAAATAAAATGAGTATATGGTACAAAGTGATTAATGCAGCCCCAAACTAGTATTTCCATCAGCCAACAAAAGGAAAAAAATATCACTGAAGATTTGTACAACAAGTTTTATCACTTGTACAAAAAATATTATACCCTGTAAACTACTTACCCTATCATCTTTTCATTTCTTTCGAGCTAAGTAAAAACTGAGATGAAACTTCATTTAAAATCCTAAAACAAACACTCTAAAACAATCGGCAAACTCAACTAAAACAGAAGCAAGGTGATTGGCAGGATGATCTAAATGGAAAACATTTTCCAGTTTCAAACTGTTTTCAAAAACAAGGTGTTCTGTTCTTCTCTGCAAATTGGTGAGCAAACTTTCAACCTATAACTTTGTGTTGTGATTAATGTTTGAGGTATGTTCATATGAACATACAATATGTATGCTAGTATGTATATAAACCTGTATTGATCTGTGCATGGCTGAATACATATATAAAGATATGCCTCTGTTTAGTAACAGACAAATTCAACAAGAAAATTCATATCTCTTCAAATAATAAATTTTTAGATTGAGATGTCTGAATAAAAATTGGCTATAACCCTCTAATCTAAATTTTAAAAATAATTTCGAATGTAAATATTTATGGAATATTGGTAAATTCGATAATGACAGTAAATGTCAGACTAAAGGAAAAAATTGATGACTTCGATTTCTTATTTAGATCATATGAAATGATTTGTAATAGAGAACCATGATTTTTGAATGTTATTTCAAGATTTTTAGATTTCAAAATCATTGGGAATTTAGAGTTGAACGAAACTTCGAAAAAATCGATTTCCATCGATCTAGGAAAAAAATTGAACTACAAGTTCGAATCTAGAGGGGAAGGACGTGGTGTAGATGGTGGGGAAAATGCAATTTAATTTTTCCAATATTTGAATCGTTCAAATTAGTTCGAATTAGGGTTTTAGCCGAGCTTTTGCACATGGTTTTTGACGTGACGATTGCATCACCTACGAGCGATCGAGTTGCTCGAAATCGAGGGAGATGATGGCTTGGGTGATGTCGAAGTCGAGGCCGGAGGTGGAAGTTTGCAGATGGTCGGAGTGGCGAGAGGTTGCTGTTGACAGGTTTTGAAGGGTGGACGAGCTCGTGTTCCAGGTTGAAGAGGAGAACTCGAATTTGATTCGAGATGTGGTGATGGGTTCTGGTGATCGCGAGGTCATCTAGGGATAGTCGGCGATGGGTTGCGACGTTGGTGAGTGGCCGGAGGTGGCTGGAAGCACGGTGCACGTGCACGTGCATATTGGAAGGATTGTCGTTTTATTTGGGTGGTGCAGTTTGGACTCGGGAAGAACTCGAGTTATTCGAGTGTTTTACTCGAAGCTGGAAGCGTTGTAGCTCGGGGGATAGTTTTGTTCCAGGTTTCTCTAACCTGTTCTGTTTTTCTGGGTTTCAAATTTGAATTTGAATTTATAAATCAAGGGTTAAAATGATTTTTAAGTCAAAGTATAATTAATATAATTAAATGTTGATAAATTGATAAAGATAAGGAATTATTTAAAAGTAATTACTTAATGAAGATAATTAAGGTAAATTAATTTATGTGATCAATTTAAAGGATTAATTAATGTGATAAATTGATAAATGTGATTAATTTAAAGATAATAAATTTATGTAATTGATTGAAGGTTAATTACTTAATGTAAGAAATTAAGGGAAATAATTTATCTTAAAAACTTATTATAAGTTGATAATAAATGGAATGATTAAAGAGTGATTTGTTAATTGAATAAATTAATGATTAATGATTTATAAATTAACAATTTTAGTTTTCAAAGGGATTTATTAACTTGGAATTAAGAATTAATTAATTAATTTCATAAATCAATATAAAATGGATTGTGATTTATTAATGATAATTAAACCAGGATTAGTGTCTAATCTAATTTAATTTAATCAGATAATTAATTGACCTTACTTATGGATGATTGGATTTGACTGAATGATTGATTGTTTGATATCCCTGATATATGATGCTTTGTGATACACCCTGATTTATGTTGTGATCTGTAGTTTACTTATCTGTGACCTTTATATATCTATGATCTGTGAATGAACGATAAGCGTTGTTCTTATACCGCTTATCAAATTATATTTATGTATTCTGATATGTGATGATTCATTGTGTTGCACTACTGTGTGAAACCCCTAGACTACACCATACACACACAAATATGGATTTCACGTGGAAATCGGTTAAGTCACAGATAATTTAAATTTGATGTTTTTGAAATTGAAATTTTAATTTCAATTGATTTTGAAATTGGAAATTTGGGTTTAAAGTGAAAAATTGAAATAGAATTTCAAAGATAAAAGTTATTTTGAATAACTTAATCGAGTTTTGAAAATTTAAATAATTTGATTTAAATTTGAATTCAAGTTTAAAGTTGAATCCTATGATTTGAAACTAGAGATTGAAAATGTTATAAATGTGTTTGTATGAATTAAACCATTTAAAAGTATAATTTTGAGAATTTGGATTTAACCCAAGGATTTCCACTCGTATGAATGAATCAGATTTTCTGAAATGAAACTGTTGTTTTAAAAGAATAAAAGCTTTCAGATAAGAAATGAAATTCCAGTTTAATTAAAGGAATTTCAAGTTTGAATTGAAAAATGGTTTTTCAAGCTATGAATGAAATTGTTTTTGAAAGCTATGAATTGAATCTGTTTATTTTTAACAGATTAAAAATAATGATTGGTTTAAATCATTTGAAATGGGATTGTTTTGAAAGCTATAAGTTAAATCTTTGATTTAAAGATTTAACGAGTTAATCAAATTGAAATGGAAATTAATTTGGAAAATCTGTGAATGAATCTTTTGTTTAAAAGATTAAAGTGTGGAAACTGTTTAAACCGTAAAGGTTGAATCTTTTTGTTTAAAGATTTAAAATGGTGATTTGTTGAACCATTTGAAAAGAAAGATTTTGGGTAATAAATTGTGACTTAACTGAAATCCCAATATCCATATTTTTTTAAATATTACGCTCACTATTCGGTTTAGCCGGGAGAGGACCTTTGGGTCGTATAACCCATTCCGAATATGTGATACGTCGTATATGGATAGCATTTGAAGACCGGTGTTGAAGACCGGATATTTTTGAAAACGGAAGGATTACCGTCGAGTTACTCTGCATCGGCTGATCCCCGATATAGAGGTTTTATCATCCTTAGTGACGGGAAGTCCGGACGTGATTGAAAATTATCCGGATTTGCAAGGGCTTCGTGAGAAGTGCCTTCGGTTCTGTTCGAACCCGGAACAGACTTGTATGGATTGTGTGTCTGACATTACACTTTGAGATATAAAGCCGATTTCTTTCAAATACATTTCTGTTGGTGGCGGAGAATTTATTCTCTTAGCTTAACACCCTTCTCTGAGACGTACGAGCTCAGAGGTTATGTAGTTGAAATTTATCAGCGGTATATCCCAATTTGGTAATGTGACATGCTGAGTGTTGCTGTGTGATGATCAGTGTTTGATCATTTGTGATATGATCATTTGTTTGATCATTTATCTTTGTGATCATAGGTTGATCATCTGTTGACCCGAAGCGTGGCTTTTTGAAAAAGCGTAGCTTTGTGGACGAGACTTCGTCAGGGCCTCACAACCCGGAAATGGTCGAAACAGGAATGTTGCGGCAAGGTTATGAGGGTCGCGCCCTTTAGGGTATGTCATTTCCTTCTGGAAAGGGGTGGTATTATGGTATGGAGCCCAGATACTTACTCATGTGGATACACTTTCTTTATGATGTGTGATGTTGGATATCGAGCGCTCGGATAAAGGTCCCAAAGGACCGGGAGGTGGCATATTCGTGAGTTACCTGTTACAGGGGTAACCCGGCCTTGTTTGGCAGAGAGCAGTTTGTCTCTCGGGACGTCCCGCCAGAGGCGATCCCATGCGGCGGAAGGAAGTTCCTTAGCCTGACCATTTGTTGGAAAATCCAAAGAAACAATACGTGACTTGTACGGTTTTAGTTGTATTACCTGCTATGGAATGTGGTGGTAACCTGCTATTGAACATGGTAGCTATAGTAGGCATACGATACTGGTCGTATGCTGGCTAAGATTAATATTATACTTTCGAAATGTTTTCTGCACTATGCACTAGTAATAATATCCAATGATTTGCGTAGTAAGCGTGTTTGACTATCATAAGAAGAAATCTCCTCCAATTCTGCGTTTGCATTGTGTGTGTGGCGGGAGGTCTTATGGTAGTTTCATTTTCCAAAAGCATTGCGGATTTCAATGTTTAAAATCTTTTGTTGATTGTTTAAAGATAAACTGTTTTTGTTGCTCACACCAGTCCCATGACTGATCCGGAGTTTATTGTTCCTTTCCTAAACTCTGGGTGCTCATAATTTTCCACACGAGCAGTCTAGAGTTGGGTTTCTTTTCAGATATTCAGGTTTAGTAGATTATCTGGAGCTAGTTCATTCATCGGAGTTGCTTATCTTGGAGTTGTGGATTCATTCTTGTCTGAAGATCATTTTGGAGTTATCATTTCTATTGATATTGTTCCGCTGCTGATGTTATCTTTTCTTTTCCGCTGTTATTTCTTGTATCATATCTCTGATGTATATTGATATTCATTGTATCACTCTGTTGTATCAGATATTGTATATCAATGTATTATTCTTTTCTTCCGCTGTGTTGTTTTACTTACTTGTATTATAGCTCCGGCGAATCGGATTTGAACGGTCGAATCTGCGGCATTCTAGTACAATGTGAAGTACGGATGTTGATTTTCGAACGGGCAAAACCCGAACCGTCACACCCTACAACTATATAAACAAGAATCAAGAAGGATCAAAAGATAACTTGACTCTCTATCCTGATCATCTCTTGTTTTATTCATCTCTTGTTTTATTCAATCTGAAAATATGAGATCATACACTTCTATATTCTCTCGAACAATATTGTATTCAATCATTCAAGAGATATAAGAAGTTCAATTGTACTAAATAGTCAAAATCCGTGTAATAGAGAACACATAGTTGAAAAAGAAACTTTACTACTGTAAACCTGTTCCTCCGGGTGAAGTGAGGGTTATTTGGTGAAAGGAAATTCCGAAGAGAAGCTTCGGGACTGGACGTAGGACGGGAGGTCCGAACCGGTATAAAAACCCTGGTGTGATTATTCTTATTTACATTCTTTACTATCGTTACACTATAGTTTAATTTAGTTATATACTTTTCATTTGTATAATCGATCCACCATACTATAGACTTTCAAATGATAGCTATCGCAAGTTGATAAAATCCATAGCTATCTCATGTTGACAAATATGAGCTATCGCAAGTTGATTAATGACATTTCTACAATTATCCACTTCTTTCTCAAGATATAAGTTTTCTATTAATTATGCCATTAATTATCCTTTTGAAATTAAAACTCTCTGCATAAAACAATTTATACTTAATTGCGGTTACTTAGGAAAAATCCCTAAAATTCCCAAAAGTAAAACTTATCTCCTTAACATCATATAAAAATTTAGAAGCAAAATAAGTATTTTTCATATTTTAAATAATTAAACCCGAAATTATTCATTTTCTCAATTTAGAAAATTTATATTAAATTCATAATAATTCCAAAAATTATGAAATTAAAAACCCATCTCGAAAGTATCATTCCAAATATCCTATACAAAATTCAAAGCATTTGCAGATCAAAAACTTAGTTTTTACATAAAAATCCCTTAAGCAAAATACACAAAAATAGCCGATGATAATCATTACATATTCCAATGATTATCTAAACCATATGCATGATAATATCAACTAATAAATTTAGAGTTTATCACAAATCCGAACTAAAACATCATACAATAGAGATGGAAATATATTATTCACCTTGATTTGGTTGTGTGTGGAGATGATTGCCTTGGTTTCCTTCCTAGCTTTTTCTTCCCCTTCCTCTTCTTTGTTGAGTGAATTTCAATGGAGAGCTCTTTGGCTTTATGTTTTGTTTTCATTCTCTTGGTTTTATGTTATGGTCGAAAACATATGGGAGGTGGATAGTGTATATCAAGGAAAATAATTTAACGTGTTATCTTTCTTTCTTTAATATAACTAAGGCATTTAATTTCTATCCCTATAAACCAATTGTCCATTTAAAGTTTGAAATTCAAATTATATTAACTTGATAACTATCAACACCATTTATATATTTATATTCTCCCACGTTATTTATTTAATTATTTCCTAATTAAATATCCAAAATAATGTGAACAAAATTAGGGGTGTTACAAGAGTATTATAAAATTCATCCTTACGTTACAATAACAATATCATTTCTATAACGACACGTATTTTTACATATCATAGGATCATAAAATATTTTTATTTAATTCATATGAGGTCGAATGACTCTAAAATTTTAGAAAATAATTCTTAGGGACATTTTCCATATCTATGATTTTTATTGAATTTTATGTAACCATTTTGACTTTAAAAATCTTATATGGGCTATAAATTTTGATAAGAGTTGATTTAGGATCTAAAACCACTTAGATTGCTTTAGAATAATGGTTTCGCATTCCGTAGAGTGGTCATAATAGAATAACGGACTTACCATTTGGAAGTTATGGCTATTTTAAGTTTTGGCTGCCACTGGACATCATTATTGGGTAAGTAGAAAAACCCACACTTAGGCCCTTTAACCCACTTCAAGATTGGAGCATAAGGGGGACTGATGAGACTATCCCAAACCATTTTCATCTTCCCCAAAATGATTTGATTGAACATGCAAGCATATTGGAAAGAGTTCTGAACGTGCCTAAAATGAATAAAGATTCAATCTCAAAAGCCACTCCTTCATACGATACGTAATGATGTATCGATATGGAGCAATCAAACTTTGTTGAACAAAGAATGATTAATTGTCAGTGAGGTTGAGTTAACTTCTTTCTATAAGATCGTATACTTAAGAGTATTACACAAGGTTAAAATTAATTTCATCCAAAGAATAATTTACAAAATCATATAAGATAAGAGTTTATAAGAAACCCCAACATATCCTAGGCCAAGAAGTTGACAGGTTGTGTAAGTCAAAAGACTACATGTAATGATTGTATGTGAAAGATCTTATAAGAATCGCCCCAAAAGAAGTTTGAGAACGATTATCATTGAATAACCTATTTATGTTTTGAACATAAGTTGTGTAAACTAAAACTAAATCAGTTTTAAATATAACGCAATTCGTAAAGTGTTTATGAATACATATTCCATTACATTGAGAAACAACTGTTGTTTCAAGAAATACCAACTTCATAGCAAAAGAATTTCTTTCAGAAATTGTTAATAGTGAATTGAATTTGGATACGATCCAAGGATAAAATTGATTACGAGGGATGAAATGAAATTAACCAAACCTAAAATGAACACAACATAGTAGAATGATTATTCTTGTGCATTGAAGGGAAAATATGAATTTCTCATCAATGTTAAGAATAGATAATCCTCAATTGTCAATTAAACCATTAAGAGTATTAACTCTACGATATGGCATGATACACAAATCTGAAATGGATTCCAAATACGTTATCAAAAAATGATTTTGATACCAATACCCGAAGGGGTATGATCCATCGATTGCGACTGTATCATTAAGAGCGAGTCTAATGCAGTTGGAATATAATAAGAAACTTTGATAAAAATAACATTGCAATTTCCAATTGTTGAAATTAGCGTAATAGATTCGTTATTCAACGTGCTCAAGTTGATTCGGATTTTTACTCCTAAAATTATCGCTTGTTATAACTTTGTCCTTGGTACATATGTGTTGAAATGGAAAATTCTAAATAATGATTTAGAATAGACTATTTGCACATAACAACCAAAATGTCTCGAAGTCAGTGGAAGCGATATTGTATTTGTGAGTTTTTGGATATGATCCAAGAAATGATATGAAAGTATCATTTTATAAGCATCATAATTAAATAAGTATTTCGATAGAAATATCAAATAGTTTGATTTTCAATCAAAATGCAGATGAAGCGTGTGTCTATAAGAAAGAACCACTAAAAGGTACATAGATATTTCTAGACTATGAGTACACAACATACTATTGATTGTTAACGATGTACTAATGTTAAAATTAGTAATAGTTTGGTTGTTCAATACTTGATATTGGATTTGTAAATTATATCTTTTAATAAGTATAAAGTATGTTGGGAATGCCCCAAACGATATGCAAAGACATCATATTAAAATGTTTAATATGGAACATGTAAGATGGATTCCTTATGTATTAACAATAGAAATTATCATACATGTTGAATTGCCTACAATATCGTAATTTGCTTATGTATTTGATGCATAAAGCAAATATAAAATCCAAATTAAGATCACTAAATGGTAGTTTAGAGTGTTCTCGAGTATTTATGAAATACTAGAGAATTGTTTACACAAATAATGAACTCTTTATGAAAGAGTGTTCGGACTCGAACTTCATAAGTGCTATCAAATATAATATGTCGATATTAAATTCATGTTCAAACTTTAATTAAGAAGCTTTAAGTTGGAAATGTTCCAAATGAAAGGTTGTGGATAATTAAACGAATGGCTAAGTACATCGTCTTGAATAGCGCCGCAATAAAAGCAATCTCATAAATATAAATGCACAAATTTATTACCGTGCTAGGGGTGATTTCAAGTATTAATAATATTGCATCATTGTTATATGATAACAATTTAATAATAAGGGCCCACTAGAAGTCGAGAAATATACTCTGAATAGTTTCACATGATAAAGATAGTTTATCAACATCGAAGAGAGTTAATTGACAGAGCAGTTAATTAAACCAACATAGTAGATCCATTCATGAAGGGTCTAACTCGATCAGTTATCATCAAACTGATTGAAGGGATGGGATAGAGATTCCATAATTGGCCTCAAATGCAAGTAGGAGATTGATAGAGTTAGGGGTATGCGTAGGAGCAATTATGTAATTTATTACATATATCTAACTCGATAACTAATCTTGTTCGAAATAAAGGGTGTTTTCTTTTCTATTATATACTTGATATAATATGTTATATTAATTAATTTAATTAAAGGTATATTTAATAGAAAATCCATAAATGGTATGTTTTGTGATAGTAGTTAAATGCATTGTAATCATGAGTGACTTATTGCAATAAAATAAACATACATTTTAAATATTCCTAGTCAAGGTGTATTAAGACTGGATATTGATGCATCCATTTAGAATATAGTACGCATCGCTCTCCAAATGTTGGGCAGTGTATTACTCATGAGTGCTAGGGTACTAAGGGGTTACGTACTGATAGTTATTTGAATAACTATGAAATGACTTACCTGATGGTTTTCTGTTGGTTAATATAACTAAGGTCAAACAGAAAATATCGATGTGACAAAGTTGCACAGTTCTCGACTTGAAATATTGTTGATCTTTAATGTGGAAGCTTTACTTTGATTATAGTTAAATCATGGCACGATGTCCATCGAACAACTATAGTTGGGTTGAGTGAAAGCATTGGAAGTGAAACACTATTCAAGAGAGGATTCGTCTCCTCAGTTATATGAGGTTAGTTTCACGGTCAACTGAAGTCAACTCAAAGTCAAAGTCTCTAGCCAGAGCATTTCGATTAATAATAATTGTTATTATTGAACCAAGGACTTTGTGTTTGGACTATAGAGTTGAATATGGACAATATTGGAATTTTGACCATTACCAAATTCCATAAGGCCAAAGTGATATGGTTATAACAAAGAAAATTGGTATAAATAATTGTTTGTACTAGGTAACATTTAAATAAAGTAAAATTAGATTTTACCGAATCTATATAAGCAATAAATTTGGTCATAATGTCACACCACCTGCTAAGTGACGTGTGAACGTTAATTTTCGAATTGTTCGGTATTAATCGCTAACCAAAATTACACCTAAGAGTCACACAACCGAAACGATGAATACTCATTTTATCATCCGATTTAATTAATTTGTAGTTATTATAAATTAATTAATATTTTATGAAATATAAATTACAAAATTTTGTATTTGATACGTTGAACAATGTTAAACAATATATTTATAATAATTATAAATATATTAATCGATATACGATATCGGTACACGTTTAAATTTAGATTTAAATGCAACAGACATTGTTTGGGCTGGAATTGGTTTTGAGACCCATACGGGGCATGTAAATTTCTACCAAAATAGGTTGGATATGCCAACCAAATGTTGGCTAAAAAGGGAGGCTTTTAAATGGTTTAAAAGAGTGGAATTATAAGAGAGAGATAGGATGTGATCCACTTTTCTCTCCATTTGAGTTCCTATTTATATACCACTCTCTACACCATTTATTTAAGATTTTTTGCTCTCCTTCCTCCTGCAAATTTCGACCAACAAACTCCATTTAAACCCAAAAGAAATCCAAGCATAAATTACATCAAAACTCTTCGATTCGATTCGATCGTCGAAGGTAAAGTAGTTTGGATGCCAACAACTCGAGGACTTGGAATTTGATTCAAGGATCCATTTCATTATTTCAAAGTGAGATCTCTAGGCCTTGGTGAAAGGTATTCAACATGTTTACTAATTTTTTTAATATTATTATCTATTATTGTAGGTTATTAGATTATATTATGAATCTAGTGTATCGATGTACTATCACATATTGGACAAATGAATATATTTATGCATCTATATATTAAAAAAAAATTATTTTGTATGTTTGCTGGTATTAAACTCGCGGCCTAAAACTAAAATAAAAAAAACTTTTTTTAATTAAATAATATTATACATGATTTTATCAATTAAAATTATGTTCTTAAGATTAAAATCATAAAATATTTATTTAAAATCTTTAAAATTTTACTTTTGCACAACAATAACTCGATAGCAAATTTTACTTTATTTAAATATATATTTGTATTTATTATATTAAAATATTAATATAACTATTTATTTAACTAGAAATTGATTATATATATATACATGTGTATATAATTTGAAATTAATTATAAATTTTATTTAATAATATTACATAATTTTTAGATTTTGAAAATATTTTTTTTAATAATTTTAATAATTAATTTTGATCGGTGTTTAAATTATGTTATAATTGTTTATTTAAAATTATTTATAAATCCCAAAAAAAAGTGACTTGAGCTCCAAGTCAGCTAGCACTAATTTTGTAATATATATATTATATATATGTATGTATATGCACATGTGTTTTTATATTTATAATTATTTATTAATTAAAATTAAAAAAATTAATTTTGTTCTCTGTTTGCAACAACAATAAAAAAAATAACATTTAAAAAAATATTTTATATTAATTATTAAATGATTTTGTTATTTAATATAAATGAACATTTGTACAAATACATCTTAAATATTTTATATACATTATTGTAATTAGTATTTCCATATATTTATATATAAATATATGGTTATATTATATAAATGTATAATTTTATGTGTGCGTGTGTATATATATATATATAACATTTGATGTGCGCGCACACACACACACATATATATTCAATTGGACATCACATAGAATACTAGAGGAGCTAACATATCCGTTGTAGTATAAATCGATATCTCAGCACATATACACGAACATGTTAAACCATGCACATTTTATTATATCACACGTGCACGTACACATATATGTGTATATGATACACATATTGAAACATAATACAAAACAATATAAAGTAAAACTTTATTTATAAAATAAAATAAAATAATGATTTTATTTAAAAGAAAGTTAGAAAAGTTCTAAATGAATTTAGACTACATAGGCCCAACAAAGATCCTAGAAGATAAATTTTTTGAAATGTACATAATTCTTCCGCTGCGGGCCGGTCCAATTCCAACATTAACTCTACTAGGCTGTCGCAAGTTGATAGTTCTATCAACTATCGCCAGTTGACTTCTATTTGGTTGTTGCAAGTTAATTCACTCTAGGACCATCGCATGTTGATCATTTATTTAGCTATCGCATATTTATCGCCTAGAATTATCGCAAGTTGAGTTTACGTTAGCTATTGCATGTTGAAATCAACTTATTTATCGTAAGTTGATGCACTTTAGGACTATTGCATGTCGATCATTCTTTAACTCTCGCTTGTTGATCGCCTAGAGCTATCACAAGTTGAGTTTACTTTAGTTATTACAAGTTGGAACCACTTGATAATAGTTATCGTGTATTGATCTGACATTTTGGTAATCAATTTTGAAAAATGTATTATTTTCATTAAGAGGAATTACCGTTCACATAACTTAGTTATATTCAAATTCTCGTTGGATTCCCATAGCATTACAGTTTTCTTTTCAGAATTTGTTAATTACTTAATTAATTAATTGCTCATTAGTAATTAACTCTTTCCATGGTTAAATAATTCATATCGATTCGAAAATACATGGAAAAATCGCGAAAAATCATCAAAAATCGGAATTATTATATTTTTTCTCATATAAAATTTCTAGGCAAAAATAAATAGTTTTAATATTTTAAATAATTAATTTCCAAAATTAGGACTTTTCTCAATTTAGAAAATTCATATAAATTCTATATAATTTCAAAAAATTATGAAACTAAAAATCATCTCCATATTGTCATTTTGCATGTCCTATAAAAGTTTCAAGTGATTTAGATAGGGTTTGATTCATGTTTTTACCCTAACACATGAAAAATCATCATCTTTAAATCCTTTAATCATGAACAAATATTTGTTAACTTATTTATATTAATTCATTTTCCTTCAAAACATCATAAGCACATACAATCCTTACCTATACAGGTTTGGTAGGTTTTAGAGAAAGTATCACTCATCTTTGTTTATCTTGTTAAAGCTTTACTTCCACTTATGGATGAATACTCCTCTCCCTTCTTTAGTTTCCTCTTCTTCCTTGAAAGTACGGCCGGTTTACATTTTCTTTTGCTTAAATTTTTGAGTAAGTTGGACAATGAATAGAAGGTGGAAAGGTTAGAGGATAGTAATTTGAGCTTTGGACTAAAACCTCATTCTAGCCTATTCTTATTAATTGCCCTAACTCTTTATCTTAAACTCATTCTCTTTTAATTAACTTGTCCTTATTTTATCTCATAGATTAATTTAATTAATTAGTTTTATCATATTATGATATTCCAAAATATGGGGTGTTACACCATCGAATACATTTCTAAAACCACTGTGAAGATCTCCTTGATAAGCCGATTCTCCTGATGTAATCAAAACCAAACTCGACTTTCTCTATGTAAAACCCTAAATTCAATAAGGTGTGCGCACTCCTGCTGAGTTGATCGGAAATGGCACCGCTAATCTCAAGTCACTCCCCATGTCGCATCGACCATATCATTGGAGGTAGCTTCTTGTCGTTGTTATCAACGTGATAAAAATGAGTATGTGCATGCGTTGGTTGTGCGCGCACTGTAATTTTTCTTATTCAAATCTTGTAATTTCAAGTTTCAAATTTGAAATATGCTTTTTGATTGTCATTTTGAATTCAAATTTAGTTTCGTGTTTTCTAATTAAAATTCAGATATGAATTCAAATGTACATATTTTTAATTTTTAATTTTCAAACTAAAATCCAAAATTCTAAGGCCCCGTTTAGTTTGCTATTTTTAGTTTTGTGTTTTCGCCTAAAGAAAAATTCGCATTTATTATGTATTGTTGAAAAACACATAATTTTGAAAAATGAAACTAACATAGAAAATAGAAAACAAGTTTATTTGATTTTTCGTGTTTTGAGACATAACAAAAGGATGGAAAACAATTCATCTCCTCCGTTTCCCGTCCATCGTCGCGATGGCTAAGAATTATAAATTTTTTTTCGCATTTTCTTATATTTTGTAGTGTATGTTGAAAACACAAAACAATATATACTCAAAATGAAACCGTTCGAACCTAAATTTTTTACCCTAAGCAAACGTGGATGAATAATGCGGCCTCTTTCCTTCTCTTTCTTATTCCCATCGAATTTTCCGTTTTCCCAGCACTATTTCCACCGTCGACCAAAAAGGCCTCATTTTCCTTATTCAACGCCGATATTTTCATCAGATTGTCTCTTCGGCGACTGTTTCAATCCTTGATTACTGGTGCGTATAATTTTATTTCTTTTTATTTCTTAAGAACATGCTGAACTTGACGTCTCTATTTGTTTCTAACTTGGAATTAGTATCGAAACACATGATTCCCTAATTTTTAGGTTTTAATTAAAGTGTCAACTTTAATTGGTTGTACAAATTTGTTGCTTGATGTGTACTTAGCCATTTTATGGTTACTACTTTTATTTTATTGGTAGCTGGCTTTATGAATTTGTTCCAGTAGGATTTTAAAAAAACCGTGACCAACATATGAACTTTATAACTTCAAACTTACATTTAAGGCAACATTTTGATGTTTCAGCACAAACTTTTGTTATTTAACATACATGTCACTAGTTAGCAGTTCAAAATACTAGCTTCTTAAAAAGACTATGAAGCTGTTTGTTCACATGCAAACTATGTATAATTTTGACATCTGTTAAGAAAAAGGAAAAACAAAATCTATTCTACATCCGTCCAACGATAAGATTCTTTAACAACAAAAACTGTATAAAGACATGAAATAGCAAGATTCAAGGGTTCAGTTATAAATTATACTTAGAGCCCTGAATTTTGTATCTACATCTTACCATTAAACCATTGTCTGGGTTGTACCTAAGCTGCTTCTGATCATTGCTAAAGTAATTACGTTGCTTCTAAGTTTACCATTAAATGATACAATAAACTTTCTGTATACTAAATTTAGCACTAGAATATTGCTTTTTGCGGGGGGTTACCCTATTCTATTGACTTGCTTGTTATACGTCTAGTATACCAAAACAGAGAATAATCAATTATAAACTCGTCGCACAAGTTTATAACTCAGATTTCCACTACACTGGAATTCTGTGTTAATTATTATAACAATATGATTGTTGTAAATAAATTACAACAACAGCGTTATACTATTTTGAATAAATAGTACAACCAAAATAAAGGATAGAATATAGAATTCTAACCGGAATATGTCTGAGGCTCGTCGTAACGATTTCCTTAAGAATTTTATTTCAAAATTCTCCCAAGATACAACAGACGTAATCTGCACGAGATTGTAATGAGTATGTCTACTCTGTGATATATATGGAATGTTGAGCAGTAGAGCAAAGAAGCAGAAGAAATTAGATTGGAATGGGATTAGAATGTGATCAGTATTCTGTCCTATTTATAATTTCGTCCGCACCCCTTCGAACAGTCGCGTCTGCCTGAAAGGTTGCACCTGTTTCCTTTCATTGCTGCTGTTCGTTTAACGGGCCGCACCCGTTCGCTACTGCCTATGTTCGGCCGCGTCTCTTCAGTCGGGCCGCACCTGTTCGCCTCTAACGGGTCGCACCCGCTTCTGTTCGCCCATGCTTCTTCAGTCAGGTTGCACTCGCTCGCCGCGTCCGCTTATGAACAGTCGTGTCTGTTCACATAGCCTGCAACTGTTAAAAAACCCGGCCCAGTTTTGCAGCAAAATTAGGATCATATTAGACCCAAACCCAAACCCGAGCCCGGCCCGGTTCGGTTCGGTCGGACGGACGGCGGCGGCGCGCGCGCGTGTGTGGTGGAGATGCATGATCTCCCTCCTCACAACGAAGCATACATTTGGGTGCCCCTAGGCCCCAACATCTTCATTGCAAAGCCATATATAAACTAGTATGGCTTAGCAATTTTGGCGATGTGGGACTTTATGTATGTTTCATTCATTTTGTTCTTTAGGAATTCCAACAATCCCCCACATGAATGATAATATACATATCCCCCACACAAAGCGAAATATCACAGAGTACATATGGAATAATGCTTTATCGTGGATAAGTAGATATTTCACTTTGAACTTTCCCTAGTTAAAACTTATCGGATCTACTTGGCTAATCGGTGAATTATTTCATCTTGAACCGTCGGCCTTTATTGTATATCCAGACAATAAGCTTTACGAAGCATTGATTCCCTTCTCATCCAATCTCTTGGTTGTGTTCATTTTGGTCCTGAACAATTTTTGGTTCTGCGAGTGTTTTTAGAGAATAAAAGCCTTTTATTATTCTCATAGAGCCGACCCAGCTCACACTAACATAGGTGATCGCAACCATTAAGAGTATCCTACATATACCCCACTTGTTATTTCCAAGATATGGTCATCATTAAAAAACATAGTTTTAACCTTTAAATACTTCTGTAGGCATGCATTTATATTGTGCACCATAGGAATGGAGTTGGACTATGTCCACGCAAATGCATTACGTCTTGAGTTATTCAGAACTGGTTTGCCTATTGATCCTAGTCCGTGGGATCTCCAGTCGCTAGGATAGGTTTCCGTATAAGATAACTCTTGGTGGTTTAGGCTTTTAAACCCATTCCCCTCGATGCGCAGTCAATTTTCTCTCTTGATAAACCTTTAGTAAACGGATCCGCTAGGTTATCATTTGTTCTCACATAATCTATGGAAATAGTTCCATTAGAGAGTAACTGCCTAACTGTGTTATGGCGTCGTCGAATATGTCGTGACTTTCCATTATACACAAAGTTGTGCGCTCTGCTTAGCGCTGCTTGGTTATCGCAGTGTATGCATATGGCCGGTACAGGTTTAGGCCAGAATGGAATATCTTCCAAAAAGTGACGAAGCCATTCTGCTTCTTCGCCTGCTTTATCTAAAGCGATGAACTCTGATTCCATAGTGGATCGAGCTATGCATGTTTGTTTGGTAGATTTCCATGACACTGCTGCCCCTGCTAAGGTAAAGACATAACCACTTGTCGATTTTGATTCCTCTGAATCTGCAATCCAGTTTGCATCACTATATCCTTCTAAGACGGCAGGATATTTTCCATAGTGTAAGGAATAGTTAGCGGTATTTTTTAAATATCCAAGCACTCTCATTAGTGCTTTCCAGTGTTCCTTTCCTGGATTGCTTGTATACCTGCACAGTCGACTTACTGCATAAGCTATATCTGGTCTTGTGCAATTCATGAGATACATGAGACATCCTATTACACGAGAGTATTCCAGTTGCATTACACTCTCATTAGTGTTTTTATGCAGTACTTCTGATGGATTAAAAGGTGTTCTCACTCCTTTAATTCCATAGTCTTGGAATTTTTCAATCACTTTGTCTACATAGTGTGACTGAGACAATTCAATTCCATTAGGAGTTCTTATTATTTTGATTCCCAAAATAACGTCCGCAACTCCTAAATCTTTCATATCGAAATTGTTAGTTAACATCTTCTTTATGGTCTCTATTACCTGAGTATTTGGACCAAATATTAACATATCGTCTACATATAAACAAATCATCACATATGATTGTCCAATTTGTTTATAATAAACACATTTATCGCATTCATTTATACGAAAACCATTTCTCATCATGACACTATCAAATTTTGCGTGCCATTGTTTTGGAGCTTGTTTTAGTCCGTATAATGATTTTACTAATCTACAGACTTTGTTTTCATTTCCTTTGGAAATAAAACCTTCAGGTTGCTCCATGTAGATCTCCTCATCGAGATCTCCATTTAAGAATGCTGTCTTTACATCCATTTGATGAATTTCTAGACCATAAATTGATGCAATTGCTATTAGCATTCTTATAGAGGTTATTCGTGTTACTGGCGAATATGTATCAAAGAAGTCTATTCCTTCTTTTTGACGATATCCTTTGGCTACTAATCTGGCTTTATACTTGTCGATAGAGCCATCTGCTTTCATTTTCTTCTTGAAAATCCATTTGCAGCCAATAGGTTTTATTCCTGGTGGAATATCAACAATTTCCCAAGTTTTATTACTTAGAATTGAATCAATCTCACTTTGGATTGCTTCTTTCCAACATGAAGATTCAGAAGATGACATTGCTTCCTTGTACGTTTGAGGTTCATGTTCTAACACATATGTGAAAAAATCCGAACCAAATGTCTTGGAAATTCTAGCCCTTACGCTTCTTCTTGGTTCAACTTCCTCAATCTCATGATGGGGTTCATCTTCATGTGAATTGCTTGATTCTTCTCTTGTCCTTTTAGGGACATTATTCCCTTCATTCCTTTTGTGCGGAAACACGTCTTCAAAGAATGAGGCATCTCTAGATTCCATGATTGTATTTACATGAATATCAGCTATATCAGACTTGAATACCAAAAATCTATAGGCACTACTATTTTGGGCTGGCCCTAAATAGTAACAATCTACTGTTTTTGGTCCAAGTTTGACTTTCTTGGGAGGCGGAACTGGAACTTTTGCCAAGCACCCCCACACTTTGAGGTATTTAAAACTTGGTTTGTGTCCTTTCCATATCTCATATGGAATTGTTCCTGTTTTATTATGAGGGACTTTGTTTAATATGTGATTAGACATATTTAAGGCTTCCCCCCACAAGTTTGTCGGTAGACCAGAGGTTAAAAGCATGGCATTAATCATGTCTTTTAACGTTCTGTTCTTCCTCTCGGCTACACCATTTTGTTGTGGTGAATATGGAGCTGTTGTTTGATGAATTATACCATTTTCGGCACAGAACTGTTCAAATGGTGATTCATATTCTCCACCTCGATCAGATCTCAATATCTTGATCTTTTTATTTAACTGATTTTCTACCTCAGCTTTGTACTTTATAAATGATGTAATTGCTTCATCTTTACTATTCAAAAGATATACATAACAATATCGCGTATAATCATCAATAAACGTGATAAAGTACTTTTTCCCACCTCTTGTAGGTAATGATTTAAAGTCACATAAATCTGTATGAACCAAACCTAGTGGTTCGGTGCTTCTATCAACAGATTGAAATGGTTTTTTAATCATTTTTGCTTCTACACATGTCTCACATTTGTAGTTCTTATCTACTTGGAATTTTGGAATTAATCCCAAGTTTGATAATATTTTCATTTTTCGGAAATTTATGTGTCCTAATCTATCATGCCATAGTAAAATTTCGTGCTCAAGCAAGTAAGAAACTTCAATTTTATTAATAGCACAATCAGAATACATAGTTTTATTGCCGATAACGGCTACATTTGCCTTAAATAGGCCATCACATAAATATCCCCTTCCGATATACATTCCAGCTTTGGACAGAACCATCTTGTCTGACTCGAACACCATTCTGAATCCTTTCTTTGATAATACTGCACCAGAGATGAGATTCTTGCGTATGTCTGGAACGTGGAGCACGTCATTCAACTTGACAGTTTTTCCAGAAGTAAACTTGAGGATAACTGTGCCACTGCCTTCGATCATAGATACTGCAGAATTATCCATATAGAGTTTCTCTTCATGATCGAATTTCTTATATGTAGAAAACATGGATTTGTCAGAGCAGACATGACGAGTAGCGCCTGTGTCCACCCACCATTGGTTAGGATTCTGAACCATATTGCATTCAGATACAACTGCCGAGAAGTTGGACTCATCCACTTCCATGTTGTCTACTAAATTTGCCTCTTTGTTGCGGTCCTTTTTGAGTCTGCAATCTCTAGCGGCATGTCCAACTTTTCCACAAACCCAACATTCACCATTAAACTTTTTGGTTCGTTTGTTGTCTTTTGGTTTGTTGTCTGGAGCTTTCCTTTTCTTCTGGAAATTCTTCTTTTTGTTTTTGGTCTTTGAATCTTCAGCCACAAATGCCTCCTCGCTTTGTTTTGTAATTCCACGGTTATCTGCCTCAATTTTCAATCGGACTATGAGATCCTGTAAAGAGATTTCCTTCTTTTTATGCTTCAGATAATTGCGGTAATCTCTCCACGACGGTGGCAGTTTTCCCGTGATCGCTTCAACCAAAAACGATTCTCCAACCTTATGACCTTCCGCCTCGAGTTCATGAATAATGATTTGTAGTTCATGCAGTTGAGCAGTCACCGGTTTGGAGTCGATCATCTTGTAGTCCATGAATTTGTCTACAATGAATTTCTTAAGACTGATATTCTGCGTCTTATACTTCGTAGCAAGTGCATTCCAGAGTGCTTTTGCTGTCTTTAGAGGTTGATATACTTTGTATAGCACCTTGTCGAGACAATTCAGAATATAGTTTCTGCATAGAAAATCGGAATGTTTCCATGTAGCAACATCTGCTTCCTTGCCTGGTGAAGAAACCGGTTCCTCCTCCTCGAGATACCGTTGCAGACCGAGTGTGGTGAGGTAGAATAACATCTGATTCTGCCATGTTAAAAAATCGTCACCATCTCCCTTGAACGGTTCAGGTCTGTTGTGAGTAGTAGTTTTTGAAAATTCTACTGTTGCCATCTCTGTTTTAGTAAGAAAACAGTAAAATTCTTAAGATGTTATACGTCTAGTATACCAAAACAGAGAATAATCAATTATAAACTCGTCGCACAAGTTTATAACTCAGATTTCCACTACACTGGAATTCTGTGTTAATTATTATAACAATATGATTGTTGTAAATAAATTACAACAACAGCGTTATACTATTTTGAATAAATAGTACAACCAAAATAAAGGATAGAATATAGAATTCTAACCGGAATATGTCTGAGGCTCGTCGTAACGATTTCCTTAAGAATTTTATTTCAAAATTCTCCCAAGATACAACAGACGTAATCTGCACGAGATTGTAATGAGTATGTCTACTCTGTGATATATATGGAATGTTGAGCAGTAGAGCAAAGAAGCAGAAGAAATTAGATTGGAATGGGATTAGAATGTGATCAGTATTCTGTCCTATTTATAATTTCGTCCGCACCCCTTCGAACAGTCGCGTCTGCCTGAAAGGTTGCACCTGTTTCCTTTCATTGCTGCTGTTCGTTTAACGGGCCGCACCCGTTCGCTACTGCCTATGTTCGGCCGCGTCTCTTCAGTCGGGCCGCACCTGTTCGCCTCTAACGGGTCGCACCCGCTTCTGTTCGCCCATGCTTCTTCAGTCAGGTTGCACTCGCTCGCCGCGTCCGCTTATGAACAGTCGTGTCTGTTCACATAGCCTGCAACTGTTAAAAAACCCGGCCCAGTTTTGCAGCAAAATTAGGATCATATTAGACCCAAACCCAAACCCGAGCCCGGCCCGGCCCGGCCCGGCCCGGCCCGGCCCGGCCCGGCCCGGCCCGGCCCGGTTCGGTCGGACGGACGACGGCGGCGCGCGCGCGTGTGTGGTGGAGATGCATGATCTCCCTCCTCACAACGAAGCATACATTTGGGTGCCCCTAGGCCCCAACATCTTCATTGCAAAGCCATATATAAACTAGTATGGCTTAGCAATTTTGGCGATGTGGGACTTTATGTATGTTTCATTCATTTTGTTCTTTAGGAATTCCAACATTGCTTTCCTTACCTTAAGGCCACCCCTAGCCATGCTCGGACTCATCGTTTAAACCTTTCAAATTTCAAAACACGTGGATCCCAAATAATAATTTTGTTTAGCCGATCAAAGGCTGTGGCCAGTGTACAACGTGGTTATATTTATTACTAGAAGAGAAAGGCTGAAATTGCTGCACTTTTTCTTCTCAACTGCCATTGCTAGACCCTACCAGTTTCCTTATGTTTAAATACTAGTATCTGATTATGTTTACTTGTGTTTTTTTAAATGTATTGCTGTTATTATTGTTCAGTGTCAAAATGATCAAACATATACTGATACACAAATATCAGTAAGTCATTTTCAGTTATTACTCATCTGCAGCTCACTGTCTCGCAATTGCATCTTAATTATTACTTTGTCCACACGTTTTATCTTTTAATTTACACGTCTCTGCATCATCTTTTTGATGTTGTATGTGCATGCTGATTTTGCTTATGTTAATCAGTACTATAAATGAATTTATTGGACAAAACAAATTCAGTCAACAAATCAAAATCAATATTTGGTCACAACCACAGACTTGCACAACTAAAATTCAAAAAGTCCAGCCAATAGTCTTCCTTTCAACTTCACATTAAAAGGAATTTTTATACAAGTGGCATAAGCATATGTATATCTTTTTAAATGGGTATTTGACTTTTTAGAATTTGAGTTCAAGACTTCTATTTTTCTTCTTCGAATATAGTCAGGAGAACACGATGGACCGGTAAACTCCTGAGAGGAATTAAGTTGTGCCTAGGCATTCCTTTTCCATTGCCCCACACCCTTACAGACATGTCAAGATTTCTGTAGCCACGTATAAAATTAATATAATGGAATGAGTTTAGTTACTAAACTTGAAGAAACATGCCTTATCTTTCAAGTAACATGGATAAATTCAAATGTTTATATCTGATGGCTGGACTTTTGATTTTGCATCTCTCACATTTCAATTTGATGCTTTGAGACTAATATTCACCAACAAATTTTTTATTTTAATTTTTTAGAAGAAAAAAAAAACACAAATATCAATCACAATAGTTTGCAGCAAAGCTTCTTCATCATCTTAAATTTAATGCAACATTTATTGAGGATAAACTAATCGTAAGTCATACTAGCATAAGCATGAATCAGCTCACAGCAATGAATCATATAACAAGGAATTTCGGTCTAACTGTGACAAGTCTGACCACTAAAACCAAACCGCGTAGTCCAACAATTGGACCTTTTCATACATAAAATAACTCAAAACTTTCCCTCTATTCAAAGTTTCAAACTAAAACAAACCATCTCTTTTCTCTTTTTTACAACACTTTCCTAGTCTTCTGTCTACATGTGCTTATTAAACTAATCTTAAACTATTAGTCCAAAGAAATTGCTCACCTTCTTCTCTCTTTCTTAATCCATTTCTCTACACCAAACCCAAATTCATCTCTTTTAATCTCAGAAAACAGAAGGAAAAAAGAAAAGAAAAACAAACTAATTTTTTTAATGGCTGCCCTATATTTATTTCTGTTCATCATCTCCTTTCTCTCCTTCTCATCTTTATCCTCCTCCTTCCACCCCTCCATTTACAACTATTTCCCTTCAATGGACTGCAAATACCCAAAATTCAACCAAAACCTCAAACTACACCTCAAACACAACCCGCTTCACCCGCCCAACACATCCAAACCCGATAGCCTTCTCCTTTCCGCCCGTAAAGACTTCGTCAGGATCCAATCCATGTACGCGAACAAAACATCCAAATTCAACTCGTATAATTATGATCCAAACAAGTCCAAGATCAACGCCACGGGCCTAACCGGCCAGCTGGTGGCCACGCTGGAATCGGGCGTACCGTTGGGCACCGGCGAGTACTTCATAGACGTGTTCATAGGCACACCCGCCGTGCACACCCGCTTGATCCTGGACACCGGCAGCGACCTCAACTGGGTCCAGTGCCTCCCCTGCAATAGCTGCTTTGATCAGCATGGCCCAATCTTTAATCCAAACTCTTCTTCTTCCTACCAGCCCATAGCCTGCAGCGACCCCAGGTGTGGCCTGATCACCTCTCCGGAACCTTCCAGAACATGCAAGAACCCCACTGACCCATGTCCGTACTTTTACTGGTACGGTGATCAGTCCAACACAACCGGCGACCTCGCTTTAGAGACCTTCACGGTGAACTTAACGAGTAAGGACTCTCACAGGGTGGACGAGGTCATATTCGGGTGTGGGCACTGGAACAAAGGCCTGTTCCATGGGGCTGCGGGCCTGCTTGGCCTGGGCCGTGGCCCACTATCCTTCGCTTCTCAGCTTAGAGACCTGTACGGTCACACTTTTTCCTACTGCCTTGTCGATCGTGACAGCGATCTCTCTGTGAGCAGCAAGCTCATTTTTGGAGAAAGCAACCATCCTACTTTGAGGTACAACTACACTAGTTTCTTAACTGGGAATGCAAATGCTGTTGATACGTTTTACTATGTGGAAGTGAAAGGGATTAAAGTTGGAGGGGTTATGTTAAAAATCCCCGATGATACCTGGAGAATGGGAGAGGATGGAGGAGGTGGGACTATAGTTGATTCTGGGACTACATTAAGCTATTTTGGAGAGCCTGCTTATGACATTATAAGGGAGGCCTTTGTGAAAAAGGTTAAGTACCCTATGATTGAGGACTTCCCTGTACTAAGTCCTTGTTATAACGTGTCTGGGATAGAGAATGTGGTTATGCCTGGTCTTAGTATTGTGTTTAAAGATGGAGGTACATGGGATTTTCCTGTAGAGAACTACTTTATAAGGCTTGAGCCTGAGGGGATTATGTGCTTGGCGATACTGGGCAGTCCGAAGAAGGGGTTGTCGATAATAGGAAACTATCAGCAGCAGAATTTTCATGTGCTTTATGATATGAAGGAGTTGAAATTAGGGTTTGCGCCGATGAGATGTGCTGAAGTTTAAGGATGGTGTAGAGGTTATGTATGGGATGGTGGAATTTTGCATTGTTTTGCTCTCTAAAGTGAGGCAAATGGTATACATTTTACATTTTGATTTTTTTCCCCCCTTTTCTTTTCTTTTTTGTGCTGTAAGGTTAGGATGGTCATTGATCATAGCTTTGGTCATAGCTGTTGTATAGAAGACAATTTATAATTAGAATGAAAAATTCTCTTCATTCTAATTCTCATGTGAAAAAAATGTTATCGAATGGACAGATGAAAATAACACTGTTTGAAAATTGCAAATCTATTTCCAGTAAGTGGCATTTGCTGTGAAATTGATGACTCTTGTAACATGTGAAGACAAAGTTCCAATATCATGAAATATGAATACCAGAGTATATGTACCGTTGTTTAGTTATCGGTTAGTTAAGTAATTCAAACAAGCTTTAATGATGGTGTGCACTATGTGTCAACTAAGTATTTGCCCAAAATGTGAATCAAGTGAATGAACAGACACAAATAAGACTTTTGTCATTAAAGTATCCATACAAAGTATACTATTTGCTGTAACCGACTAAGGAACAGTTGGATATACAAAATGACCCTAATACAACCAACCTACACAATTAATGAATGATATCATACTCTCTGTAATTTATTTCTTCGTACTTGGTACTGGAAGTGTTTTGACTTTTTTTATTGGATGCTCTTATATCAGAATAAAATCATCAATAGCAAAGGTAAAACAATCTGGAATCACAAGTTGATCACATAGTTGCTAGATATACAATCAAAGTAACACATAACCATTATACAATACTTTTAAATAAAATACACAAGGCCGAAGGGTTGCAGATGGCTCATTTCCGAAAGCAAAGATATACAATCGAATTGGATGATCTAGCTGCTAGTCCCGAACCCTTAGGTAATCTCAATGAGGTTACAAAACCTAGACCCTAATGTATAAAACTCGAAGGGTTACATACCATCTATGGTATTAAACATCTAAGTAACTTAGTTTACTTTCTAAAGACCTAAGACCGGAAGATTAAACATGAATGTCAAAATAATATAACGTCTTATTTGGTTGTTTGTAATACATACTACTAAGTGAGAACCGGAAACCGAATGGAGTAGTACTCCAAAGAAACAAAGTCTCGGGAGGTATAAGATTAACCTAAAAGAACTTGCAACGGTACTATACTACTATGAAATCTCAATTATCTATGTGCACATTGTAGGACTGGCTCAAGAGAAGTGCCTGCAAAGTATACATCATCAAACTGCTTGTTATATTTAGAGTAAGTTGGATCTTTATTAAGTGTCAACAATCTGCCATCTAAGCTAAACAGTGTAAGTCATGTCATCAATCTGCATCTTCTCCAAACAGCTATAAATAATTACAAATTTCAATGCAGAAAGGACCTTTTGGGCAGTAGTGAATAAATTATACTTTTCTATGTTAGAGGTTTCGTAGTAGACTTATTAATGGCGGGCTTGGCCAACTAAGCATTGTAATAGCCTTTCGGCTTCAATATAAGTCTCTAAAGAAGAAAATGGCAAAGTGAACGTAGGGATTTAGTCTGAGCCACTATAAATCTCGATGTCTCTTTATTGCTTTCGTATTCTTTACTTTTGAATTAACCTTTAGCACTCCCTCGGCCCCTTTCGGTATAATTCAGCAACTATTCATCTCAGTACTAGCTCTTAAAACTTAACTTAATTTCCAGCAATACCCTTAAGCCTTCAGTAACTAGCCTACCGAAGCTCCCAATACCAAATTAACTGACTGAAGCTTGTGCATCAGTCCTTGAGTGCTGGTGTTACGAAAATCACACTACATTTTTGGCCCTAGAAGGACCCCTCACCCTCCATTTCCTTATCCAAAAAATCAACTTCGTCAATTGGTCATGAATAGCTCTAACAAGAAAGATGATAAAGAAGATTTCAGCTCAGAACTGCCCCTTAATCTTCAGATTCAGCTTATCAAGAAAACAACAGTGAACGCTTGATGATAATCGTTTCGACAAGGGATGAAAATAAAGAATATGACCACGTCTATGATCTTTAGGCTCTTCGAATTAGCTTTTGGGATATCTCAAGGAATCACTGCAAGAGATTGCTCAACTTAGAAAAATTATTAAGGCAATGAACGATGAAATAGGGGATTTGAGTGTTAAATTGATAGCATGTGAGGATCAAACTCAACAGTCTAAAAGTACTAAAAGGATTCCTCCCGAAACCTCTATTGATGAACCCGAAAAGAAAATGAAAAAGGAGAAAACTCTTACTCCACATAACGATATCTTATCCAATATCTTTCGAAAATCCTATGGCAAGCTTCCTTATCCAACTACCCTCCTTTGGAAAGATCATGTCCAAAAAGTGAAGGCTATTGCATTTATCATCATACGAATGGACACAAAATAGATAAGCGGAAACCTTGCTTATGCCATAGAAAAGATGATCCAAATAGGGGAACTCTTAGAATTTATTAAAAATAGTTCTAATACATTTCCTTACTTTATTTTATTTTTCTGTTTCGAGAAAGTTAACATAATGGACTTGCTTCTTTCGGTAAATGCAACATAAATATCTATATTTTGGCTAATGAAACTATCGCTTTTGGAATTCTATACCTAAGCAAAATACAAAGAGGCAAGTTCTAATTGAGAACATCGAATCGTTTGGAAAGCTTTGTACTCTCATACTCTCGGATCATTATTTCAGCATGGAGTATATTTCATTTCCACATTTTGGCATTCTCATATCTTTTTGGTCTTCTTATTGGCTTTCTCGCAAGCCTTCGGTATTTGTGGATCTCTTATATACTATTGGATTACGTTTCGGTATTCTTGAATTCTTTATATGATCTTCGAAGGTAGCCCTTTCAGCCAGGTTTATGCCCAAGGGCCACTTATTAATCTTCTTAATAGCTTTGGATTTTATCTCGGTGTTCTTGAATTCTTTATCTAATCTCAGAGGAGAGCCCTTTCAACCAGGTTTATACCCGAGGGCGTTTATTAGTCTTCTCAACAACTTTTGAACTTTATTTCAGTATTCTTGAATTCTTTATATGACCTTCGGAAGAAAGCCCTTTTTGCCAGGTTTATACCCATGAGGCATATATTATCAACTAATGGGTTTTGTCCCACATTGTTCAAAATCTCATTTTCCATTTATGGTTATCTATGGGCGTTGTCTCATGCCACATTTTGTGATTACGAAAACATCTTATAAGATGGGAGCTTAAGTCTTGATTACAAATCGTATACCAAAATGGCCTAACTCGAAAAGTTTTCAAAAAGAAAAGTGTTTACGAAAAACAGGTCTACGGATGGAGGAGATCCCCCGAAGACTGCCTTGTAGAACTTTTCAAAATAAAAAAAGGATATGTAACTTCTCCACCGAGGGTATATTTCTTTAGAAAATAAAAGCTTTTCTCAACTCGGTGCTATGTGATAGCGAAAAGGCATTGCTCCGCCGAAGTTTACTACGTAGTAAATACATACTATTTTAGTGGTTAATTTCCGTCACAAGTGGATATGTTTCATTAATAATAATATTTCCTAAATATTTCCACAAACCTAACCCTTTATATCAATGGTAAATTCGGTTGGGTGATCTAGAGGAAGAAAGGGCAGATCTTTAAGGGATTCATTCCCCATACCCCACAATGATGCGTCCACAGCAAAACTCTTACCACCATCCGTAAGAGAATGCCATATCACCTAGGCTTTACTACCAGGTGGTACACAATAAATGAGGATGCATGCAAAGAGAAAAGCCTTGAGTAGAGCCCAAGTAAAGTTATATGAGTATAAGAGAAAAGCATTGGGTAGAGCCCCAAGCTTGAAAGTAAAATGAGAAAGTGTCTAGTAAATTTCAAGCATAATTGTAATGTCATAAGGCCGACACTGAAGATATATTGAGAAGTCTCACTAGATTCCGAACATAATTGTAATGCAAAAAGGTTGACACAAAAGATATATTGAGAAGGTCTCGGTGGATTTTGAGCATAATTGTAATACCGCAAGGCTTGCACCGAAGATGTATTAAGAAGGTCTTGGTAGAGTATGAGCATAATTGTAATGTCACAAGGCTTATTTTAGACCAAAAAAAAGAAAAGCATCAAGGCATGCTATTAAAAAAGCATTAAGGCATAGTATTAAGAAATCATCAAGGTATGCTATTAAGGTAGGTTCGGTGATACCCAGGACCTTATTAGACTATAGGCTTACGAATAGCAAGGGGCCAAAAATTAGATACTTCAGAGTTTGATTCAGAAAGCTCGATGAAACCCGAGACCTTGTCAGATGACGGCTAGATTCCAATGGGTTAGATACCTAAGTAGATTATTGATTTACAGAAGACTGGATGCCAAAGGAAAAATGCTCTGAAACTCTAATGACGGCCTCGGTAGACGCAAGCTTGAAGTTAGCATTCGTGCATTGAAAGAGTACAAGTGAATAGATTGCGGATTTTTAATTCCCAATCATTTCAATTAGAAATAAATAAAAAAGAACTCGGTGAGACTCGAGAATGTTGGCTAAGACACCCAAGTTCCTTGAAAGAAGTCAAAAGTTATCGAAAGGAAACGGATAGTCCTTCGAAAATAAGATATGAATATGAAAAACATATATAAGTTCTCAGAATGGCATTATCAACAACCAAAATAGGCTTGAGAAATTAAAGTTCATCTGATAGATTTGGTAGAATTCGAACCATAATATTAAGGCAAAACGTCGAAACATAAGCATAGCCAAATATATAACAAATAGATAAATTTAAGTAATAAATTTTGAAGCTTGGTAGAATAAGATAAAAACGAGATAAGTGAAAGCGATCAAAAGCATTCATATGTGAGTTTTAGATGTCTATAGCACAAGAGCTCCTATGTATAAATGTTCAGCGTATATAGATACGTGTTTGCAATTGAAAGCTAAATAAATCAAGTACGAGTCTACTCTTTTATAACAACCTTTCCTCGGATTGAAACTTCTTCAAGCGCTTCTGGGAGAAAACTCCCATGAACTTGAACTTCTTCTAGATCATGTATTATTGTAGTCTGGCTTACCCTCTGGGGACACGGGATGATTGAATGAGAAGTAAAAAATGTAGCAATACGAAGACTTATATCTCATACTATTCTCGTAATACGATCATGTTCTCCCTTATTCGAAATGAAAGATAGGTCCAAATGGACTCCGTATGCAACTAAGGATTTAAGCACGTGTTTGTAATAACCTTCCATTCAAAGTAGACGATCAAGCATCTGGTTTGTTTGGCTTTCGGCCTTAGCAATGAGTTCATCATAAAGTTTTTTGTAATGGTTTTTCATATGATCATACATCTTTCTAGTCCACATCTTATTGTATTGGCTAAAGGGGACAATTTCCCATCTTTGAGTTCTACTAGAACTTCAGCCAAACTTGTAACTAGAGCCAAAAGTAGACTCTTGTCATTTTTCTTTAGCTTTTGCTTAGAATCACGGTCTTGTGATACAACTTTCGTTTTGAGAGAGGAGGGCAGTTTAGTTGAACCCCTACCTCTTCACCTTCAAATTCTTTCTCTTCCCCATATCGGGGCAACAGCTACCACAATAGTCTGAGGGTCTTCGGCAAGCTCAAGTTTTTTAAGCTTTCGTTGGCATTATCCAACCACCGATGAAGGTCGGCCACCTAGTCAAATAGATCTGTAACTAGTTTCTTCGAGGCTTGATCCGAAAGATGGACAACCTTCGGAGTAGACTTGATACATTTTTCAAGCTCCTTAACTAGTTGCTTGATTGTTTCGTTTTCCTTTAAAAGTTCCAAATGACCATCATTTAAAGCATGCCTAGATTTGAGAAAGCCAACTTGAGTCTCCAATGCCTCAAGTTTCGCTAAAGAAGTTTCATTTCGACAACTTTATAATCATAAGCTCTTTGAATAAAAACATGTGCTTGCTTATTTCTAAATAGTTTGGGAACGTAGAGTCCTGGCAATAGTAAAATGATACCTAAAGTCAAAATGAAAGCCAAGAGGTAAAATTTGCTTTTCATTACGATTGAAAGGTTACAAGTACTAAGTTATAAGGGAAGTACAAAGCATTAAAATTTCCTAAGGGCCAATCTTTTTCATAGTACCGAGTATTATTCTAAGAACCCTAGACTTAGCTTCGAAAAGCGTCCTCGAGGGACTAGCCGTATCATAAGACTGATTTTTTTGTCTAATCCAGTCATAGGAACTGAAAGCTGAAAAGCTGAGGAATCCCTTGGTTTCGACCTTGGTATTATAGTCGGAAGATACTAAGGAATAGTGTCGCTCTCAACAAACTCACCTTCGGCAATGGCCAAGGGCGAAGGATTTGTACTCTTGAATCCGAGAACATCCTTTGGAGTTATGTTTAGCTTAGGACTATTAAACCTCCGAAGGAATTCAGGTCGTTTTTTTAAAATTCTGTCTCTCGTGGATTGTTTAGATAACTTTGAAAATTCTTGAAATACTTCATCTGGGTCTTGGGACATGAACTTGAGCTTATTGTCAAACTCAGATTTCGATTTGTTAACCTAACGACTTTAGTCCTAAGGGACTTGATAACTTTATCACACATCTTGTTTAACGCCTTCAAGACGATTAGAAAATTCAATGTTGCGTAGCCTACTCACATGAAGGCGACTCTTGAGGGGAACTTATTACTTTTAAGCGATTGATAATTTTTTGTCTTACTACGGTTCCAAAGGCCGTGATAGTGATAATAAATGGACACTGAATGAGACTTCCTTGGTTTAGTTTAAATAAGAATGAGAACTTAAATAATAGAATAAGGAGACAACACACACATATAAGCGAAGTTCAAAATTAATTTATGTCACAAAATATTAAAAATTATCAATTTGTTCAGTATTAGATGGAGTTTCCTTTATTCCTACCTGAGACCAACGTAGGCAGCTACAGAGGTATCAGGACCTTCAACATTCTTTGATTCATCATATTTTTTGCAAAAAAGGCTTCCACTGGCAGTGTGTTCTCTCCCAAGAAGCTGAACGTAAGGGACTGACCCTTATATCTACTTTTGACATAAGTTTCATAAAGAATTTCAAAGGCCTTCTCACTAGCCATATCTCATGTGGGCTGCGGAATAATGGATCTTAAGGCTAATTTAACACTAGAGGAGGGTGAATAGTGTTTTATGACTTATGTAAATCTTTTTAAAATTATTTTAAGATTAATATCAAATTACAAATTAACAACACAGATTTATACTAACAATCAAACACATATGCAATCATAGATAAATATAAAAGCAATAAAGTAAAGTAAGAGAGAAAACACCAAGAATGTTATACTTGTTCGGATTAGCCAATCCTACATCCAGTCCCGTACAATTTCTTGTATAAATTTCTTTTCAATCGCCAATTTTAAACCAGGTAGGAGGCAAATCATAATACAATCTTGGTTTCAAGGTACGAGACACACCCTCCTGTATCACGGGTCCAAGGCAAACTCTCTTGATTTACTGGGCAACAAGATCACCACTAGATTTACCGGGCTACTAAGCACATCCACTTAATTTGAACGGATTACAAGCACACTCACACAAAGAAGGTAAAGTTGATGTTTATCCAAAGTCAAATAGTTGTACTTTGGATACAATGGATCCTATAGCCACTTGGAGAGCGCTTTGATCTTTGAAATAAGAGAGAAATGCTTGCAAAATAGCAAGTAAGTAGTTGTGAATCAATACAATGGAGTATGAATTGATTCTATATGATTTTGTAGAGTATATAGTATATTTTTCAAGATAATTTTCAAGATGGTAAGAAGTGAGAAGAAAATAAGTTATTAATTGATTAGAAATTTGTTTGCACCTCTCTTTATATAGTGAATGAACGGATCTATCCATACATGAAAGGTTGTGTCCAAAAGGCACTTCCATTCAAAATTTAAAAAACAAACTAACGTCCTATATGTTGCCATATGGATATGTATGTCGATATATGCTAGTGAATTTTGAAAAATGTTTTCTTTATAGTGATTTGAAAATTCTATATCTTGTAAAATAATTTGAACATAGTTTTTGAATATTTTTGAACTTATAAAAACTTTTATAAAATATTTTAAAAATATAATTACGAAAGTAAAATAATTTATTTTTGTTTAAAATATCAAAGATCAGAAATTGGAGATAGAGATCGAAAATTGCTATCAAGGACTTTAACAATATATTCTAGTGACCCTAAACACTAAATTATAATCTTGAGCTCTTTATATTATTTTTCTTTGGACTCATGAGTCTTCAAATCTTTATCTTGAGTCTTTAAACTGTACAGTCTTCGATTCAGCACATATGTAATATTCTGCACTATATACTATATAACTTGGCAAAAAAACATTAATATCTATATTTTATATGGTTGTTGTCATCAAAATGAATAATTGAGGTATTAATAATATCCCCTTTTTTGATGATGACGACCATTAAATATTCCTGTATATAAAATATGATATAACTCCCATTGAGTTACATAACTCTCCTTAAATATATGCATGTGTATATTTTATATTTTTCTTCCTCTTTGTCATCAACAAAAACGGGTGAAAAAAATAAACTCCCCATAAATAATATACTTATAAACTATGGAGTCAAAATCAATATTTTAGAATTTAAGCCATATGCTAATCAATATGGATTTAACTATATAATTGTGATTGGACTAAAATAATTAAAGCATAAAATAAGGACATTAAAAGTGACATATTAAGATGCAATATATGCGACATAAATGAAGAAAATACTAGATATTTAATATGATATAATCATGGCATATATTAAGTTATATACTAAATATTAAGAACAATAAATAAATAGGATAATACAAACTTTATTTACTTAATTAATTTATATAATACACACTATAATACAATCAAAGTCAAATCAAAACTAATTCAACACCTAAACAATCCAAACCTAATTTATTTAAAAGATCTATGTTATAATCACACCAAATCAAACCTATGATAATCAATCCAAATCTAAGAGTATTAATTATTTACATATTGATCAAATTAAAATAAATAAGTTTTTAATATATACACTTACAAATTAAAACGAGTAGAAATATAAATATTCCTAGGGACTTCAACCCAACCTTCAGATCCAAAGATTGGAATTGCTTTGATTGCATCCCAGTCTTCATTTTTCTTGGTGTTTGAGCATTCTGGGTTGTTCGCTTGATCATCTTTGATAAGTGAGGAAATTAACCAACGAAGAGCATCAAAATGCTTCTCTTGTTCTTTAATCATTTGCATTTGGTTAGTTTCAAATGTCTTTGATTCCTTAGTATGAAGGAGAGAATATTTTTGAATGATTGGAGTGTCTCCTCAAGGTTTTCACAAAGTTTTTGGCGTGGAGTAGTCATTTTTATTAAGGAAAATGTTGAAAATGGAAGGAGATGGAAAGATGAATTGATTAGTGAGATTTTCTGGAAGAAATAGGCTTAAATAGTAGTGAAAAGTCGTTTGAGATAACTGAATAAAAAGTAGTTACAATATTTCAAAAATTATAAAATTTGCTAAACGACTATAGTATGTCGACATATATAAATATGCATGTCGACATATGTACTTTAATTTACTTTTTAAGTTTTTGATATATTTTTAGTTTCTACTTAATACCAATATATTTCAATGATTTCCAAAGACTAATAGGATAATATATAATAGCAAGAACTAATTTTCATTGATTTAAACAGTATGATACATAGCAAAAAAGAAAATATAAGAAGATAACTTGAAATAAACTAAGGAAATGCAATGAAATAAAAGCTAGAAAAGATACAATGGACAACTAGATAGAACTAAAAGATAACTAAGGAGAGAGTAATTCTATCAAGCTTCTTCATAATCTTCCCAAAATACTTATCCACTTTGTTGTTGGAAATATTAGTTAATTTCCTACTTAGCTTCTTTTTATTTTTGATGATCTTCTCTTGATTTTTGAGGATTCCTTTGTTTGAGCTTTGAGATAGTCTTTCAGAATTTTCAAGAGAAGTCTCTACTTCCTCCTCCTCCTCCTCTTCATCTTCTCCTTGAATTCCATGACTTTTTTCTTCTTTTTCTTCAATTTTTTGTTGTTTTTCCCTTGCTGGTCTTTCTTCTTTTTTGGGAAGAGTCTCATAAGGTTCAAAATAAGGAGGAATATGCATGAGAGAAATGTTGGATTTTTTGAAAAAATTTCGAGGCAAAATAGGTTCTCCCCGTAAATCGACATTGAAATATTCGAAAACTCCAGTGAGATACACAATATGGTAAGTATGTTCTCATGTCTAGAAATATTCTTTTGAACAAAATTATCTAAGATGACTTGTGCCCAATTGATGTCCTAATTTCCATAAATAACAAAAAGAGCTTTAAAAACCTTTTGAGTCGGGTTATTATAATTACACATCCTTGGATTGATGCTTTGTTGTAAAATGAGATTCATAAGTCTCGATTTAGGTCTAAGATTTTTGTGTTTGAATTCAAATTCTTCGACGCTTTCAAAAATGTCATGAAAAAATTCTTGATTTTGTTCATTAATTTGAAAAGTGGAGAGGTTAATTCCATTGTATTTGCAACCAAGTATTTGACCAAAAGTTTCACAATCTAATACAATTGTAGTGTCTTTCGCACTACTCCAAACTTGTCACTCTTCTCTTTCCAAAAAATTTCCATTTGAATTCCCATAAAACATTTTTACTAAATTTGAATAATAAACGAAATCATTTTGAGAAGAGTTGACTAATCTAAGAATAGCATTTTGAAATCAAAGAACTCGAAGACCGTAAGAAGAAAAATCGTTAAATTTTGCAAATTTTTTGAGAAATACTTTTCCTGAAGTAGCATATTCAATATAAGTGTCGATGGCTTTTTTATCATTGAAAAGAAAGCCTTTGATTCTTTTTGAGAGCCTAATGGTTTTTGATGGTTGGTTTAAGGAGACCATTTTTGAGGAGTTTAGGAGATAAGAGAGTGAAGAGATGTTTTGAATTTTTGAAATAAAGTGAGTGAGTGATTGGATAGAATTGTATTGATTAATAGGGTATGGACTGACATGTTTAAGGTCAAAAGGTGCCCTTTAAGGCATTGGAATAAATTAAAAAGAGAGGTAAATTCAAATTTTGAATTAGAAAATGAATTTCAAAATTCAGGCTAGTTTGTCGACATATGGATTCGGTTATGTCAACATATGGGCCAAAAAATCCAAAAATAGAATTAAGGCAAAAGATTTTTGTGTGCGTGTGTGTGTATCTATACTTGTATGCATTCAATATTATTATTAATCTATGTTTTATTCTTAAATTTTATAATCCAAAAAGAAATAAAATTAAAAAAATAAAAAAGCACTGTTTTTTGCTCCTTTCCTTTGATCTATTCTGATTGATCTACTATTGTCGTAAAACACATGTTTGCATCCTCAGTGTCTGATTCATTGTCACTTGAAGTAGTATTTGAATCATCTAATATTGCTGTGTAAGCTCTCTTTCTTTTTCTTGATGAATCAGTGATTGGCGAGATCCTTGATTTCTTTTGTTGCGGACAGTCTCTTTGCAGATGATCAGGTTTATCACAGTTGAAACATTTACTTGCAGTTCCACTTCCAGGAGTTGTTTTCAGATCTATGGAAGTTGTTCATCTTTCTATACTTCAGGAATTTTCTGAACTTTTTATTAATAAAGGCAATCTCCTCATTATTGTCATCTTATGAATCCTGAACGTCAGTTATTGCATTGAAAGTAATAGATTTCTTTTATGTTGCATTGCTTTCTTTCTACCCTACAATTGTGCTTCATAGAACATTAAATTACTTATTAACTCTTCAATATTTAAAGTAGAAATGTCATAGCCTCTTCTATTGTTAATGTCTTTTGATTCCACTTCGAGGAGAGTGAATCGAGGATTTTCCTAACTTGGTCCTTTTCAGAAATTTTTTTACCTAACGATATTAAAGAATGCACTATATCTTGAAACTTACAATACATATCAGAAATAGACTTATTCTGATTCATTTTAAATAATTGAAACTGATTAATTAACATGTAAATTTTAGTCTGTTTAACTTTACTAGTGCCCTCATGTGTAACTTGCAATGTTATATAAATTTCATATGCAGACTTACAAATAGAGACTCTATTAAATTCATTTTTATCTAAAGAGCAGAATAAAATACTCATAGCCCTGGAATTATTAAGTGCTTGTGTCTTTTGGTCAACAGTCCATTGTGAAAATTATGTTTGGGGTTCAGTGTACTCATTCCATGTAATATATATAAACCATTAGACTTTAAATAAATTTTCATCCTACATGACTAATAAATATAATTACTATCATTAAAAAGTAGGGGTCTAGCAGTAGATTGTTATTCTACAAAAGTGTTAACAAGTGTACTAACAGTATTGCTAGCCATTTATACTCAAAAAACAGATTATGAGATTTTAAAAACCTAATGCTCCGATACCAAATGTGGGTTGTGGAATAATAGATCTTAAGGCTAATTTAACAATAGAGTGGAGGGTGAATAGTGTTTTCTGACTTATGTAAATCTTTTTAAAATTCCTTTAAGATTAACATCAAATCACATATTAACAACACAGATTTATACTAACAATCAGTTACACATGCAATCACAGATAAATATAAAAGCAATAAAGTAAAGTAAGAGAGAAGACACCAGGAATTTTATACCGGTTTGGATTAACCAATCTTACATCCAGTCCGATACAATTGCTTGTACATATTTTTTTTCAATCGCCAACTTTAACCAAGTAAAAGGCAAACTAGAATACAATCTCGATTTCATGGCTACGGGACACACCCTCCTATATCATGAGTCAGGGGAAGACTCTATTGATTTACCGGACAACAAGATCATCCGCTAGATTTACAGAAATACTAAGTACACCAACTTGATTTGAACATGCTACAATCACACCCACACAAACAAGAGTAGAATTGATGTTTTTTCAAATACAAATAGTTGTACTTTGGATATAATGGATCCTATAGCTAATTGGATAGAACGATCTTTGAATTGAGAGAGAGATGCTTGTAAAGCATTAAGAAAGCAGTAGTGAATCAATACAATGGAATATGAATTGATTCTATATGATTTTAAAGAGTATAGAGTATAGTTTTCAAGAGAATTTTCAAGAGAGTAAGGAGAGAGAAGAAAATAAGTTATTAATTGAATAGAAATTCGTTTGCACTCCCCTTTATATAGTGAATGAACATATATATCCATTCATGAAGGGTTGTGTCCAAAAGACAATTCCATTCAAACTTTAAAAAACAAACTAACGGCCTATATGTCGACGTATAAAAATATGTATGTCGATATATGCTAGTGAATTTTGAAACATGTTTTCTTTTAAATTGATTTGAAAATTTTATACTTTGTAAAATAATTTGAACATAGTTTTAAATATTTTATAATGTATAAGAAACTTTTATAAAATAATATAAAAATATATTTATGAAATTAAAATAATTTATTTTTGTTTAAAATATCAAAGATCGGAAATTGAAGATAGAGATCCGAAATTGCTATCAAGGACTTTCACAATATATTCTAATGACTCTAAACACTAAATTATAATCTTGAGCTCTTCATATCTTTGTCTTTGAACTCATGAGTCTTCAAATCTTTGTCTTGAGTTTTTATACTATATAGTCTTCGATTCAGCACCTGTGTAATACTCTTTACTACATATTATATAACTTGGCAAAACATTAGTATTTATATTTTATATGGTTGTTGTCATCAAAATCAATAATTGAGATATTAACATCTCTGGCCCAAGTTAAGTTAATGAGACCTCCGGCTTTGGCTTTTAACTGGATCACTTCATTGTCTCGAGCTTTCAAATCAGTTTGAAGCTTGAGTATTTTGATGTTGTTATACTCAAGACCTTTCTGAGATTTGAGAAGGTCGGTTTCTTCAGCCTTTTAGATTTTGACATTTTGCTCTAAAGAAACTTAAACTCACAAGCTTCTTTTTCTAGATCTTCATTTTGTTTTCGAAGAGTGGTAACTTCCTCTTTATTAATTTCAGCTTCCTTGTGTGCCCCTTTTAAAGTCTCAAAAACTCGGCAACTGTTTGTTAGTACACATTTGAGTAAGAGATATATAATGAGTTGGTCGAGATATTTTAAGAAGTAATGATTATTTACCCTAAAAGAATCTTAGAGATTAAACTCCAAAAAAATTTCACAGTCATTAGAAGAAGTAGGATATCAAACCCAGTTTCCTTAATAACCAAGAAGCTCAAATTCCACCTTGGTTACATCAAGAGCTTGTTACTTAGAAGGAGAGAGCCGTGGAGACTTTGGTGATTTCGGTGCTTGAGAAGGAAGAGTAAAGGATTCAAGTCGAAGAGAAATATTGGGAGGACTGGTTGGCTTTCCTTTTGAAATATTGGGAGTAAACCTCCTAACTTGATATAATAAGAGAACTAATAGCACGAGCATCCATTGTAACAACCTACCCCAAAACAGACCTAATTTTGATCCCATAAAGGCCCATTAAACCTTAGGCCCATCTTAAGGCGAGCTGTTAAGTTGATAAATTTTAAACGATACACAGTACACAGAGCTATCTATCTATACTTTCAGAATCACATAACGAAATGGAACAAAATATAACATCTGAAACAAGTACCAATTTCATCAAAGAAAATCATTTCAGAAACATAACATGTTATCATCAAATATTATAACATGTCCACATAAAACCTCCACAGTAATATATTCCAAAATAAAATAACTGTCTGAACTGGGTATATTTCAAATATTTAAAAGCATAAATAGATAACTACCACAAATCTTTATCTCCACCTTCTTCCCTAAAATCAACATCGTCTCCTCTAATCGGTGTGTTATAATGAGGAGTGGGTCAGAACAACAAATGTCCGGTGAATGAGAATATCAGGCTTTACCATAATTGTATTTGGGTGGTATCATTTAGACAAGAAAATATGCCTTACGCATTTAAAACTATACCATACTAATAACTTTAACTGTAAGCCCAAAGACCTTTCCAGTCCAATTACAAAATTCTAACGCAACTACCATTATCGTTGCAAGAGAAAGCATCCAAATCACTCAATACTTTTTATTAGGAATCAGGCAGACTCTAACCATTTAATACCTATAATGTAGGCAGGTTCCCATCATTTAATACCTAACCAATTTCTAGTCCATTTATAAATTCTAACGCAACTATCATTAACGATGCAAGAGAGAGCCTCCAAACCACTTAATATCTTTTTATTAGGAATTTGGCAGACTCTGACCGTTTAATACTTATAAAAATAGACAGGTCCCCGTCATTCAATACCTAACCCAAGGCGAGTCCTTCCGTGGTTCTCTCTAACTGGCATCGTCGGGAATCCCATCAGGTCACTTAATACTTCTCCTATAGGAAAGAGGCGGACCCTACAATAGTCACTTAATATCCCAAAATCTGAAGCAGGCCCCTCTAAAGATTCCTCCTACCGTACCAATAACGTAATTATGACCCATAATCCAAACCATAACGTCTCAGATTAGTCCGACTATTCGAACGTACTGGTAGCCAGATTGACTGGGTGGACTTACCTTACAAAATGGAACTAACCTCCCGTCCATTGAGGTTATTTATTATAAGTGAAGTTCCACATCAGTTCTCAAAGTTACACTGCTAATAGCCAAATTTAACTGGGCAGGCTTCTATGTAACTTTAGACTGACCTCGCATCCTTATAACTTAGTCATACTCTATATATATACTAATTGTATATATACACTATCCTATACAATAAATAATTAAGGCCATATAAGTTAACCCCTTATTATGCCTTTGATTATGGATTAAACTCTATAATTGTCATTAGCTACCTTCCTAAGAAATTAATGCTATTTACTACCCTATTAATTTTAATTAATACGTTCAATACGCTATAATCATTACGTTATTAGCTTTAATAATCAATACATTAATATGATGTAAATATACGCACAAGATTCGAATTAAATATCTCTAATCACACACAAAGAAATCACTAATTAAATGAAATGTCAAACTCATACAAGTCCCAAACTCCAAGCAAAATCATAGCTAATATCCTTAGCCAACAACTGACTTGTATACAAAAAGGAATAATACCAAACTCAACTCATATTAATATAATATAATTAACTTCTCAATCTCTAGGACCTTTCACCTTTCATATTCTATTCCACTTTTGCAATTACCACCTTGGAGTGTAAAAGGAATTCATACTTATTTTATTTACAGGAATAGGCGGTGCAAACTACGAGTAATCAAAATCATACTTTGCACTCCATTTCTAACTTTATTTATTTTTAGAATCATTTTACACTACAAGAGAAATCAAAAGGGATGAAATGGAATAGATTATGAATTTCTTAAATTCCAACCACATATCTGATTCTACTATATCATTACAAAACAATGGAAATTTCAACATATTCAAAGATTACCATTTACTTAGGGAAATTCTGGGAGTTTTAGATGTTATGTTTTTATTTACCAAAATTTCTCAAGGCATACATCAAATCCAAATAAATACTACTCAATTACAAAAATGTGAAAACTTGATATTTCCACTCATAGAGAATTGTTTACTTCCTAACTGGATTTGATTTTCACCACATCTAATTCCCTTTCAGATCTTCATCTTTTTTGAAATATACAACAAAGTGAATTGTGTATAGAAATTAGATTTAGAATCAGAAACTAGAGAGAAATAGAATTAGAAATCAAAAGAAATAAACATTTAAACCTCTTATCTGAAAATTCTAATTGTTTCTAAAATCTAAAGTAGAAGAAGAAGAAGGAATCTGGTAGAGCTTTGCTATCATCACCAAAATTTTATGAAGAAAAGTGGGGTCTAGGGCTTTATTTATATAGGTGAAAGGAAACCAAAACCGTTAGATTAAAATAATCAAATCTGGTCATTCAGGCCACTCAAAACAATCCACTTTTCACCTTCAGTGGTCGACGCCTAATACCCAAGTGGTTGACCTCTAGTGGTCATCCTCTTGGTTATGGGCGGTCGACCTCTTGAAACCAGAACTATCCAATTTATTTGTTTCGTTTTCTTATTATTTATTACTCGTTTTAACTTATACATTAACGTTATATTTAACGATTACTTTAACCCTAAGTTAACGTTAAATTCAAATTTTCAAATATTTAAATTCCTAAATTTTAATATTTGAATCCATTTGAATTATTTTAAATTCAAAAACTTCAAACGTCCATACATTTTCTGTTTGAACTCCGATTTCAGAAAAAAAATTATATATGAAAATTGATCAGATAATCGCCACGGACACAACGTTGCAACTCCCATGATCAAATTTCGACATTTATGGAATTTCCATTTCTATCCTTATATTAATTAAATTCTTATTAAATTTTACAGAGTGTTACATTCTTTCCCCTTTAAAAAGGATTTTGCTCCCGAAATCACCAAGGGCGGATTGTGTAACGCGCACTCAACAACCAAGTTATTTACAACAATATACACAACCATCTACTCAACAAAAATGCAATGAAATTATGTATGCAACATATTATATGTAAGCTCAATCCTAGCGTAAATGAAAGATCGTGACATATAGGCATGTATGCAAGCATCCAATATACATAAAAATCTATATGGGTGCAAAAATAACAGTAAGAAGTGTGATAACCATCTTCTACCATCCAATGTAGCAATCACGTTGCAATCAAATATTAAATTTTGGAGAGAAAAGTTTACCAGAGAAAAGCTCGGGATTAGAAACTTTCATCTTTTCTTCGGTTTTCCATGTGCTTTCTGCTAGGTTATTTCCCCATTGAACTCGGATCAAACTAATTTCTTTGTTACGAAGCCTCTTAATTCCGAGCTCCACTATGCATGTAGTGGCACGGGAGAAGGGGCTAAAGGCTCCGTCTAAACATCAATTAACTGATAAGGCTCTACTACAGAGGCAGTGTCATGCAGATACTTCCTCAAGTGTGTAACTTGAATGACGTCATGGACTCACGCGAACTAGTCGAAGCTCCACCAATAAGCAAGTTTCCCTACCCTCTCTAAAATCGAAAAAGGCCCAACGATCCTTGGCGTCAACTTCCCTGATGTACCAAATCTCATGCCCTTTCTAAGAGGGGAAACCTTGACGCATACCATGTCCCCAACTGAAAACTCTAATTCCTTTCTTTTCCTATCAGCATAAGACTCCTGATGGTCGTGTGCGGCCTTCATTCGCCGCCTAAACACTTCTACTATCTTCAAGGTCCTCCAAAATCCATAATGCAAGCTCTCAACAAATCTTCTAAGATTCAAAATCGTTCCCAAAGCAGATTGCAAACTCCTCCCAAATTCGTTAGTGAATAAGAGGTCACTATCACTAATCGTACTAACGAGAACTCCCTGAAGTCGCACCACTTTCTTAACATAAATCTGTGCTAGAGATGCTACAGTCCTATTACCTATAACGGAAATAAAATGGGCTAATCTACCATAACTTGAATAATACCATTGCCCTTTTGATTCCCAGACAATCCATTCATAAAGTCCATCGATATACGCTCTCATATCCGAGTCGAAACCTCCAATGGTAATAACAATCCTACGAAACATTCCTACGAGCTTGCCTAGTCTTAATCCTCGACCAATTTGAAAATTATCTTTATATCTGTATACATCGTAACTCATTCAGGGTGAATGGTGACGCTCTACAAGCTTTGGGTTTGAAGCATTCTAATCTAATTTCCCCACTACTTCCAGTCTTGCCCTCGGTTTACCGCTAGTTAAGTGTCCCTGTGAAGTTTCCCTATTTACGATGTCCCTTAATATGTATATATTTATTTAGCGGTCTAATCCCATCCATAAAACTAATATAGTGATAAAAAAGGAACATGTCTTATACCATATCGAACACTTTTCCTAAAGGAGACCATTAACTATTACGACCCAAACTCTAAAAGAAAATTTTGCTGGAAGATGCCCCTTAATCGTCAATTAGTGTTAATGATGTTTGGGGTCCTAATGCTTCTTACCAATTTAAGATAGACATTCCTATAATGTCATTCCACCATCACCCACCTTCCTTAATTCTCCTTCTCAGTTCTAATAAACATCCATTACCCATAATAATTGGTCAATAATGTCAAAATTGACAGTATTTAATCAATCCTTATCTAATTCCATTTACCATCAAAATTCACCTATTATGAGTATTCAATTCCTCCATAAATACCATATTAGATTCCTTAATTAGTACCCTATTTAATTCCTTTTTATTCTCTATTAATTGCAAATTTATTGCTCATGAAATCTATAATTAATGTCCATAATCATAGTCTTATAATTATTATGTCGTCTATAATTAATATGAATACCGTTGTAAATTACGCTATTTATATTTTTTCTTATTTCTAGTTATAATTTTCTAATCTAGAACATTTCTTTTCATATTTTATTTTATCAGAGCTATCCTTCCAATTAGAATCACCGTTATAATTTTCCATAAATCAACCACAAGTCATATTTTTGCTTTGTTTGAAATTACAAAGGATTATTTCTTTTTCTTTTATCGAAATGGACAGTGTTAACTACGGAAAAGAATATCCATATCTTGCACATATCTTTCTCTTTTGGCATACCTTTTGTAAATTCAAACGCTGCTCTTTTATACATTTAAGAAATTAAATAATTTATAGAAATTAAACGGGACCCGCCCCAAATAAATCAAAACATAGAAATTCTCATTTCAAAAGCGACCTAACTTACAACCCAATTTTAGATCTGGAATATCAATTTTAGATCTGGAATACCTTTACAACTTTGTCAACATTCTACAAATAAGTGCTTGGGACTTATTTCAAATTTCAGATCATGTTATACATACTATTCTCATTTTATTCATATTCTGAAACCTTTACCTTTCTTTTCTAGATAGTGATCCCTATCTACTCCATAAAGTATAAACTTAGAAATCTACATTACGCTAATATGCGACATTTGAAATTCAAACTTGCAAAAGAATTTCCACATCTTGAAAGAAAACATTTAAGCATACTTTTCAAAAGAATTTCCAACTTGCAAAAACAGCTTTAGGGAATTGAATTTCCAAAAGCATGTAAACACCATGTTTTATTTTATTTTATACATCTATTCCATTTTTGTTAAACATCGTAACAAAACCTTCCAAAAATATCTGAACCCAACTTTTCATAGTTTTCAAAACATTTTCCGCTTTATTTCTAACCCCAAATTCAAAAGTTGCTTAGCAAAGTAAATTTTCTTTTCAAAGACTTACTTCTTTAAAAGTAGGATTTTCAACCCTAAACGTTTAAAACTTAATTATTACGCCAAACAATCATTAAATCAAAATTCAAAAAGGATTGCTTGATTCCAAAAAGGAGCAAGATAATTTCCCTTATCAAAAACACTCTTCATCAAAGATTTATTCCTTTAAAAAATAATCTTTTAATCCAAAACATTCAAAAACATATTCTATAATTTTAAACAATGAAAAGTGGGGTAGACACGGTAAACTTCTATACCATCATTTTCCTATCCTATTCTCATCACTTCTCTCTTACATTATCTCTAACTAGATTACTAATCCTATTTAAGTTCCTAAAGCTATTCCTATCCAAATCTTCCAATATTGCCTATGTTTATATTTCTTCCACTTAAATGGCTTTTACATCATTTTAGTCAAGTTCCATTTCCATTTAAAAAAAAGAATTTTTAAAGAACTTCCAAATCTATGAAATAGGAAAAATCATCAAGCTCAACTTACGCTTTATTTTACATTTATTTCTAAAGAAAAATCCCTTTATCGAAAATTTTAAATCGAAAACTTTTTGACCCAACCAAAATTTTAAACTAAGAGTTTCAAAAATGAAAAATCCTTTTTACCTAAAACTTTTTATTCACAAACCTTTGCCTTAACAAAATTTTTAAATTATGAATTTCCAAATTTTCCATTTTTCTTTCAAAACAAAATTTCACAATAAATCCTTTGAAAATTTCATTCAAAACACTTCAATGAAGTTTCCAAAAATCATTTTTATCAAATCCTCGTGGGGTTGGATTTTTAGAAATTGACTTTAATTATCCTTTCTATTGAATTTTCGTCCTCAGTCATCCCTTACTTCCGGATGTTTACAACTATACTACCTTACAATATTTAATTACTAACTAACATGTTTATCTGTTATTTCTATAAATGTTGGTTGTCTATAATAAATGATTATTATTCTAACTGGGCAATTTTCAAAGACATTAATTTATTCATTCCAATCTTTCCTATTATTTTACCATAATTTTCCTAATAATCTTTAATCAATCCATTCATATCCTTATTAAAGTCTTGTAACTCCATATTTATTTCACAATTATTGTCATATTACTCTTAGAGTTACAATTTCTTCCAAAAACATTCCTAATAATACGACCTCCGCACCATGGGTAATCGAGGTAGGAGTATAACTTGAACTATTTAATTTTCCATCTGATAGTCGTTTTGCCCATCCTTTCGGAATATGATCGCGGCTACTTTTATAATCAGAATTTATAGAGTAAGTCCAAATTAAGTATACATATATATTTATATATAGTAGATTTTTGAAAAATGCTTCCAAAAATAACAAGTATGCCCCTCATACATATACCTAACCCCATTGATCGGGTAATCTAAGATCTGATACCAGCTGTAACAGCCCATCTCGAAATGGACCTAATTTCGACCCAATAAAAGCTCATCTAACCTTAGGCCCATCTCAAGGCGAGCTGTTGGGTTGATAAATTTTAAACAATATACATTACACAGAACTATCTATCTATACTTTCAGAATCGCATAGTGGAATGAAATAAATATAATATCTGAAACAAGTACCTATTTCATAAAAGAAAATCATTTCAGAAACATAACATGTTATCATCAAATATTACAGCATGTCCACATAAAACCTCCATAGTACAATATTCCAAAATAATACAACTGTCTAAACTGGGTATATTAGAAATATTTAAAAATCATAAATAGATAGATAATTACCACAAGTCTTTATCCTCACCTTCATCCCTAAAATCAACATTGTATCCTCTAACCTATATGTTGTAACGAGGAGTGAGTCAGAACAACAGTTGTCTGGTGAATGAGAATATCAGGCTTTACCATAGTTGTATTTGGATAGTATCATTTAGATAAGAAAATATGTCTTATGTATTTAAAACTATACCATACTAATAACTTTAACTGTAAGCCCAAAGGTCTTTCCAGTCCAATTCCAAAATTCTAATGCAACTACCATTAACGATGCAATAGAAAGCATCCAAATTACTTAAAACCTTTTATTGGAAATTAGGCAAACTAACCATTTAATACCTATAAAGTAGGCAAGTCCCCGTCATTTAATACCTAGCCCATTTCCAGTCCATTTCCAAATTCGAACGCAACTATCGTTAACGTTGTAAGAGAGAGAGCCTCCAAACCACTTAATATCTTTTTATTAGGAATTAGGCAGACTCTGACCATTTAATACCTATAAAAATAGCCAGGTCCCCATCGTTTAATACCTAAAACCAAGGTGGGTCCCTCTGTTTCTCTTGAATTGGCATCGTTAAGAATCCTATTAGGTCACTTAATACTTCTCCTATAGGAAAGAGGCGGACCCTGTAATAGTCACTTAATACCTCTAAATCCGAAGCGGACCGCTCTAAAGATTCCTTCTGCCGTATCTATAACGTAATTATGACCCATAACCCAAACTATGACGTATCAGATTAGTTTGACTATTCGCAGGTACTGGTAGCCAGATTGATTGGGCAGACTTACCCTACAAAATTGGAACTAACCTCGCGTTCACTGAGGTTATTTATTATATGTGATTTCCCATATTAGTTCATAAAGTTACACTGCTGGTAGCCAAATTTAACTGGGTAGGCTTCTATGTAACTTTAGATTGACCTCGCATCCCTATAACTTAGTCATACTCCATATATATACTAATTGTATATATACACTATCCTACACAATAAATAATTAAGGCAATATAAGGTAACCCTTATTACGCCTTTAATTATGGATTAAACTTCATAATTGTCATTAACTAATTCCTAAGAAATTAGTGCGATTTACCACCCTATTAATTCTAATTAATACATTCAATACGCTATAATCATTACGTTATTAGCTTTAATTATCAATACATTAATATTATGAATATATACGCACGAGATTCGAATAAAATCTCTAATCATGCAAAGAAATCACTAATTAAATGAACTGCCAAACTCATACAAGTCCCAAACTCTAAACAAAAACATAGCCAATATCCTTAGCGAATAACTGACTTGTATACAAAAAAGAATAATACCAAACTCAACTCATATTAATATAAGAGAATTAACTCCTCTATCTCAAGGAACCTTACAATTTAAACCTTTCATATTCTATCAACTTTTGCAATTACCACCTTGGAGTGAAAAATGGATTCATACTTATTTTATTTACAGAAATAGGCGGTGCAAGCTATGAATAATCAAAATCGTATTTTGCACTCCATCTCTAGCTTTATTTATTTTTAGAATCCTTTTACACTACAGGCGAAATCAAAAGAGATAAACTGGAATAGATTATGAATTGCTTAAATTCCAAACACAGATCTGATTGTACTATATTAATACGAAACAATGGAAATTCCAACAGACTCAAAAGTTGACATTTACTTAGGGAAATTATGAGGGTTTTAGATGTTATGTTTTCGTTTATCAAAATTTCCCAAGGCATACATCAAATCCAAAAAAATACCACTCAATTACAAAAAAGTGAAAAACTTGATATTTTCACTCATAGAGAATTGTTTGCTTCCTAACTGGATTTGATTTCACCACGTCTAATTCCCTTTCAGATCTTCGTCTTTTGGAATATACAACAAAAGTTAATTGCATATAGAAATTAGACTTTGAATCAGAAACTAGAGAGGAATAGAATTAGAAATCAAAAGAATAAACATTTAAACTTCTTATCTGAAAATACTAACTGTTCCTAAAATCTAAAAAGGAAGAAGAAGGAGGAGGAATCTGGCAAAGCTTCGCTGTCATCACCAAAAATTTATGAAGAAAAGTGAGGGGTCTATGACTCTATTTATAGAGATGAGAAGAAACTATAACCATCGGATTAAAATAATCAAATCTGGACCATTCAGGCCACTCAAAACAACCCACTTTTCACCTTCAGCGGTCGAACCCTAATACCATCGTGGTCGACCTCTTGAAACTAGAACTGTTCGATTTATTTATTTCGTTTTCTTATTATTTATTACTCGTTTAAACTTATACGTTAATGTTATGCTTAATGATTACTTCAACCCTAAGTTAACGTTAAATTCAAATTTTCAAATATTTAAATTCCAAAAAATTTAAATTTAAATCCGTTGGAATCATTTTAAATTCAAAAACTTCAAACTTCCATAACTTTTCCGTTTGAACTTCGATTTTAAAAGTTTATGTATGAAAATTGATTGAAAAATCGCTACAAACGCAATGGTGTAACTTTCGTGGTCAACTCCCAAATTTACAGAATTTCCATTTTTAAACTTATTTTAATTATTTGATTTCTTATTAAATTTTACGGGGTGTTACGTCCATGTACGCAAGCGATTATTAAAACTTAAGAATAAATATCAATCATCCAACTTAAAGTAAAACAAAATTATCCCTAGATACAAAAAGCGAAAATCCTAAAGATAAGGGTTAGATTATATTCATTTCAACTTACATTAATAATTAATTTCATCCATTTGATTTCACTTAAGTTAAATAAATCTTAATTATTTTTAAATCTCATTATCTCATCATCAAATCAACAATTTATAAAGTCATGAATTTGAACAATCATTTATTATATTCATTTTTATTCATTAAATTTCATTCTTCTTTATTCCACTTAATATATCAAATCCTATATATATTAAGTTTATTTCACTTATTATAACTATTTCAATTTATTTATAATTTCTTTTAAATACAATTATATTGTAAATTATTCAATTAACCCTTTTTCTCCATTTACCTCTATTGATCCTTTATAAATAAAATTTAAGTGTATAACATTTATTATAACCACTTAAGTTTTATTTATAAAAATTCTCTTTATTTTGTATTTTCCAATTACATATTCTACTTCTGAATAATTTAGGTAAGTTATATTGGAATGTAATAGAAGATTATACAAATAAATTCTTCAATTTCAATTATTCAAATTTATAAATTTATTCAAACCTTGATTTCCTTATATAATTGAAATTATCCTTTAAGATATAATTTAAGAATTAGATTTCCGATTAACTTCAAACTATTTTAAAGATAATTAAATATACACAATATATATCAAATCAACTCTTAAATCACATATATTATAGATCAAGTCATAATTAGAAAGCCAAATAAATTTAATTCTCCAACGAAAACTGTAGCAAAACTACAGAATGGTCCCTTCGCTTCGAAACTCGAAAATGAATGTCGATGATGTTGCAGTCATCATCGAAATTATTTTCCAGCGACAAAGAAAAGAGCGCCGATTTACAAATTAAAAATCCTTTGAAACAATTTCTACTAGAAATACTTTTAAATAATATATCCTTTTAAAACTTTCAAAACAAAGTTCGAAATCATCGGAAATTAAATTCTCACATTCTTGATTTAAATCCATTTAAATTTCCAAATTAATTTATAACCATGTTTAATTATTTAGATATGAAACTAAAGCCAATGATTATAAAATACATACAAAGTTAAATATTATTTCTTAACACCCAATTCCATTAATTACCAAAATTCAGAAAATTAACCTTATACATATTATAATTATACAAAATTTATCCATTTACTAAATTTTAAAAACCATATTGTGTCAGTTTGTTCTGTTCAAGTGTTTTGGAGATCCTATCGATAGCGTTGATCAGACGAACCGATCGTAAACCCAAACCAGCATCAACAACTCAAACAACACAATATATAAAACATCTTTAAAATATAAAAATTTCAAATACAAGATTAATTTTCAAAACAAGGATAGGGATTCAAATCTTATGGACTCAAATCAAAGAGAACTCTGATTTGAATATAAGTTGGAGACAAAAGATAAGATGATTAAACAACAGAATAGAGAGTATGGATAAGCCTATATAAATCGCGGGTAACCTTAACCAGGTCAACCGTGACTTAACGAAAAAGATCGTTGTGGATTTTCTAGGGTAAATCTACATTCGATCTCAAGAGATAGAATTCGGAATAAAAAGAGATACTAGCATCTAAACCGAGGATATAGAAATCTTCGGTGAATCAATGCTATTTGTAAAGAAGTTTCACCTCTTTACAAGTCATTAGAATATTGGCGGGACCGCCAATTCATTATAGAGATCATTCGAAGTGGAGTTATGAGACACTCCGGAATTAAGAAGACACGAATAGGGGAGGACAAGAATGGACTTGGAACCGAAGGGAACGTTCCAAAATTCAAAGGAAACCGAATCGAAGAAGAAGGAATTCAAGTTCGAACGAAAGTGATTCTGTAATTAAATTTACTCTATATGCTGAGTTTGCCTAAAATCAGAGCTCTGATACCACATGTAACGACCCGATATTTTCAACCATTCGCATCCGCACATGTCGGACTTGAATTGCTCAAAATACCGCGTTGTAAATAAAATTTGGCAAACTCATCATATACAGTAAATAAATAATCACAGATCACAGAGACAGAGTAATATAATGCAGCGGAAACAAAGAAATAGTAGTTCATGAAGCTACTATATAAATACATCAGAGTTAAGTAAGATACAATAGGAATACCAAGATACAATAGGAGTAACAGTATGAAAATCAGGTACAACCCAGAATACAACTGGAATCAACTGGATAACAAAATGAATAGATATTTGTGTAACGACCCGTATTTTTACGGATCGAATGTTTGTAAAATAGTTGTCATTAGGTCGCTTAGGTCGTCTGGAAGATAAGCCGTGTGGTGGCTTAGGTCATGGAATAGGTTAGGTCGAGTAGTAGTTAGGTCGGGTGAGCGACTTAAGGGATTGGAGCGACCTAAGGAAGTTGGCGACTTAAGGTAGTGGATGACCTAAGAGTTAGCAACCTACGGGAATCGGCGACTTAAGGAAAGACAGCGACCTAAGGGAGTTAGCGAGTTAACGACCTAAGGAACTAAGCGAGTTAACGACCTAAGAAGGTTAGGTCGTGGACGAGTTAAGGAGATAAGTGGGATGAGTCGTTAGGTCGCGTGGATGTTAGGTCGTATCCTAGTTAAGTTGTTAGGTCGTGTAGCGTTAAGTCGCTAAGAGTTAAGTCGTAGGGTGTTAAGTCGCAAGGGCTTAAGTCGTAGGTCGCGCATTAGTGTTGAATCTTAGGTCGTGACATTTTAGGTCGTGGAAGCGCATATGCGGTAGGTCGCTAGGTCGTGCGCATGTGTGTGTGTGGTTAAGTCACGTGAAGGCTTAAGGGGTTAGGTCGCTGAGTGTTAGGTCGTGAGCGACCTAGGAGCGAGCTAAAGTTAGGTCGTGGCTTCCGTTAAGTCGTTGAGTCGAGTGTCTGCTAAGTCGTAAGTCGTAGGTCGCGCGTATGTGTTAAGTCGCGCAAGTGTTAGGTCGGAGGATTTGTTAGGTCGTAGGTCGTGATAGTTAGGTCGTGGACGACCTAAGGGGGCGGACGACCTAAGGAAATCAGCCTATAAATAGGCGGGTTCTTCTTCATTTTTGGGATCCGGATTTTGAAGCGACGAAGTGCTGCTATTTTGAGAGCTCGAGTTCTATACTTCACTTCTTTTCTCCACTCTAATCTTGTGATTCCTTCCATCCAAATCGAAGATCAAATCGAAGATCCAAGAGCTTAGATTGAAGATCTTCATCCATCGAAGAGAGATTTCATCGTTTGAAGCGGAGTTTTGATAGATCGAGTTAGATTCTTCGCTGTCCAGATTTGAAGTGTGTTGCTTTTGAGGTGTTTAGGTGATTTGGTGAGTGGTGATTATCTCTCACACGGATCCAAATGAGTATATCGGATTATTGGCTTGATTTGGTGTTAAAATAGTGATTTCCATGTATTTTCATAAACTTAAGTGTAGATCTATTGTTCATGATGATTTGACATCCATTTTACTACATGTTAACCAATGCAAGTTCATTCATCAAGTTGTAGAGATATTTCTCATGATTCATGCTTGTTAGATTTGGACTCTTTATTTACTAAATTGCCATTATTGTTATAATTGTTTATTTGATCATGTTTGAATGCTTGATTACTTGAATTAATGTTTGACTTGATTGATTGTTGTAAATTAGTTGATTGATGATTTGATTTGGACAAGTTAGTCGAAGATGATTCAAAAGCTAAGGGAAAGACTCTTGAATTGGAAAAGCTGCTCGTGGCATATGTGGCGGATGATGAAGCTCATATGGATAGATTTAATGATGTTGATGTTGAGATGAGGCTTTGCTATGATGAGATGAAGCAAGGCATGGTATGAGATAGCCATGGTTTAATCCAGACGGGATCATTCCAAGCATGTTGATAACTCGGTGAAATGGTTCGAGTTGAGGATAATGGTTGGCTCGAGAGGCGCTTGGGCTAGTATGGAAATAGTCGTCGAGGAGGATGACTAGAAGGCTGAGATTTCATCGTTGTTGAAGGTTCTAGCAGGATCAAAGCAAGAATACCTTTATGCTCTTTTGGTATGTTGTTAGTTAATTTACCGCTCATTAAGACTGTTGTCTGACTCAAGGTTTTATGTTCCACTCTTATTACCTTGGGCTGTTCATCCATTTTGGGATGGGCAGACTAGGTAGCAGGTGACAGGTGCTGTTCTTAGTGACCGACGATGCTGATGACGAAGACGAGCTGGAGGCTGGTGTATTAGTTTCTTACTATATGTACTGGATGTTCCGCTGCTTGTATATTCTCTGAGTGATATGCAGTGAGGCTTGATGTATTGACTATTCAGATGTTGTACCAAACTATTATGAGGTTTAATAGAGATTCTGTTCTGTAAAGCTTCACTATATATACTTTCTATTGTATTTTATCCATGCGCTGTGAGTAATACGATAGATTCTGCTGTTTTAATTAACCTTGGCAATCGTCCATGGCTGCCTGGCACACTTTACAGCGCACTATTTCTATGTTCAGTGCGGGGGTCATGGGCGGTCGTCACATTTGGTATCAGAGCTTTGGTTAATCGATTTTACCCCACGCTCGCTGACGTAACTACGTATGAGAGACGTAATTGTATTTTGATGGATGATTACTATATATAATATAGTAGCTTAGAAGGATTTGAGTTCTTTATGCAGTTGTTCTCAAGGTGTATTAATTATTCCTTTTTATAGATATTAAGGATGAGTCGAAGAGGGAGACCAGCTGCTAGGGAAGGCCGAGCTGCTGATTATGTTGCTATGTTCGAAGCTATGATGACTTCGATCATGAGAAGGATGCCAGCTCCAGGGCCATCTGTAGATGTTGGAGTTCAAGTTCAAACTCCACGACCGGTGGATTTTGCTAAGCTGTGTAAAGACTATACTGCTCTTGGAGGAAAGGTTTTCTTGGGAACAGAGTCAACCATTGAAGTCCAGAGGTGGATAGATGCTTGTAGAAGGATCTTTGGTGACTTGGGAATCGAGGATGCAACCAAAAGGAAGCTAGCATCAAGACAGCTTCAAGGAAGAGCTTCTGACTGGTGGAACTCCATCACCATTGATACCTCGGAGGAAGAAATTACTTGGGAGCAATTCCAAGCCAGATTTGAAGCTAAGTTCATTTCTACAGCTCAGAAATCTGTTCTGTTCAAGAAGTTTGTGGAGCTCAAGCAAGGTGGAAGACCAGTTCTAGAGTATGTTTCTGAGTTTGAAGTTTTGTCCAAGTATGCCCGGTCGTATATTGAATCTTCTTATCAGAAGAACGAGAAGTTTGTGACAGGCTTGGACAGTTATCTTGGGAGGCAGTTGGTGGATCATTTGGACGATCCATTTGAGAAGCTTGTAGAGAAGGCTCTCAGACACGAGAATATGTTTCCTAAGGAAGGATATGTTGTTGCTGTGACCAAAAAAGAGTCTAAACCACAGTAGGGTGGAAACAAGAAGAGGAAGCAGCAGCAGCAAAAGAGTAAGGATGGCCAGAAGAAGCCGAAGGGCGAAGTGACTTGCTACAATTGTCAGCAGAAGGGCCATTTCTCTAGAGATTGCAAGAATCTGAAGGTGCCGATGAAGTGCCACAACTGTGACAAGCCGGGGCATATCAGGAAGAATTGTCCAGAACTGCGAAAGGACAAGCAGATTGTGCAAACTTATGCTTTGGGGGCTGTTCCATCATCTTCGAAAGCTCCTACCGCTGAAGAGAAAGGAAAGAGTGTGGTAGTTCAGGGTACCCTTTCCATTTGTGGTGTTCCAGGTAGAGTGTTATTTGATACTGGGGCGTTGCATTCTTTTGTTTGTAATGAACTTGTAGGCCGGTTGGGTTTAGAACCGGATATTGTTGATAGACCATTGGTTGTGACTAATCCAGTTGGGGGTTCGTCTTGTCTGTGTATGCTATGTCGTGGTCTGATTGTATCGAGTCATGATTGCTCTTTTATTTGTGATTGTTTTGTTCTGAACTTTGCGGGGTTCAAAATTATTTTGGGTATGGACTGGCTTAGGAAGTATGCGGCAAAGGTGGATTGTGAAAGGTTGGAGGTGACAGTCGAGAATGTGGAAGGGCGAAAGGTTGTGATACGATGTAAGCATGAGGAAGGCGTCTTCATGAGCTTCATGTATTCGCTGGTTGTTCCACGGGATGGACTGTCATCGGTGCCAATCGCTAATGGGTTTGAGGATGTCTTTGATGAGGTCAAAGGGTTACCGCCGCATAGAGAGATTGAGTTTCATATCGATTTAGTTGAAGGACCCAGACCTGTTGTGATGCCTCTTAGGCGGATGGCGCCTAGGGAACAACAAGAGTTGAGGGTGCAAGTTGATGATCTGTTACAAAAAGGATTCATTCGGCGTAGTGTGTCCGAATGGGGTGCACCAGTTGTGTTTGTAACCAAAGCGGATGGATCGTTGAGGTTGTGTGTGGATTATCGTGAGCTGAATAAAGTGACTAAGAAGAACAAGTATCCATTGCCGAGAATAGATGACTTGTTTGATCAGCTTCACGAAGCTAAGGTGTTTTCTCAGATGGATTTGGCAACGAGATTTCACCAGTTAAGAGTGGCTAAGGATAGTGTGCCGAAGGCTGCTTTCAGGACACCATCCGGTTTCTTTGAGTGGCTGGTAATGCCGTTTGGATTGACCAATGCACCAGCATATTTTGTGGATCTTATGAATAGAGTGTTCAGAGATCAGTTGAACAAGTTCGTACTAGTGTTCGTGGATGATATTTTGATTTACTCCAGAACCGAAGAAGAGCACAAGACGCACTTGCGTGTTGTTTTGGAAATCTTACGGAAACATCAGCTGAAGGCTAAGTTTTCGAAGCGTCACTTCTAGAAGAGTGAAGTGAGGTTCTTAGGCCATATTATCTCTGGAAGCGGAATAGCGGTTGATCCCGCCAAGATAGCAGCAATCCAGGATTGGGGTAGACCTAAGAATGCATCTGATGTGAGAAGTTTTCTTGGATTAGCAGGATACTATCGTCGATTTATCAAAGACTTTTCCAAGGTGGCTGCACCATTAACAGGATTGACGAAAAAGAACCAAGTATTCAGATGGGATGCTAAGTGTGAGCAAGCTTTCAGAATCCTGAAGGAGTGACTGACAAGTGCTCCTGTTTTGACTATTCCAAGTGGAAATGATGAGATGGTGGTTTACACCGACGCATGTGGTACTGGACTTGGAGCAGTGCTAATGCAGAAGGATAGAGTTGTTGCGTATGCAAGTCGACAACTGAAGCCGCATGAAAGGAATTATCTGACTCATGATTTGGAGTTAGCGGCGATTGTTTTTGCTCTGAAGATGTGGAGACATTATCTATTGGGAGTTCGATTCGAGTTGTTTACAGATCATAAGTCATTGAAATATCTTTTCTCCCAAAAGGATTTGAATCTTAGGCAGCAACGATGGCTAGAGTTTTTGGCATCATATGATTTTGGTATAGCCTATACTCCGGGAAAGGGTAACGTAGTGGCAGATGCGTTAAGTCGAAGACATGCAGGATTGGGAGCCATGTTTTCAGAATGGAAGAGTCTCGAGTATTTGGCTGGATTTGACTTCAGGCCCAGATGTGAATTGGAACCTGAGATGTTGGCAAACTTATCGATAAGACCGACTCTTGTGGAAAGAATTGGCGAGAGCCAAAAGAGAGACGATAAGCTTGTCAAGATTATCCGTGATTTGGAATCTGGATTGGACCCAGAAAAGGATAAAGGATTCGAGGTCGATCGAGAGGGTTGGCTTCGGAAGCAAGGACGACTAGTTGTTCCCGATATAGATGAATTGAGAAATGAAGTTCTGAAGGAAAGTCATCACTCGAAGTTGATAATTCATCCAGGTGGAAATAAGATGTATCGGGATATGAAGAGAACCTATTACTGAGAAGGTATGAAGAAGATGTTGGAAATTTTATTTCCAAGTGCATGAACTGCCAGTTGTAAAAGCCGAACAGAAGAAGCCAAGTGGATTGCTTCAGCCATTAGAAATTCCTACATGGAAGTGGGAGCAAATATCGATGGATTTCATCGATGGGTTACCTAGAACCAGAGCGGGAAATGAAGGGATTTGGGTCATCGTAGATCGTTTGACTAAGAGTGCAAGATTTATTCATGTTCGATCAACTAGGACTGCATCAAAGTTGGCTGAGCTGTATGTTAAGTGGATAGTTCGATTCCATGGTATTCCGAAGAGTATAGTGAGCGATCGAGACCCAATGTTCACTAGTGGATTTTGGAAGAGCTTCCAGGAAATTTTGGGAACTGAGTTGTGTTTGAGTACAGCTTATCATCCCCAAACAGATGGTCAGACCGAGAGAGTCAATCGAGTTTTGGTGGATCTCCTTAGAGCTTGTGTTTTGAATTTTGGAGGATCATGGGAAGATCATCTTCATTTGGTGGAATTTTCGTATAATAACAGTTACCAGTCAAGCATTGGTATGGCACCGTATGAAGCATTGTATGGAAGACCGTGTAACTCTCCGACATGTTGGTTAGAAACAGGAGAAAAGCTGATACTTGGGCCAGAAATGATTCGACAGACTTCAGATTGCATAGAGATCATTCGGCAACGAATGAAGGCAGCCCAAGACCGTCAGAAAAGTTATGCCGATAAGCGTCGTAAGGATTTGGAGTTCGACATAGGTGATATGGTTTTTGTGAAGATTTCTCCACTGAAGAATGTTATTCGATTCGGGAAGAAAGGGAAATTGACTCCGAGATTTGTTGGACCATTTCCGATTATCGAGCGAATTGGAAAGCTCGCCTACAAATTGGAGTTACCAGAAAAGATGTCGGGTGTGCACAATGTTTTTCATGTATCGTATCTACGGAAGTATGTGCACGACTCGAATACAGTAGTTTCTGCTGATAGCTGTGAAGATTTTGAGGTAGATCCAGTTGTTGAGAGACCTCGTAAGCCGCTTCGTGTTGTGGAAACTGACACAAAACAGCTTAGGAGGAAGGTAGTTAGGTTGCTCAAGGTACAATGGAGTGATGATGTTAACGACTGTACATGGGAGGTGGAAGAGAGGATGAAGGCAGCTCATCCTGAACTCTTCGAGGTATGGCCATAAGGTGTCGTGACATCTCATGACATTGTAACTTGTTCTAATTTTAGAATTCTGCATACTAGGCTAGAATTGGATGCATGGTTTGTTGATTGCTATGGATGGTAGGCATGCAGAATAGCTTTTGATTGCTCTTGTTTGTTTGGAATTTCGGGGGCGAAATTCCTAAGGGGGAGAGAATGTAACGACCCGTATTTTTACGGATCGAATGTTTGTAAAACAGTTGTCATTAGGTCGCTTAGGTCGTCTGGAAGATAAGCCGTGTGGTGGCTTAGGTCGTGGAATAGGTTAGGTCGAGTAGTAGTTAGGTCGGGTGAGCGACTTAAGGGATTGGAGCGACCTAAGGAAGTTGGCGACTTAAGGTAGTGGACGACCTAAGAGTTAGCAACCTACGGGAATCGGCGACTTAAGGAAAGACAGCGACCTAAGGGAGTTAGCGAGTTAACGACCTAAGGAACTAAGCGAGTTAACGACCTAAGAAGGTTAGGTCGTGGACGAGTTAAGGAGATAAGTGGGATGAGTCGTTAGGTCGCGTGGATGTTAGGTCGTATCCTAGTTAAGTTGTTAGGTCGTGTAGCGTTAAGTCGCTAAGAGTTAAGTCGTAGGGTGTTAAGTCGCGCAAGGGCTTAAGTCGTAGGTCGCGCATTAGTGTTGAATCTTAGGTCGTGACATTTTAGGTCGTGGAAGCGCATATGCGGTAGGTCGCTAGGTCGTGCGCATGTGTGTGTGTGGTTAAGTCACGTGAAGGCTTAAGGGGTTAGGTCGCTGAGTGTTAGGTCGTGAGCGACCTAGGAGCGAGCTAAAGTTAGGTCGTGGCTTCCGTTAAGTCGTTGAGTCGAGTGTCTGCTAAGTCGTAAGTCGTAGGTCGCGCGTATGTGTTAAGTCGCGCAAGTGTTAGGTCGGAGGATTTGTTAGGTCGTAGGTCGCGATAGTTAGGTCGTGGACGACCTAAGGGGGCGGACGACCTAAGGAAATCAGCCTATAAATAGGCGGGTTCTTCTTCATTTTTGGGATCCGGATTTTGAAGCGACGAAGTGCTGCTATTTTGAGAGCTCGAGTTCTATACTTCACTTCTTTTCTCCACTCTAATCTTGTGATTCCTTCCATCCAAATCGAAGATCAAATCGAAGATCCAAGAGCTTAGATTGAAGATCTTCATCCATCGAAGAGAGATTTCATCGTTTGAAGTGGAGTTTTGATAGATCGAGTTAGATTCTTCGCTGTCCAGATCTGAAGTGTGTTGCTTTTGAGGTGTTTAGGTGATTTGGTGAGTGGTGATTATCTCTCACACGGATCCAAATGAGTATATCGGATTATTGGCTTGATTTGGTGTTAAAATAGTGATTTCCATGTATTTTCATAAACTTAAGTGTAGATCTATTGTTCATGATGATTTGACATCCATTTTACTACATGTTAACCAATGCAAGTTCATTCATCAAGTTGTAGAGATATTTCTCATGATTCATGCTTGTTAGATTTGGACTCTTTATTTACTAAATTGCCATTATTGTTATAATTGTTTATTTGATCATGTTTGAATGCTTGATTACTTGAATTAATGTTTGACTTGATTGATTGTTGTAAATTAGTTGATTGATGATTTGATTTGGACAAGTTAGTCGAAGATGATTCAAAAGCTAAGGGAAAGGCTCTTGAATTGGAAAAGCTGCTCGTGGCATATGTGGCGGATGATGAAGCTCATATGGATAGATTTGATGATGTTGATGTTGAGATGAGGCTTTGCTATGATGAGATGAAGCAAGGCATGGTATGAGATAGCCATGGTTTAATCCAGACGGGATCATTCCAAGCATGTTGATAACTCGGTGAAATGGTTCGAGTTGAGGATAATGGTTGGCTCGAGAGGCGCTTGGGCTAGTATGGAAATAGTCGTCGAGGAGGATGACTAGAAGGCTGAGATTTCATCGTTGTTGAAGGTTCTAGCAGGCTCAAAGCAAGAATACCTTTATGCTCTTTTGGTATGTTGTTAGTTAATTTACCGCTCACTAAGACTGTTGTCTGACTCAAGGTTTTATGTTCCACTCTTATTACCTTGGGCTGTTCATCCATTTTGGGATGGGCAGACTAGGTAGCAGGTGACAGGTGCTGTTCTTAGTGACCGACGATGCTGATGACGAAGACGAGCTGGAGGCTGGCGTATTAGTTTCTTACTATATGTACTGGATGTTCCGCTGCTTGTATATTCTCTAAGTGATATGTAGTGAGGCTTGATGTATTGACTATTCAGATGTTGTACCAAACTATTATGAGGTTTAATAGAGATTCTGTTCTGTAAAGCTTCACTATATATACTTTCTATTGTATTTTATCCATGCGCTGTGAGTAATACGATAGATTCTGCTGTTTTAATTAACCTTGGCAATCGTCCATGGCTGCCTGGCACACTTTACAGCGCACTATTTCTATGTTCGGTGCGGGGGTCATGGGCGGTCGTCACAATCTGGATCTTCAAAAAAAACTCCAGCTCCAAAGGTGAGCCTCAAATGCTGTATCACTCAGTCTAAACCGAGCGTAAAGCAAAACACAAAACACTCGAGTCAGGACATACATACTTATACAATGTAAACCAACTCGAGTGAACTGTAATAAAGGTACAAGTAACTTAAAGAATGCTTGGGATCGCCCATTCTTTAAGGATCCGTTAAATTATCTACTATGTAGTAATATTCGCTATTATAATAATGTCTAATAATAAAATAAACATACTTTAAAATAGCATTAGGGCTTTACATTTAATCTGAACTCACCCTAACACGTAATAGTGCCAATAGTCTATACAGTACCTACATACCTCGAAAAGCTATGAGAAGATACTCCATAGGTACGACACAAATAGAAACTCGTAGTAAAGCTCGATATGGTAGATGACACGGCACACAAGGCAATGCCAGGGTAGATATACCAATTACGCACACGGACTGATGGAAACGCATAGCAGCCACTATCGCTCCACCTCGTAAAACACTCCCAAATCAAGGGGCGCACCCAAACAATCACAAAGTAATAGAATGGTATCGAAGAAGTGTGTCCGATAAGAGGTGCTACCTCATTGGCCCGAGATCGCTCCTGTTTTAGCCACCTTATGCCAACTCACGGGAGTTGGGTCCACGTATATACCTTAGGATCGTCGCCAACATCCTACTTCATTCTGGAAACTCCACCGCGTACACAGTTGTTAAAGTGGTTTTCGGTATCGATAGAGAGTATGTCCATATCCGATCCCGGTCTCTTTAACAACCCATCATTATTATAACCCGTGGTTATAATTTTAAAAATAATATTTTATACTTCAAAATAGAATATCATTTCAAATCCAAATCTTTATCAAAATAAAGATTAAATCAATTCCAAACCATTTCAATATATTTAAAATATCATATTATTTCAAAACTTCATTTCAAATCATTTTTAATATATCAAAACATCATATCATTTCAAACTTCATTTCAAATCATTTTAATATATCAAAATATCATATCCTTTCAAAACTTCATTTCAAATCATTTTAATATATCAAAACATCATATCCTTTTAAAAACTTCAATTCAAATCATCATTTGAGTTTAAATCCAAATATTCAACTTTAAATACTTTTTAAATTCAAAGATATCATTCATTTATTATCATTTCAAGTCACCTTTTAAAATAGTTTATATTTCAATCAAAATAATTCATCTAAACCTTTTAAAAGTGTAATTATTATACTTTCAAATCAAGTATTCAATTTTCAAAGTTTTAAACTATTCTGAGTTCATTTACTAAGTTAAAAACCATAAACATTGAAAATTTCAGCCTTCCACAGCATTCAGAAAAAGCTGTTATAAGATATTCTTGAAAACATTCTAATTCAGCAAAGACAGCATTTTTAAAATGCTATTAAATCTCAGTTTTAGTTGAAATTTAGTTTAAAACAGCAAAGACAGCATTTTCAGAAATGCTGTAATAGCTCAGGTTTCAAATTAAAGGGTTTCATTAAATTCAGCAAAGACAACAGACCACTACAGCAGTTACATAACTGCTGTAATAGACCTGAGTCAAGTTTTAGTCTATTTAGTTCAACTACAGCAACTACATCATTCCAGAAATGCTGTAATAGCTCTTTTATTCAATTTTAGTTCAAATCAGAAATCATAGCATTTCTGAATGCTATTAAAGTAATTTCCAGATTTTAGTGTATTTCCAGAAAATAATAACCTTCAATATTAAACCTTTTAAACATTATAAAAATCATATTTTGACATTCAAAAATGTTTATTAAATTTACTCTTTTAATTTATGATTTTTATAAAGTAAATTTTACAATAAAATCCAATAATTTTACTTAACAAATTCAAATGTACAATTTTCCCTTTTTTACCTTTTACAATTATTAACACTTACATTTTCAAATTACCATTTCACAAATTAAACTAAATTTCCAATTTATTTAATTAATTTAAAACCTTTAATTAAAACCAAATTTCCCATTTCCAAGTCAAGTTATATTTTAAAATTATACATTTAAGCATTCATTCATTTAACCATTTTAGTTCATAGAAAAATCAATAATACTTTATTATATCATTTAAATTTAAATCAAATTATCATATTTCCCATTTTCCAAATAAAATTAAATTTCCATTTTATTTATATAACTTACATATCATTTTAAAAACCAAAATTCCAAATTTCCAAACTTAAGTTATATTTCAAAATTCACTTTTACCATTCATTTAAATTACATTTTTAACTTCTAGAAAAATCCAAATTTCTTTATTTAAATAATTTAAAATCCAATTTAAATCAAATTTTCACAATTTTACACTTTTAAAAATATTTAAAATAATCAAAATACTTTATAAAATAACCACGGGCCTGTATATAGTTTTCTAACTTAGGTCAAGTGATACGGATATGTATCATTTCAATCCGCAGTTTAAAAAAAAGAAAAATCCGGGTCCTATCATTTCAAACCCGCAATCCCAAGTTAAAATAAAATAAATAAAAACCGTTCAGGCCTATCATTTCAGCCCATAACGATTTTTCCTTATTCTAAAGTCCGTTCGGGTATGTATCATTTCAACCCATAGTGATTTCTATACTAACAGGGAACTTGCAGTGTGATAAACAGATATAAATGAATAGTTAACAACATATATCAATAACATATGATATGACAGATAAATAAATAGGTTTAACATCATATAATATATAACATAAGCAGGTATAACATAACATAATATTCTACACATTCAATTATTGTCAATTCACATTTGCATAAGTATAAATGTCGGGTGAGATTTACTCACCTTTTTTACGCTGGAGTTTGCAAATCAAAACACACAAATGAATTCCCGAAAGCACGATTTGATTCAAATAAATAGAGAGCCTTGATATTGATCTTGTAGACAACAAATAACAGGACAATATAAACATATGTATTCAATACAAAATACATTGGAACAATTGGAAATTTAAAGGCAACAAGGAATAGAATGACTAGACCTTGCTTTAACCATCCAAGTGCTTGGCCATGACATCATTTGGCTCAACCATGATCAGGTCTAGACCTGAAATGCTCATCCAATGGTCAGCAAAAAAAAAGGTAAAAAAATGGGATGTGAAGAGGTAGGAGTTACAACATCAAGAATGCAAAGGGACAAGGCAAAAGAGAAGGGTTTTGGTGCATTTTTGGCTCGGTTATGACCACATATAGGTTCGGCCATGGGGTCTTCAGATCTAGACAGAGATGGAGGAGTGTGTAGGGGTCATGGCAAGGTGGTGGCGGCGGCTATGGTGGTGGCTAAGGTGGTGAATGAAGGTGGTGAAGCAATATAGGTCGGCTAGTGTTGTTTTTAAGGGGTTCTTGTGCAAATTTGAGGTGGTAACTTCATCTAATGGTCACGGCCAGAGGTGGTGGTCAGTGGAGATGGATTATAGGTCGTGGTTGATGTGGGGAAGAAGCGGTGGTGGTCGGTGGAGGAGATGGTGGAGGGGTTAGGCTGAGCAAAGCATGAAGAAGCAGGGCAAAATCAAGGCAAACAAATGGAAAAAGGAAGAAGAAAAGAGGAGAATGGAAGCCATGACTTACAAAATGATTTCAGAAATTGCTATGGCCGAAAATGATGAGGTAAAGAAGTTATTTTCACGTGAAAAGCAATAAGGAATGTACGGCTACAAAGAGAAAATGAAAGGCCAAGGCAATGAAGAGGGAGGAAAAGGAAGAGTCACAAGTTACACGCACAAAGTCTCTTTGAATTTCCAAATTCTTTTAAACAAAATAAACTTAATAAATTTTAGTAAATAAAATAAAAAGCTGAAAAAAATAAAGTGAAAAAAATAAAATAAATAAATAATTTAAGTAAAAATAGAAAATAAAGTGAGAAAATAGCTAATATATTGAAACAAGCATTTAAAAATATAAACAAGATACACTTAACTTTGGAAAATTATAACCTTGCTTCTAATCCAATAAAAAGTCAAGTAAAATAAAATGAATGCTGAATAAAATAAAGTGTAAATGAAAAATAAAATAAATCCTTTAGAAAATAAAAAGATAAATAAGAATTACTTTAATTAATTGAAACTAGAAATTAAAAATTGTAAATAAAATGCAGTTGACTTGGAAAATTCCAATTGTTCTTTTTAAAAATGTTTTAGAACCAAAATATATACATAACATGTTATTTTACCCATATAAATATAAATTAGAACATTAGATGACCAAATAAAATATTATTTATATAATTTAAAATAAACAATTTTGTTAAATACAACAAATTACACACAATATTCAAAAGGGCAAACTTTCACATTATAAATCAGATTCAACGAAACGAAAAGCAGTATTCTTGAAATTTTATTTACTTTCATAAAATAAAGATAAATTCAAAATTTCAACAATTTAAAATTTTAAATTAAAAGTCAAAGTGACCATATTGACCAAAATTCACATTTGGAAAATACTCTATTTATTCATGTTTGGAATTATAATTCACATTCAAAACACGATTTATATTTAAAATAACAAAATTATCTAATTTAAATAAATAAAATAAAGTTTTTAAATCAGGAAATTCAATTTAAAATAATTACAAAATACAGGGTTGTTACTCTCCCCCACTCAAAAACTTTTCGTCCCCGAAAAGGAATGGGGTACGGGAAAACACAGAAAAAGATAGAATGAAATAGGATTAAGACAAGATGACAAGAGATTGAAATTATACTTGATAACTGTTGTTATAGGTAAGTTTAACAAGGTGGAGATGATCTTCCCAAGATCCTCCAGAATCAAGAACACAAGTATGAAAAAGGTCATCGAGAATCTGATTCACCCTTTCCTTCGACCGTCGGTCTGTGGAGGGTAAGCAGTGCTCAGATTCAGAATAGGGAGAAGTAAGAACCACAGAGAGATTGAAAAGTTAAATGATGAAGGGAAAAAAAAGAAAGAAAGAAAGACTAGAACAAACTTATAAAACACAACACGAAAAACACGATCCATCAAATTAACAAAGAAAGCAGGAGCATTAGTCAAACCAAAAGGCATGACTAACTATTCATAGAAAACCATTCTCAGTACGGAAAGCAGTCTCGGGAATACTTTCCTCAGCAACACTGAGTTGGTGAAAATCAGAGGCAAGGTCAAACTGAAAGAGAACAGTAGCTCCAAGGCTAACCAATTCGAATTTGATTTCCTACTTAGAAGGTAGGAGAATGGAAACAACCAGAAAGAAATTAGATTGGAAAACAGAATAAGATAATAAATTTAAAACCATGAAAATTTCAACTTACATTAATAATTAATTTCGTCCATTTGATTTCACTTAAGTTAAATAAATCTTAATTATTTTTAAATCTCATTATCTCATCATCAAATCAACAATTTATAAAGTCATGAATTTGAACAATCATTTATTATATTCATTTTTATTCATTAAATTTCATTCTTCTTTATTCCACTTAATATATCAAATCCTATATATATTAAGTTTATTTCACCTATTATAACTATTTCAATTTATTTATAATTTCTTTTAAATACAATTATATTGTAAATTATTCAATTAACCCTTTTTCTCCATTTACCTCTATTGATCCTTTATAAATAAAATTTAAGTGTATAACATTTATTATAACCACTTAAGTTTTATTTATAAAAATTCTCTTTATTTTGTATTTTCCAATTACATATTCTACTTCTGAATAATTTAGGTAAGTTATATTGGAATGTAATAGAAGATTATACAAATAAATTCTTCAATTTCAATTATTCAAATTTATATATTTATTCAAACCTTGATTTCCTTATATAATTGAAATTATCCTTTAAGATAAAATTTAAGAATTAAATTTCCGATTAACTTCAAACTATTTTAAAGATAATTAAATATACACAATATATATATCAAATCAACTCTTAAATCACATATATTATAGATCAAGTCATAATTAGAAAGCCAAATAAATTTAATTCTCCAAAGAAAACTGTAGCAAAACTACAGAATGGTCCCTTCGCTTCGAAACTCGAAAATGAATGTCGATGATGCTGCAGTCATCACCGAAATTATTTTCCAGCGACAAAGAAAAGAGCACTGATTTACAAATTAAAAATCCTTTGAAATAATTTCTACTAGAAATACTTAAATAATATATCCTTTTAAAACTTTCAAAACAAAGTTCGAAATCATCGGAAATTGAATTCTCACATTCTTGATTTAAATCCATTTAAATTTCCAAATTAATTTATAACCATGCTTAATTATTTAGATATGAAACTAAAGCCAATGATTATAAAATACATACAAAGTTAAATATTATTTCTTAACACCCAATTCCATTAATTACCAAAATTCAGAAAATTAACCTTATACATATTATAATTATACAAAATTTATCCATTTACTAAATTTTAAAAACCATATTGTGTCAGTTTGTTCTGTTCAAGTGTTTTGGAGATCCTATCGATAGCGTTGATCAGACGAACCGATCGGAAACCCAAACCAGCTATAACGACCTGGAATTTTCGATCCCGAAAATTCCAGATAGTTAGGAAAGGAAGAAAGAGATAGAAGAAGGAACAGAAACAAAACACAGAATCTCACATTCGCAGCGGATCAAAATATAATATCAAATAATAACAGTTATACAAAGGAAATCTATACTTGTCAAATTACACTTTAATACATCAGAGTTACAACATATACACAAACATTGGACAGATACAATCAACGTGTCCCAGACAAACTACAATATATCACAGCGGAATACACTCCATACTTTCCTTCCATCCAGCTCGTCTCCTGAGCTCCAGAACGTCCTTACTTGGAAATCTGTAATACTCGGTCTGACCCCGAGCATTACATCAAAGTAACACCCGGGTCAGGTTGGAAACCAGCGTGAGTAAACCCATCTAACATGAAATACCAATTCATACAACCCTTTTTAAAAACCCGGGTAACTTATATCAATTTACAACTTCACAAGTCGTTATAGACATCACTTACAACACACATCAATTTCTAAGTACCAGAACTTAGATTAAATGGTCCAATTCACTTAAATCATTCCGTTTCAACGTATTGATTTCACATATCAATTTATAAAGAATCGAAGTGGTTTCGGGTATTTACAAACACCTGACTCCGGTCTCGTCGAATTCAATGTCATCTTAACTCAAGTTATTCAAGTGAAATACAATTCAACTTTAAATACAGGGTGTCACAGTAATTCATCATCAATAGATAACCACATCATCACAGTTTAAATCAAACATATCATATCACGTAGTATCACGAATTACATATTAGGGATAACAATTGATCCAAGACTTCCAATATCATTCTATCATCCATACACAAGGTTGATTAGCCATAACATTCTAATTAATTTAAATATATCAAATTAATTACTTCCATCATCTTTAAATCCTCCTTACTCAACATTAATTAAATACAAATCAACTAATTAACCATCCTCTAACTATCATCTTAATTAATCATTTTCGATTAATTATCCTTTAATTCCAATAAGTAATTAACTCTTGATTAATTACACAAATTAATTATCCCTTACCCATCCATATTAATTACATTGGTCATTAATTAATCACTCAAACTAATTATCCCATGATCATTCATTTATCAATTATCCCTTAATTAATCATACTCATTATTTAACTAATCATTGATTAGTTTCCTTAATCAATTATTTCTTAATTACATTAAGTAATTAGCCTTTAATTAATTACGTTAACTAATTACCCCTTAATTACTCACCCTTTAATTAATTAATTAATGTTCCTTTAATTAATCAAGACCCAAATAAATTAAAGATAAACTCTTTATCTTAATTAATTACATCATTTAAATCTTATTACAGAAATCACTTGAAAACCCTTTTAAAATTCAATGCATTCATATTCATCACTTGCTTAATTACATCACTTTATTTTTCTGAAAAACTTAGGGATTTAATTACGTAATTATCCCCATATATAATTTATTTAAACCAAACCATTAAATCTTAAAAACAATTAACTTTAAATTTCTAACCTTTGAAACTTCCTTGATAACTCGGTCAATACCTTGTTTGGAACCTTTTTAAAACTTGTTTAATAAATTTACTTTGAAACTTGATTTATATTGCGTTGAAAACTTATTCAATTTAATATACTTTAAAACTTGGTCAACTTTTATTTGAAAACTTATTGAACCATCCAGTTTAAGAAAACCCGAGCCAAACACAATCTTTCCCGAACCAATCCCGAGAAATCACTCGAGTCACTCGAGCTCTTTCTTCTTCGAGACAACCCGCCATCTCCTTCGATCCAGACCCGAGAAAACTTCATTTCTTCCCCAACCATTCAAAAACACAGATATGTAAAGATGCACGTATACGTGCACAGCTAATCGCCGGAGCTCCGGCCAGCCTTGCCAACGTCAACAGATCACCCATCATCCCTTGAATCGCCGCGAACACCCAAATCACCGAGAATGACCCCGAATCAAAAACGAGTCATTCATCCCAAATACTGGAACCAACCCGATCAAAGAAAACCACCACCCACCGTTACCTCAGACCACCGGAAAATGTGCGATTGCTTCTAGAGCTTCGCCAGACGATAACACACCCATTCCTCCTGGTCCGATCGACCAAAACGCTATGTCGACGACGCAGTTATCTCAGAAACCACCTCGACCCAAAACTCCACTAAAACCCTAATTCGCCGTACTCTGGCCACTACGGCCATCGATAAATACTCCAAGTATTTTCCTTCGATCACCAGACCCCCAGCCTCCTTTCACCTCAATCACGACGACCAATGCTTTCCTGATCGCCAGAAATCAGGCAAAATCTCGATTCCGTTCAACTCGTAAATTCTACCCAAATATTATCTTAATAATCTTGATATTACCATTAAAAACCATAGTTTTCAAAATCGAATTAGATTATATAAGTGAAACAAGAAATCATGATGGTCGATTTTTATGATATGTTTTAATTCTCACTGTAAATTCTTTTTCCCAGATAAATATTGAATAATTTCACTTGAAACCATTTTTAAAGATAAGATTTCATCAATACAAACACATTTCCTTTAGACATCATAACCTATAATTGCTTTAATGAAGAGGATTTGAACTTTTGAGTGATTTGTGAGTTTGTTCAACAAAAACAGAGACTGGAACTTATATAATCGGACATGCATATATACACACAGTAACTTCATACTTATATACCAGGAAAAACATCCAAATCATCCATGCAAACATATCTACAATCGTTACTTCAAATAATTATCTCATGCATCAAAGTATACAACTAGATTTAGTTTTTTTGAAACGTTAGTTTACTCGCTGGTTTTCAGTTTTGAACAAAGACCCGTTTTTCATGATCCAGACATGTTTATAAATATTAACACACATATATACTTAAAATCATTTTATGCATGGCATCATCAATTTGTACTTAAAAAGATCATCACACTGCTAGAGCAAGGTATAACAGATTTTTTGCCAAGTTTACTCACCAGCATGCATTTTCAAACATGTTTAAACACCATAAGAGTAGCAGTTTACTCACTTTGATTAAGGAATGAACAGAGTCTTCCTTTTACTTTGAAACAGAACTATTAGCTGGAAACCTTCTTCTTGATCTCCAGTTGGATTTGGTTGTATTGTTGATAATTTTGTAAAGTGGAGATGCTTGTTTATTCTTGTTTCCTGGTTAGCTATTTATTTTTTTCCTTTTCTCGGGTTCATGAACGAAATGAGATAAGGATGATATATGTAGAAAAATTATATTGGGTTGTATTGGCTGGTACAATTTTATCAGATATTTTTATTTTTGCATGGTGGTTGAGGTGATTTCGATCTTGCTAGAGATGCTGGCATTTAATGCCTTGGTCCTTTTCACGTTTACAAATATTTTCCCTAGATTTTTTTAGCTATTTAGTACATCCTGTACATGTATTTGTCATGTTTACCATTTTCATACTTATCCACCTTTCATATTGTTAGCGCCAAAATTGGTCACTAACCCCCAAATCCAGATGAAAGCACCAAATACCAATCACAGCTCAGAGATAGAATGTATGTAGAGAGTAATAATGTGAAGAACAGTTAAAACTGAAATGAAAGCAGTAAAGAACAACAGATTTTATAGTGGTTCGGCTAACTCCGGCCTACGTCCACTTCAGAAGTTTGCTGTTTATTGCTGTAATAATCGATTACAGTTACAAAATGGCAGAGTTGCCTTAGCCTTAGAAAAGAGAAAGTAAGAGAGCAGAAAGAAGATCCCCTTTTACTGTGCCCCTGCCTCTCTATTTATAGACAAAGATGGGTTGGGCTTCCCTGGTGGGCCTGGCAGCCGAGTACCTCAGCCCAAATGGAGTGGTCTCCATATGCCGAACCATAGATGCCGAACGCTGAATGCCGAACGATCTCCTCATGCCGAACGTTGGGAGGTGCGAGGTACCGAGGTACCTAGGTACCGAGGTATCGAGTTACGGAGGTGCGAGGTACCGAGGTATGGAGGTGCGAGGTACCGAGGTATCGAGGTGCGAGGTACCGAGACATGGAGGTGCGAGGTACCGAGACATGGAGGTGCGAGGTATGGAGGTGCGAGGTGCAGAGGTATCGAGGTGCGAGGTACCGGGGTATCGAGGTGTGAGGTACCGAGACATGGAGGTGCGAGGTATGGAGGTGCGAGGTGCAGAGGTATCGAGGTGCGAGGTACCGAGACATGGAGGTGCGAGGTATGGAGGTGCGAGGTGCAGAGGTATCGAGGTGCGAGGTACCGGGGTATGGAGGTGCGAGGTGCAATGCCGAGCGAGGTGAGGTATGCCGAACGACCCATCCAATGTCGAACGCTCCCTAATGCCGAACGATCCATCCAATGCCGAACGAGATTTATGCTGAGTGCTCCATCCAATGCCGAACGATACTTAATGCCGAACCTCCGTCATGCCGAACCATGTCTGATGCCGAACAGTTTCTAATGCCGAGCGCCCATCATGTCGAACGATCTCTAATGCCGAGCGCCTCTAAATGCCGAGCGCTCCTGGATGCCGAGCGCTACTGAATGCCGAGTGCTCCTGGAATGTCGAACGATCCCTCTATGTCGAACGACGATCTCTCTATGCCGAACAGCCTCCAACGCCGAACCATCCCAATGCCGAGCGACATCTGCCAAACTGCCTAGGCCGAGCCATGTAATTTCTCCACTCCTTTTCCAAACGACATATTCAAGTGAACTTCATCATTTTAAACCGAACCCATCATACTTTAGTCTCGATAGGTGTGAAGTTGTTTAAGTTAAATCCGTCTGTCCGCGGCCTTGCCAAAAGGCGGGTTAACACATATGGTATGTACTTATGTAATTTCCTACCTTGCATTTCGACCATGCATTTCCCAGTTTAAAATTTCTAGAGTTATTCTATATGTTCATTCTAAAGTTGTTATACTAATTGTTATCCCTTTTTCTAACATAAACTATCAACTCCTAATTTATCCATATAAATTATACTTATGTTTATGACCACATGACTTTTACCTTTCATAATATTATTATTTTTAGATTTGTTTTTTTTCCTAGAGTTAACTATCAACATTTATTTGCTTATTTATTTTGTACATTTTATACTTGTATTAATTACATACTTCTAGTGGTAATATATGTTTATATTTACTTTATAATTACATTTTGATTTATACTTATGTTTTACATTCCTAAGGTTTATTTTTATTGTTAATAAAATATTTATTCCTATTTGAAAACCCAAATTAATTTACTTATTTATTATTTGTTATTTAATATTCATGTTAGTTTCATAGTTCCTAGAGTTAATATATTTATTTCTATAATCATGTTTCATTTTACACTTATGTTCAAATGTTGATAAAGTATGTTTTATACATATAAATATCAGTTTTAGAGATAATAAGTCTATATTTTATTTAATCTAATTAAATTCTAATTAAAATAATATGGCTAAAATTCCGGAATGTCTCAATATTTAACAACACATTATTTGTTCTAAAGGAATAATTTGCCAATGTTAAATAATTATATTAGTAGATTATCAAATAAATATTTATCCAGATTTCTTTTATTGACAGAATCTTATTCGTTCGACTTATAAAATTAATATTTCGATAACTTCAAATTAGTTATTTACCCAATTAACCGGGGTTAAAAATCTGGGTCGTCACACCAACATCAACAACTCAAACAACACAATATATAAAACATCTTTAAAATATAAAATTTTCAAATACAAGATTAATTTTCAAAATAAGGATAGGGATTCAGATCTTATGGACTTAAATCAAAAAGAACTCTGATTTGAATATAAGTTGGAGACAAAAGATAAGATGATTAAACAACAAAATAGGGAGTATGGATAAGCCTATATAAATCGCGGGTAACCTTAACCAGGTCAACCGTGACTTAACGAAAAAGATCGTTGTGGATTTTCTAGGGTAAATCTACATTCGATCTCAAGAGATAGAATTCGGAATAAAAAGAGATACTAGCATCTAAACCGAGGATATAGAAATCTTCGGTGAATCAATGCTATTTGTAAAGAAGTTTCACCTCTTTACAAGTCATTAGAATATTGGCGGGACCGCCAATTCATTATAGAGATCATTCGAAGTGGAGTTATGAGACACTCCGGAATTAAGAAGACACGAATAGGGGAGGACAAGAATGGACTTGGAACCGAAGGGAACGTTCCAAAATTCAAAGGAAACCGAATCTAAGAAGAAGGAATTCAAGTTCGAACGAAAGTGATTCTGTAATTAAATTTACTCTATATGCTGAGTTTGCCTAAAATCAGAGCTCTGATACCACATGTAACGACCCGATATTTTCAACCATTCGCATCCGCACATGTCGGACTTGAATTGCTCAAAATATCGCGTTGTAAATAAAATTTGGCAAACTCATCATATACAGTAAATAAATAATCACAGATCACAGAGACAGAGTAATATAATGCAGCGGAAACAAAGAAATAGTAGTTCATGAAGCTACTATATAAATACATCAGAGTTAAGTAAGATACAATAGGAATACCAAGATACAACAGGAGTAACAGTATGAAAATCAGGTACAACCCAGAATACAACTGGAATCAACTGGATAACAAAATGAATAGATATCTGGATCTTCAAAGCAAAACTCCAGCTCCAAAGGTGAGCCTCAAATGCTGTATCACTCAGTCTGACCCGAGCGTAAAGCAAAACACAAAACACTCGAGTCAGGACATACATACTTATACAATGTAAACCAACTCAAGTGAACTGTAATAAAGGTACAAGTAACTTAAAGAATGCTTGGGATCGCCCATTCTTTAAGGATCCGTTAAATTATCTACTATGTAGTAATATTCGCTATTATAATAATGTCTAATAATAAAATAAACATACTTTAAAATAGCATTAGGGCTTTACATTTAATCTGAACTCACCCTAACACGTAATAGTGCCAATAGTCTATACAGTACCTACATACCTCGAAAGGCTACGAGAAGATACTCCATAGGTACGACACAAATAGAAACTCGTAGTAAAGCTCGATATGGTAGGTGACACGGCACACAAGGCAATGCCAGGGTAGATATACCAATTATGCACACGGACTGATGGAAACGCATAGCAGCCACTACCGCTCCACCTTGAACAACACTCCCAAATCAAGGGGTGCACCCAAACAATCACAAAATAATAGAATGGTATCGAAGAAGTGTGTCCGATAAGAGGTGCTACCTCATTGGCCCGAGATCGCTCCTGTTTTAGCCACCTTATGCCAACTCACGGGAGTTGGGTCCACGTATATACCTTAGGATCGTCGCCACCATCCTACTTCATTCTGGAAACTCCACCGCGTACACAGTTGTTAAAGTGGTTTTCGGTATCGACAGAGAGTATGTCCATATCCGATCCCGGTCTCTTTAACAACCCATCGTTATTATAACCCGTGGTTATAATTTTAAAAATAATATTTTATACTTCAAAATAGAATATCATTTCAAATCCAAATCTTTATCAAAATAAAGATTAAATCAATTCCAAACCATTTCAATATATTTAAAATATCATATTATTTCAAAACTTCATTTCAAATCATTTTTAATATATCAAAACATCATATCATTTCAAACTTCATTTCAAATCATTTTAATATATCAAAATATCATATCCTTTCAAAACTTCATTTCAAATCATTTTAATATATCAAAACATCATATCCTTTCAAAAACTTCAATTTAAATCATCATTTGAGTTTAAATCCAAATATTCAACTTTAAATACTTTTTAAATTCAAAGATATCATTCATTTATTATCATTTCAAGTCATCTTTTAAAATAGTTTATATTCAATCAAAATAATTCATCTAAACCTTTTAAAAGTGTAATTATTATACTTTCAAATCAAGTATTCAATTTCCAAAGTTTTAAACTATTCTGAGTTCATTTACTAAGTTAAAAACCATAAACATTGAAAATTTCAGCCTTCCACAGCATTCAGAAAAAGCTGTTATAAGTTATTCTTGAAAACATTTTAATTCAGCAAAGACAGCATTTTTAAAATGCTGTTAAATCTCATTTTTAGTTGAAATTTAGTTTAAAACAGCAAAGACAACATTTCCAGAAATGCTGTAATAGCTCAGGTTTCAAATTAAAGGGTTTCATTAAATTCAGCAAAGACAGCAGACCACTACAGCAGTTACATAACTGCTGTAATAGACCTGAGTCAAGTTTTAGTCTATTTAGTTCAACTACAGCAACTACATCATTCCAGAAATGCTGTAATAGCTCTTTTATTCAATTTTAGTTCAAATCAGAAATCATGCATTTCTGAATGCTATTAAAGTAATTTCCAGATTTTAGTGTATTTCCAGCAAATAATAACCTTCAATATTAAACCTTTTAAACATTATAAAAATCATATTTTGACATTCAAAAATGTTTATTAAATTTACTCTTTTAATTTATGATTTTTATAAAGTAAATTTTACAATAAAATCCAATAATTTTACTTAACAAATTCAAATGTACAATTTTCCCATTTATACCTTTTATAATTTATTAACACTTACATTTTCAAATTACTATTTCACAAATTAAACTAAATTTCCAATTTATTTAATTAATTTAAAACCTTTAATTAAAATCAAATTTCCCATTTCCAAGTCAAGTTATATTTTAAAATTACACATTTAAGCATTCATTCATTTAACCATTTTAGTTCATAGAAAAATCAATAATACTTTATTATATCATTTAAATTTAAATTTAAATCAAATTATCATATTTCCCATTTTCCAAATAAAATTAAATTTCCATTTTATTTATATAACTTACATATCATTTTAAAAACCAAAATTCCAAATTTCCAAACTTAAGTTATATTTCAAAAATTCACTTTTACCATTCATTTAAATTACATTTTTAACTTCTAGAAAAATCCAAATTTCTTTATTTAAACAATTTAAAATCCAATTTAAATCAAATTTTCACAATTTCACACTTTTAAAAATATTTAAAATATTCAAAATACTTTATAAAATAACCACGGGCCTGTATATAGTTTTTTAACCTAGGTCAAGTGATACAGATATGTATCATTTCAATCCGCAGTTTAAAAAAAAGAAAAATCCGGGTTCTATCATTTCAAACCCGCAATCCCAAGTTAAAATAAAATAAATAAAAATCGTTCAGGCCTATCATTTCAGCCCATAATGATTTTTCCTTATTCTAAAGTCCGTTCGGGTATGTATCATTTCAACCCATAGTGATTTCTATACTAGCAGGGAACTTGCAGTGTGATAAACAGATATAAATGAACAGTTAACAACATATATCAGTAACATATGATATGACAGATAAATAAACAGGTTTAACATCATATAATATATAACATAAGCAGGTATAACATAACATAATATTCTACACATTCAATTGTTGTCAATTCACATTTGCATAAGTATAAATATCAGGTGAGATTTACTCACCTTTTTTATGCTGGAGTTTGCAAATCAAAACACACAAATGAATTCCCGAAAGCACGATTTGATTCAAATAAATAGAGAGCCTTGATATTGATCTTGTAGACAACAAATAACAAGACAATATAAACATATGTATTCAATACAAAATACATTGGAACAATTGGAAATTTAAAGGCAACAAGGAATAGAATGACTAGACCTTGCTTTAACCATCCAAGTGCTTGGCCATGACATCATTTGGCTCAACCATGATCAGGTCTAGACCTGAAATGCTCATCCAATGGTCAGCAAAAAAAAAGCTAAAACAATGGGACGTGAAGAGGTAGGAGTTACAACATCAAGAATGCAAAGGGACAAGGCAAAAGAGAAGGGTTTTGGTGCATTTTTGGCTCGGTTATGACCACATATAGGTTCGGCCATGGGGTCTTCAGATCTGGACAGAGATGGAGGAGGTGTAGGGGTCATGGCAAGGTGGTGGCGGCGGCTATGGTGGTGGCTAAGGTGTTGAATGAAGGTGGTGAAGCAATATAGGTCGGCTAGTGTTGTTTTTAAGGGGTTCTTGTGCAAATTTGAGGTGGTGACTTCATCTAATGGTCACGGCCAGAGGTGGTGGTCAGAGGAGATGGATTATAGGTCGTGGTTGATGTGGGGAAGAAGTGCTGGTGGTCGGTGGAGGAGATGATGGAGGGGTTAGGCTGAGCAAAGCATGAAGAAGCAGGGCAAAATCAAGGCAAACAAATGGAAAAAGGAAGAAGAAAAGAGGAGAATGGAAGCCATGACTTACAAAATGATTTCAGAAATTGCTATGGCCGAAAATGATGAGGAATAGAAGTTATTTTCACGTGAAAAGCAATAAGGAATGTACGGCTACAAAGAGAAAATGAAAGGCCAAGGCAATGAAGAGGCAGGAAAAGGAAGAGTCACAAGTTACACGCACAAAGTCTCTTTGAATTTCCAAATTCTTTTAGACAAAATAAACTAAATAAATTTCAGTAAATGAAATAAAAAGCTGAAAAAAATAAAGTGAAAAAAAGAAAATAAATAAATAAATTAAGTAAAAATAGAAAATAAAGTGAGAAAATAGCTAATATATTGAAACAATCATTTAAAAATATAAACAAGATACACTTAACTTTGGAAAATTATAACCTTACTTCTAATCCAATAAAAAGTCAAGTAAAATGAAATGAATGCTGAACAAAATAAAGTGTAAATGAAAAACAAAAGAAATCCTTAAGAAAATAAAAAGATAAATAAGAATTACTTTAATTAATTGAAACTAGAAATTAAAAATTGTAAATAAAATGCAGCTGACTTGGAAAATTCCAATTGTTCTTTTTAAAAATGTTTTAGAACCAAAATATATACATAACATGTTATTTTACCCATATAAATATAAATTAGAACATTACATGACCAAATAAAATATTATTTATATAATTTAAAATAAACAATTTTGTTAAATACAACAAATTACACACAATATTCAAAAGGGCATAACTTTCACATTATAAATCAGATTTCAACGAAACGAAAAGCAGTATTCTTGAAATTATATTTACTTTCATAAAATAAAGATAAATTCAAAATTTCAACAATTTAAATTTTTAAATTAAAAGTCAAAGTTTGACCATATTGACCAAAATTCACATTTTTGGAAAATACTCTATTTATTCATGTTTGGAATTATAATTCACATTCAAAACACAATTTATATTTAAAATAACAAAATTATCTAATTTAAATAAATAAAATAAAGTTTTTAAATCGGGAAATTCAATTTAAAATAATTACAAAATACAGGGTTGTTACAGCTCAACTGTTAGAACCCAATTCTTTTGGCGTTGTTCTATTGGAAGAGCTGAAACATTACTGAAATGAGCCTTAAACTCATTAGAATGTTTAGGCTTTCTGGGCTCATTTGAGAGATAAAAGATAATATTATAGTCATAATTTTAGTTTTCGAACTTACTCACTTCCTAAAAAGTGTTAAATAATCTGAGGATCAAAAACTTGGACATAGAACCACCTTTCAACAGTTATTTTACTAATTGGCTACAATAAATGCTAATTCTTCCTTATCTGAGATAGTAAGTAGGCCTCAAGGCTCCAGTATTGGCATCCTAAGGTCTATAAGAGAAGAAATTTCTTCCTATGATATCTCTTTGTATCCCCTTAAGTAATACATAACTTTCAAAGCAAAAAGGGTGTTGTCGGAAAATAGGGGAACTTGGAATGGGTTTAGAATAATAAAGTAAAAAATTAAATGAAAAAAGGAGCGAGGAGATGTGAAAATATCATTAATCAAATACTTTGCTTCCCAAGTGAAGAACCCCTTCGGTGGAGCATACCAATCGTCAAAAGCGATAGTTTCAACTCTGGTTATACCATGATCTAGTAGAATTCGATCAATGTCAGGTGCTGATTGAAGGATGAGTGCATTTAAGAGGAACGAAAGTGTGAAAAGTTTAGGTCAAAATAAATAAATAAGCAAGCCTTGATATTAAAACAAAGTGGCAATAATTGCTGCTAGGTAAAATATAACAATGATCCTGAGTTACAATAATAATATTAATAACTCGATTGAAGTCAACCAAATAAAACCCAATCATATAATCTATATCAACTATATGAGAATAATTATATCGAACTAAGATATTTAAACTTGAACCCCAAATTGATTATCCTTAAATGCAATTCAAAAATCCAAAAACAACGCAGACTAAAGCAGAAAGGTTGATTCTTTTACAATGAAGGGTTAGAGGATGTTGAGCCATCTTTAGAATATGAGGTGACCATCGTCAACATGAAGGACCATGATTCTATTACAATGGCGGAAAGGCTAAAGCTTGACTTTGACAAGATTAAGGTCAAAAATGAACCGGGAACTGAAAAATCCTCGGCCGTCTCTAGCAAGTGTATGCCTACTCCTAAAGTCCCTCCTCTGAAAATCAATTCTCCCTAAGGTTGTGGTGCTGGCACCTCGAAGACCTCCGATCCTGCCTCTGGAAAATTCAAAGATCATATTTGTTGAACAACTGAAGGGGAAACTTCTCCAAACGAGGAAAGCTTTGCAGAAAAGGCAAAGGAAGAGAAGGAAGAAAAGACTGTTACAAAGAAATACCATACCGAGCTAGCTATCATGAGCAGCAAATGAGGGAGAGGGAAGCAAGCGATCATCCCAGTTTTTGGAAGACATTTTCTTTTTGCCTTTCCCGTATTTTTTTCTTTAAGCTGTATATAGGCCATCATTATGCGAGAGCATCTCTCGCAACACTTGTACAAAAAGTTTATGTAAATAAAAGGCTGTTTTCTATTTAATCTTTTTTGTATTTACAATACTACTTCTCTTGTTCTACTTGTTTATATAATTGTATGCATGTATAATATAATTATCTATAATTCAATTACATTTACATTATACATGACCGTGTCTATGCAATGCCATTATTTGTTGTAACTCTATACATACAAATAAATTTCTGCAATTGCTCTGTGTTACTCCATTACTTTATTCTATTTATCATTGCCAATATATTCTTTCCTGGCTAAACAAAACTAGATTTCTCTGGCTAACTTTACTATCTTCACTTGAGTGCATCTCGCTCAACCGTAAATAGAGCTATATCACTTTTGCCAATTCTGTGGCCAAACATGTTTATCTTCGGTCGGATGGCCGTAAACAAGTCTACATTCACAAAAACTACTAACTTCGCACCATTTCCTATCCCCGGGAAATAGAGGTTTGAACGTCTATCTTTGGACATCCACCTCTAACATCATCTATCTCCCTTTGATAATTAAGGATATCTCGCAAGCCATTGTAACGACCCAGAATTTCCATCATTTGAAATTTGTATATTTAATTTATTTGAAGTATTAATAAGTAGAATTAATAAGTTGAATAATTTAAAATTCGAATATCTGGATTTAATTGGATAATTAAATCGATAATTTAATAGTTGAAATTCCAGACATAATTGAAATCTGGATTAAATGTGATTAAAAATGATTTATAAAGTTATATTAAATCATATTGAAGTTATAGTGATGTTATAGAACTTTTAAAATTGAATTAAAAGTTAATTTGTGAAAATTGAATATTTTAATATTTAATCGACTAGTGAAATTAGCCATTTTTCGAACAGTCTCAGAATTGGACGAAACTAGTTCCATTGGATCCGTAATAGTTTGTTATTATCGGATTTCAATTTTTGTAGAAATCGGAGTTGTCGTTTGACCGTGGCAACTCGAAACGCATCGAAATCGGTTTAAATCGGTTTAATTTAAATTTGATCGTTTAATTCCATAACTCGCACAGATGACCGAATTAGCTCCCAAAACACGTTCCATTGTGTTCGGAACGCGGGGTAAACCTTAGAAACGCCAGCCAGCACGCTTCGTTTGGGGTTCGGAAATTTTGGGATGAATAGTGTTTTTGTGAAATTTTCTATAAAAGACCCCCTCTACCTTCACTTTGCAAACAAACTCAAAACCTAACTAGGGTTTTCTTCAGCCGCCGCCTCCATATCTATCAATGGCCGATAATTTTGTTTCTTCTCCCCTCAAAATCTTCAAATCCATTAACAATTAGAGAAAGTTATCAACTACAAACTTCTAGAGGATCGCGAGGGCTTCAGATCCATACGGGGATGATGAACTTTAATCAAGTAAATCGTCGTCAAAAGCACCACGTCCCCCTACCATTTGTGCATAGTTTTCGACACCTATGGGAGGCCGAGCTTCAAGTTATTCAGGCCGATGGTAGCTCGTGTGAAGTGCTTCGACGTGGCGCAAGTTGATCGAGGTGGAAGTGCTCATATTGGTCGCGTAAATTCAAAGGTTGGAGGCGGCATGGGTTATTTGGTCGAGTATTTTACCTGGGGAGGGAAGAAGAGGCACACGGCCCGGATCTGCTAGTTTCAAAACGAACGGTCCAGATGCTGGGAGGTTTAAAAATTGAAATGAAATTGTAAATTAAATTATATTATAATGTGTACAAACTTTGAAAAATCATATCTTTGTCATACGAGATCGGAAAATTATGAAACGACTTGCGCTGGAATCGTATGGACGAATACTATGCAATGGAGCTGGATTGGAGTCGTTTGGAGCTAGTGAAAATTTCGGGTAAAATTAAACGTCCTCTTAATTTTATTCGAAATAAAACTCTACGACTGTTATTGAAAGCAAGGTGAGAACTTCTCACTCAATCGAATATTGTTTCGATTTAAATTTTAAATAGTTAGATTTAAAATTGTTGATAATGTTGATTGTGATGATTGAATGATGATTGCTAATTATTGTGTTAAATAGACCCTATACGCCGTATATTAAGCGGAGGTTATTTATTAAAAACATATACCGCGATAATTCCACTGTGAAGTGGAATTGGTATTATATATGTATATAGCAATATATATATATATTGGAATATGTATACATTGGAGTTGTTGATTTCCCGCATTGTATAGCGGATGAGACCCTATTGCGCCGCATAATAGCGGATAATATTTATAAATCCCATATACCACGATAATTTCACTGTGAAGTGAAATTGGTATTGTGCTAACATCTGTGGATGCAGGGAAACAGGTTGGAGGGATCCAACTGGATTCCTCAACATTTGAATTTATTTCAATGTTGTGTGTTGATTTATTTATAATCATCGTGTGATTATATTGTGATGGAACCTGTAGACGGCTATAAATTAGCCGAAGATATTTTTGGTATCGATGGATACCAGAAATATTTAAAATTGGATTTTTGAAAATATAAGTTGGAAATTTATTGAAATATTTATTTTTTGATAATTGGATAAATTTAAAAGGGGTTTTAAAAGATAAAAATCTTATTATAAATGGATTTCGGGAAATATTTTTATAAGTTGAAAATTTATTTAAATTTGGATTTTTAAATGGATTTGAAAGAGATAAAATAATTTATTTTAAAAAGAAATATTTTTGGGAATTCATTGGAATTTTATTTGGGATTTGAAAATAAATTTGAAAATTGATTTGGAGTTGAAAAATGAATATTTGTGAAATTGATTTGAATTAATCAAATAATTTAATTAATCCTATCTATGGATGTTTGGATTATATTGGATGTTGAATTTTTTTTGACATCTTTGATGTGTGATGCTTTGTGATATATCCTGTTTTGTGTTGGGATTGTGATTTATTTATCTGTGATATTTATATATCTGTGATCTGTGATGAAGATAAGTGTTATCATTTATACCGTTTATCAATTATATTGTTATATTTGATCTGTGATGATTGAATGTTGTTGCACTATTGTGTTAAACCCTTGGACTACACAATACACACACAAATGTGGATTTCACGTGGAAATCGGTTAAGTCACAGATTTTTATCAATTTTGGAAAATTGAGTTTTTGAATCCAAAATAGTTTTGGAATTGGAATTGAAAGTTTTTGAAAATGAGTTTCAGAAATAAAAGTTATTTTAAATAACTTAATAAAATTGGAATTTAAATCATTTGATTTAAATTTTGAATTTAATATTTTGAGTTGAATTCAATAAATTGGGAATTTTGGTTTAAAAGATTTTATATGTATAAAAGTTGTTTATATGGGTTTTTAACCATCTAAAATACGGTCTTGGGAAAATTTAAATTTAAATTCAAGTTTATACTTGAATGGCTTTAACCTATATAAATGTAACCAGTTTTTCCCAAAACGAAGACTATCTATTTTCAAATAATAATGGCTTTCATAAAGTGAAGAGATTTCCAATTTGTATCGAAAACATCTCTAGTTGAAATGAAATTGTAAATAGTTTGGAAAACTATGAATTAACCTTTGTAACGATAATTAAACTTTATTTTGAAATAAAAGAGTATTTCAAAAGGTGTATCTTTTATATTATAAAAGACTTGAATTGTGAATAGTTTTGAAAGCTATAAATTAAATCTTAACTTTAAGATTTAATGGGTTAATTCAATGAAAATGGAAATTGATTTGGAAATCTATAAATGAAACTTTGTGAAGTAAATCTTTTTTTGTTTAAAGATTTAAAATGGTAATTTATTAAACCATTTAAAGGAAATGATTTGGGTAATAAGTTGTGACTTAATTGAAATCCCAAAATTCATATGTTTTGAATATTTGTGCTCACTATTAGGGTTAGCCGGGAAAAGACCTTTATGTCATATAACCCATTCCGAATTAGTGATATGATGATATGGATCGTATTGAAGACCGGTGTTGAAGACCGGGTATTTGTGAAAACGGTAGGATGACCTATCGATTGTCTCTGCACTGTTAGCTACGGTATTGAGATTTCCTTTGTGATGGGAAGTTTTATCGGGATTGTGAATACCCGGATTGCAAGGACTTCTTTTGAAGTGCCTTCGGTTCTGTTCGAACCCGGAACAGACTTGTATGGTTACATGTCTGACAATACATTTTGAGATATAAAGCTGATTTCTTTCAGATGCATTTCTGTTGGTGGCGGAGAATTTATTCTCTTAGCTTAACACCCTTCTCTGAGACGTACGAGCTCAGAGGTTATGTAGTTGAAATTTATCAACGATATATTCCCAATTTGGTAATGTGGAATGCTGAGTGTTGTTGTGTGATGATCATTTATTGATCATTTGTGATCAAAGCGTGGCTTTGTGAAAAAGCGTAGCTTTGTGGACGAGACTTCGTCAGGCCTCACAACCCGGAAATGGTCGAAACAGGAAAGATGCGGCAAGGTTTCAGGGGTAGCTTCCCTAGGGTATGACCATTCCTTCTGGAAAAGGGTAGTATCATGGTATGGAGCCCAGATACTTACTCATGTGGACACACTTTATTTATTATGTGTGATGATGATTACCGAGCGCTCGGATAAAGGTCCCAAAGGACCGGGGGTGGCATATCTCAGGTTTACTGCCCGGGAAGGGAGTGACCGGCCTTATTTGGCAGAGAGCAGGTTGTCTCTCGGAGCGTCCAGCCAGAGGCGTTCCTTCGTGGCATAGGAAGTTCCTTAGCCTGACCATTTGTTGGAAATCCATCTTCCAAATACGAACCTTGTACGGTTTTAGTTGTAGAACCTGCCATTTACTTATGGTGGCGCCCCACTGTTTAGATGGTAGCTATAGTAGGCATACAATAATGGTTGTATGTTGGCTAAGATTAATATTATACTTTCGAAATGTTTTTTGCACTATGCACTAGTAATAATATCCAATGATTTGTTTTGCGTAGTAAGCATCTTTGACTATCATAAGGAGAAATCTCCTCTGATTCTGCGTTTGCATTGTGTGTGTGTGCGGGAGGCCTTATGGTAGTTTCATTTTCCAAAAGCATTGCGAATATTTTCTACTTGCTTTGTTGTTGTTGTGTTTTAATGATAAACTGTTTTAAGTTCTCACACCAGTCACCATGACTGACCTGGAGTTTATTGTTTCCTTCCTAAACTCTGGGTGCCCACCAATTTCCACACGGGCAGTCTAGAGTCAGGTTATCAGGTCATTCTGGATTCAGGAGATGCTGTGGAGCTCTTTGGCGAGCTGGATGGCGAGACGTATCACTTGTATATGATATTATTTATTCCACTGTGTATTCTATATGAGGACAAGTTTATATAACTGTCCAGTGTTGTATTGTTGTTGTAAACTCTGATGATGATGTAATGTATAAACTGATATAGTTCTTTGATTTAAAAGATTATTCATTTATCTATTATATGTTATTCCACTGCGAATGTGAGATTCTGATATTGTTCTGTTTCTGTGTTTTTCTATTGTTTCTTCTTTCTTTTTCTTCTGTTTCTTCTACCTCTTCTTTTTCTCCATAACAATTCGGTTTTCCGGCATTCGATTGCTCGGCAGTTGATACAGTGGACGTATTAATGTCGATTTTCGAGCGACGAAAAATCGCGTTCGTTACATCATCTTCGTTATCATTAGTCAAACATCTCACATTTGGCTATAAACGTGGTTGTATATGCAAAAAAATCAATTATACACCTGCAACTATCTTCGAGAATCGGGATCTCAGATGCATATATTTGGAAATCCATCTTCGACCTTGCCTATCTCTAGGCATTGGTCAAAAATATTCACTGACCATCTTCGCTTATCCTCGACCAAGTGCATCTCGCTGGGCCGTAAGTGTAGTCATGTCTACAAAAGTTTCGATTATACACCATTTCCTATATCTGGGAATCAATATTTCAGATGCCTATCTCTGGGAATCCATTTTCGATCTCACCTCTCTCCGGGAGTTGATCAAGAATGTTCATCGACCATCTTCGCTTAACTTTGGTCAAGCGCGTCTCACTAGGCCACAAAGCGTTGTGACAAGCCAGATTTCAAGTAATAATTAATTTAAATTGATAATAGTAATTTAATTAATTAATTTTGAGTTTGGAGATTTATTTAAAAATGGGTTTTGAAATTATTTAATAAAAACAATTTAAATTGTGAAAATGTGATATTTAAATTTAAAATGTGGAAAAGTGAACTTAAATAGAAATATGTTCTTATCTCAATTGAATAGAAGCTTAGTTTAAAATAAAATAGAAATATAATTTTATATAGAAAAGGGAGAATATGAATATAATTGTATTCACTCTTCTTTATATTTGTTTGGCCTAAAATTGAATACCCAAGCCCAAAAGTCATCTCCAGAATTTTCCATTCCAGACTTTTCTTTCCTTTTCGTTTTAAATTCACGTATACACAAACTTCACAACATCATCACCCATCTTTCTCCTGAAGCCAACAAAGCAAACAATCTTCACTTCTAAAATCAAATAAAATAATATAAATTTTCAAATTCCATTTGAGCGTTACTGGATGTCATTTTATGCATGCGTACGAGAGGGCGATTTGGGTGCCTCGCATTTTTCTTGCATGCGTATGTTTGCATGCCTTTCACAGTGTGTGTGCATGCATATATCCATGTATAAATATATGTATATATATATATATAGGAATGTTTGATGCTGCTATATTGTATGTCCGTTGCATGTATTTAAGTATATATATGTGCATATAACAGTTTGTATATGTTTGTGTTGAGTGGTTGATGTATTTGCTGCTTTAGTTTTTGTTTTGCACATTTGTATCCTTCTGTCTGTGCTTTACTTCACCTATATACTTGACTTTGAGCAACAAGTTTTTGTGTGTGGTATCTTGCTTTAGCCTTGTTAATTCAATTACATTATTTTGCAAACTGATGTTCTACAGTGATTCTTAGTGTTTCTCTTCTTGCGAATGAGTATGTGTGTAACTTTATATTTGTGCAATTTATTGATTGAAATATATTCATACTTTTCATTTAAAATAAACTAAACTAAGCATGCTTAAAATTCTAATATAATATCTATGCTTTTATTATATATATATATTAAGGTATTATAGTTTAGAGTTTATCAAATTAATAAAGAGATTTTAATTATATTACTTACATAGTCTTTAATTATCCTTTTATAAAAGTGTAAGATTTTAATATAAATATAATTACTTGAAGATATATTTAATGATTATAGGTATACAAACATTGATTTGGATGTTTTATGATTATTTAGAAATAGTATTTGAAAATAGAAAAATTGGAAATGGTTTCTATATGCAATAGTCAGCTTTACAATCAATTTATGGAATTTAAAATAAAATTTCTAATGTTATTAATTAGTATTTAATAATTGTCTAATTTTATATAAGAGTGGGAAATTAGTCACTTATTGTAAATATTAAGCAACATATGAGTTTAAATAATTATTTAATTAATTATGGTAGATGTATTTATCTTTTGGCAGTTATACTACCCTATATATTATATATTCTGAATACTTCATTATTAAGTATTGAATAATTTAATTATATCTATTTAAATAATTCATTATTAGTTTCTGATTTCTAATATCCTATCTTCTTTAAATTGATTTCGCCGATATGAGTGATTCATCGTTGATATTGATTTAGCTGATGATTTTAATATAATACGGTGATGACATTCTTGTTATGATTTTATTAAATTTACTCCGGTAATGAAAAATCTCAATAAACGGATTAGTGATACCATCTGGTATGAGACTTTCGGTAACACTTTTTCGGTTATTCTTTGGACTCCTTGAATAGAATATCGAAGGGAGAGTGTGATGTGTGAGCATTGAATAAACAGACTAGTAACACGTGGTGGTCTGGGACACCGTTGCGTTATTTATTTGGTTATACTTTGCTCGTGGATGACACTCGATATGGGGATACGAAGTGTGATATGCATTGCAGTGAATATATTATAGCCATGTGTTGACTATGCGATGCCTTGCGTTGGCGATTATGTCGAGCCATGTGTCGGCATACGTATTTAGCTGTGTGCCATTACATGTATAGTGTTGTGTGTCGGTACATGTATTTAGCTGTATATCAGCGTATGTATAGTACCGTGTGTCAATATTTGTATATAGCTGTGTGGCGGCTATTATATATCTTCAGTATTTTTCTGTCATTGTCCTACTCCCTTTATGTTTCAAGAGTGAATCAGATTGTCCAGTATCCACCCTGGCTACCTTATCGCGGTGGTCGCACCCTGGATCTATGACACCCCTGTGTCATGTGTGGGCAATGTTTTAGTCGTGCATCGAAAATAATTAGAGCCATGTGTCGACAATTGTAGAGTCGTGCGTCGTTAATGTTTAGGCCTTTGTGTCACCTAGGTCAGCAGTCTGTTACCAATTGGGGGCGCGTGTAGGGTCATGACCAATGCAGAGTGTAGTCCTGTGGCATGCTTACGACATGCGATGGGTAAAGTCACGATGTTCGTCGAGGTAACCAAGACTGTAGGAGCCATCCTGGTTGGGCATGTGTGTCGTGTTCGCTAATTACATGTGTAGTCTTCTGGAGAAGGTGTGTCCACCAGTCTCCCGTTTGGTTCCGGTGTGATGTGATTTAGACAAGTACATTGTGATTATACCAAAAACTGTGTCCTATGTATGATCAATCCTCGTATCCTTCTTTGGCATGTGTCGCCTATTATTCTTCTTTGGCGTATCGCCAATTATTATTTATTTTCATGTGCTGCTTTTATATCTCATTAGCGTGTCGCCAACTTCTATTTGTTGGCTTGTGTTGTCGATTATCAATCCTAGACGTATGTCCTCGATTATAGGCGCTAACTAGATTTTCATAGGCGTGTGTCGCCGATTATATCTTCCATTGGCTTGTGTTTCCATTTTTGTGTATTGATTCTAAATGTCTACTTATATTTATATATGGTTGTTTTTGAGATTTCGAATGTTGATTTCTGGATATGTCTGATTCACCCATTTATGTTGATCCTATTGTTTTTGTTTTGATGTGTTTCCATATGGGTGGTGACATCTTTGGTTGTCGATGTTGATTGGTTTCATATGGGGTTGAGATATTTGGATGTGTGATGCCTTATGATTATTTATGTCTTTATACCCATTACTATGATTATATGCATCTTTTAGCATATCGTTTGATAATTTGATATATTAGAAAGTTATTATATTATCATTTCATGTTTACATTGAGTTACCCTTATTACAGTTACTTGATTAGACATAGTCTGACCCGAGTATTATTTTATAATGCTCGGGTCAGCTTGAGACATTTCAGGTACAAGAACGACTTGACTAGCAGTTGTTTATTTGGCCTTAGAGGAGTATTATATTAGGATTATTTCATGATATTTGTATGATATTGATTCACTGTGTATGTATAATTGATAGTTTGAGTTGTATTGTATTCTTATAACATTAGTGTATATATATTATTTGTTTTCACCGTGATTGATTCTGTGTTCTTTATGACGTATTGTATATTGTGTATTGTTCTGTCCTAAATGCACACGTTTCTATGCTTTATACCGATATTGTGTACGTATTGGTAAGTTATATATTTGATTCTTTAATGTGTACCAGTGTTAGCCCAAGGGAATATTCTTATGTGTACCCCTTATAGCCTCATTCTCTGTATTATCCAACAGTATTACTCCGTAATACTCTTGGATAGTATGGGTATAAGGTTGGGGTTCCACAAATGGTATCAAAGCAAGTCCAGAACAATACATCGTATATTAGTGACACGAGTCGTGACCTTAGATGAGACATAGAGTCTTTGACCCTTGAGAGTGTTGGGTAATTTTCTATAATAAGAGATAGTATATTATATATATATATAGGATGATTACTGGGGTAATTATCAAGGGATGAATTTGTAATTATATAAATATATAATTTATTTCTTTTCGATATGAAGCATAAAATGGTCAGAGTAGCATCGACGAAAGGAGTTTGTCTAACCAAAAGTATTTGCACTTAATTTGTATGGTTTGATATGCATTGTAATGTTTGGTTTGGGATATTGTAGTTGAGTTTTATTTGTTTTTATCAGAGTTCACAGCGGAATATTAGTTTCCGCTGAGTACTTTTATATAGCCTCTTATGTTTATTTGATAATTTAAAGTTGCGGGAATTGAATTTGATTTTGGGATTTGTGTATAATTATCAAAGCTATGTAATGAATTTAATTATTAGGTTTATACTTATTGGAAATAAATACATGTAGTGTTTGTTTGTTGTTATAGGTTGCTTTTTGAAATGGTTTGTTGAGTAAAATGCATATAGATATTTTTAGAAATGAAAACCATGTTAACTTTTCCGTTGAGTGTGTTAAGGATTTTGGTCGATACGGGGTGCACAGGTATTCGATAAAAATACTTAAACGCTTAAACGAGACATTTGTACACGATGATTTTGAAAGAAAGAAGTAATTTTGTGAAAGATTAAAGTATTTTGGAATAGAGTTGAATATTTTAAATCAGAAATTAAGCAAAGTAAGTTATTTTGGTAAAGTGATATTTGAGATTTATATTTGTAAGGATTTGGAAACCAGAGATTATATCTATTGTTTTGGCAAATGGTTTGGAAAGGATATTTTATATGATAGTACGTATTTTTGGAGATAGTTGCAATCATTGGATATCAGTGCACAGTTGTGATCATTGGCGAGGCAGTATTGATTATGTGGTCAATATTGCAGCCAATTGATATTAGTAATCACTATAATAAATGGTGAGACAATATCAGTCTATGTGTAACTGCTATAGAGTTTAGGGATTTTAAGACGTGATTATGTATATACATATATATTATTTAAAGATTTATTTTGTATGAATTAATTAAATTGAGAATTATTTTGATAAGTGTTATAGAATTACTTTCGGAGTGTTAAATTTTAAAAAATAAATTTAGAATATTCCTTCTGGATTTGATTTAAAGGAATTAAATATTTGTTTAATTTATGGAAAAGCGTTTCCAAAATAGAGTTTTTGAATAATTCTTTTATAATGAAATGTTAAAAAATTAAACATATTATTAAATGATACTTTCATTAAATGGATAAAAAATGAGATTGTAGAATAAATTTTGAATTGCAAAATTTTATTTGTGGAATATTCTAGGATTTATTAATGAAAATTTTGAATTTTGAATTAAGTTTAAATAGAAGAGGAATGAAATTTTGGAAACAGTATATACATATATATGATGTTTGAAAAACGAAATTATTTAAAATGAAGAGTTTTGAGAAGTTTCAAAGTAATTTCTTTTGGGTAATGTTTTGTAAACTAAATTTAAATGAAATGAATAAGTTTAGTATAATTAAATTGTTATAGATTTCTCCTTATAGGAAATTGTGAGGACGTAATTTTGTGAAGTGGGGAGTCTGTAACAATCCGGATTTTAAGTAATAATTAATTTAAGTTAATAGTAATTTAATTAATTATTTTGGAGTTTGGAGATTTATTTGAAAATGAGTTTTGAAATTGTTTAATAAAAAAATTTAAATTGTGAAAATGTGAACTTAAATTTAAAATAAGTTAAAATGTGGAATGAGTTTAAATAGAAATTTGTACTTATCTAAATTGAATAAAAGCTTAGTTTTAAAATAAAATAAGATAAAAATATAATTTGGTATAGAAAAGGAAGAATATGAATATATTTGTATTCACTCTTCTTTATATTTGTTTGGCCCAAAATCGAATATCCAAGCCCAAAAATTATCTCCAAAATTTTCCATTCCAGGCTTTTCTTTCCTTTTCATTTTAAATTCACGCATACACACACTTTACAACATCATCACCCATCATCCTCCTAAAGCCAACAAAGCAAACAATCTTCACTTCTAAAATCAAATAAATTAATATAAATTTTCAAATTCCATTTGAGCGTTACGGGATGTTATTTTATGCGTGCGTACGAGAGGGCGATTTGGGTGCAGCGAGGCAATGTTTCTCTGGTCGCGTATGTTCGTGCGATTAATGGAATGAAAGGGCAGCTCGCAAATTACGGGAGAGTAAATTTAACTCACGCATCTATGTCACAATTAGTATATCATCATAATCGTATGTGAATAGTGTTGTGCTTGTGCAAATTAATGTTGGATATTAAGTTTAACTTGAAACCGCTGAAGATGATGATGAATCACCGCTTACAAGTGATCGACATTACCCAGTATCATCTTTAACCAGTCGACTAATAAGGTCCATTGGTCGACCATGATCGTTCGACCGGTAGTGAACCCAGGTCAACCGCTAACTCGACTTTTCTGTGCGTGTTCGTTAGAGTGACTAGGTGTGTAAATGTACGTGTAAATTAGTGTATGCATATTCTTCTGTTTACTTTTTTGGTGTTGGGTAGGTTGTGAGTACATTTTGTTTTGTGTTCCTATTTGGTTTTAACTTTGTTGTTTATCACATTATTGATAGAAAAACTGTTGTCGTGCCTCGTATTTTTCTTGCGTGCGTATGTTAGCATGCCTTTCAGTTGCATGTGTATGCATATGTCCATGTGCATATATATATATATATATATAAAGGTATGTTTATTTTTGCTATATTGTATGAGTGTATTACGTGTATATAAGTATATATAAGTGTGTGCATATAACCGTTTGTATATGTGTGTGTTGAGTGGTTAGCGTATTTGCTGGTTTAGTTTTTGTCTTGCACATATGTGTCTTTGTGCTTTTGCTTTGCTTCGCTTATATACTTGACTTTGAGCATCAAGTTTTTTTGTGTTGTATCTTGCTTTAGCCTCGTTAATTCAATTACATTATTTTGCAAATTGTTGTTCTACAGTGATTCTTAGTGTTTCCCTTCTTCTGAAGGAGTATGTGTGTAACTTTACATTTGTGCAATTTATTGATTGAAATATATTTATACTTTTCATTTAAAATAAACTAAACTAAGCATACTTAAAATTCTAATATAATATTTATACTTTGATTATATATATATATATTAAGGTATTATAGTTTAGAGTTTATCAAATTAATAAAGAGATTTTAGTTATATTACTTACATCGTCTTTAATTATCCTTTTATAAAAGTGTAAGATTTTAATATAAATATAATTCAAGTACTTGAAAATATATTTAATAGATTATAGATATACATACATTGATTTGGATGTTTTATGATTATTTAGAAATAGTATTTGATAATAGAAAAATTGGAAGTGGTTTCTATATGCAATAGTTAGCTTTACAATCAGTTTTGGTAATTCAAAATAAATTTTCTAATGTTACTAATAAGTATTTTATAGTCGTCTAATTTTATGTAAGAGTAGGAAATTTGTCGTTTATTGTAAATATTAAGCAACATATGAGTTTAAATAATTATTTAATTAATACTGGAAGATGTATTTATCTTTTAGTAATTATATTATTAAATGTTTTATATGTTTTGAATATTTCGTTATTAAGTATTGGATCATTTAATTATATTCATTTGAATAATTCATTATTAGTTTCTTATTCTGATATCATACCTTCTTTATATTGATTCCGCCGATACGAGTGATTCATCGTTGATATAGATTTAGTTGATTTTAATATGATACGGTGATGACATCCTTTTTATGATTTTATTGAATTTATTCTGTGTAACGAGAAAGCTGAATAAACATATTAGTAATATCGTCTGGTATGAGATTTTTAGTAAAACTTTTCCGGTTATTCTTTGCACTTGTTATATAGAACATAGAAGGGCTAGTGTGATGTGTGAGCACTGAATAAACAGAATAGTCATACGTGGTAGTTTGGAACGTTGTTGTATTATTTATTCGGTTGTCCTTTGACTCGTGGATGACACTCATTACAAGGATACGATGTGTGATATTCGCTGCGGTGAATATATTACGGTCATGTGTTCACTATGCAAAGTCGTGCGTCGATAATTATATCGAGCCATGTGTCGACAAATGTATTTAGCTGTGTGTCTATATGTATTTAGCTGTATATTAGCATATGTATAGTACCATGAGTCGGTATGTGATTTTAGTTATGTGATGGCTATTATATATATTTAGTACTTGTCTACCACTGTCCAACTCCCTTTATGTTTCGAGAGTGAACCAGATTGGGCAGTATTTACCCCAGCAGCCTGATCGCAGTGACCGCGTCTTGGATCTGTTACACCCAAGTGTCGTGTATCGGCAATGTTTTAGTCGTGCGTCAATAATATTTAGAGCTGTGTGTCGGCAATTATAGAGCCATGCATCGACGATGTTTAGCCCCTTGTGTCACCTTGGCCAGCAGTCTGTTACCAATTGGGGTCGCATATAGGATCATGACCAATGTAGAGTGTAGTCCTGCAGCATGTTTATGACATGTAGTGGATAAAGTCACGATGTCCATCGAGGTAACTAAGACTGTAGGAAGCGTGTTGGTTGGGCACATGTGTCGTGTTCACCAGTTACTCGTGTAGTCTCCTGGAGAAGGTTTGTCCGTCAGTCTCCAGTCTGGTCCTGGTGTGATGTGATTTAGACAAGTATATTGTGATTATACCAAAGACTGTATCCTGTGCATGATCAATCCCCGTATCCTTCTTTGGTATGTGTCGCTTATTATTCTTCTCTGGCGTATCACCAATTATTATTTGTTTTCATGTGTTGCTTTTATATCTCATTGGCGTGTGTCGCCAACTTCTATTCATTGGCCTGTGTTTCCAATTATCAATCCAAGACGTGTGTTGTCGATTATACATTATTAGCCCCAACTAGATTTTCATCGACGTGTGTCGCCGATTATATCTTCCATTGGCGTGTGTCGCCATTTCTATGTTTTGATTCTAGATGTCTACTTACATTGATATATGGTTGTTTTTGGGATTTTGAATGTTGATTTCTAGATATGTGTGACTCACTCATTTGTGTTGATCCTATGATTACTATTTTGATATATTTCTATATGGGAGATGACATCTTTCGTTATCGATGTTGAAATGTTTCATATGAGGTTGAGATATTTGGATAATGTTATGCCTTGATGATTATTTATGGCTTTATACCCAATACGATATTTATATGCATCCTTTGGCATATCATTTGATGATTTGATATATTAGAAAGTTATTATATTATCCTTCCATGTTTGCATTGAGTTACCCTTATTATAGTTACTTGATTAGACATAGTCTGACCCGTGTATTATGTTATAATGCTCGGGTCATCCCGAGACATTTCAGGTACAGGAATAACGTGACTAGCAGTTGTTTATTTGGGCTTAAAGGAGTATTATATTAGGATTATTACATGATATTTGTATGACATTGATTTATTGTGTATGTATAATTGACAGTTTGAGTTGTATTGTATTCTTTTAATATTATTGTATATATATTATATGTTTTCACTGCGTTTGACTCCGTGTTCTTCGTGATGTACTGTATATTGTGTATTGTTCAGTCATGGAGGCACACATGTCTGTTGCTTGTTACCGATATTGTGAACATATATGTGAGTTATATATTTGATGTTTTAATACGTATCAGTGTTAGTCTAAGGAAATATTCATGTGTGTACCCCTTATAGCATCATTCTTCATATTATCTAACAGTATTACTCCGTAATACTCTTGGATAGTATGAGTATAGAGGTGGGGTGCTACAAGCATGGTCGTTCTTGTGAAAAAGGTACAACTCTACACCAATTCTATCTCCGGGATCTGGTGTCTAAGATGCCTATCTCCGGACATCGATCCTTGATTTAGCCAATCTCCAAGTACTGTCAAAGATTAGATGTGTAAGGGCAACCATTTTATCGACCTCGGTATGATTATACTCTTTTGACCCGATCATGGATGAGAGGAGTTCATCGGTAACTATCTCCCGGTACCTAGACATCAAGTTTTTCAAAACACAAAATATCTCATTATGTCGCTGATCACGTGGCATACAGTTAGACTTTTAAGAATATAGTTCCATTGATTTTAAAAGCCAACTTTATTTATAAACAAAAAGGTGGTAACTCTACCTTATTATATCTCATCCCATTAATCGTGAGGTCTCATTTGCAAAAAATAAATAAATCTAAGTGAAATAGCAATGTAGATGCTCGCTATTCCATGCCCGCAGAATTGAGACCTCATCAGTAGTTGATAGCTTGAAAGTTTCATCTCCAAGATTATATTCAATCGCATAGGGAACTTCCCAGTTCAGACCAAGTTCCCTGGTACTAGGAATGACCCATTTCAAAATGAGATCGCTTATCTCAAAGGTACAGTTTCTAATCTCGGTGTCAAACTATTCTGCTACTCTTTTTTAGTGAGCAGCTACCCACGGTTCAGTCTCTTCTTGTTTTTCATTGACTAAGTCAAGGGAATCATGAAATAATTCCTCATTCCTCTTGGGATCATAATGCTTTCTTTGGTGAGAAGGGACTTCAAGTTCAATTGGAATTATGACCTCAGCTCTGTGGGCCAAAGCAAATGGAATAAGTTTAGTCATGGACTTGTAGGTCGTCCTATAAGCCCACAAAGTTAATGGTAACTCATTAACCCAGCTACCCTTGGTTTTTGTCAATCATTTCATTAGGATGGATTTGATGATCTTTTCCATCGCCCCTACCTTTCCACTCTCTTGTGGGTGTGCTACTGTCAGAAAAATCTTCTCAATTCAGTATTGGTTATAGAAATCTTTGAATTTAGCACTTTCGAATTGAGTTTCATTATAAGTAATGATTTTCTACGAAACTCCAAATCGGATATAATATTCTTCACTACAAAGTTGATCACTTTCTTTGTAGTGATCGTGGCTAGTGGTTCTGCTTTAGCCCACGTTATGAAATAGTTCACAACTACAATAACATATTTCACTCCGCCTTCCAACATCGATGGCACATCGATTATATCAATTCTCCAAACCGCAAACAACCACAGGCTAACCATTTGCATAAGTTCTATGGACGAGGCTCTTCGTATCTTCGCAAACCTTTGGCATCTATCACATCTTCTTGTGTAATTGGTTGTGTCTCGGCTGATTGTTGGTCAAAAGTAACCATAACAAGTATCTTTTTTGCCAAAGTCTTCCCTCAGTGTGATCACTTCAACTTCCTTCGGTGCATATCCACAAGGATTTTCTTAGCTTCATCTTTGGTGACATACCGCAGCAAGGGGGTCGAGAATCCTCTCCTATATAGCACTCCATCTTACATAATAAATCGAGGTACCTTGTGCAGGAATTTTCGTCATTTGTTTCTTCTAGTTGGGAGAGTTCCCTTTAGCAAATAATCTTTTATTGGACTCATCCAAGACTCCTTTTCTTCCTTAGACTCCAAGATCCCATCAACATCCATCTGGTCAACGCTTGAAACCGACAAAACCTCTATTGGAACGAGTTTCATAAGTTGTGCATCCATAGAGCTGAAAAGTTTGGCTAATGAATCATCTTTTGTATTCTCTTCTCTGGAGACGTGCGTTATCATATAGTGCTCAATGTCATTTGGTAGTTTCGAAACTTATGTCAAGTAAGGGGCAAGTCTCGCTCTCTTCGCCTAAAATTCCTTTTTAACTTGGCAGACCGCTAATTGAGAATCGCTGAATTTATGCTGCGCAGGTTTAGGTTCGATCTCAATGGGAAAATAGAGCGCCAAACAACGCATTCTTCATAGACCAAGAACTACGAGATCGCCCCCTTCATTCTGGGGTGATGGAGGGATCGTACCATTCGAGCCTATTTTTCATGCTTTTACCGTAGGTCTAGAGAAAGCAGCAATCAATAGGATTTCCCTAATCCTCCTCTCTCGAAAGGAAGAACGTGAAATTCTTTTTCCTTTCCGCAGGGACCAGGAGATTGGATCTAGCCATAAAAAGAATGCTTGATATAAATAACTCAATTCGTAGTCTTAACACCTAGTTCTCTTGCTATCTTGAGTCAAACAAGCAATGCTTCATATTTGGCTTCGTTGTTTGTTATTAGGAACTCTAGCTTCCAAGCATAACATATTCTCCACCCTTCTGGGATAAAAGGAATCGCTTCTATCTTTGAACTACATTCGTTGGTGGCTCCATCTAAGCACAATTTCCACTAGGATAGTTGAACCACATCTTCCACGTCTCCATCCTGGACGGTGAACTTGACAATAAAGTAAACCAATGTCTATCCTCGTATTGTCTTCCTAGGATGGTAAGCTATATCATATTGACTCAACTCGATATTGCACTTTAGTAATCTTCCAAAAATCTTAGGTCGATGAATTACTTGCCTCAACGGCTGATCGGTTAGTAATTTTATCGGGTGAGCCTGGAAGTATGGCCACAAATCCCTTGAAGTAATCAAGCTTCTCTAGTTTTGGATAATTCTTTTTTGCTCTGGTGAACGGCTTGCTTATATAATATACAAGCCTTTGGATTTTGGAATCCTCACGTACCAAAGCCGCACTCAATGTGTGAGCAGATACTGCTGGGTAAATGAATAAATCTTCTCCTTCCAAAGGCTTTGGAAAAATCGATAGTCTTTCCATATGCTCTAATAAATTCTGGAAAGCTTCTAGACATTCCTTTCTCTAGATAAACTTTTCTTTTCCCATCTTGTGGGCAACAAAGAACGGTATACATTCGTCTTTTGCTTTCAAAATAAATCAACTCAGTGTTGTGACCTTCCCGTTCAAGCTCTACATCTCCCTCTTTGTTTTTGGGGCAACAAACCCTTTCATTGCTTTGAGATGTCATAGGTTAGCTTTAATGATCCATGAATATATGATTAAACCCAAAAACTTGCCCGATACAACTTCGAAAGAACATTTCAATGGATTAAGCTTCATTTCATACTTCCGAAGCACATCGAACATTTTTGAGAGGTCATCCATAGGATTCATCGATTCCTATGAATTCACAAGCATATCGTCCACATAGATCTCCATAGTCCGTCTGATTTTATCGTTGAACATCTTATTTACCAATCGCTGGTAAGCAACTCCAATGTTCTTCAAACCGAACAACATCACTCGATAACAGTAGCCCCAAATCAGTGATGAAGCTTATATGATCCTGATATGGAATGTACATTGCTATTTTATTGTAGCTGGAGTACGCATCCATAAAGGATAGCAATTCATGTCCGATTGTAGAACCCACAAGTTGGTCAATCTTAGGTAATGTGAAACTATCTTTCAGGCATGCTTTATTTAAGTCTAAATAGTCAATACATGTCTACCACTTCTCGTTCGGCTTCTTGACTAATATAGGATTTGATACCCATTCAAGGTATAGTGCATAGTGGATGAAGCTGTTTGCCTTCGGCTTATCCACCTCTTTTTTCAATGTAGCGGATCGCTCCGGACCCAAGCTGCACCTTTTCTACATTATGGAGGGCATCTTCGGTCCGCATTCAATGTGTGGCATGTTATCTGTGGCAAAATTCCACACATATCAAAATGCATCCAGGCAATCACATCTAGGATTGCCTAAAAATATCCTACCAACTTCTTATTCATTTTTGTCTCGAGCTGAGATCCGACCTTGAGAACCCGAGTGGGATCATCATCATCGACTGGGATGTTAATCGTCAGCTTCGCCGGCGCTGCCCTCACATCCTTTGGCACTTTTTAGGAAACCATGGATTCGTAGAATTTACTATGGACCCAAACCAGGGCTTGGACATTGGTTGATATGCATTTGTAGTCTTGATGTAGAGAACCTTCTCTGCATTCTTTCCTTTCTTGCGTTGCTTCACCTCTTTGAGCTCTGTGACATAACATTCTTGGCCAGTGCTCTTGTCGCCTTGAATAGCTCCAACTCTATTCTCGATGAGGAACTTCATCGTCAAACACCATGGAGTAAGTGCTATTCTGAAACTAGCAAGGGTCGGTTGGCCTGGAAAAGCATTATAGGTCGAAAATCCATCGACTACAACAAAAGTTTGGACCCACATTATCTTGTGGTCTCATTCGTCCAACTCTACGGACAAATCAATACATCCCACAAGATTTGTAACCTCTCCAATAAATCCCTGGATATGATATTTACATGGATTCATACTCTTTAGTCTGACCTTCATCTAATCAAAGGTTTACTTAAATAGAATATTATGCGAGCTTCCACAATCAATCAAAACCTGGTGATTGACCATTATCACCATAGGATCAAGCGTTGGCGCTTCAATCCCTTCAACATCTCTATTTTAGAAAACAGTGTCATCATTCATCATTCTCTATTGTTTCGTCGGAGTTCTATCTTCGACAAGAAAACAAGTCTCTTGATGCATATGTTTCAACGAACAACCATACCTCTCCATTTCGTTCTCGTTTTTCTTTATCAAATGGGGTCCTCCAAATATGGTATTTAAAATGATCCTTCCCTCAAGCTGCCTCGGTCCCTCTTCACTGGACCCAGGCTGATCTTTTTATATTCTTCCTTTGGTGCCAATCATTCATTTGTCCGCCAGCCTATGGATTCCTCAAATGCTATTGTAGTTTTTTCTTTCGAATCAAATCTTCGATTACATCTCTTAAATGACGATACTCATTATATTGTGCCGTTGAGTTTACACACACACACACACAAAAAAAGATTATTTATTTTTCATGTAATCAAACATGTGTATTGATGTGAATCTAAAATGGTGTCTTGAAATTTGTTTTTGAATCAATATTATGCTATCCACTTAACCAAAGGAGTAAACTTAAAAACAATAACTGTTTTGATTTATATATATATATATATATTTGTGTGTGTTGGATCTGAGCCAGCCCACAGCAGAAGTTATGGGTAAATTTCAAAAAAATTACCTTATTAGATCTTTATTGGGCCTATGAAGTCTAATCTATTTAGAACATTTCTAAATGTAATTTAAATAAAATATCTTATTTCATTTAAAATTACAAATTATAAATGGAATTTTATATAATTTATATTCAGTTAAATATAATTGTACACATATGCATCGTATACATATAGGTACGTGTGTGCATGTATAACATAATAATCCGTGCAAGGTATAACATGCCCGTATATAAATATTGAGATTTACATCGCAACGGACATGATAGCTCATCCTATATATATTAAATGTTATCCAAATATGTATGTATGTAAATTTGTTATTTATATAAATATTATAAACTATGTAAAATTATATATATATTACTTATATATAAAATATTAAAAATTTATATACATATATATTATAGTATTAAAATTTTAAATAATATATATACATAATATGTATTAAAAAAATTAAATCATTTTGCATATATATACATGTATTAGAGTAAAAAAATTATTATTAATTTTTTTAAATATATATATATATGTATATATAGGTACATTAATAATATTTAAATAAGTATTTGTGTGTGTGTGTATTGAAAATGTGTATATTTATTTAATTTATATATTTATTTATTTAATTATGAAACTAAAAATTATATGTATCTTTTTAACTTTTCATGATTGAATGAACAGCACACAAATATTTATTTATAATTTTATTGTATTAAAAAATATATACATTAATTAGTCGAAATATAATAAAATAATAATAAAAAATATTTTTGTGTTATGTTATTTTGAATTTTAAATTTTCAAAAAATCAAGCATGATATTTAAGATTAGAAAATTTTTCCCATAATTTTCTCAATCAAAATGATATTTTTAGTTAATTAGGTATGTTCGGCCGAATATTAAAATGATTTTTTTTTAAAATATGAAAATTGATTTTAAAATTCTAATTTTTTTGGAAGAGAGTTTATATAAGGATAAAATAATTTTATAAAATTTAAAATTTAATTTTTGAAACATATATTATTTTATATGAATTATTAAACTTGTATATTGATTTAAAAGTAATAAATAAAAGTAAATGATTGTTAAAAAATAATTTGCAACCACCAAAAATTGTAATCATTGTATATCCGCATAAATAAAATATAGATCAATTATTCCATGATATGATAACATAAATATATTCAAGTCATAGAATTAAAATTAAATGACATATTAATATAAACATATATTAATCGATAACATGATAATAATTAAAATAAAATATATGCGATTATGCACTTCAAATCAACATAAAAAATTGTGTTTTTTAATAAATACACACACATAACTAATCTAGTATTTGACAACATTGATACATATAAAAATTGTCACCTAACTATCAATATATATATGAATAATATACTATTATTCAGAAATTATAAATCATATAGCATAGTAAATACATACCTAATACTAATGACTTTAAGCACACCTTGTAATGATGAATTCTCCCTCCTTTGAAATCTTATCGATCTGGCAGATTGCTAATTCTTAAATTGTAGACCTTTAACTATCCAATATGTGTCGCCTTTTGAATTGATTTGAGATGAATTTGTTGTAGCTCCTTATTGATGAGGTCAGACAACAATGACTGGAAAATGGCAGCCGAAAAATTCTTTTTGCATTAGGGTTAGGGGTCCTTTTATAGTGGAAGAAATAGGGAGAAATACGAAACACACCTCATACCATTTCTCATCAAATCTCAACCATTGATCTCCAAACCTCTCAAGCCTTTTTAGCCGCCTCCTACAAACCATGTTGCTGTCAAAATAACATCTTAACATCATGCGCTAACAGCCCATTTAAGCCTAAATAAATATTAATAATTAAATCTAATTTAATTACTTGTCGATATCGCATATCGATCGATATATTTATAACTACTATAAATATATAAAAAAATATTTATTCGTCAAATCATATTCAAAATTCTATAATTAATATTTCATAAATATTTGTTAATTTAATTAATTTATAACAATTATAAACTAATTAAACCGTTTGGTTTAAAAAAAGTTCATCATTCTGGTTGTGTGACTCGTTAGGTATAAATACGATCAGCGGTTAACATCGAACTATTCGAATGTTAATGTTCACACGTCACTAGCAGGTTGTGCGCCATTTCGGCCATATTTATCACTTAGTTTCGGTAAAATCAAATTTTATACTATTAAGCGTTACCCGGTTGTGACTTTTATTTTACGCCAATTCTCTTCGTCAAAACTATATGACTTTAGACTTATTGAATTTGGTAATGGTCAAAATTCCAATATCATCCATATTCAACTCTATAATCCAAACACAAAGTCCTTGGTTCAATAATAACAATTATTATTAATTGAAATGCTCTGGCCAAAGATTTTGAGTTTGAGTTGACTTGAGTTGACCGTGATACTAACCCCATATAACCGAGGAGATGAATCTCTCTTGAATAGTGCTTCACTTCCACTCAACCTAACTATAGTTGCTTGATGGAAGTCATACCATGATTTGCCTATAATCAAAGTAGAGCTTTCATATTGAAGATTCATGGTATTCTCAAGTCGACAAAACTGTGTAAATCAATCACATCGATATTTCATGTTTGACCTTAGTTATATTAAACATAAAACTATTGAGTAAGTCATTCCATAGTTATCCAGTAACTATCAGTATGTAACCCCTAGGTGTCCCCAGCAGTCATGAGTAATACACTGCCCAACAATTAGAGAGTGTATTGTACTCTAGTCTCAATGGATACATCGATATCCATTCTCGATGCATCTTGACTAGGAACATTTTAAATGGTATATTTTTTCACTGTGATAAATTACTCATGGTTACAACACTTTCTAACTACAATCATAAAATGTATTATTTATGGATTTTCTATTAAATATACTTTTAATTTAATTAATTAATTAATGTAACATATTATATCAAGTACATAATAGAAAGTAACAAGTTAGATATATGTAACAAATTACATAATTGGTCCTAGGGCATACCCCTAACTCTATCAATCTCCCACTTGCACTTGGGGTCAATAATGGAATCTTATTCCAACTTCTCCGATCAGTTTTCTCAAAAACCAATTGGGTCGGTCCCTCAATGAATGAGTATGCTATTATGCTTTAATCATCTACTTTGTCAATTAACTCTCTCCGATGCATGTTAAACTACATTTATCATATGGAACAATTTGGGGTATGTTTCGCGACTTCTAATGAGCTCTAACTTCTGTTCCAAACTATATCATGACATTGTTATTATATAACAATGTGATGTGATTCTCAATATTTGGAATCACCCTCGACTCGGTTATAAATTTGTGCGTTTATTATATATATACAGTGTTTTATTATGGCGCTATTCAAGTCAATAAATCGGCCACAATCTCTTCTATTTGGTACATTTCCAACTTAAAGATTCTTAATTTATTATTGAATTATATTCAATATCGCTTTTGAAATTTGAGTTTGAACATTCCTTCATGAGGAGTTCACTATTTCTGTAAAAATTTCTCTAGTATTTCATAAATACATGAGAACACCTCAAACAACCATTTTGAGATATTTGTTTGGATTTGATATTCGCTTCATGTATCAAATACATAAACAAATCACGATATCATAGACAACATAACACGTATGATAATTCCTATTACCAATGAATATGGAATCCATCTTGCACGTTCCATATTAAACATTTTAATGAGGTGCCCTTTCATATCGATTTAGGACATCCGCAATATCTTTTATACTTGATATAAAAGACATCATTCATAGATCCAATATCGAGTATTAAAACAACAAAGACTAATTTTAACACGAGTACATCATTAACAATTGACAGTGTGTTGTTTACTTATGGTTCAAAAATATCTACATACCTTTTTAAATTTCTTTCTTATGAGCACACGCTTCCTCTGCATTTTGATTGGCAATCAAACTATTTGATATTCTTATCAAAACATTTGTTCAATTTTGATGCCTCTCGAATGATACATTCATATATGTTTTTGGATCATATCAAAAAACTCACAAACTCAATATCACTTCCACTAACTTCAGGAAACTTTGGTTATTATGTGTAAACGTTTACTCTAAATCATTATTTAGATTTTTCCATTTCAACACATACGTACCAAAACATAAAGTCATTCTAGGCGATAATTTTGTGAGTAAAATTAGAACCGACTTGAGCACATCGAATGGTGAATCCATTACGTTAATTTCAACAATTGAAATTCATGGTATTATTCTTGCCAATATGGCTCCTTATATTCCATTTGCATTTTTCTTTCTCTTAAAGATGCATTTGGGGCTGAAAGGATCATATCCTTTCGGATACAACTATCACAATCATATTTGATATGTACTTGGAATCTATTTCGGATTTTCACATCATACCATATCATTGAGTCTATACTCTTAATGGTATAATTAAACAATCGAGGAATATTTATTCTTGACATTGACAAGAAATTCAAAGTTCCTCTTCAATGTACAAGAATACTCATTAGATGTTCTAATGTATTTGTGTTCATTTCGGCTCGGTCAATTTCATTTCATCCCTTGTAACTAGTTTTATCATTGGATCGTAGCCAAATCCATTTTTATACCAATAATTTCTTAAAGAAATTCCTTCACTATGAAGTTGATATTTCTTGAAACAACATTTGTTTATCTATGCGGCAGAACGGGCATTCATAAACATTTTATGAATTGAATTATGTAAAACTGATTTTGCATTAGTTCACAATATATTTATTTTCACAACATAAATTAGTCATTTAATGACTATGGTTTCTAAAATTCGCTTGGGATGATTCATACAAGATCTCTGATGTAAAATTATTACAGGCAGTCTTTCGACTTGCACAACTCGCCAACTCATTGGTTTAGGATATGTAGAGGTTCTTATAAACCCTTATCTTATACGATATTGTAAACTATTCTTTGAATGATATTAATTTTAACTTTATGTACTACTCATAAGTACACACCTTATAAAAAGAATTTAACTTAACTTCACTCGTTAATAATCGTATTTTATTAACAATGTTCGATTACTCCTTATCAATATATCATTATGTATAATAGGGAAGAGTGAACTTTTGAGATAGAATCTTTATTCATGTTAGGTACATACGGAACTCTTTCCAATATACTCATCTATTTGATCAAATCGAATCATTTCTGTCAAATGTTAGATTATTTACTTCTATTTTATATTCTATAGGCTTATCATAGACTTATACATGCGTATTAAATACACATGTCTATGTATGTGATTACTCATTAGTGAATATGAGGAAGTACATGGAACCATTTTAGTATTAATAGACTTACGATTGCATACATCTATATGTATCAATTCGAAGAGTTTATCAACTCTTATAATGTTCCCACTAATTGGGTGCATGGCTCTTCAATTATTTGAGATATAATTAACCAGTATCATACAGTTCAAAATTATTTCTCAAAATTATGACTTAGTCTATAATTCCAAAATAATCGTAAACAATTTTAGATACTTCAATATTTTCAATCATAGTTTAGAGAACCGGACCGGACTGCGGTTCAACCATGAAAAACTGTGAACCATGGGTTTGTTTGGTCCGAAGCTTAATCAAAACGTTCACATGAGTGAACCGGCGGCTGGACCATTAAACCATGCATAGAACCGCGAACCGCTATTTTATATTTTCCTTTTCTGTTTCTCTACTCATTTGCAGTAACTCAATTATACCCAAAAAAACTATTTCTTTGCCTAGCTGTCTATACAGCAATCGCAGTTGTCGCCTTCACAACCACCTTCGTAGTCGCCTCCGGTCTGAACTCTGCAACAAATCTATGCGCGGTTGCCGACCTGCAAGCTTCGAATGACAGTAGGTCAATTTATATACTTTTGTGTATTTTTATTGTGCAAAGTGAAGTAATCATGTTATATGAACTTAATGCTCTGCGGAAATCTTTTCATCTTTGTCGTCATGCGTAAAGGCACACAAAAACTCAAAACTGAGTGATAAAGATAGTGCTAGTTTAACATTTTTACATGTTACTACTGTACTTCATTTAATTGCTTAATGAAATTTTTACCTGTTGTTCTATGCTCCTACAGAATAATGCCTAAGAAAGTAATAGAAGACATATTTTTTAAATTTAACAGTAGTACCAATTTAACTTTTTTACCTCAGTTAAACTAATTTGATGCATAACAGTAGTCATTGAGTTGTGTGTGAGTACTGTTATTCTAATTTAATATTTGAAGTAATGATTAATTTTAAATCTTCATAGAATGGCTTCGAATTCGAGTTTTGGAGAAGCATCAAATCCTAGTACCGAAAGCACAGTCCCTAAATCGAACAGACCCAAAAGCAACCCAGCATGGCGCTATTGCATAGAAATAATAGTTAATGGAAACTCAGAGGTAAAGTGCATGTTCTGCAATAAAGTATTTAAAGGCGGTGGAATTTGTCGCTTCAAATATCATATTTCTGGTTTATTTGGAGGAGGATGTGCTGCTTGTCCAAAAGTGAGCGATGAAATTAAACATGTTATGAAGTTAAATATTGAAAAAGGAGAAATTCTAAAGAAGAATATTGCATTAAAAAAATCTAGAGATTGTGCTCTCCAAAATGAACAAGAAGACTTACCTACAGGTTCTAGGAAAAGATTTGCATCTAGTAATGTACAACCTTCTGATTCTAATGATCTTTTGAGTCTCACTTTTATGCCAAGAACCATCGTTGGTTGTCAACCAACTATAAAAAGTGTACTTCAAGGTCAAGCGATAAAGGATGCCATGGATTTGGCCGTTGCAAAGTGGTTCTATGATGCGTCAATCCGTTTTAATGCCGTGAATTCTGTGTTGTATCAACCAATGATTAATGTTATTGCTAGTTATGGGAAGGGATATAAAGGACCCAATCTTGATTCATTGCGTGGTAAATTATTAAAATCTTCCGTTGAACAAGTGAACGATGAGGTCAAAAAACATCGTGTTTCATGGAAGGAAATTGGCTGTACACTAATGGAAGATGGATGGTCAGATCAAAATGGTAGAAGTTTGATTAACTTCTTGGTGTATTCTACTAAAGGTATTTTATTTTTTTAGTTCATAATTATCACTAATTCTATGTATTTTAAAATATTATTTGATCATTTGTTATCTATTGTCATATAGGTACATTGTTTCACCTATATGACAAAACAACATAGAAAATTCCAAGTAAATTTTTACAATTTTAATAAATGCATAAAAATGACCGTTTTACCCCTATATGAAGATGAATATGTGACAATTTGAAAATAATTTGAATTTTGGTTTAAACAGGTTAAAATACCCGATATGATCATTTATTTAATTTATATAGATTAAATATGGTGGTAAAAATATGCACATTTACATGCACATCAGGTCCGTATGCTTCCCATTGACAATAATACGGTTCATAATATTTGCTGCAAAATTAGGTTGTCGTAGAATAGATTTCATCGTTCCGGAGATATTATTGTAATGTGCATTATCCAAAAAATTGTCTTAGACAAGTATTTGGTTTTCATCCCTCGAGACCATAAGCAATTAGAAGTTAATAACCTCCATAATAGTTTAATTCTGGCTGTGGAATTGAGATCAGTGAATTTTCGCAATCCTATACCACCTTCCATTTTAGGCTTACATAAAATATCCCAAGATATTTTATATATCTTACCTTTCCAAAAAAAATCTTCACATGGTCGATCAATTTTCCGAATGACTGAAACAGGAAGCTGGTAAATAAGAATTTGATACATAACTATTGGAGTTATTGTACTGTGTATCAACTCAGCACGCCCTGCTGTTGTTAAAAAACTATTGTCTCATCCTTCTAATTTTGTGCTAATCCTTTGTATCAGGGATGAACAGTGAAAAGCATGAATGTAATCAGTGGACAGTGGCATCGATCCCAAGGTATTTGATAGGTAATTCCTTCTCTGCTATATTTAATATACGTGTTATTTTTGATTTCCACTTAGCACATTTACTGAAAAATATCTATGATTTTGTTTGATTAATTCGTAAACCAACTGTGTCCTCCATTTTAGTGAAAATATGAGTCATGTAAATAGCATTTGATGTAGTTGCCGCTAAGAAAATCATAACATCATCAGCTTATAATAAATGAGATATGGCAGGCTGGAATTTATTTATCGGCTCTAAATGCTTTTCAAACATACCCTCTTCCATTAATAGAGAAAAATAATCCATAGCTACGCAAAACAAATAAGAGGATAGAGGGTCACCCTGTCGTAAGCCTTTATTAGAAGTAATGAACCCTTCCGACCTTCCATTAATCATTATAGAGAAGGTGGGGGTTGAAATACATTCGTAGATTAATTGAACTAGAGATAGGGGAAGCCAAAACATGTAAGCATGTGGCAAACAAATTCACGATTAACCATATCATAGGCTTTTTGTAAGTCGATTTTGATGCACATTCTTCCTTTACCATGTTTAGCGAAATCTCTAACTTGTTCATGAGCCAAAAGCACATTTTCACCAATATTCCTACTCGGTATGAAAGGCGATTAATTTTCTGCAATTAACAATGGAAGAAACCATTTAATTCTATTGCATATGATTTTTGAAATAATTTTATATATCACATTAGCACATGCAATAGGTCGGTAATCTGAAATTAATTGTGGCTTATCTTTTTTGGGGATCAAAGTAATGAAAGTGTGATTAACTCCCCGTGACAACTTTGTTGATTGAAAAGCTTCTGACACAGCATTGAATATACTACTTTTCAGGTCATCCCAGTGTAGCTTGTAGAATTTGGCTGAGAAACCATCTGGACCTGGACTCTTAGCATCATTGATTGGGAACACAGCCGCTTTAAGTTCATCCATAGTAACAAGAGAAGATAAGTAATCTTGTCCTGCTGCATCAATTCTCATTTTAGTTTCAATTTGTGGAAAATCTGTTGTTGAATCCCCATTAAAAGCTCTTGATATAACTGAATGGCATCAGCTTTAATATTACTATAGTCATAAATATATTGTCCTTGAGCGTCAAGTAATGTATGAATTTTATTTCTATGTCTTCTCATATTCATCTTGGCAAAGAAATACTTGGTGTTGTTGTCCCCTCTGTTGTAGCCATAGCACTTTGCTTTGTTGCCTGAGAAATTCATTATGTTGCTATGTGTACTCATTTAGTTTCTGACCCAGTTCACACATGGTATCGTATAATGTATAATTCTCTGGATCAAGATCAGTCTGGTAAAACATTGAGTCAAAATCGGCCGCATTTTATTAATTTGATTGTCAGAAGCTCTCAACTTATGCCACTTTTTCAGTTCAACCTTTACTGCTTTTAGTTTGTAAATAAATTGTTCGAAGTCGGATCCCCATGTGGTATTGGACAGACCCTTTGTTATGCAGATGAGTATACCCCTGTGAGTAGCACTAGTTGTTGATGTATCGAAATGGAGCGTGTTTCAGCCGTTTATAATGCAAGCCGAAACACGTTAAAACAGAGGTATGGTCACTCATAGATGATGGCAAAGCAATAGTACAGAGTTGTGGAAACACAGACATGAATTGATAGTTAACTAGGACTTTGTTTATCTTTGTTGCAATTCCCCTACGTCGCCAAGTATATTTACATCCCTACAGAGGAGATTCAACCAAACCATAATTATACAAGCAGTTTTTAAAAGAATTCATATAAGAGAAAGGGATAGGCAAACCCCTTTTTTTATCCTTTGGGTTGAGAGCATTGTTAAAATCCCCCATAGCTAGCCATGGAGACCTTATAGTGGAAGCATCGTGACAAAACAAATCCCAAAGATTCTGTCGCTCAGAGAAAGAGTTACTAGCATATACACACGTGCAATAAATTTGCAGCCCTCCTTGATTATATAACGGCAAAGTAATATGTTGTTGTGAGGAACAGGCAACAACATATTGCCATACTGTTTTATCAAGCATGATGAAAATGCGGCCTTTAGTACCAGTGTCATTATTATGAATAATATTCCATGCAGGAAACTTTGTTCGCAACTTGTCAATATTTTGTGTAGTTAGCTTGGTCTCAACTAAGCTTAGAAGACTAAGCTTGTGAGCGTTTAGAAGCATGAATACGTGACTAACCTTATCATCGGTATTCATGCCTCTAACGTTCCAGCTCATTAAATTCATTTACCCATTGAGGAGCTCCTAGTTGATCTTTTAGGAGGAGCCAATTTTGGATTCTTGGGATTTGCAGTGTTGCCGTGCTTCTTCGTAAATGTGGGGTTCTTCGACACCATGGGGAGACATTTATTTCTGAATAGTATTTATTGCCTATTTCTTGAATATGTGATGCAACATCCATTATAAGTTCTTCTGCATTCTCATAGTTATCAGCAATAAAAGTTGATTTTCCTTTATTAGTCTCTGCTCTTTGTTCTGTGTCATTGACACGAGAACTCGAAGGTGTAGATAAACTCACAGGTGGAATAGCATCTGGAGCAGGATCAGGCGAGGTGCTGTTGATCTGGACTGGGATTTCATCAGGCTCGGCAAGAACAGAGTATGAATTATGCAGATATACAGCTTCAAGAGTTGAGGTCTATTCTACTGTTAACGTGCTATTATGCTTTGTTGTTGCTTTTGTACAATTGTTGAATTCTGTTGTATCATGAACTTTGGACTATGCTGTATTTATGGATGATAAATTTTGTTTTGGTCGCCATTCCTTTCTCGTTTGGTTGCCACAATTATATTCTGAATGATTGAAAAAATTACAAAGTGAACAAGGGATAATTTTGTGCTCATATTCAACTGTAACTTTATTTATTGCACCACTATATAATTTTAGTTGAATAGTCGATGGGTAGGAAAATTTTACGTCAACTTCTATTAATACGCGAGCATAATTCAATCTATTCTCCATAGCCGTAGTGGAATCCATTCGAATTGGATGTCCGAGAACACGGCAATACGACTAATGCCTTCATTACACTAATACTCTAATTTCAAATCAGTAAATCATGCCTTTAAGCACATATTGTAATGATGAATTCTCCCTCCTTTGAAATCTTCTCGATCCGGTAGATTGCTAATTCTTGAATCGTAGACTTTTAACTATCCAATAGCTGTCGCTTTTTGAATTGATTTGAGATGAATTTGTTGGAGCTCCTTTTGATGAGGCCGACCAGCAATGATCAGAAAATGACATCCAAAAAGTTCTTTTTGCATTAGCGTTAGGGGTCCTTTTAAAATGGAAGAAATAGAGAGAAATATGGATCACATCTCATACCATTTCTCATTAAATTTCAACCATCCATCTCTAAACCCCTCTAGCCTTTTTAGCCTCCTCCTGCAAGCCCTGTTACTACCGAAATAACATCTTACCATCGTGGGGTAATAGCCCATTTAAGCCAAAATAAATATTATTAATTAAATCTAATTTAATTGTTCGTCGATATCGCATATCGATGTTTATAATTGTTATAAATATATGCAATATTATTTATTCCTCAAATCATATTTAAAATTTTATTTTATAATTAATATCTAATAAATATTGATTAACTTAATTATTTATAGTAATTATAAACGAATTAAATTGTTTGGTCTAAAGAGAATTCATCATTTCGGTTGTGTGACTTGTCATGTGTAAATTCGGTTAGCAATTAATACTATTCGAATGTTAATGTTTACATGTCACTTAGCAGGTGGTGTGACATTTTGACTAAATTTATCGCTTACTTAGTTTTGGTAAAATCCAATTTTATATTATTAAGTGTTACCCGGTTGTGGCTTTTATTTTACACCAATTCTCTTCGTCAAAATTATATCACTTTGGACTTATGGAATTGGGTAATGGTCAAAATTCCAATATCATTCATATTCAACTCTATAGTCCAAACAAAAAGTCCTTGGTTCAATAATAGCAATTATTATTAATCGAAATGCTTTGGCCAGAGAGTTTGACTTTGAGTTGACTTGGGTTGACCGTGATACTAACCCCATATAACTGAGGAGACGAATCCTCTCTTGAATAGTGCTTCACTTCCAATACTTCCACTCGATCTATCTATAGTTATTTGATGGACTCTGTGCCATGATTTGACTATAATCAAAGCAGAGTTTTTGTATTGAAGATCCACATTATTCTCTAAAGTCGAGATAACTGTGTAAATCAATCACATCGATATTTTCTATTTGACCTTTGTTTCATTAATATTAACCAACAGAAAACTATCGAGTGAGTCGTTCCATAGTTATTAGGTGCCCTAGGCAATAATGAGTAGTATACTGTTCAACATTTGGAGAGCGTTGCGTACTCTAGTCTCAACGAAAATCGATATCTAGTCTCTATGCATCTTGAGTATGAACATTTAAAATGGTATATTCGTTATCATTATGATAAATTATTCATGGTTACGACGCTTTCTAAGTACTATCACAAAATGTATCATTTATGGATTTTCTATTAAATATACTTTTAATTAAATTAATTAATATAACACATTATATCAGGTATATAATAGAAAGTAAACACATTTTATTCCGAATAAGATTGATCAACAAGTTAGATATATGTAACAAATTACATAATTGCTCCTAGGGCATACCCGTAACTCTATCAATATGTATGTATAAACTTAATTTGTAATCATACAAAAGTTTGTTTATATCACTCACTGGGGCTGTTATGGTAATGGTTACCGTTACCATTTCACAAATACCATTACCGTACCATTTTTACTGGTAAGCGAAAGTTGCTTACCGTTACCATTACCGATAGGATGGTATACCGAAGATTGGTATACCGATAATCTGGTAACCGTTACACTGGTAATGGTAAATTACCGTTTATCTAAAAAGGTTAGTAACATAACACATATTCACACCGTAACGGTGCTTCATTATACAATTTATAGTGTTACTTAATAAAATACATAAATGAGACAGAAGTGAATTGTATTTAACATTATTTCACCTGGTTAATAAACTAAATATAATCATTTGCTTGGTTCTAAATGTCTATAATAATGCATGTTACGTGAATGTACATATATTATAAATTGACTGGTAAAATTACCATTACAGCTGGTATTGAAGAAACGTTACCGATGATTTACCGTAGAAAATGGTAAATTTACCGTTACCATACCGATTAAACTGGTATACCGATTTCACTCGAAAATGGTAACCGATTGGCTGGTAATGGTATGGTAATGGTAAATTTACCGTTACCATAACAGCCCTATCACTCACACTCCCGTAGAGACACACACGTTTTTCTATACAAAATAAAAATTAAAAATATATGTGTACAACAATATGTTGATTTATTTATTTTTCACATATGTATTTATTGATCATTTTATGCAAGTTGCAATTTATTCGATACCAAATATTCTATCATCTTTTTAGACTTATAAATAATTGTGGAGCCTACAAGTTAAAATATATGTTGTGGATCTAAATTTAATTAGAATTTTGCAAGAGAAGAAGATGGAAAGACTTTCCTTTTTTCTTAAATGCCAATTAGATATTTGTTTAATCAAAGAGTTAAACTTGAAATTTATTTCATTAATTATTCTTGGATTAGTATTTATATAAACTTAATTTTATAGCAATTTATATATTTATACATATACATACACATACATACATACATATATATGGTACTTTTGATATGTGTACACATACCATATACATATGTTACATATGTTATAGTATATTTGAACATATGTATATGCTTAAACATTTATATTTTTTATATGCATATGAACTTGTCACATGCGTATGTAAGTATAATCTATATGTATATATAATAAATATAAATTGAAATATCTATATGTGTGTAGCTATACACATGTTTATATATCATTTTATTACCATAGCTTGTTATGAATATATATATTATATTCAAATAAAAATCAAATTAAAATAATTAAAATTATTAATTAATTAAAAATAGAATATTATAAAGTAAAATATGATTTTATTTAAAATACATAGATTGAATCTAATGCTAGTTAATAGATTACATAGGCCGATTAAGATCCAAATTGAGATTTTTGGAATTTACCAATTTCAACCGCTATGAAACTGTCCAGGTTCTTACATTAGCATAGTCCAGTATGATAATATGACAAAATCGTATATCATTTTGAGCATGATATTTTGCAAATAGAATGGTATAGGGATACTAATGTATACGGGGAGTTCGGATGATGTGAGGAGAAAAAAATATAAGGAAGATAATGCTGCTAGCATGTCAGAAATAACATTTATAATCATGTTTAACATTTAACGCTTGTTTACTCCTCTCATATCTAGATTCACACACTACTCACCTAAATTAACTCGATCTCTCACCATTCTCTCGATCGGTATATGTTCCCCGCCTAATTCTCCTACATTAATCCAAAGACCGAGTTGCGTTCTCATATAATTTCTCACTCATCGGACATCGAGCACTTGCACTTGGCGCTTCTCGCAAACATTTCACTTTTTTCTTATTCACACTAGTCACCTACAATATACACACGTGTGCGTGTGGAAGTTTTAAAGTGGCAAGATTACAGCTACACACAATGCCTACATCCCACTGGTTGTTTAACTACTTATGCATGAGCACCTCGTTCGCATTTATATAGGAAAAACCTTGTCTACAATTGGATAGGGTAAACGTCATCTAGATTCGATCATGGAGTGGTCCATCTCATCTCTCTTTTTGTGCGTCGTTAGCAAACTTAAGCGTTACCACCTGAGGTGCCCCTCCATTTCTCACCGGTCACCAACTCAGAAGAATTGCAGCGTTTAAATACAAAATACAACGCCAGAAGACTATCTACACTGGTTTACATACTCGCATTTGATATGTTTAGATCCAATGCCTGACATCAGCTTTGCCCTCAACCCCCAACCAAACGCCTTATCATCACTAGAAAATAAAATACATAGAACCACCGTAACCAACAAGCTCCAAGCAAATCAAATAGCTCCAATACCAAATTTATTATGAAAGTTTCTTCAATGCTACACTATGTATGATCTTCGTCAATTGATTGTCAATTACCAGTACAGGTGCAATAGTAAAAAAATTCAGCTAAACAATCAACAACACAACAACCTGATGATGAAACTAAGAAGAAATCAGATTTAACGTGATTCTATTAGAACCGACCAACATCCACGGTATAATTAAAGTTTTGCAAAAGATACAGTTTAAGTTACGTGAATCTCACTCTCCGGTGATTTCCAATTGTGTTTCAAATCATCTGTAGATGTAAACAGATCTGCAATACCATTTGTAGATGTGACAATAAAACGGTGCATTTTTTTTTAATATCCTAATTACCAGAATATGGGCTCCTTCACCCAATGGGCCTGGGCCATCACCCAATCTGCCAGGGCCGGCCTTGTACACCGCCACCAACTGTATATTGTAACCCAAATCTCGAAAAGTTGCTCTATAATTTAAACATTCCGTCATCAATACTTGATGTAAACACCTACACTTTCCCATCCCCACTTTCTGACTCGACTTTTGATGTATATACTTTATATCAATGGTGGTGAACTACTGTAGATATGCATCTCTATTTTCACACACCACTGCCCATCACTTTTCCCTCTTACCTCATTTTAACTTTCCGTCACTTCATTCATTTTAAGTTCCAATTTCGTCCGTTCCATTTCCATACACATACGTACTCAGCTGTTTAATGTTGAAGGGCCCAACACATGCAAATTATATCTCGTCTGCCGAAGCGTGTTGACTCATTGGACCTACATACATGTGAGCGTGTGTGAACAAGTGTGTGTGTGTACACGTACACACAACAGCAAAAGGCAATCCTATGCAAAAGGTTTATGGCAAGCACAATAAAATACACAATTAACGGATTAAAGTTAACAAATTCAAGAAAAGGATAAACTCTAGTATCTCATCCAATCCACTTAAATCACTTGAAAACACAGTCCAAAACACAATAGAGCAAAAAGCATATAATAATCCCTACACATACCAAATTCTACATTATTATGGCATTTCACTTCATCATAAGATTGAAGGGAAATCCTTAATCAAATGCATCATCATCGTCATCGGGAAGGGGCTGAGCAGCTGCTGCAGCAAGGTCTTCCTCATGCCTGCCAAAATTACACAGTACCTTTTAAATATCACACAGATATCATCTTTTACTTAATCAAACTTGAATGTAACCAAACACTTTAGATTGGTATCCGCAAGATTATATATATACATATACATACACACACACATACATGATTGTTTGCATTTTAAGTAGGAGAAAAGATCGTGAATCATGTACCTTCTCTGAGCTTCCAGATCGATCTGCACCTCAGGTGGAGCTAGAGCGGGTGATTCAACAAAATGCAGATTTGGGTCTCTGCAATGCCAAATACAAATAACATATGCATTTAAATAAAACATCTTTAATGATATACATATTCTCATATTAGAACAAATGAGAACTAATCTTCAAAATATTACCCAGCCAACTTCCTTGCCAGATAGAGGAAAGGCTTCTCAAAATTGTAGTTGCTCTTGGCTGATATCTCATAGTACTGCAGATTCTTCTTCCTGTGAAATGTCACCATCTTTGCTTTCACTTGCCTGTTCTTCACATCAACCTTGTTACCACAGAGAACAATCGGAATGTTCTCACAAACCCTGAAGTAATTATTTCATACATACAATGTAAGCATGACAGCCATATATACAAGGAAATCAAATTACTTTGAAAAAAAAAAAGAATAATGTTATATAAGTAGACCTGCAAAGATCACGATGCCATGTTGGAACATTTTTGTACGTCAACCGAGCGGTGACATCGAACATTATAATAGCGCACTGACCATGGATGCTACAACACACATGAAAAACATGTAAGAAAGAAATTTATTTAGAGAAAAGTAATAACAAATGACAACTTTAGCAATAGAATACCTATTTTTAAAAAGTTAGTTGTTAAGCACCTACCAGCGTGTCTGAAACACAATATCAGGATAAGGCTAGTAACTAATGGCATCCCCTTTTAATTTTAAAGCTCGCACATAACAAGGAGCCATATCCAGTTAAATCATTTTATCAAGGCAAACAGAAATCAATTTTCTTGGCCTATGATAATTCAAAACTACAACTTAATCAGCAATTAATGTCATACGAAGTATATACAACTAATACAACAGTGAATTCCTGCAGTTCCACACTGTTTAGAAGCCGGGGATCAAAAACTTGGTGCTAAAGATTCAGAAATTAAAGAGATCAACATCCGACTTGAGGTAGCTAAGCGCATCGCCAGCGCAACTGTATTGTTGAGTCGCAAAAATGATGTGTCATGGTAACAAAGTACGTAAATATCACAGTTTTCTTGAAAACCGCATTCTCAAATGCACTTCCATGGGTATTTTTATTAAAAAAATGTCAAATGCAACACCTAGTTTCAGCAAAATACTAAAATACTGAAAATGGCAGCTTTGTAATATTTGTTATTAAATGCATTGAAATGCGTGCTTTCTGAAAGTTCAAGATCAGGTTAACATTTCCACTTCATTCATGTAAATTTTTCGAAATTCCAAACAAATTCAGAAACTCCAATTAAAATTCCAATTTCGCATATCCGTGTGTTTTCTATGAAAATGAAAATGTACTATACTTCTAATTTTTTGGTTCAATTATTACTTTTTTTACTGGTTTTTCTACCAAATTAGGCTTTGGAATTAACAAAAGTAGCATATTTTCTTTAAAACTATTTGGACTTTTTGTGCATCTTCCACGTCATCATGACTCGATTTTTTTTTCTTAACCGAAACATGTTTAGTACCTATCTACATATATTCTGATATATTCTATTGCTTTTGAAGAACTCAATTGGAATTTAGACTAAAACAATAGGTCAAAACAAAATCTATTTCTATCAGCACCAAAATTCTGACTTAAACTGCAATTTAAACTGAAATCTATTCCAGTCATCACCAAACTGAACAAACAGTAAAAAAATGGTTCCTGCCAAAATCTTGATTCATATTTTTAACCTCGAATCATGATCTATTACATGCCCCCTAGTATTGTTAAGATCTGACAAAACCAATTGCAATGAAGATGCTCCACTATATCCATCTCAAACATGTGCAATTAAAACGCTTAACGGTTCTATAGCGGTGGATGTGATTATAGTAGGAATATAATAGAAAATAGCGTAGGTGCAAAAAACTTAATAGGAAATAAAATTAAATCTTCAAAGCTAATTTATTCTCGTTCTCACGCCCATTTGTGTGGGAAAAAAAATTAAACTTAAATTATAAACTAATCCAGATTTATGCAACCCTCTATTTCTAACTTATGTTGAGTGCTTAGACCTTAAACTTGTCTTTACCTTAATTTTGTTGATTTGATTTAAAAGAGAACTAGTCAAATTAACTTTTTTTTATATTAATGTTGAATGTGGATGCTAAAAAACATTGGTTTAGCAGATCTAGCAAAAAATAGCAGTGCTTCGAGTGGGTCTACTATAACTAGTGCTAAATTGAACAGGCAAAGCAACCAAAGAGCGTTACGCCCTTTAGCGGGGATTTAGCAAGGGCTTTGGCAGAGCTTTACCTGCATAATCCCAAACGCATGAAAGTGATTTTCAAAATATTGTACATGTGTACGTGTACGTTTAGCAACCAAACACAAAGACGTCTGATTGGAGATAGCAGAATCTGCCTTTTTGAGCCAAAACGACTGGTCTTCATCGTTCGATTTTCCCAGGCTTGCTTAGGGAGAAAAGGCCGATTCATTGGACCAAGAAAACCAATTCGCCAAAACAGAAAAATCAAAATTGCTTTGCGGTCTGTTTTTTTCAAGATAATCCCACATCCATGAAATTCCAGTCCCTAAAAATTGAATTGCTTCTCATACCAAAGCAAATGAAATGGAAACTCAATCTTGGTTTCCAAGGAAAAGACTTCCCCTAATATTGTTCTTGCTTTCGTTCAAAATCAAATCAAAAGTGCACTTTTTGAGGAGAAATTTCAATAACATTCTAAAGCTCAAACTCAGGGTACGAACGAAAAACTGTACCTATCCTGTTATACGTCAAACCCGAAAAATTAACGTTTTTCTTAAACAAAACAGGCCTCTGAGCGTCTCATACAGGGCTTGAGTTGCTCGATTGCGTCTCACAAGCTTGAGCCGGCCGAAGGGAGTGCTAGAGTCCCTCTCCCCTCCCCTCCCCTGAGACTTCCCCTAATATTGTTCTTGCTTTCGTTCGAAATCAAAACAAAAGTGCACTTTTTGAGGAGAAATTTCAGTAACATTCTAAGCTCAAACTCAAGGTACAAACGAAAAACTGTTCCTATCATGTTATACGTCAAACCCGAAAAATTATCGTTTTTCTTAAACAAAACAGGCCTCTGAGCGTCTCATACAGGGCTTGAGTTGCTCGATTGCGTCTCACAAGCCTGAGCCGACCGAAGGGAGTGCTAGAGTCCCTCTCCCCTCCCCTGAGACTCTCCCCTCTCTCAATCCTTTAAGGAACACCCCTTACCCCCTCTCAACCAAAGGGGGTTCTGAAGAGTATCTCATTTGAGTTTGATTCTCCTATTCATGAGACTATATTAGGACAGACATATGTTCACTCTGTCTTACATAGGGCTACTCCCTTTACACGTATCTACGTCCTCTGCTTTTGGGGCAACGGACTCGACGCTCAAAGCTTTTCCTATGTAAGGCTCGATGTTATTGAAAACAGACCAAGCATTGTAGCCAACTAGGCCACAGCTTCGTTACCGTTGCTTGGTTAACCAACCAAGCCACGGTTCACTTCCCTTAGGCAGTTTCGCATGTATTCAACTTTATCAGAGATCGAAGTGATAAGGCAACTAGGCCAAGGCTTTCCTCATCACTCCTAAATTCACCTTACAGTTTTTTTTCTTTTCTTGCCTAAGAGGCGCTAGCACGCCATTTCCTAAAGCCCCCTACCACCCCAGGCTCAAAAGACGGACCAGAAGAGCCCGTGGGGGTACACCTGGTTGTAGATCGGCTTCACTTTAAGTTTGATTTTATTGATTTGCCTAACTTTACTATGGGCTCAGGACCATTCTCAATCCGCAAAGCCTCACCCCCAAGCTCCTCAATCGCTGGACGGCTGACTTCCCCTAGGCTTGATTAATCAGAAACCTAAGACTAATGAACTTCCAGTAGTGGGAGGAGAGAGAGGGGGGACCAAAGGGACTGAGAGATTAGTTAGATTGCTTGGTTGGCTAAGAAAGCGGGCATTCACTGACCTGCGGTTAGGTTACTCAGTGCGGATTTTTACCTCAGTGTGGACTAAAAGAACATTAGCTGACCTGCGGTTCTCATTAGAATTTTCATACTAACCCTCTTTACTGCCTATGGTTGGATTCCCGGGGAACAAGAAAATTCTCGCTCGTTGACAGCCCTAGAAGATCTTTAATATCTTAGCAGACGTACAAAATCAACTCGCTCATTTTTTCTCTTTCTATTCAGTCCCTCCAGTCCAAAGAGGAGTAGACAAGAGAGTAACGTGTATTCACGTCCACCACATGTATGAACAGATTAGCTCATTTCTTTCATATCTTTATTAATCTCTGTTTAACGCTGACTTTTAGTACCTGGGCATAATGCATAGTTGCTGTAACTAAAAATGATGACAACTACATCAAAAGCAAAATAGGATCAATGTAAATTTTATTAGATATGGAAATGTGTTTTTTAATAGCTTAATAGATTAGAATTGAAAGGTTATTCCTAGGAGTCTGCAAATGATTGTGACATGTAAATCACAACACTAGCACCCTTCCAACCCCTTGAAAACAGAAACATTGAAGAAGGCAAAATTTCTCAAATCAAATCATCATATTATAGTGTTATTTGTTTGTGGACTGAAAAAAGGGCGTCCTCAGTAAATTCTAAAACAAATTTCAAAGTCGATGAATTCATTTTTCTTTTGGGGTAAAAATACTTACATACTAAATCCTAAAAATAAATGTAATCAAGAAAGTTAAGTCTGTTTTGATACACATTTATCAAAGCAAATGTAAAAAATCAATCTTCTTCAAAATTTACGTAACTATGCATCACAAAACTCTTTTAGGACAACTGCAAACAGACTGATTCGACAGATCTACACCCTTACTCTATAATCTATGTACACGTAATAATACATATTACACGTGAACAAAATAGGGGCGCAAATCAATGGAATCTAACCGTACATGTTCTCTGTCATAAAATATTTCGAATGGGCATAGACCAGAAGAAATTTAAGTTCCAACATAATGAACTCTGCAGCACAAGGACAACAACAAAAAATTGAACAATAGAGAATACACCTTCATACATTTTTCTCTCGTCTTAATTCATGTATACAATCAAAATCGAACAAACACGGAAAAATGTTTTTCCATCACAAACTCAAAAAGACATTAAAACTAGTACAAATTTACACCCTGACAAAATTTGTCAACCTTTATTATTGTGATGAGTACTTGATATTAAAATATGCATGGGTCATAGATAAACATAAACATACGCACACATAAACACACTTATGTATGTGTGTGTGTGTATTGTAATTTTTTTGACCATTGCAAAACAATGAAAACCACAAAAAAAAACATCCAAACATTTTGGATTTTCAACGTATACCCCAATTCTAGAGGTTTATTAGATTTGATATGAAATCCTAATGTTACGTCTATTAGACTTAACACTTCTATGCCTTGTAACTTACATTAACTTCTTTTGAGGTTTGTTTAGTTTTGACATATTTTGGTGTAATATATGAAATTTTAGGGGTAAGTTCTAGTACTCAGTCCTGTTAGCATTATTTATCTGCAATATCCATTTATATAATTTTAATTTTTTTATTTGAAAAACATATTTTGGAACGTATTTCCATGCCCAAATGTTACTCGACATTTAATAAATCCCTAGACTGATTAACCATAAAAAGCACTGAAGAAAGTTCACAATAAGGCAACATTAATATTTCTCCCAACAATGAAAACGAATCCAACAAGTAATAGCTACACTTACTAATATCCATCTCTAAGGCCACCAAATTTCTCTTGACCAGCTGTGTCCCAGCAGTAAAATCGAATCTTTCCACAGTTTGTAAAAAAATCCAAGGGATGGACCTCAACACCAATTGTTGCTGCATTAGGTAAAGTTTTAACATATAGAAATTCACAAAAACAAACATATTTTTCGACATTGGCAGTACGTACGCTCATATTTCTTCTCAAATTCCCCAGTGAGATGCCTCTTCACGAACGTTGTTTTTCCTGCATAAACCATAAATTGTAATAGGGATATGAGTGTCTTAATCACGATTCCAATGAAAATCATAACTCTTTACGTTAACAGTTCAAAAATACTACAAGGCAAAAACTGTAATCCAATCAATATCCAAAATTAACTGAAGTAACTGAAAAATAATCACCTGTCCCTCCATCGCCCACAATAACAAGCTTAAAGCTTGGATAATCCACGGTTTGCTGATTCGGTAATGCCTGAAAATCCAAATCAAACTCGAATTAAACAATTAATCCGACGTTCCTAGACCTAATTTAATTCGAACGGAAGCTAGCTTACCATGAGATTTTGATCAGATCTGATTATTATCGCAGAATGAAAGAATGAAAGAGAAGGATATTAGTTAGGGTTTATAGGAGATTTATAGCTCTAGAAACTTCTAGCATTCAGAGCAACGCTGACCGTTCGATATGAATATTAAATAAAATGCCTACACCTTGGATTGGGAAAGTGGGAATTAATTTAAACGACAAAATCTTGTATATTTTTAGCAAGACATGACCTCAAGGGGAAATTAATTTAAAGGACAAAAATTTGTATATTTTTAACCTCAAATACACAATCTCAATATTTTGACCACAAGGACAAACATTCTCCTACAAATTAATCATAAGGACAAACAATTTTTCAAAATTATTCATAAGGACAAACATTCTTTCAAAACTGCTACCAAACTAAAAACTGATACATAAAAACTGCTACCGATAACTACAAACTGATACCTAAAAACTTCTACCCATAACTAAAAACTGATACCTAAAGAAAGTTGTCCTTCAGGCAAAAATATTGAAGGTCTGTCATTGAGGCTAAAATGTTGGAAAATTTTGTCCTTCGCAATAATTTCCTAATATTTTAACCACAATGACAAACATTCTCTTAAAAATTATTCATATGGACAAACATTCTTTCAAAATTATTCATAAGAACAAACATTCTTTCAAAACGGCTACCGAACTAAAAACTGATACCTAAAAACTGCTACCAATAACTACAAACTGATACCTAAAAACTGTAAAAACTGATACCTAAATAAAGTTGTCCTTCAGCCTAAAATACTGAAGGCATGTACTTGAGGCTAAAATGCTGAGAAATTTTGTCATTACCAATAATTTCCTGATTGGGAAATAGGTAGGCAAATAGACGGCCAAAACTGGCATCATTGTGCACTAAAATTGTGCCATACAGAACTTCTTCACGATTATTGGTAAATATTGGTACAGTACTTGGTTCTTCAGTAAACAAAAATGCAAATATATTTATTTAAAGGTTGGATTTTTCTTTTGTTATTGGTTCACTACGCCATAAATGGCCTTCTGCAACACACAAAAAATGTTGGGTCAGGCCCAAAAAATGTTGTCATGGGTCTATGGCAACACTTTTCGGGTGATGCAATTTTTGCCGTTGCCTTAGACCTCAAAGGCAACATTTTGACTATCTAAGGCAACATAAGTAATATTGTTGCAATAGAACCCTATTTGTGTCTATAGCAACACTCATAGGTATCTGTAGCAACATTCCAAAATGTTGCTATAGATATTAACTTTCTGAATTTGTGGGGCCCACAATGTAGAGCATATTTGATTTTCTAATAAAAATAAATATGTATTTAATAAAATGTTATTGCACAGAATTTGATATTTAAACAGTAATTTATTTAAATAAATATTTTATTTCAAAATTTGAAATAGTACAAATTCCTGACTCCACTATTTTACAATTCAATGATATATAACACTGATATTCACATATACAGATATTCCTCACTACATCACTCAGTTCACTCATTACATATGCAGTTTCAATTTATACCGACACCGACACTGACAAATATATGACGAGCCGAGTGTCAAGCCGAAGGCGAGCCGAGTAGCGGGTCCGAGCGCAGCGCCGGCGGGGGTCTGATGGGCCATTACTTTGTTGAAGTTTCTGGTATATCCTACGTAAAACTTTCACCATCAACAATAGCCGTGTCTTGAATGAATACATATTGTCTGTATGATATCAACACTTCCAAAATAACTTTCAATCTGTTACACAATACCTTACTAATATATTACATTTAAACAGGCAACGGGTCTAACACAAAATTGCAGTATAGATTCAGCCTGTGTATTTGTGGTTCTTATAAGGAATAAAGAATAATAATCTATGAGATATCAATAACTTAATACAAACCGAGGAGGCCGGTATAAGCTACTTAAGATACAAGCCACATGAAAAGGGTAGACCACAAAGTCAGCGAAACAGAAGCCAAGGCATACGTCCATAGTAATATAACTGAGCACTCACTTTCTCCAGCTCCAAATAACTGTGTAATGGTACCTGCCATTATCAAAAAATTTGATTATAAATCACTGTTATATCTCGGGAAATATGACTAATATATGTATAAATCTTAAGCATTACTTATGTTCATTGCAGGTGGTAAACAGTACTGCAGCAGTAGGATAAACTGATACAATGGATCAGCATGCACAAGTCCTATATGCACTGCTCCCTTGACTTTAACTATGCCGAATAAAGGCAGCAAAATATAACGAACAGCTAGAACTCCAAATATGAGCGATAAGCAAAGGTTTGATCCCCTTAAACCTGAAAATCATATTATTAAAAATATAATTTTTATCACATCATTTTCTATAAAAAAGAAGCATTGCTTGACTAATAAAAACTTCACCTTTGATAGGGTTTCCTCCCATTATCAGAGTGGTAGCAGGAATTGCTCCATCACTGCATTGAATAATTTGGAAAATAATCAACACCAGCTAAGTTTTAGAATAATAATCAGCATTTACTTTGGGTTAAATCAGTAGAAAATGCCTTAATAATGAAGCAGAGTCTTGAATTACACGAACAGGAGCACCTTCACCAATCAATGTGTTTCTGATTTGAGGTATTAGTCCAATGACAAAACCAACAATCTATAAGAAGACAGTGTGATCAAACATGTTGAATATCATACAATAATCCAGCACTGCCTTCATACATCACCATTCAACACTTCCTTCATCCCACCTGAAACTACCCAAACCCTCAAACCACCTCACAGCATTCACGACACCTACATTCACAGTCTACCACCACAACAGCCTTCACTCTGTCTACATCGACCATCTTCTCAGCAATCCCGACCACCAATTCAAAAAAAACAAAAAAACACAAAAAATCCAAATGACCTGAACCGGATTCCATTAGCGACTTCATTCAAACCACAAATCATCAAGCCACAAATCGCCGATTGCATTCGCGACCAGACCCAATTCACGATCTCCAAATCTAAAACCACCTTCGTGCCCCCTCTAATTCCAGAAACTCTTAAACTGCAACCTCAAATTCTTCGAACCCTAAACCTTAAATCACCTAAGTCGCCTGAATCAAACAATTTTATTTTGATTGAGAATTTTGTCTGGGTTCGAACAAGTTTGGATTGAGTGTTTTTTATTTCGATTTGAGAAATACACGTTCTTTTCGCGCTTTGTCATTTTAACAAGTTTGGAAGGACGGCGAATCTGGCGGTGGAAGAAGAGGGTGTTGAAAGAGGAGAGGGCTACAGATTCCATGATTTGAACGGTGATGTTTGCGATTCAAATCGATGAACACAGTGCGAGTAATCATTTTAGGATTTTCGAAATTCCATTGAAGTATTCTATTTGCTTTTTGATTTGAGAAATGAAAACCGAAAGGGATCTACTGGAGTTCAGGCGGGAAAACAAAAATTTGGGGCAAATTGTAGCGGTGATCCATTTTAACAATCAGATTAAATATAGATCGTTGGATCGTATTCACGCGGATTGCTAATTTTATTAATTTTTTAATTTGAATACATCTATAGCAACACTATATAAAAATGTTGCATCGTGTTACACTTATTTAGCTAGAGCAACACATTTTTATAGCTAAGGTAACACCAAAAATACAACGTTGCAGTAGGACCAAAATTTTATATCTATCGCAACATTTTAGCTGGCAACACCTTGCAAAAATGTTGCAGAAGGTTATCTATGGCGTAGTGGTTTAAGTTTTTTTTGTTCCAGATTATATGATAAAATTTAAAAATTGAGACAATCCCTAAAACCCCAGAAAAATAACTTTTTTTCTCACATTTTTTATGAACCCTGTACGTGTTTATTTATAATAACTTTGGCAAATGCGTACTCTGGTCGGTTGAGTGATATACTTCCATCTACCAAAATAAATAATTCTCATTTAGATAATTTTTTATCTTTTTTAATGCAATAAAAAGACAATTAATCACACTTTAAAATCTACAAAATACTTAAAAGATGCAATGCATTTGAGTCACAATTCTACCTTGACTCAAATACCTTCAAAATCTATTTAAATATGGACTATTGTGTCACCAAAATCTAACAATCTCCACTTTGATACGATAATTAATAAATGCCATCCAAGCTCCATCTAGAATCTTAAACTCTAAACAATCTCTTATATTACTAGGGCTGTTATGGTAACCATAAATTTACCATTACCATACCATTACTAGTCAATCAGTTACCATTTTAAAGTAAAGTCGGTATACCGGTATAATCGGTATGGTAACAGTAAATTTACCATTTTCTACGGTAAAACATCGGTAATATTTTTTTCAAAACCAGCGGTAACGGTAATTTACCAGTCCATTCATAATACATTGATATTCATGTAAGATGTTGTATTACAGGCATTTAAAAGCAAGAAAATAGTTCAATTTATTTCAGTAATTCAACTCAAATGATGATAAATACACTTCTTTTCTATGTCCTTTAATAAGTGACCCAATGAGATATATAATGAAGTATCGTTCAGTGTAAAAATATATCAACTTATTATTTTTCTAGACAAATGGTAATTTACCATTACCAGTGTAACAGTTACCAGTTTATCGGTATACCAGTCATCGGTATACTAGTCAATCGGTAGCGGTAACTGTAAACAATTCTAGTTTACCAGTAAAAACAGTACGGTAACGGTAACCATTATCATAACAGCCCTAGATATTACCATGGAAGTAAATGTCTCAATTTCAAAAGAAAATTTTACCAACATACAAACCATCTAAATATGTATATCCCCTAATTGAACATCCATATCATCAATACATAAGAATTGCTTGTAATACCACAAAGGTCTCCAAGCAGATTTTGTGGTTTTCTGTTTCATGCTCCACCTTGATTCAAACAAATTTGTCTCTCCAATTTCAAATTGAGAACTTCTTTCGTTCTCCGCCATCTTCGAAGCAATTTGTATACGTTGTTGCTTCCTCTTTTTGCGCACAACACCTCCTTATTACCCTTTTAAACCCTAACTCAACCTCGAGTTGAAAAGTTGCACCTTTTTACTTCCAACTGTCCCACTGAAATAAGATTCTTTTTAATTTTTAGGACATGTCTAACTTCCATGAATTTCACCTCTCTTCCATCATACATCTTCAGCCTAACTAAACCTATACCATTCACCTTAACATCTCCACCACTATCTGATTCCACCTTACTCTCTTGGCTCCTTGTAATAAATGAATGCTTCCTTTTAGTGGATGACATATATGAAAACATGCACCTGAATCAAGAACCTACTCATCTCCTTTTCTTCCATCAACACGGAGAATATAATTACTAATACCAAAATTTACCTTGTCATCGCTATCTTCATCAAGTTTGTCTTCCTCTTCATCTAATGCTTTTATCCTTTCTTTGTCCTTTTTAAGCTTGTTGCAAAATCTTAGTTGATGACCAGGTTTTTTGCAGTAATAGCAGATGAAATCTCTCTCTATATTTGATATATTTGATCGTCTTTCCAAGTTGGTTGGTTACCCCTCCTTGCAAGATGCACCTCTCCAGATGGATTTCCAATTTCCTCTTTTTCCTTGTCTTTTTCTTCCACTAGATTCATCATCTGCATCTCCTCATTAAACATGCTACTAACCACTGATCCCATTAAAACAACTCCATTCGAATTTGAGTTGTTCAAAGCAACTACAAGCGTTTCTCAACTCTCCAGTAATGAACTCATTAACATCAAGGAGACTTATGTCTCATCAACCGTCCTGTAATTTACGGCCACCGATTGGTTCACAATTGCTAAAAAATCATTGAGATGCTCTCCAATTGGCCCACCTTACTTAAGCTTTAGAATTACCAATCTTCTCATTAGAAGTGACTTGTTTGTTACGGAGTTCTTTGCATAGATTCCTTCCAAGTTCTTCCAAATTCTGAAATCAGATGTTTCATTAGCAATAATATGAAACACCGTATTCTTCAAAAAAACACCGAATAGCCGTCGTAGCCTTTCTATCCAAAGTCTCACATTTTGCGTTAGATACATTAGTAAGTTTCTTCTCTCTGTTCTCAAATGGTTAGCAAAGATCATTGAGATATAGAAAATCATCCATCTTTGCCTTCCATAACCACCTCAATTTCTCCCATTAAGTTTTTCAACACTTGTCTTCTCTCTAACCAAAACTCTCTTCAAAAAATTTGCGTAATAGGCTCTGATACCAACTATCAGGGTTTATTTTAGGATCCCTGCACAATTAGATTTTAGAAGAGATAAAAAGTGAAGAGGAAACAATGACAAATGAATTTCTCCAAACAAAACCTTTATTAATTCACCAAATGATTACAAGAGTGCCTAAATATTGAGAAGATGTCTCAATCCACAAAACCTCAAAAAATAACCTTTTTCCCACACATTATTAATGAACGATATCCGTGTTTATATTTATATTAACTTGACAAATGTGTTCTCTAGTCGGTTAAGAAATTGAGTGATATAATTCTATCTGCCAAAATAAATAATTCTCATGTAGATAATTCTTTGCCTTCTTTAATGCAATAAAAAGGCAATTAATCCTCTTAGAAATCTACAAAATTCATAAAAGAGGTAATGTATTGGAGTCACAATTCCACCTTAACTCATATATCTCAAGAATCTACTTAAATATGAAATATTGTATTACCAAAATCTAACATATAATACTTAACTGCTTTAGTTTTTTTTTTGCAAGGCTAGCTTTAGTTGGCGATTAAATTAAATATTCTCATGTTGAGTTGTAAATTTGAATAGAATATTTTCTTTGCATTACCTTCAACTTTTATTTGGATAATAATCAAATTCATACCTATGAAATTTTGACTTATTTACAACCTTTAACTATGAAGTCTCGACTCATTTTACAACCTTTAAATGTATAATACAAGGGGATTTAAAAACAAAAGGAGATCACATAAACCACCTCCATGTGCATGTGTATTATATAATGTTTATTATCGCTTCCATGATTAATTCAAACATTAGCAATAATGGTTTAAATTTACATCTCCGTAGGTAAAGGAAAAAGATACGTATATCGAACTAGTGAATATAACAATTCATTGTAACACACAATACCACACATAGTAAATTAGAAAAATTTACAAATTTCATAGGTTAGACACTTGTAGAAAAGTCATTATAAACAACAAACTTCTCTTTACCACGATGATAATATTGAATATGTTCGCCTAGGTAATTATTCAAAGTTTCAAAGTGCTATCTTAAACTCAATGTATTGTGAGAGAGTCCAATGGTTATTCATGATGATCTTCATAATGGTCATGTCATGTTAACTTATGAGTTACTCGAGTCACCGATCTAGCATTTGCATTTCATGGACCAATGGTGTATGACGTCATACTGATCTTTTTTTTAACCTAGTCATGAATTTTTCAAACCTCTTATATGGTCCAAACACTCAGTTATTTATATTTCATTTTGCTATTATCTTAAGTTGTATCCCCATCTCATGTAGAAAAAATTCTATTAAGAGTAAAAAAAATAGTTTTATACTACTAGTCGAAAATGGTCTAACACCCCGAAATTATCGAATTTCATAGAAATAACAATCATAAGCTTTAGAGTTGTAAAATATGAAATGTAGATTCTGCTACTAAAGGTGTTTTCCTTGTAGAAATTATTTATTTATGACTTCTTTTAGTTGGGTTTTAGATACTGAATCTAAAACTCATATCTGTAACTCATTACGGAGACTTAGGAGCAAGAGGTCGTGGCAGGCGGGAGCATGGAATTTCAAGTTGCAAATGAAGTTGCCATAGTTGCCATCGTGGTTGGAGATTATCATGTTAAACTTGCTTGTGATCATAGATTTATTTTGTGTAGTTGTTATTATGTACGAACTGTATTAGTGGAATGATTTATGCTTTTCATTTGAGGGAAACATGTATAGTTTTATTTGTAATGATGGTATTATGAATACTTGTTATGATAATAGAACAATTTATTTTGATACTCTCAGTAATGGCATTTACATGTTTAATTATAATTATATAATTGCTATAGAAAATAACAATGCATCTAAATTAAATAATGATTATCTTTGATATTATAGACTATGCTATATATAAAATATGATTGAACGAGCTAAGGAACCAAAGGGTTTCTACCATCATTTGATACTTACATTGTATCTTAAAAGTAAAATGGTCAAGCATTCAAATGAGTTGGAGCAATGAAAGCGTTGATGAACTTTTAGGACTAGCACAAATTAATGTGTGTGGTTCTATGTCTATACTAAAGCATCATACTTTGTTAAGTTCACTGATGATTTATCTGGATATGGATATGCATACCTTATTAAACACAATCAGAGGTCTATGATAAATTCATAGAATATAAGAAAGTAGAAAACTAGACCAATAAGAAAACTAAAGTACTTTGATTTGATCAAGGCGGTGAGTACATTGGATATAAACTCCAATGGTACCTAAAGGAGAATAAGATTCTCTCTCAAGTTACTCCTCCATATACTCCTTAACACAACGGTGTTTTAGAAAGGAGGAATCGAACTTTGTTGGGCATAGATCGATCGACGATGAGTGACATTAATTTTTGCCTCTTCCTTTTTGAGGATATACGTTAGAAACCTATACATATATGCTAAATAATGCACCATCTAAATATATGCCTAAGACCCCATATAGTTATGGACTGGTAAGAAACCACATCTTAAATACCCTAAGGTATGGGGTTGTCCGGCTTACATTAAGAACGTAAACCCCAATAAACCACATGTAAGATCAGTTTTATGTCAATTTCATGAAACCCTATATAGTAGTCAGTTGTAAGTGAATCTTTGAGAAAAAGATCGGCATAGATGGAAAGATCGAGACCTATAAAGCAAGGTTGGTGGTGAAAGGTTTTTGTCAAATTCAATGTGTTGATTATGACAAAACATTTTCACCGATCGCAATGCTTATATCAATTTGAATTCTACTTGCGGTTGCTACTTATTATGACTAAAAAATATTGCATAAGGACATTAAAACAACATTTTGAAATGGTAATATATAATAGGATATTTATATGCTGTAGCCAGAGAATTTCGAGGACAGTGCGAAAGGCTATAAGGCATGTTGACTCTTAAGATCAATTTATGGTCTTAAGCAAACATCTAGGAGTTGGACCAACTTTTTTGACAAGGTTATCAAATAGTTTTGTTTCATTTAAATCATAGAGAAACCATGCATATTAGGAAAGAATGTAGTTGTGTGATAACGTTCTTAGTGTTATACATTAATGACTTTCTACTGATTGGTAACAATGTACCAATGCTACAATCAATGAGCTTTATTGTCCAGTAATTTCTTTATAAAGGATTCACGAGAGGATTCCTTTATACTAAGTATAAAGATTTATATATATAGATCTAAAAGGATATTAGAATTGTAACAACCCACATTTTTAAATTGGATATTTAAGTATTTAATTTAAATATTGAATCGTTAATTAATTAATGATCCAAAATCTGATTTCGAATGTGGGGGAATATGAATTTGAGATTACTTCAATTGAGTTCGAATCGACGTTGCGAATCAAAATGAGTATAAATATCGCTATATTTGGAGTCATGGTAATTTTACGATTTATATATTTTCTAATATTACATGCGTAGTCAAGTCCAGTGGGATCTTGACTGAGGGCTTATGATTTTGGGATGATGATTTCATTATGAGACATAAGGTTGATGAATTTTTGGAATTAGATGATCCGATGGCCAAAAATGCGTGAAATTATTGTCTTGGGACGCTATCTCGGATAGCAACGAAATTTGCACCATCAAGACTAGAAAATTAAGGTGATGTGCACCGACGAGTTTCGTGGCGATGTGTTGTGCGATTGTACGAGCTTAAAAGGTATGGCGATTTATTTGAGAAATCAAATAATACATACGTACACACGCACGCATATATATATATATATATATATATATCCTACCCTTTTTTAGTTCTACTCCCTTTAAAATATCTCCTTCGTCCCTCTTCGTGATCGATAGCACAAAACCCCCCTCAAGCAAATGTCAACATCCACTTCCTCCTCAAAAAACATTTGTGCTCTCCCCGTCATTCATGGCCAGAATAGTATTGCGGAGGTGGCGAAGGCATAAAGTAGCATGGAGGAAGAGCAGCGACTTGAAGTCGGATCAGGTGGGGTGGCGCCAAAGGGGAAGTGAAGGCCATGGGTAGATGCGTCTCGACCAAGAAAGTGACTCCGTGGTGGTGCCGAAGGCCAATGGTGGTCATGGCACTAGAGAGGTTTGGTCAAAGAGTAGTCAAGGGTTCAGTGAGGGTGGTGTCGCGATTTGATACCAGCCACCAGAGGTGTCGTGGTGGTGACCATCGTGCTCGGCCAATGGAGGTGAACATGAGGTAGGTGGTTGGTCATGCTCTAGAGGCCCTTGATGGTACCGATGGCGATTATAAGTTCGACAATGGAGCTTCAGGCTGGAATTTGAAGTTAGGAGAAGAAGAGATTTAGGAAAAACAGGTAATTAGCTTATTAATTATAATTAATTAATAAATCGCTTATCTCGTTTCGTATTTAATTCATATCTTTTGCATACAACGTTCAATCGAGACGCTGTTGTCACCATTGTCCTCATGAGGAGATTATCTACGTTATAGTGTACCTTTAGTGGAGATTCAAACACTTGCAAAATATGGCTTAGGTGAGCGGAATTATAATTCAGAATTTATATTTCGGTATAAATTCCCGTAATTATATATATTGAAAAATATTACATATGAGAGGTAGAATAATGTATATAAGCAATTATTTCCCCACTTGATTGGATAGGTTTGGCTAGATGTTCGAGATAAGTGATTAAGATCTCGTATATATATAGATATTTTGTCTTGTTTGTACTGAACTAAGTTGGATGGAGTTGATATTAATTTATAACATGGTTATAGATTAATTAAACTCTAATTTATAGTTAGATCAGTGATAAAGATACTATTATATATTTTATTACTAATATTCGGGATAATTGATTGAGATCCTATGTATATAAATATTGTGTTCTATTCTTATTGAATTAGATGGAGTTGATATTAATTTATAACATATTTATATATTTAGTTTGAACTCTAATTTGTAGTTATATTAGTGATAATAATATTGTTATATATTTTATTACTAATCAGAAATTGAAGTATGACCTTTAAAATAAGCTATAAGGCGAAATAATGATTTAGGCAGGTTAAACTTGCATTAAAATGGTTTTGAAGTTTATATGGCATTGATATTGGTTTATTATAGTGTAAATCAATAATTAACTAACTAGTGAATTTGTATAAAAGTGATTTGAGAAGCTAGAAATTACAAAGAAGTATTGTATTATTTAATAGGGTTTGGTTAAGGTTATGAAATCCCGAATATATTGCAATAACGTGATTTATTAACATTAGTCCCTAAGAAATAATTTGGTGTGTGTATATATATCATATACATAAACAATATAATATTTTAAGGCCATATTGATAGCTAAACTTGATTTAAATAGAAGAATTAAGTAAAAATGGACTATAGTATGATTGATAGGCAATGACATTATTTTATAAAATAAGTGTGAGACTTCTATAAACTAATATGAAGAAGATATAATTTCTAGATTGACAACGTAAGTAAGATGATTTTTTGTTGAATTGTGTATATAATTGTATGTGAATTTTTATTGATATTAAGATGATAAATTTGTTACTTTGGTTATATATTGCCTTTGTGTATGTAAATGTGAACAATATATGTTTATTAGTTATATATAGTTGGACTGGTTATATGTATCTGCATATAGTTTATGTGATTTATCCATGTCTATATATATATAAATAGTTTTGGTATATCCAACTTGGGACTACCGATTGGTGCAAGGAATCCATTGTACTATTGAGATGCATGACCTACGGATGCGGTTCTGAATCAAGGGCGGAGAGAGATTGGGACGCAAATCTAGAGTAAGTCATATATTATTGCATTGTACGGACGGGTGCTGCGACAGGACCAACAAGCCAACTTCTTTTGAGGTGTTAGTTTTCAGGGGAGTACACAAGTTGGTTATGGCTCTCTATATGTCTCTTTGGTAGCTAATGGCAATTCAACATGATTTATCGATACACAATTTAAACATATGTATGGTTTTGTTTGCCCGACTCGGGGTTACAGAATAGTGGATGAAATACATTATACAAATGCATAAATATGTGATTCAATGATTATATGTATAATTATAGATGCATAGTTTGGGCGATTTATATATATTGTTTTGGTATGCCTGCTTAGGGCAACTGGGCAGTGCGAAGCACTTTAAGAACGAATCACGTTCCATATGTGGACGACAATATGTCAATGTTGTGTATACATATGGAAAGGGTGTATGTGGGGTAGCTTGAATCTGGATTGTCTATCCATGGACAATTGGATGATATCAATTTTGTAAATGAATCCATTGTACCGTTGAGATGCACAACCTACAGACGTGGTTTTAAAGCAGGGGTAGAGAGATTGAGATGCCAATCTAGAGTAGGTCATATATTGTTGCATTGTATGGATGAGTGCTGCGACATGACCTACATGCCAACTTCTTTTGAACTGTTGGTTTTTAGGGAAGTCCACAAATTAGTTGTGGCTCTCGATATGTCTCTTTACTAGCTAATGGCAATTTGGCATGGGTATTAGTTATAGATATTCGTATTTCAGTTTTGGGTATAGGGATGATATGTTAGTAGCATTGTTATATCATGGTATTTGTTTTGCATTTTATATGCTTTGATAAGGATTGAGAAATCTATGGCATCACTGCTTATGAAGTATAAGATTACCCATATACTCATTTTTCATATTAAGTAGCGTGACTTGTTTTAGCAGGTATTGTTTTAATTAAAGAAATACTATTATGCGTCATCCTAAATTGTTGGTGTATAGATAAAGTAGAGCAAGGTAAGATTAGTATTACCCATCGATCATTGCTCACGTTTATTAGATGTATATAGGTTGCATGTATATACAGTACTTGGAGATGCTTCCCCTCACACCAGGCTTTATGTTGACTCATGTTTTGTCTTTATCTATTTATGTCATAATAACTCTCGGGTACTCGATTGAGTAGTTTGGAAGTCAGATGCTTTTGGGGGCAAGCTTACAGGACAGTTAGAGCATTCTTAAGGTGCGAAGTCGATATATTGGATATGTATACTTGTTGATGATGTAGTTCATAGTACATAGACTATTTTGTATATAAGACTTGTAACTTCAAATGAATGGAGTTAGAACTGGACCAGCCCGCAGCGGAAGTTATGGGTGAATTTCAAATATTTTACCCTATTGGATCTTTATTGGGCCTATGAAGTCTAATTGAATTAGAACATTTCTAAATTTCATTTAAATAAAATCATTTATTTTATTTAAATTCAAATATATTAAGATATGAAATTAATTTTATTTGATTTAGTTTATACATAAATGTATCATATACATATATGTATGAGTGCATGTGTAACATAATAATACTTGAAAGGTATAATATGCCCATATGTAGATGTTGGGATTTACACCGTAATAGACATATTAGCTCATTTTGTATGTCATGTATGTTGTCCAAATATGTGCATGTATATCTGTTACAAAACACACACACACATATGTATGTATAAATATATTATATATTAAACATGAACATAAAACATTTATATATAGATAAATATATATATAGAAAGAGAGGGAACAATTATTAAAAATTATTTATAATTCAAAATTAACTTATTTTTGCAAACATAATAATTTTAGTATTTTAATTTGTATATATTATGAATAAAATAATGTTTTCATCCATAAATAATTAACATAAAATAATCTATTGATGAAAATTCAAAATTTACAATTTTCAAAAATCTAGGATCATAAAATAGAGCTTAGAAAAAAATCTAGAGATTTTTCAAAGTTGAAATATTATTTTTAAAAACAAATACATTGATTTCGACAATAATTATTTGGTATAAAATAATATATTATTAAAAATTCAAAATTCAAAATTTCAAAAATTCTAGGATCGTGAATGAAAGGTTACGAAAAATTTTGAAGAATTTTTCAATTAAATTATTATTTTTAATAAATCATAAATAGTTTTTCCAAAATAATATTAATTATTAAAAATAATAAACCTTATTGAAAAAATCCTAAATCCTTTTTATACGTTTCTGGAATTATATAATATTTTATAAAAATATAAAGTTGAATTTTTAATGTAATAATTATATTATATATAATAAACAATTCAAAATTCAATAAATGTTAATTTAAAAATATGAGTATATGTATGATAATTAATTTTTGAAATTGTAAATTCATATTATATATAAATAAATATACTAAAATTTTTGAATCATATATATATCTTATATATGCATATATGCTATTATGTGAGAGAAATATACACTAATATATATATATATATATATAATGATTATTAATGAAAAAATTGATTTTGTATAGTAAACAACATTTGTCTATACATAAATCAAATAGTATAAAAAACAATTTATGCATATAATCAAACCGATTTGTGACAATTACATCTACTTACAAAATTTCACCTAATTAAACATATTGTAGCAATATATTTAAACAAATATGAAATTGCTCATTATAGGATCATATAATATAATTTAATTACTGTAATATGAATTAAAATTACCAATTTAATGATGCCTTTGAATCCATATTGAAGCAATGACTTCCCTTCCTTTTACTGTTCTTGATTCGTCAGATTGCAAGTTCGGAATCACTAACCTCTAACTATCGAATAGTATTATTTTAATTTAAAATATATTTGAGAATTTTGGAGTGGATTGAGAACTATGTTTTAACCAACAATGTAGAAGGTAATGGCGGCCAAAAAAGGTTCATCGTTATTTTTAGATATATATATATAAGGTTGTATTAGAGAGAAATGAGGAAATGCTTTTTACCCATTCTCACTTGATCTCAACCTATTATCTCCAAGTCAATTCCCTATGTTTTAGCCACCCCTAGATCTTCCCAAAACCGTAATTTTGCAGCCCTAACGACGGGCCTTAAACTCATCTAAGCCCAAGCCAAAATACTATGCAATTAAATCTAATTTAATCGCTTGTCGATATTGTATATCGATCGATATATTTATAACTGTTATAAATATATATATAACATTATTTATTTCTCAAATCATATTCAAATTTTATAATTAATATTTAATAAATATTAATTGATTTAATTAAATTATAATAATTATAAACTAACTAAATCGTTCGGTCTTAAGGGAATTCATCATTTCGGCTGTGTAACTCTTGGGTGTAAATTTGGTCAGCGATTAACATCGAACTATTCTAATGTTAACGTTCACACATCACTTAGTAGGTGGTGTGAGATTATGGCCAAATTTACCACTTACTCATTTTTGGTAAAAAACCAATTTTAGTTTAATAAGCATTACCCAGTTATGACATTTGTTTACACCAATTCTCTTCGTCAAAACTATATCACTTTGGATTTATGGAATTTGTTAATGGTCAAAATTCCAACCTCGTCCACATCAAACTTTATCGTTCAAATACAAAGTCCTTGGTTCAATAATAACAATTATTATTAACCGAAATGCTCTGGCCAGAGACTTTGACTTTGAGTTGACTTGAGTTGACTGTGATACTAACCGCATATAACTGAAGAGACGAATCCTCTCTTGAATAGTGCTTCACTTCCAATACTTCCACTCGACCAAACTATAGTCACTCTATGGACGCCATGCCATGATTTGGTCATAATCAAAGCGGAGCTTTCATATTGAGGATCCACAGTATTCTCAAGTTGAGAGAATTGAGTAAATCAGTCACATCAACATTTTCTGTTTGACCTTAGTTATATTAACCAACAGAAAACTATTGGGTGAGTCATTCCATAGTTATCCAATAATTATTAGTACGTAACCCCTAGATGCCCCCAGCAGTCATGAGTAATACACTGCCTAACATTTGGAGAGCGTTATGTACTCCAGTCTCAACGGATACATTGATATCTAGTTTCGATGCATCTTGATTAGGAACATTTAAAATGATATATTTGTTTCATTGTGATAAATTACTCACGATTACAACACTTTGTAACTACTATCACAAAATATACCATTTATGGAATTTTCTATTAAATGTACTTTTAATTAAGTTAATTAATTAATATAATCACATTATATCAAGTATATAATAGGAAGAAAATACCTTTTATTTCGAACAAGATTGGTCAACGAGTTAGATATATGTAACAAATTACATAATTTCCCCTAGGGCATACCCCTAACTCTATCAATCTGCCACTTGCACTTAGGGTCAATTACGGAATCTAATTCCAACTTCTCCAATCAGTTTTCTCAAAACCAATTAGGTCAGTCGCTTAGTGAATGGGTATGCTATTATGTTTTAATTATCTACTTTGTCAATTAACTCTCTTTGACACTGATAAACTGCCTTTATCATGTGGAACAATTCGAAGTATGTCTTTCGACTTCTAGTGAGCTTTAAGTTCTATCATGACCAATTTCATGACATTGTTATCTTATAACAATATTATGGGATTCTCAACATTTGGAATCACCTTTGGCTCAATTATAAATTTGTGCATTTATATCTGTATACATTGGTTTATTGTAGCGCTATTCAAGTTAATGTTCTCAACATTTCTTTGAATCGACCACAATCACCTTTATTTTGAAACATTTCAAATTAAAGATTTTAACTTGAAATTTATCATTGACATGTTATACTCAATATCACTTATAAAAGTTTGTGTCCAAACGTTCCATCATAACGAGTTCATTGTTTCTATACACAATTCTCTAGTATTTCATGAATACACGAGAACACCTCAAACAACCATTTAGTGATATCAATTTGGATTTTATATTTGCTCTATGTATCGAATACATAAATAAAACACAATGTCATACACAACATAACCTGTATGATAATTCTTATTGCTAATGCATAAGGAATCCAACTTACATGTTCTCTTTTTAATAGGGTGCTCTTGTATATCCTTTTGGGACAATCCCTATATCTTTTATACTCACCATAAAAGATATCATTCACAATCCAAAATTGAGTATTAAAACAACTAAAGTTGATTTTAATACAAGCATATTGTTAAAATCAAGAACGCGTTGTTTACTTATAGTTTAGAAATATCAATGTACCTTTTAACGTTCTTTCTTATGAACACACGCTTCCTCTGCACTTTGATTGAAAATAAAACTATTTGATATTTCTATCAAAATACTTATTCAATCTTGATGCTTATAAAATGATACATTCGTATCATTTCTTGGATCATATCCAAAGACTCACAAACCCAATATCGCTCCCACTGACTTTGAGGCATTTTTGGTTAATATGTGTAAATGGCTTACTCTAAATCATTATTTAGAATTTTCCGTTTCAATACATAAGTACCAAACACTAAGCCTTATCGAGGGATAATTTTGTGAGTAAATCTGAATTAACTTGAGCATGTTGAATACCGAATCTGTTATGCTAATTTCAATAATTGAAATTTGCGATATTATTCTTATCAACATTGCTCATTTAGTTCCAACCACATTAGTCTTTCCAATAAAGACACAATCTCGGCCGATGGATCGCATGTCTTTAGTTACGACCACCAAAATCATATTTTGATAGCGTACTTGGAATTCTTTCAGATTTTCGCATCATACCGTATAGAGTCAACAATCTTAATGGTTTAATTGAAAAACCGAGGGTAATGTATATTTTTGACATTAGTAAGAAACTCATAGTTTTTCTTCGATGTACGGGAATACTTATTAGACATTCTAATGCTATGTGTTCATTTAGGTTAGTTTAATTCACTTTATCTCATATAATATGTTCTATGGATCAGATCTAATTCCAATTAACTACCAAAAATTTATTCTCAAAGAAATTACTTCACAATGAAGTTGATATATCTTGAAACAACAATTGTTTCTTAGTGCAAATATAATAGGGATTCATAAACGCTTTATGAACCTTTTTATTTATAAAACTGATTTTAGTTTACAAAAATTATGTTCAAAACATAAATATGTCATTTGATGACAGACCTTTCAAAAAAAACTTTTTGGAGATTCATACAGGATCCCTCATGAACAATTATTACGTGCAATCTTTCGACTCGCACAACCTGCCAACTCCTTGGCCAAGGATATGTTGGGATTTCTTACAAACCCTTATCTTGTATAATTTTGTAAACTGTTGTTTAGATGAAATAATATCAACCTTGTGTACTACTCTTAAGTACATGACCTTATAGAAAGAAACTAACTCAACTTCACTCACAATTAATCGTAAATTGTCCAACAATGTCTGATTACTCCTTATCGATGCATCATTATGTATCACATAGAGGAGTGACTTTTGAGATTGAATCTATATTCGTTTTAGGTACATTTGGAACTCTTTCCAATATACTTACTTATTCGACCAAATCAAATCATTTTATTCTATTGCATGTTATTTTATTTACTTTTCTTTTATATTCTATGATTTTATTATAAACTTACTACATGTGTATCCAATACATATGTACATGTTGGTAATAAATCATCGATGAATATAACAAAGTATGTGGAACCCTTTTGGTATTAATAGACTTGTGATTGCATACATCAATATGTATTAATTCAAAGAATTCATCAACTCTTATTATGCTTGTAACATCCCACCTTTTTGAACGTTTTAAGCAGGCAAACGTGCCGACTCAAAACCATACAGAAGGGCGATTGTTATTGGGGTGAATAAGAGAAAGCAGAGAAAGAAAAAAAATGAAACAGAATCCCGCAGCGGAATGACAAAATATAATAATCAAATAACAGTTCATGAAGCTGTATACAAAACATTTGATTATACTTATACAATACAAAATCAGAGTTACACATATCAGAGATAAATAAATGATAATGCAGCGGAACAGTATGAATGCAGTGGAATAAATATAGTAAATAATAGTGGTACAAATCTTCGTCTTTGTCCTCCAAAAATAAGGTCTTCAAATCCTGAAATGCTCAGGCTGACCCGAGCGAATTGAAAAGACAAAACACTCGAGTCAGAACTAAAAGATCTTATGTAAGTCAAATCAACGGTAAATAAATATGAGTGTAAACGGCATCGGAGATGTTCACGGGGTTTGACATCTCTTATCCAGTGTCTAACACGAATGAAGTAACTTAAGAGATGTTTGGGATTCACATCTCCTAAGGATCCGTTAAACTATCTACTATGTAGTACAATACGCTATTATAATATGTCCACAGTAAGATAAACTATTAAAATAGCGTTAAGACGTTACCCATTTCCCCCTTAACACATTTTATAATGCCAATAGTCTATACAGTACCGTAACTCCCCGTAAACTGGGGCCGCCAAAGGATACCCCATAGGTACGACATAAAACAAACTCGTAGAAGGCGTGCTAGGGTAGGTGACACGGCACAACTAGGCAATGCCAGGGTAGATATACCAATTACACTTCTGGACTGGTGGTAACGCATAGCAGCTACTACCGCCCACCTCGGAACACACTCCCAAATCAAAAATCGAGGGTGGCCACCAAATCAATCGCAAAGTCAGAATATAATATCGAAGGAATGTGCCCGATCGAGGAATGACCTCACTTAGCCCGTCAATTGCTCATGTTTTAGCCACTTTAAGCTAACTCATGGGAGTCAGGTCCACGTATATACCTCTTATAGGATCGTCGCCAACCATCCTACTTCATTCTGGAATCTCCACCGCGTACACAGTTGTCAAAGTGGTTTTCGGTATTGGCAGAGAGTATGACAATATCCGATCCCGGTCTCTTTAACAACCAATCGCTTATTACACACCGGATGGTTCTTTTACATTTTCAAAATCATTTCATAATTGATATCAAAATATCATATTCAATTCAAATCATATCATTTTCGAAATCATTACTTACTTTCGAAACCATATTCACCTTTGAAATCATAGTTTGAAATTATATTTCCTTTCAAAGGTCGTATTTCCAAAATAGGTTAAACTCTCATTTCAAAATATCATATTAAACCAAATATGTTATTTAAATCCCAACTTAGGTTATAACATCATTAACCATATTCACTTAAAAAAATCGAGAATTTGAATATAAACCCATCCATTTTACTTAGTTTGGAATTTAGAAGAAAATAGTTTTAAATAGTTATAAATAGGTAATATAGATTTAAAATAGATTAAATATAATTAAAATAGATTAAACAGCTTTAAAATAGATTAATTAGATTTAAAATAAGTTAAAACAGGTTAATTAGTTTAAATAAATTAAATGGTTTTAAAAAGGTTAAAATGATTTAATATAATTAATACTGGTTAAAATAGTTTAATACTTTGAAATCTTAATAATTAGAAATTTTGAAATAGTATATTTTTAAAACAATTTATATTAAAACATGAATTTGGAATTAATATCAAATTAAACTATTCATTTCATTTCAACACATTTGGACCATTTTCAATTTCCAAGTCAACAAACCAAATTCCAAACCTTTAAATTTAACATTTCAATAAACTATTGAATTTCATATCATTTCAATCTATGTTTTAATATCAATTCGGATTACTCCAATTTCAAAATATTTCAAAGTTATTTTCAAACAACTTCAACAACTTCATTTCGATAGAATTTCATTTATACTTAAAAGTTTAACTTTAAACTTCCAATTTAATTTCTTAAAGCAATTCCTTTTAAACCCATTCACATTTCAACGCAAAACTTGATTTTCCAATAATACTTCAATTTATATACATCAAATTTTATTTCAAGATATCATTTAATTGATTCAAAATTTAAGAAGTTCAAAATCATTAAATTTAACCAATCCGGTGTCCGTATATAATTTTCTACCCTAGGGTCAAGTGATACAGATATTTATCATTTCAATCCGCAATTTAAAATGTTATGGTTATATATCATTTCAAATCGCAATCCCGAATTCAATAACAAAATCCATAAAATCGCTCGAGTCTATCATTTCAACCCATAACGATTTTTCCTTATTCTATTGATCATTCGGATATGTATCATTTCAACCCATAGTGAACTTGCAGTTTATAACGATATAAAATACAACATCCATTCATCCAATAGAACAAATCAAACATTCATCACAATCCCCATCCAAATCAATTAATAAATATCAACAAATAACAGGTTATCAATTACAGGTGATTAACTGGCAATTTAAATTCAATAATAAATTAAATGACAATTTAATTCAAATAAATTCAAATTAACTGGAATGACGATTTAAATATATCAAACAGCCATAAATTTCTAATCACATCAAAATTAATTTAACTAACATAAGAAATTTTAGAAGTTGTGAGTGGGTCAAAACACTCACCTTTTGAATTTAAATCGAATTTAAATCCAATTTAAACCCAAAATTCAAAAAATCTCTGAATTCGTCCAAACGAGCGTCAAAATGTCCAGAATTTCAATACGATCCCAGCGGATCAAACTGCGCGTAAATCCGAGCTTGCATGCGAAAGTTATGCTAGTTAGAACATTTGGAAACGAAATTTAAATAAATGAAAATAATATAAAACTAACCAATAGAAATGGGCCACGTCAGCATGCCTCTCTCTCACCTACCACGAACAACCGGCCTCGCTCGAAACCCTGGAACCCTAATCGAGCCATCACTGCTCACGTCGTCGCCGCGTCTCCGCTGGCCAACCGTGACCCATGCCAGACCTGCGCCGCCTCCACGTGGCCACGCGACACCACCTCCCGACCACCAATCACCGATCAAACGACCATGAACTGTCCCAAAAATGCAGCCGCCACCCCTATTTCATAACCCTAATCGATGATCTAGCCAGCGATTCAAAAAACGGCTATCACGGATGGGCTACGTACGGCAATCTCCATCCATCCATGCCGACGATTTGACGATCCATCGTTGTTGATAATGACGTGATGAACGGCCGAAAATCAACCATCAATTTCTAGCCACACAGAAACCCAAATCGGAAAATGAACTGCAGATTTGACTTGCGCTTGTCGAGAGCTTCGAATTGATATATAATTCGATATATTTTGAGGAGTTTAAATTTTTGATTTGATTTTGAGTTGCAACTGAATTGGGAATTGGCTTGTCTGCCATTGAGAAGAAGAAGTGGACAGATGAAATTGTACGTACAGACAAATGAAAATAAGAAGGAACTAGGGTTTATAATGGACTATTTATAGGCAGATCAGAAATAGAAATGAATGGATCAGATTTGATTTGGAAGTTGAACGATAAACGACCCGAAAAGTCCGTTCTGACTCCGGAACGAAAATGGGTCAACCCATATATCAAAATAGATGCTTTCAAATATTTTAAACTCAATGGAACAGGTTTCAAGTCCTAATTGCATCGTATGAAGAAGTTATGTTAAAATCAGCTTATTTCAAATTGATTTCAATTGATTTCAATTAAATTGATTTCAAGGCATTTCGAGCCCGTACGATCAAACGACAAGTCCGATCGTTACGAAACTTAAAATCCTATAATAATTCACCGTTACGGATCCGATGAAACTAGTTTCGTCGAAATCCGAGTCAGTTGCCAGAATGGCTGTTTTCACGTTAATTAAATAAATTAATATTAAGTTAAGTAAATCAAAATTTTCAATTCAAATTCTATGATTAACAAATTTTACCATTTTTGATTTCTTAAACATTCACAATAATTTAAACAAGTTCAGATATCAATTTTAAAGTTAATCAATTTACCAATTATAGTGTTTAATTCCCACTGTAATTAAATCAAATTAATTATAACGTAATCCAAATAAATTGATTCAATTTGATTTTCAATCTTTATATTCAATCAATTATTATTCTACATTCATAATTACGTTGTTTATATTTTATTACATTACTATTCTCTAATTTCCACCTTTTATTTGAATTAGTTATTATATTTCCATTATATAGAATTTTTGTCAATTTCACACATTATTTATAATTAAAAATCTCAATTAATTTACCCAACTTGGTTTCATTCTTTTAATAAATCAATTATTATCTTATGGATAGAATTAACATTTCCATTCATTTTATTACATTCACAATTTCAGTCATTGTCTTAACTCACATTAATGTAACATTTAATTCCATTCAATTACAATTGATTTCCAATTAAATTTAACAGCCTTAATAAATAGGTAACTTTTAATAATTGTTACCCTTAACTTTTAATTACACTATAAGTTTATTATTTACAAACCAATGTTACAATTACTTCCCTACCCCTAATTTCATTCAATTACCATTAACAATATATTATTTCATTAGTTATTAAATATTTATTTTTGCTTTCTTATACTCAATTTAGAACCAAGTATAACATTTACATTATTTCATTTATTGGAATTTCATTTCAATTGTTAATAATTAGCTTTAATTAACATTGTTACATTCCATTTTAGTATTCATTTTCATTATTAAATTATAATTTTTTTATTTCTTCCAATATTAAATCACAAATCTTATTTAATTAACCATTTTAATTATCGAAAATTTACGGGTCGTTACAATGCTCCCACTGAATGGGTGCATAGCCATTAATTGTTTGAAATATAATTAACTTGTATCTTATGATTCATAATCATATAGTAAAATTATTTCTCAAAACTACGGCTTAGTCTATAATTCCAAAACAACTGTAAATAATATTAGACACATATGTATTTTTGTTGCATCACTTTTACTATGAAAACAAATTCCATTATATAGTTCTATTTTATAATGAATATTCATAATACTCATATTGAAATATAGTTATATCTATTTTTCAGTCAATACCAAAAATTAACATTATTTTACAAATAATGTTCGGTACATTTTACGAAAACAATTTTCGTAATTTGATGCAATCATTAGGTGCAATATGGCATGCTCCCACTATTTCCGCCATTACTATAATAGCATACTAAATTTAGTGATCCACCATTCACTTAATAGTGTTAATATTGTTTACTTATTTCATATGCTGCAACTAGTTTACAGTGGAGAGTTCTTTGATCAAATATCTTGAACTCAAAGAAATAAATGTTATAGAAAACAATTTTCTATATGAAAATACATTTCGGAATAAAAATCATATTTCATATTCCAATATTAAGTATAGTATTACAATTCTTGTTTCCAATGTTTCTCTATGAAGCAGAAGTGACTATTCATTCTTTTCATTCCAACTTTACCTTAAATTACATCTACTTATACATTCGTTTTTCTTTCAAATGGTCAAACTATTCAAAAGAAAACCTTACTACAATATCATAAAAAACCTTTTACAAAAGCACATTCAATTATTCTTAACATTTAAGACATCAAATATGTTGCACTTTATGTAAACCGATCAAGATGACATTTCAACGATCGAGTTCTTGGATGTATCTCGTAGTTTATGGTCTTGTGTTACATTAACACAATACGATCCTTTTGAAATCATTCAAGTTGAATACATGATCTTAAAATACTGTTTATTGGCTTACTTCAAATGAACTAACTTCATTGAAATATTGTACCCCACAAACTATGACTGCTCACCATATAACATTTATATGTGAAAGTACATGGATCAAATATCCATAGTCTTGAATTGCATTTAGAGTTCAAAAACTTATGAAATGCAATACACAGTCTAAACCAAATAAACATATAAGTGACCAACTTACGAATGTATTAAGTAGTTGAAATTAGGCACTTGCATGGGTATAGAAACATTATATAACATGCAATTAGAATTATTAGTAAGTATATATTTTATTTTTATTTGTCAAATTTCAATTCAGTTGTATATCTATGTTAATTGACAAACGTTTTATCAATCATATTAAATGCATAAATTTATCATTGTAGATAATTATACCATTATATAGCATATGTTCTTACAATATTAGAAATGTTAAATGTTACCATTTCATTTTTCTAATAAGCTCATACTAGTCTTTTATGTTTCTCCAAACCCTAAGATGAAACATAGAAGTCTTACAACTTCACTGGTGGGTGTTAGGACTCTTTTCTTTTGGTATTCTGACCTTGAATTTGCTCAACAAATCATAGCCCCACAAACGATGGATAACTCCTTATCGGCTGTATCACATACAACTCCTAACCCATTTTTCCTTGTTCTAATCTCATTTCGACCTTGAGTTTGCTCAACAAATCTAAAGAGATTATCCATTCATACCTACTGTATCGTGATGGCGTAAGTATAGTATATGTACCTTGAGTTTGCTCAACAAATACATATAGTTATCTTACCTCATATGTTCAATATATTAATAATGCTACGCATAACATCCCTAGCTTGAGTTTGCTCAACGACTAAGGAGTATGTAAGTAATTTATTAATATATATATGGTAGAGGACAACATTATATTGAAGATTCATAATCTTCAATATATATATTGAGTGATATCGACTTATAGAATAATATATTTCTTATGAAATACCCCAGCAATTCAAGTGTCAGACACATCAGAAATCACGGTATATGTACATTTACATATGTATTTAAGTCTATTTGGGTTTCTTTAATGTTCCACATTTAGTTTATACACATATCATATAAGTTTTATTGTTATATAACTTTTATATTTGATATTACTTATATGACAGTCTTACGTATAATATATCATTCATTAAATCTTATCTAATTAATTTTAATCAATTAACTCTTTAATTAATTTTAAATCAATATTCCAATATAACTTTTATATTGGACATATCTACTTTAACATTTATAGTGTATACTATAACCTTTATAGTGTAATACACATATATCATATATATATGTATTTTATTTAATTAATTAACCTTTAATTAATTTATTCAATTAAACAATTTTAATTAAAATTTATTAATTTCAAAATTTATCTTGTATACAGACATGTATACTTATGTTATCTTAAACATTTTAAAATAACATAACATATATCAACATATATAATACATGCATATATGCATTAATTAATTAACATATTTATTTAATTCATTTTATTAATCTTATTGATAACTTTAAAATTTGAAATTATTATATAAATATTTTTAAACATTTTGAAAATATCATTATCTTTTCAAACATTTTGAAAACTTATGTAGTATTATAATTTTTATAATAAACATGTTTTATTTTAAATTTAACTATTAAATTAAAAACCTTTAACATTAATTTTCAAAACGATTTTGAAAATTAGCCCAAGGCCCAAATTAAGTTGGGCCTTTTCTATTAGGGGCAATCTTTGGGCTCACTTCACCTTCCGGGCCAGGCCGGTAATCAGGTAGGACAGGGTACTTGATTACCCAATTCCAATCTTAGACATTACCTTTCTAGACGCCGTACTAAGTGGGCAAGCTTAACTAGTTAGCCATAATATGACTAATTTAGACTGCATAGGCTATTGGGCTTTGATACCATTGTTGGAACTGGACCAGCCCGCAGCGGAAGTTATGGGTGAATTTCAAATTATTTACCCTATTGGATCTTTATTGGGCCTATGAAGTCTAACTGAATTAGAACATTTCTAAATTTCATTTAAATAAAATCATTTATTTTATTCAAATTCAAATATATTAAGATATGAAATTAATTTTGTTTGATTTAGTTTATACATAAATGTATCATATACATATATGTGTGAGTGCATGTGTAACATAATAAACTGTGAAAGGTATAATATGCTCATATGTAGATGTTGGGATTTACATCGCAACAGACATATTAGTTCATTTTGTATGTCATGTATGTTGTCCAAATATGTGCATATATATATATATATATGTGTGTTAAAATATATATATATGTACGTATAAATATATTATATATAATATATGAACATAAAACATTTATGTATATATATATATAGAAAGAGAGAGAATAATTATTAAAAATTATTTATAATTCAAAATTAACTTAGTTTTGCAAACATAATAATTTTAGTATTTTAATTTGTATATATTATGAATAAAATAATGTTTTCATCCATAAATAATCAACATAAAATAATCTATTGATGAAAATTCAAAATTTACAATTTTTGAAAATCTAGGATCATAAAATAGAGCTTAGAAAGAATCTGGAGATTTTTCAAAGTTGAAATATTATTTTTAAAAACAAATACACTGATTTCGGCAATAATTATTTAATATAAAATAATATATTATTAAAAATTCAAATTTTAAAATTTCAGAATTCTAGGATCATGGATGAAAGGTTAAGAAAATTTTTGAAGAATTTTTCAATTAATTTATTATTTTTAATAAATCATAAACAGTTTTTTCGAAATAATATTAAATATTAAAAATAATAAAATTTATTGAAAAAATATTAATATTTTTTATACATTTCTGGAATGATATAATATTTTTTTAAATATAAAATTGAATTTTTAATGTAATAATTATTTTATATATAATAAACAATTCAAAATTCAATAAATGTTAATTTAAAAATATGAATATATGCATGATAATTAATTTTCAAATTTGTATATTCATATTATATATAAATAAGTGTATTAAATTTTTTAAATCACATATATATCTTATATATGCATATATGTTATTATGTGAGAGAAATATACACTAATATATATATATATATGAATTTATTAATAATATATATAAAATAATTATTAATGAGAAAAATTGATTTTGTATAGTAAACAACATTTGTCTATATATAAATCAAGTAGTATAATAAACAAACTATGCACATAACCAAACTGATTTGTGACAACTACATCTACTTACAAAATCTCACCTAACTAAACATATAGTAGCAATATATTTAAACAGATATAAAATTGCTCATTATAGGATCATAGAATATAATTTAATTACTGTAATATGAATTAAAATAACCAATTTAATGATGCCTTTGAATCCACGTTGAAGCAATGACTTCCATTCCTTTTACTGTTCTTGATTTGTCAGATTGCAAGTCCAGAATCACCGACCTCTAACTATCGAATAGTATTATTTTAATTTGAAATTTATTTGAGAATTTTGGAGTGGATTGAGAGCTATGTTTTAACCAGCAACGTAGAAGGTAATGACGGCCAAAAAAGGTCCATCGTTATTTTTAGAGATACATATCTATATATAGGGTTGTATTAGAGAGAAACGAGGAAAACCTTTTTACCCATTCTCAGTTGATCTCAACCCATTATCACCAAGCCAATTCCCTATGTTTTAGCCACCTCTAGACCTTCCCAAAACTGAAATTTTGCAACCCTAATGATGGGCCTTAAACCCATCTAACCCAAGCTAAAATACTATGCAATTAAATCTAATTTAATCGCTTGTCGATATTATATATCGATCGATATATTTATAACTGTTATAAATATATATAACATTATTTATTTCTCAAATCATATTCAAATTTTATAATTAATATTTCATAAATATTAATTAATTTATAACAATTAGCTAATTAAATCGTTCGGCCTTAAGGGAATTCATCATTTCGGCTGTGTAACTCTTGGGTGTAAATTTGATCAGCAATTAACATCGAACTATTCTAATGTTAACGTTCACACGTCACTTAGCAGGTGGTGTGATATTATGGCCAAATTTATCGCTTACTCATTTTCGGTGAAAATCCAATTTTAGTTTAATAAGCGTTACTCGGTTGTGACATCTGTTTACACCAATTCTCTTTGTCAAAACTATACCACTCTGGACTTATGGAATTTGGTAATGGTCAAAATTCCTACCTCATCCACATTCAACTTTATAGTCCAAATACAAAGTCCTTGGTTCAATAATAACAATTATTATTAACCGAAATGCTCTGGCCAAAGACTTTGACTTTGAGTTGACTTGAGGTTATTGTGATACTAACCGCATATAACCGAGGAGACAAATCCTCTCTTGAATAGTGCTTCACTTCCAATACTTCCACTCGGCCAAACTATAGTCACTCGATGGACGCCATGCCATGATTTGGCTATAATCAAAGCGGAGCTTTCATATTGAAGATCCACATTATTCTCAAGTCGAGAGAACTGTGTAAATCAGTCACATCGATATTTTCTGTTTGACCATAGTTATATTAACCAACAGAGAACTATCGAGTGAGTTGTTCCATAGTTATCCAATAACTATTAGTACATAACCCCTAGGTGCCCCCAACAACCATAAGTAATACACTGCCCAACATTTGGAGAGCGTTACTTACTCCAATCTCAATGGATACATCGATATCCAGTCTCGATGCATCTTGACTAGGAACATTTAAAATGATATATTTGTTTCGTTGTGATAAATTACTCATGGTTACAACACTTTGTAACTACTACCACAAAATATACCATTTATGGATTTTTCTATTAAATATACTTTTAATTAAGTTAATTAATTAATATAATCACATTATATCAAGTATATAATAGGAAGAAAATACCTTTTATTTCGAACAAGATTGGTCAACGAGTTAGATATATGTAACAAATTACATAATTGCCCCTAAGGCATACCCCTAACTCTACCATTAATGTTTTCTAACTTTCTGTATTGGTATTTATTTATCAGTTACTTCCGCTAGTGTTGTCTCTTGTATGTTGTTTGTCATATTATGTTCATGTATATTCAATATATTAATGTTATCTTCCCGTTGTGAGATTGTATTGATGTGCCTTGGTATGGTGTTTTGTTTTAATTTTTACCCGGACGAACTGTCTTTTGTGGTATTCAAAAGTCTAACGTTGTCATCCGACATTGATTCAGGGTATTATGAAGGGCAGGTTGCCACGGAGATTGTCCAAGATTGTAACAACCCATAACATTAATAATAGTGTTTTAATTAATTAAAATGGATTTTAAAGATTAATTGAGAATGATTTTGAATTTGTATGAAAATACAAAGATTTAATAATGAAGTATTTATGGGGAAAATGGGAATTGGATAATGGATAATTTTTGTGATAAATATTGTAAAGTTCAAAATTATTAATAAATGTAGTATTTAATTATTTTTAAGAAATGTTGATATTTTGAGAATAAACTGATTTTAAATAAATTAAAAATGATTGTAATGTTTATAAATTTAGTATTGATAATAAATAAGATTTAAAGTTTATTTCTGAAAGAAAAGGAAAAAAGGATTTTTATTATGTTGAAGTAAGGAGTTTTGGAATTCATTTAATAAATACATTCAAAACGTAATTAAGAAATGATTTAAGTAAAATAAGTTAAAATATAAAAATAATATTTTTATAAAACCATAAATGGGATGAATAATATGGTTTTGAGTAAGAAATAATAACCAAGTGGAAATTTGAATTTGTTTTGGGTTAACAAAGGAATTAAAATGGAAGTGGGTTAAGTAAGCGAATTTTGATATAATTAAAAATAGAAAGATATAAGAGGAATAAATTCTATAAAATTTCATGGTGTTGAATAAATACTTTAGTGATATAAATATGATTTTTATTTGACATTTTATAATGTTTTGAAATTGAGTAGAAAATAGTTTGTAAGAGAAAAGAAGAGAAGAAAGTAATAGAATGGGTTGGGCTTTGTGTAAGGCCCAAACCCAACTTTCACTTCATGAACCCATTTCTAGACAATTCTATGTCTAGATTCATCTCCATTCTTCACTTAAACATTTCACATTTCTTCCTCTCTCATCTTTTACTTTAGCTTTAGGAAAACAAAAATTAGTGCAAAACCCTTCTCCTCTTCTAAAAATCAAAATAAATAGAAATAAAATCCCTAAAATTCCAAAATAAAAAATATGTTGCTCTCAACACCATGCTACACCACTTCATATAAAGAAGATTGTGTATTGATCAAGAATTGGAGCATAGGAAAATTCACAGTAAAGTAGAGAACAATGAAGGAGCAGGATAATATCCACCGGTACTTCCAAGCAAGTTTATATAATCACAAATCTATGTCTTTATTACTAAATTCTTTGTTATATGTTTGTTTGGATTGATCTATGGATAAATTCTTATTTGTGTATGGAATTAGAGGAGTGGATAGAAGGGGATGGAAAAGATAGAGAGTAGGAAGTCGAACATTTAGATCGAATCAGGTCCACTAGTCAAATGCACTGGTTGACAGCCTAATGCCCAACGGTCGACCAGTGAAGCAACCTGTGCTCTATTTCCTGTATGCGTTTAAAAATGCTAATAATAAAAAAATAGATTTATATATTTAAAAATGTAAATAAAGTATATGCTTTATACTTTATGATAAAGGAATTATTTTAAACAAATAGTTTATATAAATTTGATGTTAATTATATTATTAAATATATTTTTATTGAAGGAAATTAGAATTTAAATCTTAATAATTACTTAAAAATCTTATGAAAATTCTAAAAAAATATGAAATCTTTTCTAGTTAATATCCTATGGGATTTCAAAGTATATTTTATGAATATTTGAATATGATCAATAGTTTTGGAAAATATGTTTTATGGATTTGAAATAAAAAAGAGGAATTTATTATTATTATTTTATAAGAAAAGCTTTGGAATAAATACAATTTTTCTATAAATATTTTTTTTTCTATCTGAATTGTGTGTTTGTGTGTATACAATTCTATGTAACAAGAAATTAGAATAAACGGGGTTATAATACTGTTTGGAATGAGGCATTCGGTAATATTTTTCTAGTTATTTTTTAGACATGTTATATAGAATAATATTATGTGAGTGTGGTTTACGAGCATTAAGTAAATGTTCAAGTAACACTAGGTGGTATAGGACGCCTAAGCTAATGCTTGTTCGATTACTTTCTTAAAATAGATGTCACTCGATAGGGTTAAGTATACGAGGTATTATATTTATAGTGATGCGAACTGAGAGTGAGCAAGTTGAGAGCCATAAGTGTGTGTATCTTTTGTGTGCACTCCTATTATATGACGTGGATTGAACCAGATTTGCTAATGTCCATCCTAGTGGCCTAATTGTGAGGTCGCTCCCCTAATCAGCGACACATTCTTTGATGTATATTAGTTGAGAGCCACTGCCCCATGTCACTTAGGCCAATAGTCAGTTACCATTGGGGGACTTGTAGGGTCGTGACTGTTTCATAACATAGTCTTGCACTTGATGGATATTGGGTCACGATGGTCGTCGAAGCAGCCGATGACTGTAGGAGTAGCGTTGAGAGCGTGTGAGGAAGGCTCTTGGAGTAGGCTGAGAGCTGTCGGTCGCCCATCTAGTTATTGTTGATATAGACACTACTTATTCATCTATATGAGATCGTCATGTATACGGCTGAGAGTTGACCATATCATTTGTTATGATCGATGCCGATGTAGATACTTATGATGCTAATAGCATATAGGACCGAGAGTCCAAATGACTATCTACGATACCGAGAGTTGAGTAGGTTAGTGAAGGTTTGAGAGACCATGTGACCATTTCATTAGTTGAGATCTAAATCGTCTACTTTAAGGCTAAAAATCTAGATGACCATCATGTGATTATCGATCTCTTGGTTTATTCAGTTTATTATATGTCCATGAAGTTATGTAACCCATACGCATTGATTATATCACTATCGAGGATAGTTAGAAAATGTTGAGAGCATGTAGTTGGACCCTGTATATATTTTTTATATATGGCTATCTGAAAGATGACCTCTGCTACCGAGGGTATGCCATAATTGTATTACATATGTTTGATTTGGATGATTGTTATGTGTTTTTATATATGTGATGAGTATGACGGTCCCCGGGTGCATCTACTTTATGATTATCTTAGAGATAATCTTGGGCATTGCCAAAAGAAAGTCCTATGTTATTGATGACTACTTATGCCTGATGATAGTTAGATAAATATTAATGTTTCACCTACTTAACATTACACACTTAGTAGGTAGTTTGACTTGACTTTCTTTATGGGTGATATTGCTTATATATGGTTTTATGACGCGTTGCTGCATTGAGGTATCCTTACACCATTTTATGATACCACTGATATACATTGCTATCATCATGATATATTGACACTACATTTTAGACATAGTCTGACCCGTGTGTTATTTATTTAATATTGTCCGAGACATTACAGGTTTAAGGACGAAGTGACCAGCTTTTGACTATTGGGCATAGATGGAGGCTAGATTATTAGTCGATTAGGGTGTCATTATGTATGGTTGTAGCCTCATGTTTACATGTATTGTTGTGACTTGTTATTGGACTTATGTTGTATTTATATTACTGGGAGAGTGGGTATTGACTCTTTTACATCGACCCACTTGGACTGATGTATATTTTATATCATACATTTATCACTGCATTTTATGACTTTGTGTTCTCTATTATTTATTGTATATTATGTGTTGTTCCATCCTGGAGACGCACGTGTTTATTACGTTGTGCCGATATTGTGTACATATAGGTGAGTTATATGATGTTCAAATTCTTGCTAGTGTTAGTACAAGGAAATTCACGTGTGAAAGCCTAATATCACCTCATTCTTCGTATTATCGGATAGTATTACCTAGTGATGCTCTTTGGTGATATGTGTATAAAGGCGGGGTGTTACATTTGGTATCAGAGCAAGGTTTAGAACAATACAAAGTATAAGAGACACGATTCATGGCTTTAGATGCGACTTAGAGTCCATGTCCTCTTGGGTATGTTGGGTCATTGCCCTATAGTAAGGGATATTAGGAGTATTTACATATTACTTATTATACGGTGATTACTGGGATAATCATCGAGGATCATATTTTATTTTACTTATTATACAATATTTGTCTCTTCTATCTTCTAGGAGTCGGACTCTGTATGAGATACAGAGCAGCCGATAAGGGTAGCGAAGATAGAAGTAATTGATCGACCAGCAGAGTTGGGCTTTGTTGATGTTAATTAGACCCATGGTGGCTTAGAAGTGAATTATTGTCTTTAGCTCTGTTATTAATCAGAGTGCACGGCGGAAGTCAATGAATTGTTTTCGTTGGGTGCATTGATCGTTTGTTCCTTGTGTATGTTTGTTTGGTTGATGATTGTTTGTATTGAGTTTGAAATTTATTGCTAAGAATAATATATTGAATAGGGATTGTTGCATGATGGATAGAAGTCTATTTAATATTAATAAATAAAACGTTACGGTGTCTTCAGTAGTGAAGTTATCGTTAGAGAAAGTGAGAGTTATATTTTTTGTATAAGATAATGTATTAATTATAAATATTAATTAGAATTATGAATATAAATATAATTTTGGTGTTCGATTGTTATATATAAATAGTACGACGTTGTTTGTTATTGTGTGATGTTTGATATTTGAAGTGTGATATTCGAACTATTAAAAGTGATTTAATATTTTAATGTATATTTAGAAAGCATTTGAAAATATTTTTATACAGGCAAACATACATTTTAGAAAAGTATGGTAAAATCTTATAACTTATATACATATATATGGTCTATAAGCATATGCTTTTATAAAACCAAGTAAATGGTTTAAATTATAAATCCTTGGTAGAATGTATGTACCTTGAACTTCGATTTGAAAATGTTTTGAAATGAAAGTAAATAATTATTTTTATGGAAGTAGATTTTTGAAAAGATATACGTAGAAAGTATCTAAAAGAACTTTTAAGGTAAAATCTATGTTAAATTGTCCATTAAGTGTTCTAAGGATTCTACTCGATGCGTTTGGTCAATATTATCGATAAGGATTCCTAAACGCTAGGATGAGACATTTGGACACGTTATTTCAAAAAGTTGAAAAAATATTTTTTAATATTTTGAAAAGATTAAAATGTCTCGAACGAATTGAATATTTTGAATAATATCAAATATAATATTTTAAGGAGAATTTATTATTTTGGAAAAAATAAATAAATGTTTTGAGGAAAATATTTGTAATGATTTTGGAAAGCATGTTTGAAAATAAAGTAAATTTTGAAGAAGTATTATGAGATATGGTCTAGAAAGGTAAAACCATATAGTATTTTGATAAATTATATAAAGTGGTTTGATTTGAAAATGTTTGTTATTTGAAAAGGAAGCTATTATTTAGAAACATATTTTAGTAAATATTATGGGGTGAGAAATTATTTATTATTTTGATGCAACTATGAATTGCTTTGAAATTAGTAAAGATATTTGAATATAGAAATCTTGAATGACAATTGTAGCGATAAGACACTCATAAACAGTTATTGTCGTTGGTGAGGCAGTGTTGATCACACGATCAACATTGCATCCAATCGGCAAACAGAGTCACTAAGAAAATGTTGTACCTCAATCTGAATCTGCATCGTCTTTTTTTGACTGAGTCGCGGACTAGGTCACTCTCTTTAAGACAATTCACGGCTTAGCCACAAGGTGCAAAGAAGTCTATTAATCGCTCCGTCCCTAGGATAAAACACCTTTGAAATTTGGTCAATCTGCTGTTTGCACTACAATAAATTGTTCTGAATATAGCACTTTCTAATTTAATCGCTTGTAAAGTTTCTTAAAGAGAGAAAAAATGCAGAGGACAAAGAAGAAGAAAGAAAAATTGTCTGTTATTCACATTTTCTCTTCTGCCTATCTATCGTTTAAATATGCAGAATGGAAATTGTATGCATTACTAAAGTGGGGGAATGTTAGTGGATTTGAATTTATTGTCATGTAAAATGAATTTTAATATCATTAACTTTTGCAATGGCTTAATAATAATGGCTCATGAACATATATATATTGCCGTTATATATTTGCAATGGCTCAATTATAATAATGGCTCATAAATATATATTATCGTTATACATTTGCAATGGCTCGATTATAATAAAGGCTCATAAATATACAACCATTAACCTGTTTTTATTTATTTTTTAATTAATTCACTTAAAGTTTCAACAATCCCCCACTTGGATTATGAAAAAATATATTTTAAAACAATTTCTGAAAATATAGGATTGTGCATAAACAAAAAATATCTTTCTATTTGAACCTTTGCATATTGAGTAAGATTTAGTTTACTAGAGTGACTCGTAGTCTTGAACTCTATTCCTGACATCAAACCACACACAACCTTTCTAAAGTGCTATAAACTAAGCCCGTACATTATGGCCATGCACGTCTATCTCAGTTTAGTGAATGCTGTAGGAATCTTGCCCAAGATTCCATAAGAAACAGTCACATTTTTACATCCACACAGGTGAGTCTATCAAGAGTACTCCTGAAGGTAGGTACTCCACTCCATTTATAGTATAGATCTCATTAAGAGTTTCTATTAACTCATCCTCTAATCACTTCAGGAATACATGCTTCTAAGTATATAAAAGTAGCATGTTCAACTTATATCACTTTACAACTTATTATTACCCGTCGAACCTAGTTCTTGAGATCTCCAGTCATTAGGTCGGGTTATCGTTCTGCGTGACTCAACAATATAAAGGCAATAGTCTCATTCTTTTAGATGTAGAAAGGACTTTCTCTATGTCCAGTCCTTTCGTCAAAGGATCCTCTAGATTCTCATCGGTGCGAACATGATCCACTCTTACAGATCCTGAAAAGATACACTCTCTTATAGTACTGTGCTTACGACGAATTTGTCATCTCTTACCGTTGTAATAAAGGTTCTCAACTTTTGCAATAGCCGCGGTACTATCACAATGGATCAACACTGCTGATATCGGTTTTTCCAATAAAGGGATCTCAGCTAGCAAATTTCTTAAGTAATCCGCTTCTTCACTAGCATTAGCTAGTGCTATCATTTCTAACTCCATAGTGGATCGAGCCAAGATACTTTGTTTCTTAGATTTCCAAGAAATAGCTCCTCTTGCGATACTGAGAATATATCCACTAGTACCTTTGTAATCGTCTAATAAAGTATTCCAATCTGCATCACTGTATCCTTCAAGGATAGTAGGAAAGTTCTGATAGTGTAATCCAAGGTTCATAGTTCTTTTAAGGTATCTCATGACCCTTTAAATAGCATGCCAATGCTCTATACTAGGTCTGCTAGTAAACCTGCATAATAATTCCACGATATATGAAATGTTGGGTCTAGTACAATTTGTGGCATACCGAAGACTGCCAATGATGCTCGCATATTTAGACTGTCTTACACATTCACCAGTGTTCTTTAATAGTTTTACACTTGGATCATATGGTGTACTAGAAGGTTTACATTCAAAGTAACTATATTTCTTTAACATCTTCTCAATATAATGAGATTGATCCAAAGAAATTCCCTTTTTAGACTTAGTAATCTTAATACCAAGAATCGCACTTGCTTAACCGAGATCTTTCATATCAAAATTGGCATATAGTATGGACTTAACATGATTTACAGCATAAATATTTGTACCAAATATAACTAAATCATCAACATATAAGCATATGATAGTGCAAATGTTATTCTCGGATTTATAATAAATACACTTGTCACTTTCATTTACTTTAAAACCATGTGAAGTAATTAGATTGTCAAATTTTTCATGTCATTGTTTCGGTGCCTGTTTAAGACCATATAAAGATTTATCTAATTTACAAACTTTATGCTCTTGACCAAGTATAACAAAACCTTGGGGTTGGTCCATATAAATCTCCTCTTCTATTTAACCATTCAGAAAAGCAGTTTTTATATCCATTTGGTGAATTAGTAGATCATATAGTGAAGCAAGAGAAATTAATACTCGAATTGATGTTATTCTTGTAACAGGTGAAAAAGTATCAAAGAAGTCAATGTTTTCTTTTTGTCTAAATCCTTTAGTTACAAGACGAGCCTTATATTTATCAATAGTACCATCAGGTTTCAACTTCTTTCTAAGTACCCATTTACAACCTATAGTTTTACAACCTAGAGGTAAATCAATTAGATGCCAAGTTTTATTAGATTCAAGAGATTCCATTTCATCATTTATAGCTTCTTACTAGAGATCTGAATCCAAAGAAGACAGAGCTTCTTTTAGATTAGCAGAGTCCTCTTCTAGTGCATTAGTATAATATTCTGAACCAAAATCTTTAGCTATCCTAACTCTTTTACTTCTTCTAAGTTTAGATTCACTTTCTGTATTATGTTCATTATTTCTGATTATTGGAGTATTAGTGGTAGAAGTGCTTCCACTATTCCTAAGTTTAAACAAAAATTTATTTTCAAAGAAATCAACATCATTTAACTCAATAATAACTCGAGCATTCAAATCAAAAAATCTTTATGCTTTACTATTAAGGGAATAACCAATGAAAACACATTCATATGCTCGACTTGCTAGTTTAAATTTTTTAGGGTTAGGAATACGAACATATGCTAAGAAACCCCAAGTTTTAAAATAAGACATGTTAGATTTATGATTTTTAAAATTTTCAAAAGGTGAAATTTTGCTATTAGATTTAGGAATTCCGTTAAAGATATAACAAACAGTTAATAAAATTTCCCACCACTAGTGAGATGCTGCACCTGAATTTAATAAAACAGCTACTACTAATTCGGTAAGAGTCATACCTTTTCTTTCAGCTTTACCGTTCATTTCAGGCGAACAGGGTGCAGTTCTCTCATGAATTATGCCATATTGTTTTTAAAATTCAATGAATAAGTTGGATTCATACTCTGTTCCATTATCACTTCGAAATGTTTTAATTTTCTTATTAGATTGATTTTCAATTTCAGTGACAAATAATTTAAATATATCTAACGTATCACTTTTATTCTTCATGAGATAAACATAAGTGAAATCAGAGCAATCATCAATAAAAGTAATAAAGTAGCGTTTGTTATCCCTCTTTAGAGTACCATCAAATTCACATATATCAGAGTGTATCAAATCTAAAAGTTTTGACTCTCTAAACACAGATTTATTGGGTCTTAGTAATTTTAGCTTAGCTACAATATTATATTTTTTTGAATCATTTATTAAAACTTTAGGGATTAGGCCTATGTTACTCATGTTATGAATTAGTCGCTTATTAACACGACAAAGTCTAGCATGCCAAATATTAAAATCACACAGCATATAAACAGAGCCATTAACTTCAACATTCAACTTAAACATTCCATCTATAGCATATCCATCACCAACAAAAACACCATTTTTAGTGATGGTGTACAAGTCAGATCTAATAGTTTGAGTAAAACCAACTTTATTTAACAAGAAACCAGATACTAAATTTTTCCTCATCTCTGGAGTATGCATCACGTCTTTTAGCAATAAATTCTTTCTAGAGGTAAACATTAACTCCAAAGTTCCAATTCCAGCAACAACAGTGGTGTGAGAATCTCCCAACATCACTTTCATATCATTAGTAGCATTATATGTTTTAAACATTTCACGACCATAGCAGACATGGCGAGAAGCACCACTATCTACCCACCACCCTTTTGATCCACCGAATAGATTGATCTCAGTAAGCATAAACACAAGGGCTTCTTCAGTCAGGTTAGCATGCAGTGTGGGATTTGGCCTGTTATGACACTTTCGTGACATATGACCTGGTTTGCCATAGTTGTAATATAAGAATAACTGTCCAATACCATTCTTTAGGGGGTATTATTCTGATTTTTCCGTTGCTGATTGTTGTGGTTCTGATTCAGTTTGCGATTTTGATTTTTGAAATTTTTCGCATTTGGTTTCAGACTCTTGTTTGTGGATTTCTTAGTGTTGTTGGTAGATACAACAAACACCTCTTCTTTTTGGTCCTGTTTTCTAGCCTCCTCTTCAATACGAAGACGAGCAGTCAAACTCTCTAAGGAAAATTCCTTAGTCTTATGCCTGAGATTATTTTTAAAATCTTTCCAACTAGGGGGTAATTTATCGATCAACACAGCAACATGAAACTGTTCATCTAAAACCATACCTTTGGAGATGATCTCATGTGCAATTTTCTGGAACTCGTGCGACTGCGTCTCCACGGATTTGTCATCGTCCTCGGAAACTTCAAATAGCAACTAACAACATATTTTTTTGCTCCAACTTCCTCGGTATCATATTTCTTTTGCAACGCATCCCAAATTTCCTTTGCCGACTTGTTTGAGTTGTAGTAATTATACAGACCATCGCTCAACCCATTAAGAATAATATTTTTGCAGAGGTATTCATGTTCAATCCAGTCCTTCAAAGCCTTTTTCTGATCGTCTGTTGCTTCTCCAGGCAGCATTGGATTTTCGGTCGTCAACACCATGCTATACCACTACATATGAAGAAGATTGCATTTTGATCAAGAATTGGAGTATAGAAAAATTTACAGTAAAGCAAAGAAAGGTGAAGGAGCAGGATATTATCTACTGCTACTTCCAGGTGAGTTCATATAATCATAAATCTGTCTTTATTGTTGAATTCTTTGTTATATGTTCGTTTGGATTGATCTATGGCCGAATACTTATTTACATATTGAATTAGAGGAGTGGATATAAGGGGATGGAGGTGACAGAGAGCAGGAAGTCGACCATTTAGATCGAATCAGGTCCATCGATCACATGCACCGGTCGATCGCTTAATGCCTAGAGGTCGACCGATACCGGTCGACCGGTGGAGCAACATGTGCTCTATTTCCTATACGCATTTTGAAGAAATAATAATAAAATAAAATAGATCTATACATTTAAAAATGTAAATAAAGTATATGCTTTATACTTTATGATAAAGGGGTTATTTTGAAGAAATAGTTTATATAAATTTGATATTATTTATATTATTAAATATTTGTTTATTAAAGGAAATTAGACTTTTAATCTCAATAATTATTTAAAAAGCCTATGAAAATTCTAGAAAAATATGAAATGATTTCTAACTAATATCCCATGGGATTTCAAAGTATATTTTATGAATATTTGAATGTAAACAATAGTTTTGAAAAATATGTTTATGGATTCGAAATAAAAAGGAGGAAATTATTATTATTATTATTTTATATATAAGGAAAGCTTGGGAATGAACTAACATAATTTTCCTATAGATAGAATTTCTTTTCTTTTTGAATTGTGTGCTTGTGTGTGTATACAATTATATGTAACGAGAAATTAGAATAAACGGAGTTATAGTACCATTTGGGATGGGGAATTCAGTAATATTGCTCCGATCATTCTTTGGGATTGTTATATAGAATAATATTATGTGAGTGCGGTTTACAAGCATTGAGTAAACGTTCGAGTAACACCAAGTGGTATTGGACACCTTAGTTTATACTTGTTCGATTACTTTCTGTAAGTAGATGTCACTCGACAGGGTCAAGTCTACGAGGTATTATATTTATAGTGATGCAAATAAAGAGTGAACAGGCTGAGATCCATGAGTGTGTCCATCTTTTGTGTGTACGCCAATTATATGATGTGGAGTAAATCAAATTGGATAATATCCATCCTAGCGACCTGATTGTGGGGTCGCTCCCCGAATTAGTGACACACCCTTTGATGTATATTGGTTGAGAGCCAATGGCCCATGTCACTTAGGCCAGCAGTCACTTACCATCGGGCACTTGTAGGGTCATGACCATTGCATAGTGTAGTCTTGCACTTGATGGATATTGGGTCACGATGGTCGTCGAGGTAACCGATGACTATAGGAGTGGCACTAAGAGCGTATGAGGAAGGCTTCTGGAGTAGCCTAAGAGCTGTCGGTCTCCCGTTTAGTTATTGCCAATATATACACTACTTATTTATCTATATGAGATCATCATGTATACGACTGAGAGCTGATCAGATCATTTGTTATGACTGATGCCAATATAGATAGTTATGATGCTGAGGGCATATAGGACCGAGAGTCCAAATGACTATCTACGATACTGAGTGTTGAGTAGATTAGTGGAGGTCCGAGAGACCATGTGATCATTTCATTAGCTGAGAGCAAAATCGTCTATTATGGGGCTGAAAGTCTAGATGACCATCATGTGATTATCGATCTCTTGGTTTATTCAAGTGATCGTGTGTCCCTAAAGTTCTGTAACCCTATACGCATTGATTATATCGCTATCGAGGATAGCTAGAAAATGTTGAGAGCATAGAGTTGAACCCTACACATATTTTTTATATGGTTATCAAAGAGATGACCTCGGCTACCTAGGGTATGTCATAACTGTATTATGTATGTTTGATTTAGATGATTGTTATATGTTTGTATATATGTGTTGAGTATGACGGACCCCAGGTATAACTCAGGCGATTCAATCATATTGTAATTCAAATCAATCTTGTAACAGAAGTCAGTTAATAATAGATATAAAGTGGACATAGGCTTCATTAACAACCGAACCACTATAAAATTCTTGTGTCTCTTTACTATTTCTGCTCCTTTTTCATTCATTTTCTATATTGTTTGCTCTGAGAAACAGGACTGGTGCTTTCACACTTAATTCAGGGTGTTGATCCATTTTTTGGTTAATATTTTGGTGCTTTCACTGAGAATTGAACTCAGGCATAGATATAGTTTTCCTCTTTGGATCCGCCAAATCCATAAAATCAGCTCTAGGAAGTTTGAAGCTTGCCGTTGAGGATCAATGGCGAGGAGAAAGAGAACTCCTTTCGGAAGATCCATAGGAGCTGTTATAGCTGGAGAAGAGACCAATCCTCAGCAAATAAAAGTCAACGACGCCAATAATCCATTAATCGGAGCAAATTCTAGAGCTAACACAAGAGATCGGGTGTCGGGATCTTCTATCAAGCGTAAAGTCGCCACAAAAGGCTAATTGAATAAGATGGTTGATGAAATCAACCGAAAGATGGAGAACAGCCAAAAAGCTCTTATGGAAAAATTAAATGCCCGACTAACCTTGCCATCATTAGCTGCTCCTAGAAACATGCCAGTACCCACGGCTGCCATGGAGTAGGAAAACTCTTCTATTTCTGGCCTAAACAGAAGAAACAGAAAGCATAAGCAGAAAGGAGTGGTGGATGGACCGTAGGAATCGTCATAGAAGGAAACAAAGCACTCCGCCAACTACAAAGCAGCCTACTACAAACTTGAATCTAGGGGCGAATACCCCACGGGAAGATATAGCGGTGTATCTCTCAGAATTTGAAAATGGTGAGCAACTTGATGAAGACAAGCTGGAAGAAAACGCTAATGCACTCAATACCGGCAGGGAGGCCAAGATTGCCCCTTCCCGACCAACCTCAAGCCAACAGAACTTCGAGGGAGTGGCTCTCCCGAAGATAGAAGAGCCTAGGCTTCAGTCCACTTACCAAGATTGTTTGCCAAATCAAACACTTGGCTTAGTTGTTGACAGTCGACCCACAGACTACCGGACATCAAAGGAATATATCGTGGATATGATTAAGCGCTTGATGGACGAAAGTAAGCATATGAGAGATGACGAATAGGGACCCGCTCCAAGCCGGACTCTCTTCCACTGATGACATTTCGAATGAACGGTACCGTGAAAAGTTTAATATGCCGACTATTCCGTCATACAAATGGAACTAGAGATCTAAAATCTTACTTGTACAAGTATTGTTGGTATATGGATGAAGCAAATGCTTCAAATACTATTCGATGTAGATGTTTTCCTATCTTCCTAGAGGGAATTGCTTCTATGTGGTTGAGCAGGCTCCCACTAAAATCCATCTCCACTTTCAATGAATTAGCAACAAAATTCCTTAATCAATTTGGCTTCACTGCACAACCGAAAGACGTGATGTCGTTATCTGGCTTATACCAGGTTCGAAATGAATCTTTGAAATTCTTCATGAGTCGGTTCAACACCACGGTGACTGAAATAAGTAACCCAAACGAAGATATGGTCTTCATGGCCCTGGTCCGCGCTATCCATCCTGATACTGAACTCGAAAAATAGATCAAAATGAAACAACCTACCACTAGGAAGGACTTTAACCGAAAGGCAAGCCAGTACTTGAGATTGGAAGAGGCGGAGGAGCTAGAAGGAAAGCCTACTAACCCACAACCAACCAATGCTGGCCAGAATGCATGACAGCAAACCAAGGTGGAAACACCTCCGGAACCACTACAGGAAACGCGAGGAAGGATGGGAACTAGAAAAGGAAGAACTAGAATTCCAAAAAGAAAAATGGAGGTAATAAGCGACTTAAAGGCTTAATGAGTCCCGAAGACTACACTCCGCTTAATGATACTCCAAAAAACATCCACCTTGCGACACAAGGGATGGAGGAGTACAAGAAGCCGCCTGAAAAGGAAGCGACTGAATAACAAAAGCATTCCGGAAAGTACCGCCGCTTCCATGAAACACATGGTCACAACACGAATGAATACCGACGCCTGAAGAACCTGATTGAAGAGCTTATTCGGGAAAACAAGCTTCAGCAGTATGTGAGGAAACCACAAAATCTTGACAAGCCTACTGTACCCCATGCTCTTAAAGACCGGGGAAACCAAGCTAGAACCAACGAAGAGGGATCCAGACGGACCGACCAAAGACTTATCATCGGAATAATATCTGGAGGACCTTATCTCGTGCAGAAGAGCTGTGGAGAAATGGAGCGATATGTAAGCTTATTGAAACATGTTCCGAAAGATTCGTGCATCGCGGTTGAAGATGGAACTCCTGCTAAGCAGCAGAGAAGCCTGAATGATGATATAGTATTCCGGAATCGAGACAGTGACGGAATAGAAGTTCCAACCCTCGACCACATGGTTGTGACGGTAGCAATCAGACCAACCATGGTCCGACTAGTATTGGTGGATAGTGGCAGCTCTATCAATATCCTGTTCAGACACACGTTTGATCAGATGAAGAGCAGTATGAAAGACATATCCGCTTGTCGAACAAAGATCCAGCGATTCACCGATGAACCTAAGCAACCTGTCAGAACAATTGATTTTCCCATAGAAGTTGAGGAAGGCAATCGAAGAGTCGTCCTCATCTAGACCTTTGTGATCGTAGATGAAATGTCCGCCTATAATGCTTTCTTAGGTCGGCACCTAGTCTCGTATTAAGTGTTCAGTAAATAGTCCCGTGAACTAAAGGGCGCACACACCAACACTCAATCAAAATAGAAAATACTTCACATTTCTGTTACTCCAAACAAATAATTTTGGCATTAATTACGGGACTAAATAAAAAAATATTGGAAAAAACAACGCCGAATAAAAAACAGTGGTATAAAAAGGCAACAGTGCATGGAATGTAGATAAGTAGACAAGCGAAATTACAATCAAAAGTTCAATAGTTTTATACTCATAATGTTTTTCATGTACAACAATAAGCAGTGGAGGCCGTACCCACATAATATCGGCCAAGAATAGGAAAATAGAAACACCACTATTGCAACAACAAGAAGAAATGCTAACTGGAGACTCTGCACTTGTACAAAAAGCAATCAAAAAAGCAAAAACTCCGCTTCACGAGTACACGGACAAATCATGACTTCTTGTCAATACCTCCCCTACCGCCTTTCCCGCCTTTGAGCGGCAACTTCTCAAGCTTCTCCCCTCCCGGGGTGATCTTGCTTTCCGAAACATTGCCACCGGTAGACCCTCCTTTGCCTTTGTGCTTGCGAGATTTGTGAGAACTCTTTGACGACGTTTTTCGGTCTTCACCCTTCTCCTTCTTCACCGCTACCATCTGCTGCTCGGCCTCTACTTTGTCTGGTTGGCTAGCTTGATCGACTTGCTCCCATGTGTCAGTAGCTGCCAAACCCTCTTCTTGAGATACAGAGGGGTCATCCAAACCTTGCAGCACTACAATTTGCTTGGAGTGCGAACTGGGCTGTGAACCGGATGTGGAGATGATAGTTGATGTGGTCAAAATGGCAGTAGATCTGGCACTGTGAGGAGAAGGTAACTCGGCATGAAGAGAGGGTTGATCTATAATATCAGAATAAAGAGCAGTTATCTTGATAATTTCATTAGGCGTAAATTGGAAGTCTTCAAACACGGGAGAGATAAGAAAATTACCTGCCATAGGGGTCTGTTCATGTGCCACAACTTTAAAGCCCTCGTCGTTGCCCTCTTTTGACGGTTGCATAATCATGGGAGAAGTAGAAAAGATCCCCTCATCAGCGCGAAGATGTGAAGACGGCTCACTTGGGCCTAAAGGAAATTGACCGGTTATAGCCTTAGCGCCGGCCATGACATCAATAGCTTCTCGTTCCCTCTCTGGTCTCAAGTTTTCCTGGCCCTCCCTTAAAGCTTGGCGGGACTCTTCATTCAAATATGCTTGAACCAACTCCTCTTTGGTATAAGCGCCACCCATGACTTGAAATCGAGCCAGAATATCTTCCTAGACTATGGCAAGCGTACGAGGGAACAACGGACCCAACCCCTGATGCAACACGGAGTTGATATAGAAGCCCAAAATAGTAGCATCCAAGCCTTGCAACTTCTTTGTGAAGGTATCTTAAAGCTCTAAAAAGCCGGTATCTGTGTTAGCCTTCTCTATCACCAGCAGTTTATTCTCAGCATCCAAATTCGAAACTTGTCTGCAAAGAGAGGCAATTTCTTAAGCCTGCTTGGCAATGGTTTTCTTCTGCATCTCAACCATCATCTCGCTTATCCTCAACTTTTCTTTTAAAGCCGCCTCATCCATATGGTACTTCTTTATCTGATCTCTAAATATGATTGCGGCTCGAACAGTGGATTCTTTTAGCTTCTTAAGCAAAGAAGCACTTTTTCTCCCCCTCTTAAAGGCGTCATCTCTCTCTTTCTTTAGCCTCTCGATCTCTGCAACGCGATCTAAGGGCTGCTTCTCATGCTCATCCTTTTTGGACTCAAAGAGAGGATTTCCTGGTAGTTGTTCCGATTAACAGTAGACAGCTGTATGCATAATTTTTTCCATCCTTCAGCTTGCTCCAAACCGCTCTGAATTGCTTGGAAATGGGGTGAATAAGACTCGACACAAACTGACTTCGGATTGGGCTTATCAAACACAACCACCTTTAAGAATAAATTAGGGAATGCAGCTTGTAGATGCAGGGGACTAGCAGGAAGAATGTAAGGCGCACGCCTAGAAATCTGGGGAGTGGTGGTCATGACAGTACAAGTGGAAGAGGTCACGGCACCGGAAGCAGGGACATTTATCCCAGTGGAAGCAGGAAGCTATGGAGCAGATTCTCGTTCTTTGTCATTTTCGGCCTCTTTGACGGACTCCCTGCTCAGTCGGGCTCTTCCTCTTTTCGTAGTCACTTCTCTTATCTCTACCTTGATCTTTCTCGGCATGGCAGTGCTCTTTCGCCCCCCTCTCCTTCCTCCTTTTCCTCTCCTCGTCAGTCTCCTAGAGAGCATGATACCTTGAAGAGTGTCTCTGCGTATGCTGAGACTCCAAAACTTGATCAAGATCATTGTAAAGACCACGAAGCATGATTCCTACAGCACGCGATAAAATGGATTTAGGAAAAAGGCGTTCAATGAACTAAAACATCCTAGAAAATAATAATAATAATAATATAAAGTGTGTGATCCTAGTGAAGTGTGTGTTGCAATTTAATGACCCCAACGGAATACACAAATCAGATCGATCACCAACTAATGTTAGGACATTGCTTCCTGTAGGGATGCTCTGAGTAGACTGGGAAGGCAACCCTTCTGAAGTAAAGTCATCCATCAAGTCACCCATATTCACAAAAATGTCACTCGTATCTCCTAAATCAATGTCAGCACCTTTCGGTAGAGAGCTGGATACAAGATCTGTCTTGGGAGAAGCTCCTTCAATAGGCTCTTTTAAAGAAGGTAAGGGTGCATGACCAGGGATTAATTCCGAGGCCTTGTTGCCTAATTTGATGTCGCCCTCACCAGTGTCCCAATCTATTTCTTCCTTATTTAGAGGATGCTCCTCACTGATTTCTCCTTTTTCCTTCTCTTCAATAAGTGGAGCCTTGCCCTTTCATTGAATAAACTTTTCCTTTTTCTCTTCTGGAATCGATGGCATTTTGGGTGGACTGTCAACTTCGACTTGAATTTGGATCTCCTCAAGGGTCTTATCTGACACATCGGATGGGCCACTCTCTTCATCATCATCATCTTCTTCACCAAAGTCATGGGAAGAGGAAACAAAATGGGTTCGGGCTCTAAAGCGGGAAGGAGCGCTAACGAATCCAACGGATCTCCCATGGTGTAAAAGCCCACATCAACGAAGGTTCTCATCTGTGAGCAAGAATCTAATCGTGCGCTCCTGAGCATCGACCGCTTTCAAGGTACTAAGAATGGTACCGAGTGTAGGGTCCTTATTAATTTTTGGAAGAACTGCAAGGAATATATGATCGTTCAGAAAACTTATGGCAATTAAAAGAAACTTCAAGCATGGTGAAGGAGACTTACCCCCACAGTCCATAAACAGGTGAATCCTTCTGGGTACTTAGTAAAAAAGAACTGATTCTTAAATGAGGAAACTTTGATGGGAAGACCCAGTATAAGTTTCTGGCTATGCTGCGCTTCAATATAAACAAGTGATGGATTAGCCTCTCTCTTCTTGAACAATAGAAGATACTACGGTTCAGCGAGCTCGGCGCACGATTAAGCGTCCGCATGAACAGAACGTATAAGCACGTCAGCATGGCATATCCATTTGGAAGAATCTAGAATGGGGACAACCCTATGTTCTATGTCATCATTAAGAAGTGATTGAACGGGGGCACTACATCGTACATGCACATATATCGGTGGCAAGCCACGTATCCAGAAGGTGGCCTATGAGCAAATTCTCCTCTCGATAGTAGAAGTACATCATCCTTTGGGATACCATATTGCGAGAAAATGCTTCGCAACATCCCCCATGTAAGAATTGTAGGAGCTTTCTCTGGAGGATCAAGCAAGACTTTGAAATTTGGAGGAGTGCGATCGACGACGGGACCGACTGGAATCAGATGACCATATTGACCTGAAGTTATGGAAGCGACGGATCCAGTTGGGATCGACGATGACTCCGCTTCAAAAAGAGGTGAGTTACCTTCAACTGATTTGCGCCAAGAAGATTTGCGTGTCATTCTATATAAGAAAGCTTGTATTCAAAATGGTCAGGTATGCCTAATCTCTAAACCATAGACCCTTGCGTGGTTGGCACTTGAAATCTGGGAGATAATTGACTACCACTCACTGATCGAATTCTAAGTGTTAAACAAGAGTGTGTGTGATGTGTAATCTTAAGTGAGAATGAGTCCGGTGTCCTAAATGCTGTGAAAAAACCATTCCATGTGGATGGCTCATTCATACCAGAAAGAGAGATCTCTATCACCCGTTAATTTCATTTCTTCTATACTTACCCGTTATCGATCAACGATCGATAACGGATCCATTATCCGAAGAGACATGGAAAGCCCTTCCTATTCTAGGTAGACTAACTATGCAATGACATGACCAATCCAAAGCGAGCGAATATAGATTGATGGGTCCGGATTAAGTAAATAATTCTCAACATAAGTCAATTTTAGTTCTCTGGAAGGTGATAACAGCATGAGCTACACACAAGATGCTACCCTAAGCTATTATCACCTCCTAGAAGAACCAAAATCAATCTGTAAGATGCTGTGCCTGGATCGACTATGTAACTCAGTGCAAGTTAATTCTGACTCTATGGATAAAGATAGAAACATGTCGAGTACCGGGGTAAAACCCTAGCTTCGTTCCGTGAAAAATTCAAGACTCGATTTGCTATCTTCTTCCACAAAGTCACAATCAACTCGAATCTTCCACTCTATCCATCACCAACACAACTTCATCACCAATCGCTAATGTAGTTATATGCCAAAATCCATGCTACCAACCTTCAAATTGAAGAAGATAAATCGATCTTTAATTCAGGGAGACCCAAAGCTAGGATTTCACTCGGATCGGATCGGGAGTCTTCACGAAGTTGGGAATTTTTGGCGACGGTTCCTTGCTCCAATCATCGGCAATGGCTTCAGAAAGTGGTGGCTGTTGGCACTGGTGGTGGAGATCGATGACGGCAGCTCCTTGATGGACGGAATGCTTGGATCGACTAGCTAGGGTTTGGAGAGGTCGCATCGGTTGGAGAAATGAGGGTTCAGATCGAATGGAAATGAACTGAAGTAAAGGATCAGCTCGTATAAAGCTTTAAAAAAAGAAAAAAAGAGAGAAATTTTGAAAAAATTATCAAGTACTTGGACCGGTACCGATCCGATCCAATTAGATCGGTACCGACCCAAATTTACTCCTCCAAATTTTCCTTACGTGACCTACTCGATTTTCGTATTCATCCTGGAAATTATCAAGTCAAGATCACTCCGTAATCACGAACAATGGAGATTCACACTAAGGACTGAATAGTTAGCCGGTACTTCATAGATAGCTATTCAAGGTGGCTAGATAGGACCAATGAAACTCCTTAAAATGGAAACCCAGAGATAAACAATTCCAGAGCACATCTTGTTTTCATCGAAAGCGTACTCCGGGGGGCAAATGTTAACCAGGTTTTTAATAGCAGAATTCAATAGGAGTTAGAACATTTAGATTAAACCAGAATGATGTGGGACTTGACCCGAAGGCCTAAAACAACTAGAAGTTGGACTCTAAGAATTTTTGACAAAAAATATGCAAACTATTCGGATCGGCGCCGATCCGATCCAATTGGATCGGCACCGATCCGAAGTATTGCCTCGTTTCTTCACCAAATCACTTGCCTCACATTCCTATAGCTCAACCTAACTTATCTATCAAGTTTGGTGACATTCAAGCATCCAAGTCCAAGAAGCAAAGATTTATCCGATTCAGACTATAGTTCAGTCAACTCTATAGATGAATCATTATTAAAAAATCAACAAGCTATGAAATTGCATGGAGAGTATCACAACCAAATAAAGAAGCCAACCAGATGAAGGTTGTATAAGAATTGCACAACTTTTCAGATCGGTTTATGAAATTGCATGGATAGCATCAGAACCAAACAAGGAAGCCAACCAGATGAAGGTTGTATAAGAATTGCACAACTTTTCGGAACGGTACCGATCTGATCCAATTGGATCAACACCGATCCGAAAAGTTAGCTCCAAACACCTCCAAATTTCCTAAACTGGCTTTGCAAGATGGATACGAGCTTCTGGTGAAGCGGCTCTGGCCCAAGTGCTCTCCAACTCCTATAAATACCATCCCATCTGCAACAGAAAGGGGATCTCTGGACTGGCTGCTGCAACTCTTTCATTACTATTCTTCACTCTTCTTCTTCCACACAATAGTCAACTGAGATCCTCCGGTTGCCTCCAAGTACTTGTGATTTAGATCTAACTTAGGAAATTCAATCATATTGTAATCTAAATCAATCTTGTAACAGTAGTCGATTAATAAAAGATATAAAGTGGACGTAGGCTTCGTTAACAGCCGAACCACTATAAAATTCTTGTGTCTCTTTTTTTTTCATTTATTTTCTATATTGTTTGCTCTGAGAAATAGGGCCGGTGCTTTCACACTCAATCCAGGATGTTGATCCATTTTTTGGATTAACAAGAAGGGTGGAGTGGGAGAAAATTAAGGATTATGTATGGAAATATTAATTAAAAGAACGAGAAAGGTTGCATTCTCTCTATTAAAACAAATCCATTAATTTTATTTCATTTAATGGTTTCCTTTTCTCTTCTTCTCTCCTCTCCATAGCCGAAAATGGATTTCTCGTCTTTTAAATAAAAAATCTACCCCAAAATAAATAAAAACATCAAGTAAATATAAAATCTACATGGTTCATCGTTCTCTTGCAAATTCGGGTGTAGATTCAAGGATCCATAGAGTGAATTCTAAATCAAGGTGTCACTTAATGGCTAGATCTAAAAAGGTATATTCTATAAAAAATTCTTAGATACAATATACCCATTACAATTTTATAGGTATATATTATTGTCTCATCATGATCTAAAATTAGTAACATGATTTAAACAATTTGTTAAATGATTTGATTTGTTTTTACTTGATAAATTAAAACCAGTATTTATATATGTATAAAATAGTGCTATGGGTTATGAATCTATATTTTAAAATACCGATAATAATATATTTTAAATTGTTTGTGCTTGAATTTTTAATCGGTCCAATAATATAGAGACTGTTGATATTTTGCATGATTTGATGTATGCAATTTTGGCATTATGATATTTTTATTATTTAAAAAATATATTTTATCAGGTTAAAACTTTATACACACACATAAATAGGTGTGTATGTATTTACAAATACATTAGAATGGTTTAATGTAGTACGAACATTTATTTTTGAATCAACTCGAATTTATTTTGGCTTAATCATTGTATGCATAGATATATGTGTGTGTGTGTGTATTTAAATATTTATATTTGGCATGTCTTTTAGAAACGATATTTTTAATTTAATTTTATTAAACGTCTTGAATTGAGGTAATAATATATATATATATATAGCGAATATATACATGATAGATATAAATCATGGCATATTAACCATGATATTATTTGTTACTTTTATCATTTTAAAACCTTGTAAACTAATTAGATGTAGTATCAATTAAATGTCTGCAAAAGAGGAAGGTGGAATCAATCAACGATGCTCCCTTTATCTCATTCCTTTTAGATTTTAATGTAATTATCCAAATATAATTTCATGTTTGTTCTCATCCTTAAACACCAAACAATAACCATACTATATGTTTCACGTATTTGTTACACTTTTTAAAATATGAATATATTTGATATATTCATACCCTTTAAATTTCACACCTAATTATAATAAATTTAACAAATAAGAATAATACAATATTAATAAAAATATGATTTTATTACAAAATAACAAGATTGATTTAATGAAACCCATTAGACTGTATAGGCCCACTATCGTCCAAATAGAGAATTATTTTTGAAATACCAATTTCACCCTTTGTAGATTGAGTTAGTTCCTTCAAAGATGGCAACGAATGTGCATATGAGTCATGCTTTAAGGTGTACTGTAGGGGTTGTACTAAGAGTATAATTCTGAAAATTAAAATGAACTAAGAAAGATTAAGCAAGTTCTAAGTAAATATGAAGCCGAAGACCGAAGGTTCCAAATGAAGGTGAATGCCTAAGGAGAGTAACGAAGGTGTCTACATTGAGAAAATGTTAAACTAGGCTTCCCTAATGTGGACTTGAGGGTAGTGTTCTGTTGAGACCTATTGACTTTCAGGAAAAGTCAATGTCGAAACCTATTGACTTTCGAGGAGATTCAGTGCCGAGACATATTGACTTTCAGAGAAAAGTAAATATCGAAACCTATGTGGCTAAAGATAACCGAGGTAATACCTAGAGTTTGGTAAAGCTTAATGCATAATCTAAACGTGAAACCTAATAAAAGAGAAATTAGGTGGAGTGGCCAAAAGTGTTGGTGTAAGGCCTTAAGTGGCAACCAAAGACAAAAGCGGGGTATAAGACCATGAGTAGCAACTGAAATACGAAAGCAAGGTTTAAAGCCTTGAGTGGCTACCAAAATGCGAAATTAAGGTGTAAGGCCTTTCATGACAATCGAAATATGAAAGCGAGATGTAAGGCCTTGAGTGACAACTGAAAGACGAAAGCGTTTATGTAAGGCCTTGAGTGACAACCTAAGATGAAAGCGTAGGTATAAGGCCTTAAATGGTAACTTGAAAGTCTATTCATGACACTAAACGAAACCTTCAGTGTGAGGCTATAAATGGCATTCGAAAGTCTATTTATGACACTAAACGAAAGCTTTAGTGTGAGGCTACAAGTGGCACCCGAAAGTCTATTCATGACACTAAATGAAAGCTTTGGTGCGAGGCTTTAAGTGGCATCCAAAAGTCAATTCACGACAGTAAACGAAAGCTTCGGTGTGAGGCCATAATTGGTATCTAAAAATCTATTCACAACACTAAATGAAAGAGATGGTGTAAGGCTATGGGTGGAATCCAAATGTATATGTTTATGTTAAATTACTTGGGTGTATGGCCAAAGAGGCAACCAAAGGTTTGTTCATGACATTACATAGAAGTAAGAAAGTGAGGTCGAAATGGCAACCAGAGTGAATTACCTAGAGATTTTAGTTAGGATATTATAAGTAAGTTGGAAACACTTATGAATGAATTAATGTGTATGATTTTGAACTTTTCTATGATGTTCGCTATCTTTGATATGTTATGATGAATGATGAAGCGAAAATCTAATACGTGCTTTAGCGGCATGGCCTCACAATATTTTGTGTATACGGTAATATATTACTTATATCGGGTTTTATGTTCCACAAATGTGTTTATTATAGTTTTTCCCACAAACTCACAGGTACTCATTCGAGTAGTCTAAGTTTATTAGAATAGACATGTTGCTTTAAAATGACGAATAAAGATCACTGATGATGAAGCAAGAGAATTAGTTGATAATAGGAATTGTTTTGTATTCCGCTGTTCAAGTGTTCATGGTGGCATCCTCATATGTTGGTATGACAATATTATCTATATTCTATTTATAGTTTAATCCTATATGGGCATGATTTGGGAATCTGAAATTTTAAAGATAATTATGTGTAATGACATTTATTTTACTTCTCTTTTTGCTTAAAACTGTTGAAATATATATATATATATATATATATATATATATTGATCTCATTTTATCGCCGAAAGATAATTATAGCACTTTGGGGTTTTATCTTTGGGTTCCGGAATGAGGGACGTTATATACCTCCTTATATTTGGGGCTTCTACATTTTCAACGCCTCAATCTTCTTTACGTTGGCCTTGATATTGCTATAGTTCATGATGAACCTTATTAATTTCTCAAATGGTACTCCGAACGAAAAATTTAGAGGATTCGACTTCGTTCCATGTATCTTAAGTATATCGAACATTTCTGATAAATGTATAGCATGGCCGACCACTTTAACTTCACAAGCATGCCATCCATGTACACTTCCATTGTTGATTCGATCTATTCCACAAATAATTAGGTGACCAAACACTAGTAAGTAGCTCCAACATTCTTCAGACCGAACGACATGAGTTTGTTGTAGTACTGTCCCAAACCTATAATAAAGCTAGTATGATTATGATTAGGAACATGCATCACAATCTGATTATACCCGGAGTGAGCATCCATGAATGAAAGTAGTCTAATGTCGACTATCCCAACCATGAGACGGTCCACTTGTGGAAGAGGAAAATAGTCCTTCGAGCTTGCATCGTTCAAGTTTAAATGATCGATACATATCCATATTTTTCATTGGGCTTCCTAACCAACATGAGATTCGCTATCCACTTTGGGTAGTGAGCTTATTGGATAAAGTCATTTTCCAACAACTTATTCACTTCTTTCTCCAATGCAACGGATCTCTCCAGACCCAAGCTATGCCTCTTCTATCCAGTTGGGAGAGCATTCGAGTTGATATCCAATGCATGATGGACAACTTCAGTGAAATACCACTCATATCTGAATGAGTCCAAGCGGACACATTAGGGTTCTCTCTAAACAATCTCGAAGATCTAGCTTTGTCTTTTGACCAAGTTATGACTCGATTTTGACTATGGTGGAAGCATCATCGTCATCTATTGGTATGGCCTCCACCGTCTTGTCAGTTTGGATCCACTTCATCATGCTCTCCACTAGTGGATCAAAGTACGGGTTCAAAATGTAATTGCTATATGCCTTATAACTTGATGTATATGGGTTTCTCTATATGCTTTCCTTTCTCCCTATGGCGTGCTTCTCTGAGTTCATCCATATAATGTTCTCTCCCTGTGCTTTGAGTTACCTTTACAACTCTAATGCCACAATCCATCAAAAACTCCATAGTTAGGCACCATAGAGCCATGGTATCTAGAAGTTGACCAGGGCCGTTGAACAAAAAATGAGTTGTACATAAATAAGCATCAATCACAACAAACATCTTTATCCACACAAGTCTATGTGGTTTCTTTCCAATTTTTATTATCAAGTTTATATACCCCATTGTTAGCACCAAAATTGGTCACTAACCTCGTTGAGAAAGATTGTGTAGAGATATAAGTGATGACGATAAATTAAACAAGGAAGAATATGCTAATTTGAATGCAGAAAGTAAGAACACCGGATTTATAGTGGTTCAGCGTAATTGCCTACGTCCACTTTGGGATTAAACTTTATTGCTTTACTTGATGATTGATTATAGATACAATCCGTAGATCAAATACTTGAATACAATTGATAAGTAAAGAAGATGAGTCTTGAAAGCGGCAGAGTCTCCCCAGTGTTTCCAAAAAAAGGTCCATTTCACTGTGCCTCTGCCTCTCTATTTATAGACAAAGGTGGGTTGGACTTCTCTGGTGGGCCTGGTAGCTGAATAACTCGATCCAGATTGACTGGTCTCTATATGCCGAACCAAACAAGCCGAACGGTTGGATGCCGAACCATCTTCCTCATGCCGAATGATGCTTGTTATGTGGGAAGAGTGGGCCGAGCAAAAACTGTAGCCGGACAAGCTGAGAAGAATACCGAACAATCTTCTTATGCCGAACAGAGGTGAGGTGCCGAGTGGGGAGTGTATGCCGAGCAATGATTGAAGTTGACCGAGGTTAGATGAATGCCGAAAAACCTTTGAATGCCGGACGAACCTGGAAACCGAACACTCCTGGATGCCGAGCGCTCCTTGGATGCCGAGCGCTACGTGGATGCCGAGTACTCCTGGATGCCGAGTACTCCTGGATGTCGAGTACTTAGTTGCCTGGTCAAATCTCCAGGAAACACTTGCCCCCCAAAGTGTATTACGTGACCGAATCGTGATACGCTTTGAATTACATATCCCCTGTACTTCGCTTCGAATCTAGGTTAACTCTTCTTGGAGATGCCTTCTTGAGAATATCAGTGGTGGAGGTGTGTGCCGAGCATGGTATAAATGCCGAACGAGGCTCATGTGCCGAACGACTTTGTATGCCGATGCCGAACGCCGTGGCTTTGACCGATTCCACCGAATATAGCCTTTTCGACTTCTTCTTCTTCCCTATAAAAGACGACACCTTCTTCCTTCTTCTCTTTTCACACTTTTAACACCTCTGCCTTGCACCTGCTGACATTTCCAGTTAACATCCTTCAACGATTCATCAATCCTTTCCAAGTCTTCAACCTACCAATTAGGTATCGATTCTTCCGCCTAAATCCCCATAGCTTAAAACGGTCTTTACGCTCGAGTTCCTTAATTGATAGGGTGAATCGAGCCTTGACTAAGGTATCCTAAAAGTTTTCAGAGTTACACGATGAGGGTGGAAGGAAAAGTGAGTAGAGATGAGCTTTCTAGGAAGCTGTTGGTAGACGTGTTGTGGTTTGGCATAAATCTTTTGTGCCGAACGAGATTGGAGGCAGAAAGAACATAGGAGAAGTAGGAGATGGTTAGGGGCGTCGAATGGTAAGGTCTGGCATGACTTGCCGAACGATTCGTCCTCGTGGTTAGGTGTGGATGGAGTAAGAAGAGGGGAATGAGGTCGCTGTTAAGGATGGTGTGTCGAGCGTTGTCTCGGCCGAACAAGATTTTGGCCGAACGATGCTTTGCCGAATAGTCACAAATGCCATACCACACTTAGGCCGGACAAACATAAATGCCGAACCACACTTAGGTCGAACAATACAAATGCCGAACTACACATATGCCGAACAATACATATGCCAAACCATACTTAGGCCGAACAATACAAATGCCGAACCACACTTAGGCCGAACAATACAAATGCCGAACAATCATAAGTGCCGAACAACACTTAGGCCGAACAATCATAAATGCCGAACAATCATGAGTGCCGAACAATACAGATGCCGAACAATCATAAGTGCCGAACAACATAAATGCCGAACCACACTTAGGCCGAACAATACAAATGCCGAACAATCATGAGTGCCGAACAACACTTTCCTTGCCTGATCACATAACAAAACAAGGCCAAGGACCCTAGCCTACCAGCATATGAAACTGACCCGGATCATTAACTCCCTATCTTTAGTAGACATAAATCTGAACTTAGATTAACATATGTTTTCTGAATCTGAAACTGTAATCACCACAAGGCAGGCTTTTGGGGACGGTCAGCGATGACGGTCTTCGAAGGCGATGATTCGAAGCTCAGTTTTGTATCTTTGCGACTTTCAAATTCTCAACGCTTATACACGATTGCTTGCACTAGTTCACACACCACGTGGGGGGAATATTCATGTTGTTAATTCTAACGCTGAACATTTTTCAAGTATAGTTTTCACAGGCGCTTAGCCAGATTCACTATTTATTGGAGATGTCTAAAAAATCCAGCTTCGCCACTATATCTGATAGGCTAGGGCCGTCTTCAAGGCAAGAAGTCGCGGATACTTCAAATCCGTCGACTTCCCCTGCTCATAACTTTGCTCCTGATGCCCTGGAGGCATCGATTCTCATGGACAATCCGATCGACTCACAGGCTTCGAAGATTAATGAAGTCGCGCTTCGGCGAATATGTTCCATCCACGGAATCCCTTTTGCCGATGTGTTGGTCCCGTCGAGACATGATCGTCCTCATCTTCCCCCAGTCGGATATACTGCTTGTAATAAGTTTATGTGCTGGATGGGCAGCGTGCCTCCATTCAATTTATTTCTTTGGGACGTGTTGCAATACATAGACATTGCCCCATCGCAGCTGCATCCAAACGGTCACGCGTTCATATACGGGACATACCTACTTTTCATGGTCGTCTTCTCTAGGCCTCCAACTCCCGGCGACATCAGATATATCTATATGATCAAGAAGCAGAAAGATAGACCCTCCTTTATGTTCCTTGAGCCGTACCACAAATGCCAGATTTTGACCGAAGCATGTAGCAAATTCGCCCTGTACAAACAGGAATGGTTCTATGTGCGCTGCCCTCCTGGTTTCGCGAGGAGATGGATCGAAGGCAGTAAGTCTCTTCCCTGATTCGACATTTGCATTCAATCGGATCTATGCTTTTTCTAACTTCTTGTTTCATCTTTTCAGGTATCAACCCGCGTCCTGAGGGCCGAGGATATTCTGAGACCGTCGAAGCCATTAGAGCTCTTCCTGCCAAGGAACGGGCCATCCGAACCATCATTTCAAATGAATCCTTGTCGAGGTTCGGACTGTTAACAGGAGGTCGCCGGATTAGCCTTCCTGAGGGCGTTTCCATTCCCAAGTCCGCATCCGTTAAAGGGAAAAAACAAGCTGAATCGTCATCACGCCATACCCCCGATGCACATGAAGGGGGAGAAAACAAAGAGGATGAAGCTCCTGAGACACAAGGCGAGAATGTGGGTCCTGCTTGGGACCCGGCGATCGAAGTGCATGATATTGAAACACCATCTTCCCCTTCGAAGGGGAAAAAGAAATTGACGTACAAGATACGGAAGGAGAAAGTTGGCGGAACTTCCAAAGTTACGCTCATCCCGTCAGAGAAAGAGACTTCTTCACAGCACATGGAAAGTTCTTTAAAGGGTCTGTCAAACCTCACCATTCCCGATGATCTACTCAACTATGGTTTCGACGATCCGGAAGCCCTTAAGTTTCATTCGCCCACTAGAGGCAATGCGGGAGTTCAACCCCCAGTTCAGGGAGATAACACCCCAATCAGTAAAGATAAAGGAACCGGTCTGTCGGTGGGAACACTAGGACACACACGCACACACGCACTTCACCATACACTTCAAGTTTTTCCATTACCCCGATTTTTCCTAACTTGTTGTTATTTTTATTCTTTGCAAGTGACATGGGGCGCTCCCACGGACTCGATCGCCTCCACGGTTCTTCTATATTTCACCATCCCGGACGGGATTCATGCTCAGGTAGACGTAGGGACAAAGACGATTACGAGGATCGAGACAACCGTCCTCGCGATTTGTCTTATCGAAAGAAAACATATTCCCAGTCTTCATATTCTCATGATCCTCCTCCTCAAACTGAGTCAGATAGAGAAAAGCCTTCGCAGAAGGGGTCTCAACCCGATGTCTCCCGAGAACAACATTCTGGTTCGTCGAGCACAAGGCAAACTCGGGAGCATCGGAAAAGAACAGAACTTTCAAAGCCTCCTCCCCCTACTCCTGCGGCTGACCCAACTATAGCAGAGAAGATGGTCGATCTTAAGGCCAAATTCCCAAAAATCTGCTTTGATGGCCTGAAATTCCTCCCAGCTATTCATCATATCCCATGGCACGTCAAGCAGAGTGCATCGCCTGTAACAACGACGTCTATGTTCAACATGACGCGTTCGTACACTTGGTCGAAAAAGTCTTGGAAGTATCTGTTGAGCGCCAACAGGAGATTGATCATTTGAAGTTGGAAGCTAGCTTTGACAAGGACATCATCAAGAGTCAAGATGAAGAGCTTGCTTCGTATAAGTCAAAACTTGAAGCCGCAGAGCAGAGTGCAAAAGACACTGCCGAGGCCGTCACTCGTCTAGAGGCGACCCATAAAAAGGAACTTAATGAAGCAGTCCAGCGCAGTGGAGCTCTTGCCTTAGAAAAAGACTCTATCCAGAAAGAAAGGGACGCACTCGCCCTGCAAGTCAGAGAGTTGAAAGAGCTATTCTCTAAGGAGAAAGAGGAGAAAATAGCCGCTCTAGAAGAGTCTCAACGATACTGCGATGAAATTGTTGCTACACGGCTCTTAAAGACCAAGCTCGATGATGAACTTGCTAAGGTTGAGATAATGAAAGACGAAGCCCGTGAGGAGGGCAGGAGAAAAGCTTCTGAGGAGATTGACTCTTGTCTCGAGGCAGATGCAGAGGCGGGTAGAGAAGAGGTCAAGTGCATGTTTGACCCACTGATCGCCGAGTATAGCGCCCGCGTTCTTTTGCACCACGACTTGACATTCCTAGGCGAGGGCTATCTTGAATCTCTAGCTGAAGCCTGGGAAACTTTAATAAAGATCAGAAAGATCGAGTCGGGCTCTGAGGAAGTTGATAAGGATGCTCTGGTGAAAGAATATCTCAGGGGGAACGAGCCAGCGGACCTATCTGCAGCTTTGGCTCTTTATAGCAAAGGTTCTCCCCTACCAAAAGAGAAAAACGATGAAGCTGGTCCATCTGGGGCTAAGGCTGCAGCTCCTCCTTCTGCTGCTCCTTCTTCTGCTTAATCGGCTAGTCGGCCAACACTTGACCCATTTGAGCAGCATGCCGGCTATGATCCAGAAGATCCCGGGCTTGGCGTTCATGTGTTATCCCCTATTCTAGAGGGTGAAACTCCACGCGCAACTGATAGCCAGCCAGAACCCGATACAAAATTCTTCTTTTAGAAGTTAAAAGATCTGTCACTTTCTGGTAGCGGTTATTTGTCCTAATGTTCATTCTTTATGTTTTCATGCAGGCTGCTCTGATCCTGAACCAACTCCGAGGAGCGACGACGCCAAGGAGGAGGCAGAGAAAGCAAGCGATGTTGCTCATGCGGGAGTAACTCCTGGCCCTGACGCTCAAGTGATCGGGGCGCTAGATGATGATAAGTTTGACGCTTCATCTCCCGTCGAAGGGAGTTATGAAATCGAGATCACTGGCGCCTCCGAACATACTTCGAAGATGAGCATGAAGGAGCGTCTCATAGAAGAAGAGAAAAAGAAAGTCGAGATCAAGGTCGAGCCTCAAATATTGGAACTTACCGACCCGCGGAATAGACCTTTGAAGATCATTCTCCCTGGCAAATCCAAACCGCTGGATGTTCCTTCTCCCACTCCTGACTCCGCTTCTTTAGCAAGCAAGAAATCCAAGAAGAAGCGTGAGGGAGAGGAATCATCTGAGAAAACGAAGGAGGATAAGAAGAAAAAACCGAAGAAATAGTCGCTATACTCGTTCAATGAGATTTTGCTTAGGTCTTGTAACTACTTTTTATGTTTTCGTTTCCGTAGTTTGTGTAGATAGATTTTTGACTCCAAGTTTTTGAGGAATAATTGTGTAACCCCATTTTGGACTATTAAACGAAGTTCAGTTTCTTTGTCACTTGAACGATTCTTTTGCTTTTTTGGTTTTCTGAATAACTGTGGTCAAAACTCAAGTTCTTATGAGTTGCATAATTTCCCAATCCGTTCTTACATTGTTCGAACATTCTTTGGAGCGGCATATTTCTTGTTCCATATTCTTGAGTACTTAGAATTATTTCTAAACCCGCGCTCCAGGGATTTAGGGTAATTTGATCCGCGTTCAAGGGATTCAGAGATTTGAATTGCCTATACTCCAGTCCGCATTCCGAGGATTTAGAGTACTCCGGTCCGCACTCAGGGGACTCGAAGATTGAAGTTGTTTATACTCTAGTCTGCGCTCTGTGGACTTAGAGTACTCCGGTCTGCACGCAGGGGACTCGGAGATTGAAGTTGTTTATACTCTAGTCCGCGCTCTGGGGACTTAGAGTACTCCGGTCTGCACTCAGGGGACTCGGAGATTGAAGTCGATTATACTCTAATCCGCGCTCTGGGGACTTAGAGTACTCCGGTCCGCACTCAGGGGACTCGGAGATTGAAGTCGTTTATACTCTAGTCCGCGCTCTGGGGACTTAGAGTACTCCGGTCCGCACTCAGGGGACTCGGAGATTGAAGTTGTTTATACTCTAGTCCGCGCTCTGGGGACTTAGAGTACTCCGGTCCGCACTCAAGGGACTCGGAGATTGAAGTCGTTTATACTCTAGTCCGCGCTCTGGGGACTTAGAGTACTCCGGTCTGCACTTAGGGGACTCGGAGATTGAAGTCGTTTATACTCTAGTCCGCGCTCTGGGGACTTAGAGTACTCCGGTCCGCACTCAGGGGACTCGGAGATTGAAGTCATTTATATGAGTTCGTACATCATACAGAATAATGTAACTCCAGCAATACATCTCCCGACTGTGAGATATTGAAACATTAGTAATTTATGGGAAAGACGGCTTCAAGCCTTTATTAATGAAAAACAACTAAACTGACTGATTACATGGTCAAAAAGAAACTAAGTGATAACGGAACGAAAACATACAGGAAATAACTGTGCCTAAAACAGGAAAGAAACATGCTAAATGTAATAATGTCGCAAATGTTCACTGTTCCACGCTCGGGGGAGTGTCACGCCATCAACGGTCGCTAGCTTGAATGTTCCCTCTCCAAGCTTCCGTTCAACGACGTATGGACCTTCCCAGTTGGGATTCATACGTGATGGTACCGGGAAAACTCATTTCAAAACGAGATCGCCCACATCAAAAATCCTTGGGCGGACTCTGCCGTCGTAATAATGCTTGACTCGGTGCCTATGTGCTGCCGCCCTTAATTCAGCCTCTTCACGTTTTTCATCGATGCAGTCTAGTGATTCCAACAAGAGATCCTGATTCATCCTGGGATCATAATATGTCACTCGATGCGATGGAACTTCAAGTTCCACAGGTATAACGGCTTCCGAGCCGTATGCCAAGGCGAATGGAGTGTGGCCAGTCGTGGACTTGTGGGTAGTTCTATAAGCCCATAATGCTGTCGGGAGTTCATCTACCCACTTGCCTCCGGCTTTTTCCAAACGCTTCTTTAGTATGGACTTGATTATTTTGTTTACGGCCTCGACTTGTCTGTTAGCTTTTGGATGTGCAACGGTGGCGAACTTCTTCTCAACGCCATACTTTAAACAGAACTCTTTGAACTCTCTGCTTTCAAACTGCGTTCCGTTGTCCGTAATGATAGTTCGAGGGAGGCCAAAGCGGCATATAATGTTTCGCACAACGAAATTAATGACCTTCTTAGAGGTGATTGTGGCTAAAGGTTCTGCCTCGGCCCATTTTGTGAAATAATCGACTACAACTATCGCGTATTTCGCACCACCTTTGGATATAGGCAAAGAGCCGATTATGTCGATTCCCCAGATTGCTAATGGCCAGGGACTAACCATTTGTGTGAGTTCTGTTGGTGGAGCTCTTGGGATTTTCTCATATCTTTGACACTTGTCACATTTCCTTGCGTAGTCTGCAGCGTCCCGATTTACGGTTGGCCAATAATATCCATAGTGGAGGATCTTTTTTGCTAGAGTCCGCCCCCCAGTATGGTCGCCACAATCTCCTTCGTGAACCTCCTTCAAGACCCGCTTTTTCTCATCATGGGCAATGCATCATAATAAGGGGACCGAGAACCCCTTTCGATACATTAGTCCATCTTGTATCACATATCTCGCGGCCTTTCGAATGACCTGTCGTCCTTCGCTCCTTTTTTCTGGTAAAGTCCTAGTTGTCAGGTATAGTTTGAATGGGGTTATCCATGATTCTCTCTCGATTCCTGTTTCAAACACAAAATCAACTTTCATCGCGTCAATGCTTGGAGCATGCAAGGTTTCAACGGGAAACAATACCATTTGCTGTGCATCGCCAATGCTTGCGAATTTAGCCAATGAGTCGGCTTCTTTGTTCTATTCACGCGGGACATGCGAAATGTCATAATGTTTGAGGTTCGATAATAGTTCCTGAACCAGAACAAGGTATGGAGCAAGCTTCTATCCCCTTGCTTGGTTGTCTCCTCGCACTTGGTACACCACCAGCTGCGAGTCACAAAAGATCTCAACTGATTTAACCCCGAGTTCTCCAACGAGTTTTAAGCCAGCAACCAGTGCTTCATATTTTGCTTCATTATTCGTAGCCGTGAAATTGAGCTTCAAAGCGTAACAGATCGATCGATTTTCTAGGGTTACAAGAACTACGCCAGCTCCGGAGCAACGGTCGTTTGATGCCCCATCGGTGTACAATTTCCATCGAACGGGGGGAATGATACTGTGATTATCTGGTTCGTCAGGTACAGTAAACTCAGCGATAAAATCTGCTAATGCTTGCCCTTGTATGGCTCTTCGTGGCAGGTAGGTAATATCGAATTGACTCAACTCGATATTCCATTTTAACATCCTTCCAGAAGTTTCTGGTCGTTGGAGTACCTGCCGCAAGGGCTGATCGGTATAGACACTGACTGAGTGTGCTTGAAAGTATGGACGCAGCTTACGTGATGCAATCACCAAGCAATAGGCCAATTTCTCAATTTTAGGGTAATTTCTTTCTGCCCTCGTTAAACGTTTGCTAACGTAATACACCGGTTTTTGGACTCAGTCCTCATCGCGGACCAAAGCCGCGCTTATTGCATGCGAGGATACAACCAAGTATACATACAGCATCTCGTGGTCTACTGGTTTCGACAGCACTGGAGGACTCTCTAAATGCCTCACCAGATCTTGGAACGCTTCCTCACAGTTGGATGTCCATTCGAAATTTCTCTTCCCCTTCTTTATTATATCGAAGAAAGGAATGCACTTGTCCGTGGCTCTGGATATGAATCGACTCAGCGCAGCCACCTTTCCATTCAAGCTTTGCACCTGTTTTATAGTTCTGGGCGCTTGCACATCTCGAATAGCTTGAATCTTTTCCGGGTTAGCTTCAATTCCCCTAGCATTAACAATGAATCCCAAAAACTTTCCTGACGCAACGCCGAAGGAACACTTCAGAGGGTTGATCTTCATCCTGTAATATCTGAGTATATCGAATATCTCTGCTAAGTCTCGAATGTGGTCGTTTGACTGTCGTGACTTCACGAGCATGTCATCCACATAGACTTCCATCGTTCTACCAAGCTGGTCTTTGAACATTCGATTCACCAAACGTTGATAAGTTGCTCCTGCGTTTTTCAATCCGAAAGGCATTGCTACATAGCAATATAGCCCGATGTCTGTGACGAAACTGGTGTGTTCTTGGTCCGGAATATGCATCGGGATTTGATTGTAGCCTGAGTATGCATCCATGAATGATAACAGCTCGTGTCCTGCAGTGGAGTCGACCAACTGATCAATCCTAGGCAGCGAGAAACTGTCCTTGGGGCATGCCTTGTTCAAATCGGAATAGTCTACGCAAGTTCTCCATTACCCATTCGCCTTTTTTACCAGCACGGGGTTCGATACCCATTCGGGGTAGAGGGCGTCGCGGACGAACCCATTGGCTTTGAGTTTGTCCACCTCCTCTCTGAGGGCAGCGGACCTCTCTGGGTCCATTCCTCTCCTCTTTTGTTTAACCGGGACGTATTTCGGGTCTTGTTCAACATATGACTCATAATGGCAGGAGAAATCCCGCACATATCAGAATGCGTCCAGGCGAAAACATCAAGATTCGCCCGGAGGAAATCACTAAGGTCTTCAGTCATTGCGGGGCTGAGTTGTGATCCGATCTTCAGTACTCGCGATGGCTCGTCTCGACTGACTGGAATGTCAACTGTTAATTCAGTTGGCGCTGCCTTTTCTTCCCTGGGTTTGTCATCGTCGTCTCTCGGATCTATGTCTCTGAAGATCCGCGAATTATGCCTGAGCCAGGGCTCGAGCACTACTTGTCAATTATCAGTATTAAGGATGCGGATGGGATTGTCCGCAACCTTTCCTTTCTCCCTCCGATGGGCCTCTCGGAGCTCAGCCACATAACAGGCACGGCCAGTCGCCTGGTCGCCATGAACAACACCTACTCCTTTGTCAGTTGGGAACTTCAAAGTTAAGCACCACAGGGCTAATGCTGCCCTAAACTCAGCCAGGGCCGGTCGCCCCAAGAACACATTGTACGGAGAATCCACATCCAAAACTACGAAGGGTAGGATTCGCACCCTCCGACGTTCGCCTTGTCCCAGTTCAACTGGTAACTCAACATACCCCACTGCATCGGTCGCTGCGCCATTAAAGCCATGTATACGAGCTTTAGACGGTTTCAAATCCTTCGTTTCCATCTTCATCTAGTCATAAGCCTTCTTGGAGATGATGTTGACAGAACTTCCACAATCAATCAAAATTATTTTCATATAAGCCGGTCCGATTGTCGCATATATGACCATCGGGTCGATGGTTGGAGCCTCCACTTGGTCAGCATCTCTGTTTCTGAATACTATATCGTCTGTCATCACGCGCAGCTGCTTAGCAGGGGTCCCATCCTCTACGTTGGAACAACACTCGAAATCTGCATGCTTCAGGGAACTAGCATACCGCTCCATCTCTTGCCAATTCTTATCCGTGGGGTGAGGCCCGCCGATGATCGTGTTTATGACTAGTCTACCCACAGTCTGGGCAGGCTCCTCGGGATGACGCGGAGCTGGTGCACGACCTGGGTTGGATGTTCCCTGTCCTCCTTTCTGTGGATCCTTCACAAACTCCTATAACTTTTTCTACCTGATCAACTTCTCTATAGCGTCGTGTAGGTGTCTGCACTCTTCCGTATTGTGCCCATAAGTCTCATGGAAGCGGCAATATTTCCTAGTCCGCTTCTGTTCCTCGGTTGACTCTTCTGGATGTGGCTTTCTGTACTGAAAGGTATTGCAGGTTGATAGGTAAATGTTCTCAAGAGACGCATTCAGCGGGGTATACTCATTGTAGCTTGGAATTCTCGGCTTCCACTTCCCCGCTTCTCCCTTCTTCCCTTGACTTCTTCCTCCGGATTCCTTAGGCTGCCCGGGCTTGTTCTGGACATTGACTTGGACTTTTCCCGAGTTGTCTCCGGACTGCTTCACAGCAACGTTGCTTTTCACGGACTCCTGGACAGGTCCCGGTGCCTTATCTTGCCTTACCCACCTGGCTTCCTCTCTCCTTATGAACTGGTGTGCCTTTGAGTAAAAACGCTCTAGCGTAGTCGGGGGTTTTCCTGCCAACCAGTCTCCAAACTCAGAATTCGGATCCACACCTCGCATCACAGCCATTAGAATTGCATGATCATTGGGATTACTGACTTTAGTCGCCGCAACATGGAATCTTTGTAAATACTCCTTCAATGACTCTCCAGGAGTCTGGATTACACTTGATAGAGACATCACGTCCTTTGGACGAGTAGTGTGTATCCTGAACTGCTCTATAAACTTCTTCGCCAACTCCTCGAAACTGGATACAGACCGCGGAGGAAGTCGGGTGAACCACATAGTAGCAATCCCAGATAGAGTAATTGGAAAGCATCTACACTTGGTTGCATCATTTTCTCTAGCTGAATCCATCATCCACTCGTACCTCATGACATGCTGTCTGGGATCAGTCTTTCCTTCATAAGCCGGGATAGTTGGCATACTAAACTTTCTGGGGTACGCTGCCTGTAGAACAATGTCTGTGAACGGAGTATGACTTCTCGACACTCCCCAATCGTCATTCGATAAGCCTTGATTCTCTTTCATCAATTGTCTGATCATGGCTGTCAGGTCTGGTGTTTGTATGGAAGGTGGAAGGTTGGAGTCTGTTCTACGTGACTGATCATGCTGATGCCTCCTCTCCTGGCGATCTGCCAAGCGTGCATCTTGAGGTTCGACATCGTCAGCGTTTTGATGGTCTGGGCCTCTAGCCTCCACCTGCACTCCGGCTCCTAAGTTTCCAGCTCCGGCTTGGTCACGGTCTCCAGCTGTTCGAACAGCAGCACCTGCTCGCGTAGTTTCAGTCTTACGGCGTCTACGCCTGAGAGGTTCATCGGAGGAAGTTGAGCTGTCGGATGAGGAATAAGGAGCGGGATTGCCCCCAGCATTCTGTTGCTGTTGTTGAGTGAGTTGTGCCATGAGGTTGGCGTTAGCTTGCATCTGCTCTCCTAGTTGTCTCCTGCTTTCCCTGAGTTCTCTCATCAAGTCGTTGAACTCTATTCTGGTGACAACCGGCATTTGGTCCTGGGCGGTAGTCCCTGCACCTAGAATTGCGTGTTGATTGCTAGGTCCTGCTTGTTGCACGCTAGCAGTCTCGTGGGCGTCCGCATTATGAGAAGCTGATCTGGTACGTGGTCTCGCCATTGTAAGGTTATTGGTATGAACTCTGAGTAGAATCAACGGACGTCCTATGAATGAGTCGGATCTTCTTTGGGTGATTTATTCAATCCAGTAGCTTCAAAGCAGATCCTTGAGGTCTGAGAATTCAATTCTCAGTGAAAGCACCAAAATGTTAGCACCAAAATTGGTCACTAACCTCGTTGAGAAAGATTGTGTAGAGATATAAGTGATGAAGATAAATTAAACAAGGAAGAATATGCTAATTTGAATGCAGAAAGTAAGAACACCGGATTTATAGTGGTTCAGCGTAATTGCCTACGTCCACTTTGGGATTAAACTTTATTGCTTTACGTGGTCATGCCGAATGATGCTTGTTATGTGGGAAGAGTGGGCCGAGCAATAACTGTAGCCGGACAAGCTGAGAAGAATACCGAACAATCTTCTTATGTCGAACAGAGGTGAGGTGCTGAGTGGGGAGTGTATGCCGAGCAATGATTGAAGTTGACTGAGGTTAGATGAATGCCGAACAACCTTTGGATGCCGGACGAACTTGGAAACCGAACACTCCTGGATGCCGAGTGCTCCTTGGATGCCGAGCGCTTGCCAACGTCGAGCGCTACGTGGATGCCGAGTACTCCTGGATGCCGAGTACTCCTGGATGCCGAATACTTAGTTGCCTGGTCAAATCTCTAGGAAACACCCATCAATGTTGTTACTTCCTTAATAAATCCCTACAGTTGAGAGGTACACGACAATAAATCCTTTCTAGCTAACCACATCTCATCAATGCATGCTTGAAAAAAATGTTAATCGAACTTTTGCTATCAATTAGCACTCAGTGCATTGTAGTACGCCCATTTCACGCCATTATGACCATCGGGTCAAACATTGGGTTGTCCACTCCATTATTATCTTTATCTCTGAAAATTATCTTGTCCTTCATTCTACGAGATTATTTGATCGGTGATCCATCCTTCATTACATAATAAATTGCTAGCGATACATGCATCAATGATATTTCATGCCTCTTTATTGATTTCCAACTATTATCTGCAGGATGCGGGCCTCTAGAAAGCATATCCATAATAATGTCCCCTACAGGAAAGGGAGGACCCTCTCCCCTTGTTCCTTAACCATTACCACCAAGTGCTCACCTTGGTGGTTGGGAACTTCTTTTTCCTTCCCTGCATATTGTTCACATACTACAAAAGTTGCTTCTTTTTTATATACTCCTCAAAAATATCATTTATATGACGATAATCATTTGTATTGTGCCTTTAAGTTTCATGAAAGTGAGTATTTTTTTGACCTTCTCCCTTTGGTTGATTGCTTTGGGAAGGGTTTACAGTACCATACTGTGTCATGGATAGCTAGATAAATATTTTCTCTAGAGTCTACCAATTATGCTATCTTCCATTCCATGCACCCCGATCGATTCCTTTCCTTTTGTTGTTACCATTTACATTATGTTTATCCTTATTTCCCTTCTTTGCAACAGAACTATATGATTCACCTAAGGCTAGAAATTTTTACCATTTATTACCTACTAATCATTACCAGCTGTTACCAAGTGAATGATACTGTCAAATTGGTAACCAATTTGACTGGCACAATTTACCAAACCACAATAAAATATATTGTACAATAATGGCAATCAACCATCGATAATGGTAACTGACATACCTACCGCATATGTTAACTAATGGATATTCTTATGTTTCATTGCATTTTTTATTGTCTAACATATGATATGTAATGATTTAATGTAAAATCTAGTAACAAACTATTATGATATCAGATTGAATGTAATTATTATTATGTATTTGAAAAAACAATATGATTTAATACAATACTTTAGCTTCTTCCATGAACTTTTTTTATGTTTAAACACATAAAATTAGATTGATAAAAAATTATGATAAAAAAAACTATTAGTATTTACTTATTTAATATGAGAATTATAGACAAATGAACATCATACTTGTAAATGGTAAAAGCTCATTACCAACCGCAAACCAGAATATTCATTCACCGACCACTGGTCGTTAATTGTATGATTTTTATGTTACTATATAGATTGATATGGAAATGGTTTGTGACGACTGCCCTACACCACCAGCACACAATATACCTGTATAATGTGCTGGCGATGCCCGGTCGCTACTGGACGATCGTTGAGGGTTGTAAAGTGAGTAAAACAGTCATAGAACCTGTCGCATATCTCACAGTGCATCGAATAAAATATAATAATAAATATCTTAGATATAAAACTTGCGAGACATAAATAACTGAATGAATCACAAATCAGAGTGCACAGATCCATACAGTATACAACATAGGAAACATAGTTATACATCAAATAATAACTCATAACACGCAACTATCTCTAAATATATAATAGCAGCAGTAAGCTCCATAGTGCTGCACAGTGGAATAGCAAATCAATATAAAGGTGGTGATACGAGAGTATAGCCTCCAGCCTGTCCTCTGTTATGTTCTATGTGTTCAGCAGACCTGATATCCCTGATCTACTTGTTTAATAGTACCTAGGATAATAGGAAGCAAAGCATAATGTTAACCCGCCTTTTTGCATGGCAGCGTACATGCAGATTTAACCCAATCGACTGCACGGTTATTGAGGTTGGAATACTATGGGTTTGACTTGACTGGACAGATAGAGGATCAATCACGGATGATAAACATGATTATGAAGCCGGGATTCGACATAATCGATGGACGAAAGGCGTAGGATACTTGAAATATGGGCTTCGACAAAAGTCGAGTTGATTCGGGATGCTTGGAGTTTGCTTCAAGTCACTTGTGGATTTACTTCGGGTTTCCAATCAGTTTTCTTCGAGTCAGGCCAATGCGTGCTTCGGGTCACTTGGGATCGACATGTTTCCATGGGGTCGGTGTTTACTTCGGGTCGGCGCTCCTTCAAGATCGGGTTGGCATGTGTTATGGGGTTGACATGTATCTTGAAGGATCGACATAAAATGGAGGGTTTGGCACTACTTCGGGTCAAGGAGCAGGCTTCTTCAGGTCGGCAATAGGTTTTCAGGTCGGCATAAGAACTTGGGTCTTGGGGTCGGCATGTTTCTGCTTGCTTTGGGTCGGCTATGGACATAATTCGGGTCGACCTTGGGAAATCTAGTCGGCATAAAAGCAAGGGGTCGACATATTTTCACTTCGAGTCACATGGCAGTCTGCTTCGGGTCATATAGGGATCTGCTTCAGTCCAGGATGTAAGTATCTTCAGGTCGGCTGTGAGTAATTGGGATTAGCATGTTCTCAGGTCGGCAACATTCTACTTTTAGCCATAACATGATTTACTTTGAGTCATTGGTCAACTTGCTTCAGGTCATTACTCGGGTTTCTTGGGGTCGGCATGTTACATACTCCAAGAAAGCAGTGGTCGACAATATAGACTCGACTATGGTTTTGGTGGGCCCGTATCACTTAAGAAGCATAATAACCAGGATTTTGCCTATAAATACAGCAGGGGGGGCTTCATAAATGGGATTCTCATTCTATTCTTCCTTAACTTCTACAAAAGCTGTAAAAGTTACTTTGCCATTTTTTATTTCAAAAACTCTAGATTGTAACTGTAATCAATTCTCTGATCAATAAAAAAGAAATTTTTGGAGTGGACGTAGACCAGAGTCAACCGAACCACTATAAATCTTGTATTTCTACTGCTTTCTTTTTAATTTTTGTTGTTCTTCATATTTATATCCTCTTCATATATTCTATCTGTGTTCTATGACTATGAATTAGTGCTTTCATCGGTGATTGGGTGTTTGTGACCAATTTTGGTGCAAACACGTAAAATCCCGAGTCAAACAATAGTCTGGTGTGAACGATAGAAAATCTTAAATACTATAAAGTCAATATACCAGGACAAATAGTATGGAAAATCGTACCTGACCTGAACCTACATCCACAGTGTTATCATATACAGAAGACATACACTACTATATGACAGTCATCATGGGTGTACCATACATCAAAGTACTGAGGGGTGTCTACATATCTGCATCGATAATATCTACATCGTGTGACATCCCTAGTGTGACAAGCAAACAAGCAAACATATCATCCATTATCACGTTTACTCACTCAGTGCGTTGGATATATGACAATAGTATGACCTCCTCGTATAGTCAAGGACTACTTAATGTCTTCATTTTCGGTACTCGAATCTATGCCACTCAGTAGGCCAGGAACTAGATTGCATACCCCATAACAGTCCAAGGTAAACAGATCGAAACATTATGTGATCTGGGGCTTCCCATATAACCAAGTGAGTGTCCTCACATACCTCTGCTTCACGAGTACACTTGAAACTTACGAATATCAATGATCCTTTTGCATACATCATCCATAGCATAGCACATCCTGGAACTGTTCTTACAACTCCCTCTTATGTTCGTCGTGGTTCGTAATGATTCTTGACAATCATCGTTAGTCGTAAAATATCATCGTTTGTCCCATAACCTTCCTCCAACAGTTCCTTCGATCCGACTCATAGTCCACTACTCGGTGCCTTAAAGTACATATATCCATCATTAATGCCATCATTTCATATTACAGAATCATCATCGTCGAGTCATGAGTCGTCGTCGTCGAATATCATCGAAAAAGTCATCAAAAAACTCAACTTAGAATTTTCTTAAGTTCTGGCCCAATGCAGAGCCCGAGAATTCCTAGGTTAGCCCGAAGCAAACCTTGGCCCGAAATCATACCCAAGTAATTTCAGAAAATGCCCAAAGCACGCCCAGGGATCAATACCGATCCCTAACTTAGCTTATTTTTTCTCTTACCTTCACCGATCTGAGAATGGTTAAGCCCGAGTTTTTTCCTTGCTAGCCCAAAGCACACCCAGAAATCGGTACTGATCCGATAGAGTTAGGGGTATGCCTTAGGGGCAATTATGTGAATATTACATATATCTAACTCGTTGACCAATCTTGTTCGAAATAAAGGTGTTTTCTTTCTATTATATACTTGATATAATGTGGTTATATTAATTAATTAATTTAATTAAAAGTATATTTAATATAAAATCCATAAATGGTATGTTTTATGATAGTGTTACAAAGTGTTGTAACCGTGAGTAATTTATCACAATAAAATTAAATATACCATTTTAAATGTTCTAAGTCAAGATGCATCGAAACTGAATATCGATTTATCCATTGAAACTAGAGTATGTAACGCTCTCCAAGTGTTGGAAAATGTATCACTCATGACTACTGGGGACACTTAAGGGTTACGTACCGATAATTATTGGATAAATATGGAATGACTCACTCGATAGTTTTCTATTGGTTAATATAACTAAGGTCAAATAAAAAATATCGATGTGACTGATTTACACAGTTCTCTTGACTTAAGAATACCGTGGATCATCTATACGAAAGCTCCACTTTAATTATAGTCAAATCATGGCACAACGTCCATCGAGTGACTATAGTTGGGTCAAGTGGAAATATTGGAATTAAATATTCACATATAATTTGAAGTAAAATATTTTTTTTCATTTTATTGTATAAAATTGATCTGAATTTATCTTAACACTTGTTTATGTCTATAATAAATTATAAGTGCTGAAAATTATTTTTTTATCATTTATTTACATATTATTATTGTTATTTAATGATTATCTGATCCAATAAATTCATGTAAAATAATCCATGTTTCTAAAATTAATTTTTATATTTTCTAAAATTACTTCGTCATGTCAAGTACCTTAGAAAAAATTTCAATTTTTTTCAAGTTAATTTTATGTTTTTTAAAATTAATTTAGTTTCGGCCTACTATCTATTATTTAATTAAAAATATTATTTTAATTGAAAAAATTCCAAATTTTTTTTCTAAGGCCTAAAATATATGTCCATATTTTCTAAAATTATAAAACTTAAATTTTGTCATATAATTATTTTATATTAATTTATTATGGCTGGTACTGTTTAATTCAATATATATATATATATATATTTTAAATATTAAAATTATTGTAAATTCGGATCTAACATGTTTTCTAATTAGTAAAAAAATTAAAATTAATTATTTTAATATATATATATATAAAATCTACATACACATATATGATTTTTACTATTATTGGTACAATATATAGTTATATAAATAAATAAATATTTTCTGCAATATTTTAATGGTAAAATATATATTTTATACATACATACATACATATATATATATATATTATCATTTGAAATTTATAAATATATGTTCATGCACATATTTCACAACATACAATACATACAAAATGAGCCACTGTGCCTGTTGCAATGTAAATCCCAGCATCTATACACGGGCATGTTATACTTTACACGGATTGATGTGTTACACTTGCACACACACAAATATATATGTATGTGTGTGTGTATCTAAGTAAAATCGAAATTAAATAAATATCAAATTACAATTTAATTAAACCTTTGTACACAACGTGTTACACTTAGAATACATTTGGACTTTGTCACTTTTTATGCCATGAACAAATTGTTAATCAATGACATTTAGTGAATCAATCAATTTAACTAAAGAGAGAAAATGAAAGGTTACTCTCTCCACTTAATGCAATTTATGCTCTTAACTAATTACTTGATTTAAGGAAAGAAACGAAAGGTTTCCTTTCCTAAATTAACTCTTATAAATATTTGTTAGGTGTATTTGATACACTATATATTTAAAATTTAAATTTGTTTTAAACTTCCCTTTAAATAATTTAAATTAAATACATGATTTTATTTAAACTATATTTAGAAAAGTTCTAAATGAATTTAGACTGAATAGGCCCATTAAAGATCCAAAATGGTTAATTTTTTTAAAATTTATTAATTTCTTTCGCTGCGGGCTGGCCTAGTTCCTTCAATGGTATCAAAGCCCAATAGCCTATGCGGTCTAAATTAGTCATATTAGGGCTGACTAATTAAGCTTGTCCATTTAGTACGGTATCAAAAAAGGTAATGTCTAGGATTGGAATTGGGTAATCAAGTACCTGTCCTACCTGGTTACCGGCCTGGCCTGAAAGGTGATGTGAGCCCGAAAGTTGTGCCTAATGGAAAAGGCCCAACTTTAATTGGGCTTTAGGCTAATTTTGAAAATCGTTTTGAAAACTAAAGTTAAATATTTTAATTTTAATAGTTAAATTTAAAATAAAATATGTTTATTATAAAAGTTATAATTTTACATAATTTTTCAAAATGTTGAAAGACAATTCACATAAATTTTAAATTTATTAATAAGATTAATAAAAGTAAATTAATTACATAAGTTAACTAATTAATAAACAAGTACGTGTATTATATATATAGATATATGTTATGTTGTTTTAAATTGTTTAAAATTACATAAGTATACATGTATATTTATGAGTTGAAGTTTGAAGTTAACATAATTTAATTAAAATAGTTTAATTAAATAAATTAATTAAAAGGTTGATTAATTAAATAATACACACATGTATATAATACATGTGTTATACTAAAAAGGTTATAGTACATACAAATATAAATTTTATATCAATATAAAAATTAATTAAAATGTTAATTAATTAAAATTAATTAAATATGATTTAATTAATATAAAATAAAGGTGGAACATTAATCAAGCCCATAATGGACTTAAGAAATAAATACATACGTAATTATATGTATACCATGATTCTCGATGTGTCCGATACTTGAATCACAAGGGTAATTCACAAGAATTACATTATTTCATAAGTCAATATCACTCAATATAAAATATTTAAAATTATGAATCTTCAATATAATGTTGTCCTCTACCACATATATATATATATATTAATAAATTACTTGCATACTCCTTATTTATCGAGCAGACTCAAGCTAGGGATGTTATGTGTAGTATTATTAATATATTGAATAGACAATGTAAGATAACTATATGTATTTGACTCAAGGTACATATATTATACTTAGGTCACCGCGATATGGTAGATACGAGTGAATAATTTCGTTTCGATTTGTTAAGCAGGCTCAAGGTCGAAATGGAATTAGTACAAAATACCAAAGGATCGGGAGTTGTATATGATACAACCTGTAAGGAGTTGTCCATCGTCCGTGGAGCTATGACTTGTTGAGCAAACTCAAGGTCTAAATTCCAAGACGGACGAGTCCTCACATCTATCAGTGAAGTCAATAGACTCTATGTTTCGACTTAGGGTTTGGTGGAACACAAAAGACTAGTGGGAGCCTTATTAGAAAAATGAAATGATAACATTTAACCTTTTTAATATTGTAAGAACATATGCTATATAATGTTATAATAATCTACATTAATAAATTTGTGCAATTATAAGATTGATAAAATGTTTATCAATTAAGATACACAAATGAATTGAAGATTGATAAATAGAAATATAACATATACGTACTAATAAATGCTTCTTGAATGTTAACGTTTCAATACCTATACAAGTGCCTAATTTTACAACTGCTTATTACGTTCATAATTTTGTCGCTTACGTGTTTATTTGGTCGAGACCGTTATTGCATTCTATGGGTTTTGAACTCTTAAAGAAATACAAGACTATGGATATTTAATCCATATACAATTGCATATAAATTTTATACGGTGAATGGTTAAAGTTTGTAATGCACAATATTTCGATGAAATTAGTTCATTCAAAAAACCAAATAAACCATAGCGCGAGATCGAGTATTCAATTTAATTGATTACAAAAGGATCGTATTGTGTTAAATGTAACACTTCCAAAACTACAATATAAATCTAAGAACTGATCACCGGAATGTTAGTTTGACCAGTTTACGTAAAATACAACATATTTGATGTCCTTAAAATTTAAGGATCATCGAATGCATTTTGTAAAGAGTTCGTTACGATATTGTATTAAGGTTTTTCTTTTGAATGGTTTGAACATTTAGAAAGAATAACGAATGTACAAAAGTTGATGTGACTTAAGGTACAGTTAGGATGAAAAGAGTGAATAGTCATTTCTGCTTCATAAAGAAACAATGGAAATAAGAATTGTTATAATAGTGATTGATGCTTAACGTTGGAATAAGAAATATGATTTCTATTAAAAAATGTATTTTCATGTAGAATTTTTTTTCTATTAGGTTTGTTTCTTTTAAGTTCAAGGTATTTGATCGAAGAACTCTCCATGGTAAACTAGTTGCAGTATATGAAATAAATAAATTTATATTAAGTGAACGATGGACCTCCGAATATAGTACACTATTAAAGTAATAGTTGAAATAGCGGGAGCATTCCATATAATAATTATTGATTGCATCAAATTATGAAAATTGTTTTCGTAAAATGCATTGAACGTTATTTATGAAATGATGACTATTTTTCGCTATCGATTGAAAAATAGACATAGCTATAATTCAATATGAATATTATGAATATTCGTTATGAAATAAAACTATAATGTGGTATTTTTTTCATAGAAAAAAATGGTGCATTGGAAAATACGGAAGTGTCTAATAATATTTAAAGTTATTTTGGAATTATAGACTAAGCCATAGTTTTGAGAAATAATTTTATTATATGATTATGAATCATTTGATACCGGTTAATTATATCTCAAACAATTAAGGGCTATGCACCCATTTAGTGGGATCATAAGAGTTGATGAACTCTTCGGATTGATACATATAGATGTATGCAATCGTAAGTCTATTAATACCAAAACGGTCCCATGTACTTCGTTATATTCACCGATGAGTTATCACCGACATGGACATGTGTATTTGATACACATGTAGTATGTCTATGGTAAACTCATAGAGTATAAAATAGAAGTAAATAAAATAACATGCAATAGAAATGATTTGATTCGATCGAATGAGTGAGTATATTGAAAAAGGTCCGGGACGTACCTAAAAATAAATAAAGACTCAATCTCAAAAGTCACTCCTCCATGTGATATATAATGATGCATCGGTAAGGAGTACTCAAACTTTATTGGACAATGTACGATTAATTAGTTTCTTTCTATAAGGTCATGTACTTAAGAGTAGTACACTAGGTTAATATTATTTCACCTAAATAATAGTTTACAAAATCACACAAGATAAGGGTTTGTAAGAAACTCCAACATACCCTAGATTAAGGAGTTGGCAGATTGTGTGAGTCTAAAGATTGCACATAATAATTGTTCATGAGGGTTTTTGTATGGATCTCCCCAAAAGGATTTTGGGAAAGACTGTCATTGGATGACATATTTATGTTTTGAACATAAGTTTTGTAAACTAAACCAAATCAATTTTATAAATAAAAAAATTCATAAAACATTTATGAATACCTATTATGTTCCATTAAGAAACAATTGTTGTTTCAAGAAATACCAACTTCATTGTGAAAGAATTTATTTGAGGAATTATTGGTAGTAAAATAAATTGGATACGATCCATAGAAAGAACCAATTAGATGAGATGAAATGAAATTAACTAACCAAAACGAATATATCGCATTAAAATGTCTAATAGTTATTCTTGCATACTAAAGAGTAACTATAAGTTTCTTATCAATGTCGAGAATAGATAATCCTCAATTGTCAATTAAGCCATTAAGAATATTGACTTTATGATATGGTATGATGCGCAAATTCGAAGGGATTTCAAATACTTTATCAAAATATGATTTTGGTAGTTGTATCCTAAGGGATATGATCCATCGGCCATAATCGTGTCTTTAAGAGACTAATGCGGTTGGAATTTAATGAGCAATGTTGATAATAATAACCTCGTAAATTTTAATTGTTGAAATTAGCTTAATAAATTTGTTATTTAACGTACTCAAGTTATTTTGGATTTACTCACGAAATTATCGGTTGATAAGACTTAGTGTTTCGGTATATATGTGCTAAATAGAAAATTCTAAATAATGATTTAGAGTAGACTATTTGCACATAACAACCAAAGTGTCTCAAAGTCAGTAGGAGCGATATAGAGGTAGTGAGTTTTCAGATATGATCCAAGAAATGATTCAAAAGTATCGTTTTATAAGCATCAAGATTGAATAAGTATTTTGATAGAAATATCAAATAGTTTGATTTTCAATCACTACACCATAACAGCCATTTCGTAACACTCATTTTTTTCAATTGCCAACACTTATTTGTGTTGTAGATTAATCACAACAATATTCGTTGCTAAGCTAAAAATGTGTCACCAAAAATACACATTTACACTTTTTTTTATTGCTAACACATATTTGTGTTGGAAAATCTGGTTAAATTGAAATTAACTAAATGTTGTTGGGAGTAAATGAGCATCCTTTAGTTATCTGTACCCTAATTCCTTCTCAACGCTTTTATTCAGCCGCTCTAAAAAAAAATCGCTGCTCCGACCACGGCCAGCCCTTTACCAAAGCAGCAAAAGCAACAGCGAAACGCGATCGTCGATCGAGGCTCAGCAGCAAAGCACAGAGCAGGCGACTGGCGATCACACGGAGCAAATCCCAATCCCAATCCGATTCAAATTCCAAACTTCAAGACCTCTTTGTCATCTAGCTCTTCACCTCCTACACAGAAAGATATGGCAATAGCTATCCCTACAAATGACATTGAGACTCAGGAGCGCCAGAAAAGCCGCCAGCCGGGTCATCATCAGTCCAACCTCCGATCGCCAGGGACAAGCCATTATCAAACGGAGCTGGAGGCAACACTATTCAGAGAGCGATTAGAAAATGGAAGAGAGAAGATTTTCTTGATAAGATTATGATTGCAGCTCGAGCTGCAACATGTGTATTTCTTTGATAGCTGCGATTGTCATGGGTTCGAATAAACATGGAGATTGGAAGGATTTTGATCATTACGACGAGTACAGGTTTGTGAATTGATGTTTAAATTGTTAATTATGGAGGCATTAAGATTGCTTATTTTATTTTTGCATAAATCTGTGGATAATGGGAAATTAATTTTTGTAAGAATAAGAAGCTGTGTATGGTATAGCCATAGGTTTTCAGTAAAGTAATTAATTGAATTATCAATTTAGTTTATATATATGTGATCTAAAATCATGTTTATTTTATGTAGGTATATTGTTGCAATTACAATATTGGGGTTTCTGTATTCATTGATGCAGCTTGTAAGATTCGTGACTGGTCGTGATTTTTTCACAATGCGGACCAGAATGATGGTGGATTTTGTCGGAGATTAGGTACTTTATCTTCCTGGTTTGCTTTGTTTCTAATGAGAATGCTAAAGTAATAAGAAACCTTTGTTAATTGCAAAAATGTCAAAGGGTATAAGAATGTAGGACATCATCAGCATGCTAATTGTTATGTCAAGTATGGTTGTTTACGATTATACCAAACTTATGTAATATACACATATGCTTTCAATGTTGTACTGAAAAGAAGCACTTCTATTGTTCTAAAGTCCCTTACATCTGACTGCATAGAGAAGTATTATATTATAACGACCATGTAAATATATACGTTTGAGTATATTAATTTAATTCATTTCAGGATTAAACCACTCCTAGGCATTGAAAGGGTAAAAGGTAATGATGATATAATCATAAACAAATTTCAGTTCTTAGTGAATGGAAATTTCCATGATGGAATGACACTATTCCAGGTTTTGAAATGGTAATAGGAGTCAAGTTAGCCCATTTGCTTATGTTAGAATTTGACAGTCAGTTTCCCAACAGAGGGCATGATTCTTAGATGGATATAATTGTTATTTAATTGAAGGTTATGATTCTTAGATGCATATAATTGTTATTTAATTGAAAGTATAACCTGTAAAAAATGTTGCAAAAAATTAATACCTTTTTGCGTTATAAAATAATTGATTGCTATGCTGTTTATAACTTTGGATTAATTAATCACTTAAAGTTACGTGTAGATTAAAATAACATTATATATTTACTTTCATATAAACTAGTTTATAACTCTATATGTCACATAATAATATTTATAATATAATGTTAAAAATACTTTAACAATTTAAATAACAATTTTGGTTTTTATGAAGTGATGGTTGTGGGTGTTAGTTGAAGAAGGATATAACAATTTCAGTAGAAGATTAGATGAAGATAACTTCTAATAATGTCTAGACAGTAGGAATAATTGCTTTTATTTTAGAATGTATGAGCATATCGTTATGTACATTGTTAACCAAGTTTTATAAAACTGAACAAGTTTATAAAAATTAAATAAGTTCTATAAATTTTTAACTAAGTAATATAAATTTCTAACTAAATTAACTAAGTTTTATAAAAAAGAACTAAGTTTATAAAAATTAATTATGTTTTAATTTTTTTGACTAAGTTGACTAACTTTATAAAAATTAAATATATTTTAAAAAATCCAACTAAGTTAACCAAGTTTTATAAAAATTAACTAAGTTAACCAAGTTTCATAAATATTAAATAAGTTTCTAAAATTTAACAAAGTTTTATAAAAGTTAACTAAGTTAACTACATTTCAAAAATTAACCAAGTCGGCTATATTTAATAAAAAATAAAAAAGTTTAAAATTAACCAAGTTTTATAAAAAATTAGCTAAATTGACTAAGTTTTATAAAAATTAACTACATTTATAAAAATTAATTTTTTTTAACTAAGTTGACCAAATTTATAAAAATTAACCAAACTTTATAAAGATTATCTAAGTTAACCAAGTTTTATAAAAATTAAATAAGTTTTTAAAAATTAACTAAGTTTTTACAAAAATTAACTAAGTTCTATAAAAATTGACTAAATTTTAAAGAAATTTAACCAAGTTAACTAAGTTTTTTAAAAATTAATTAAACATATAAAAATTAACTAAATTTTAAAGAAATTCGATTAAGTTTTATAAAAATTGACCAAATTTATAAAAGTTACCTATTTTTTAAAATTAACTAAGTTAACAATATTTTATAAAAAAATAAACAAGTTTATAAAAATAACTAAATTAGTTTTTAAAAATATAGTTAGTTTTAAACTATTGTTTCATATCTCAATAATTTCTATTTGTGCTAAAACATAAAATAAAAAAATTTAATGTTCATCTTAAAATAATAGTTAATGAGTGTGTGTTTTTAATACTGATTTGTAAAAAGTGAATTTCTCAAGTTTAAACGTGAAAAAGAATGAAATATACTTTATTAGTTTATATATTTTAAATAGTTATAAATAACTATGATAATTATATACATTATTATTTTCCAATTGTAGATATTAAAAATGATACGATATGTTTTATTTCAAATTAGAGATATAATAATATTAAAAACGATATAATATGCTGGTAGGTGTATCGTTCATTTGACTATTGAGCTTATTACTATATATCTGCTGCTACATCGAACGGTGGGTAGTTGAACTGAAGTGATGCCACCACATGGGAGTTGCATGAAATTTAAACTCTTCGGTGCTTCTTAAATAAGTAGCTGTACAAAATACGCAGCTAACAAAAGCTAATAACACAACGAAGATGTATCGTTAATTAATTATAATGTTTCTATATGTGTTGAATTTAAACAGTGGCAGACTTCAGTTATTTATAAAAGATTTTTTGTGGATGTATTTCTAGTTACCATCTTCCATTTTCTACCATTAAACAGTCCATTATTACATGCTAGTATGGTAGCTATGGTATACATGTCCATTTATGACTTCATCGGAACAGCACTTAGATTGCCATTTTCTCCTGGAAAAGGAAAATAATGAAAATTATACACCTTTTTCATTTTTTTTTTCCATTTTGTCCTTTTCTACCTAGCTTAATTTTGTTAAATCATCCACTTTTCAAAAGAAATACCTAATCGTTCTCTAGCTAAAAGTTTGCAGTGAATTATATTGTTAGACAAGGAGCGATTTATGGTTTCTTTTTACAGAGTTCCAGTTATAGACATAGCGACACATTTACTTAAGTTGACAGCGCAGTTCTGAATATTTATACATCACTATGCTTGTTAAGTCTGTCGATGTTGTTAGTCGTTCAATGTTTAACCTTCTCTCTTGTTGCAAAATTACTATTTTGGTTGCTTTAGCATACACTATGTAAACTGTGTAAATTATTTTGGTTGTTGTAGCATTTAACATATAAAGAGCTGAAGGTGAAGAAGATGGTGAGGACTATAGATCTTTTAATGAATAGAACACACAATTGCCTTCCTATCAGACGCAAAAGTAGATTGGATGCATGGTTTGCTAGATGAAATTCCTACCATTGGTTTGTATTTGTAGATTGTGATGACTTAGCAGCACGGTAAAATAAAAAAGCGCCTTATAAGTCAGTCCCATTCTTATTTTACAATCGAAATCTATACAGACGCACACACAAAAGGCTTTCTCTACAATCATGTATTGATATATCATATGCCAATATATCTTTTCCATGCTCAGTTTCACTGAACTACCAAGCCACTAACTGAAAGAAACAACTTCAAACTGAGCTATAGTTAGTTGTCACTACTAAAATTTATAGGGTCATCCATTTTTTCTCTGTTTGATTCTACTCTTCATTCTTGCTTTACCTTTTGCTCTACGATTAGGATAAGCTACCATTCTTTGGGATGTCATCTTCGTCATTTTTGTTTTTTGTTTTTACATCATCGCAGCTAGGAACGTAGCACCGCTGTTGAATGCAAGATTGAGCATGGACACTAATGATTTTCATGCCCCTTTACAAGATTCACAACCATCACTTGCTCTGGTCTTGCAATGTTTAACATGATAAGGACTTCTTTATTTGTACCAATATGCGTAGGCATAACCGAATGAACTATAATTTTAGGTATGCGACTAGAAAGCATCGGAGAGTTTAAATTTCTGTTTTATCTAGCAAAAAAGAAAAATGAGTACAAAGTGAGATAGTGAAACTCAGGCATAGATAGTTGGTCTATAGTTTTTCTTTCTTTTAACATCGATGTATTTAATTTTCTGTCATATACTAAACAAACTACACCATGTTCATAATATTTTTATCCGTTGTTTTCACTTTCACTTAAGTCTTTTAAAGGAATTTTGATTGGTTTTAAATGCCAATATTTTTAGTGCACGTCAAGGTTAATCACTGACATTCCTTTTGTAAGAATTCACATTACTATTATACCATGTGCATTTTTTTCATGCTCATTTGTTTTTTTTGTTCTCTTCCTATGTTCAGGCTTTTCATAATTGGTGCTTTGGTTCTCTGTTGCAGCTCTTCTTCTTACTTGGGAAAAATGCCAACCGTTTGCTATTTAGGTAACCTTTGGTTCTACTATGATTACATGTAGTTCAATATTTATTAGATTTTATATATACCTGTTGATAGCACCAACTTATTTCCACGTTTTTTAAAATGGCTAGTACAACACAAAAGAATACTAAAGGTTTAGCAATAAAGTTCCAGTAAATATGTTTCTCTAATGACTTAGGGAAATTTATTATGGTTAGCATAAGGAAATTAGCATAAAGAAAACTCAAATTATATATATATATCAATTAGTTTAATGCAAGTATATCTAAAATGCACCTTTTGGGAATGAAAAAGCTTTGAAAAGCCTAAAACTTAAGAAACATCTTTTAAAATTCTATGCAAGTATATAATTTATGTTTTAATTATTTTGTGTGCAATTGCAGTATTTCTATTATCAACAAATTTACCGTGAATTAAGTAATTTATATAAGGATAAATTTATGTATAAAGTTTGAGTACTTATCATGTACTGATGAAAATCTTTGTGTTAAACTAACTCTTATTCAAAAGTGTACAATATTTGCTGTAGTGAAATTATATCCAAACTACATGGAATCTTCAATTTTTGAACTGGAAATGGCCAATCTACCAAGTATAACTGTGGCATAATTGCTTGTTTATTGTCCTTTTATTGCCTCAGTTCATCGTGGCAATTTATCGCGGCATAATTGCTTGTTTATTGTCCTTTTATTGTCAATAAATGTTTGTTTTATTTAATGCCCTTTTATTGTTAAATCATGTGGTATCACCTTGATACTAGTATAAATATCATTTTAATATGATATTTAATGCATGTAGGCACTTATAGAAGAAGCAGAAGAAAAGATAAAATTGGATGGTACTTCTTGAACCAGATGCACCTGTTTATAATGGTCCTCAACATGTAATGTACAAGTTATGTGAATTTTCAGATGGATGCTTTGTTATATGGCCAAAGTTTCGTATTCGGTATTTGTAGACTTTAACTATGAACTATGTCTTATCTTTTGTTATTGTAGTTTAATATTAGTGTGGAATTGGCAAACTATGTATTCGTAACTTGATTATGTATTGAATTTCTCTTTTGTTAATTGATGCTTTATTTTATTACCATGATTATGAATACTGTTTATTGATATTGATTGGGTATAATTTGCTAAATTAAGATAATATTTCATATTAAATATAATTTACTTTATATCTTTCAACATTCACATTAGCGATAAGTGTTTATTTGTTTGCGATGGTTATAAGCGTTGGTGATATTTTTCTCCAATGCTTATAAGCATTAGGGGAAAATATGTTCCAACGCTTATAAGCGTTGGGGAAAAATGTAATCCAACGCTTATAAGCGTTGGGTGATATTTTTTAGCAACGCCTATAAGTGTTGGGTGATATTTTTTCGCAACGCTTATAAGCGTTGGGTAGTATTTACCCCCGGCGCTTATTAGCGTTGGAACATATTTAACCCCAACGCTTATAAGCGTTGCAAACAAATGCCCACGCCCCTATAGCAACACATATAAGTGTTACTGAATTTCTTTGCAACGCTTATACTCGTTCGAAATCGTCTGTTTTTTTATAGTAAATCAAAGTGCAGAGGAAGCGTGTGTTCATAAGAAAGAACGTTAAAAGGTACATTGGTATTTCTAAACCATAATTAAACAACATGTGTTTATTTTAACAATGTACTTCTGTTAAAATCAACCTTAATTGTTTTAATACTCTACCTTGGATTGTAAATGATGTTTTTTATAGCGAGTATAAAAGATATTAGGAATGCCCCCAAATTGATATGCAAAAACACCTTATTAAATTATTTAATACGGAACATGTAAGATGAGTTCGTTATGCATTGGCAATAAGAATTATCATACATGTTATGTTGTCTACAATATCGTGATTTGTTTATGTATTTGATACGTGAAGCAAATTTCAAATTCAAATTGATATCACAGAATGGTTGTCTGAAGTGTTCTCGTGTATTTATGAAATACTGTAGAATTGTTTACAGAAACAAAACTCCTTATGAAGGAGTGTTCAGACTCAAACATCATAAGTGATATTGAGTATATTATGTCAATAATAAGTTCAAGTTAAGAATCTTTAAGTTGGAAATGTTCTAAATGAAAAATCATGGCCGATTCAATGAAAAAGGCTAAGTGTAGGATCGTTTTCACCCTAGAGGGGAGGTGAATAGGGTGACACTAAAAATAATTAAAAATTTATGCGAAAATAAAAATAATAACTTAAAGTAATGCAGAAGAGATCACACACAAATTTACCCAGCTTCGGCAAAACCCTGCATACGTGTTGCCCCAAGGTTTCTACTAGAAATTAAGTAGTCGGACGCTTACACACGTAAACTTGCGACACCCGCTACTTGACTAACCTAACTCTATGCTCAAAACTCCACCACAACACAACCACTGAGTTGCGATTCTCGAACTACACCACCGTAGTTCGTAACCTAGTTACACAACTAGAAATTCACCAAAATTTAAAAAGCAAATTACAAATAAAATTAAACTAAAAACAAAGACTAAAACAAAACCGTAATTTTCTTTTATAATTAAAGCTCAGTAAGAATAAACACAGGCCCACCCAATTAATATATTAAAAGTTCAATCTCCCTTTTCTATTCTACTTGCCCAAAAGAAATGGGCACGTCCCTTTATTTTGTTGCCGCCTGCTTTGTTCGTGTTTTGCTCTGGAATTAGGGTTTTCTTCAAATTGGTGCGCCGCTTAGAAATTGATCGATTGAGAGTATGCTTTCACTTGATTGGCTATGTCGATCGATCCCTTGGCTTTGATAGTGTTGCGGCTGCTCCAATTGTCGAGCTCGAATGCGGTACGTGATTTTTCGATTTGATTATTCTCTGTTTGATATGCTTGAACTCGACTTCTTTGAATGTCGATGATGATGTAGGTTTAAACAGGGATAGAATCCTTAAATATACGGTCGTATATTTCTATTTGAATTCTTCTAATTGCTATGCTTGGCCATTGATTTGTAATCGAACGTTGGTGATGATTTTTGACCTGTTCTTCATATGTGAATTACACCATGAATTTGAATTTCCTCCGTCCTTTTTGGCATTTGAATTTATGAGATAAAATCTGACTTGTTCATATATTTGTGATATATTGTTACAACTTCCTTGGTCACCACGGCTTGCGTTTGGTTTTCGGATATTTTGAATCCGTGATGCTTGTTCATCACGCTCTTTCATTTTTCAACTATTTTTGACCTTAGCTGATTTTGTTGATGATTTTTAAAACCGGCTTTGACTTGGTTTGATTTGTTGTTATCACTTGCGAGTTCCAATGAGTTGATGAATTTCATTTTGTTCTATCCATTTGGTTCACTTTGAACTTGTGTTCATTCGTCTGTTCATTTTCTTTCACTGATTGCATTTCCTTTATCCGTTACTGTTGACATACAACTGCTTCACTAGTTTGAATTGAATTGTGGTGTTCATGCTAAAGGCTTTGCATTTCTTCGAGTTCATCTTTTTTTGAGTCTGCACTATTTTGGTTCCTACCGCTTTTAATTGTGTTGATAGTATCCATACATACATACATATATATATATATACATATATGTATGTATATATGTGTGTGATTGCTTTGGTTGCTTTCTGATTCTCTGGCTTCAAGATATATTTGCATTTGAGGTTTGGTTGTACATATTTGTATATACCTTTGTAACTGAAAACTTTGTCACTGCATATTTGTTTGGTTCTCTGGCATTGTGCTTTGCACTTGAGTTCCATTGAACATATAACTTGAATTTTGTGAACCTGGTTCTGTCATGCCTCTTGAAACTGGTTTATGTTGTACCTGTTGAAGTTTGCATATGAACTTGTGTTTTTGAAATCTGGTGTAGTGTTGATGTGCATTTGTATTCTCATGTGTGCATTGGTCTTGCATACTGTTGAGGCTACACTTATGCGGCTGCTTTTATGTGCACTGGTTCATTTTGCTCCTGTTTATTTTGGAGTCTGATGCCTTGTTCCATTTGGTATGGTGGTTCTTTTTGGGTTCATGCCATTTGTTCTTGTTTTGTTTTGAATTCTTGAAGCTTGTTTTGCATTCATGTTTATTGGGTTGAGACCGGTTGCGTTACATGTACATGAGTGATTGCTGTCTTGTTCCTTATGAGCCTAGTTTTTGTTGCATCCCTTTTGCTTTGCACCTGATGTCTTGTCTTAGGTTCCATATGATCTGAACTGGTATGCACTTTGGGTATCTCTGTGTTGCCTTCATACCCGGTGCACCAGTTGCTTTGTTGTTGTATTTTGGAGTACATGTTGGTTTTGTTTCTGATTTGGTGCACTTGAAATTTCTGACTATGGTCTTGTTGAAGTCAGTCTGGTTTGGGGTGGACTTGAATTTGTATGCCTCTGTTGTATGCTTTGCTGAAATTTGAGATGCTGAGGCAATGCACGTGTGTATATGCATGCTCTTGTGCATTTGAAACTTTGTGACTTTGTTTTGCTCAAGAGTCATTTGCACCTGAGTTGAATCCAGCATAGGCCCGGATTTTCCTTGTGCTCACCTGTACCTACAATTTTTACATGCAAGTGTATATCGGTGTGCACGGCCTTGTGACATGTACAGTGATACACTGTGCATGTTACAAGCTGTTCATGTAGATGAATTCAAAAGAAATAAATGATGAACAACCCAAATAACCGAGGCAAATAATATTTTCAAAACACACACTTTAATTTGCACTGCAAAAATATTTCTTTTTCAATTTTACTGCGTCGGTGTTTGTTTTGCAGATAGTTCAGATGTTGGATTCAAGCTGGAACAGAGTTGAAGATAAAAATACGAGTGTTGAGTGAATATGTAGTGAGGTGTAAATTGTAAAATGAAAATTGTATTGTGATTGAAATTGAATTATAATTGACAATGTGTAAATGTATAGTGAGAGCTTAAATTTGTACTAATCGAATTTGTAATAAAACATTTGTTTGAATAAAATATTTGTTTGAATTTGAATTCTGTGTTATTTATTTTGTCCAATAAATATTTACTTAATTATGTGAAAAATAAAATAGTACAATTACAATTACATTTAAACGAATATATATATGTTTATTATCATCAAACAAAAATCATATACTAGCATATTCTACAATCTCCCCCTTTTGGTGATAACAAACATATATTAAGATTTTAACTTTATTAAATGTATTTGGTCTTGATTAAATCTATTAGCTCCCCTATTTGAATGCCCCCCCCTACAACAAAGCTCCCTCTTCATTTATGCATGAAAATAAATAAAAATATGCAAATAAAAAACGATAAACCATGCAATGAGCCTAGATGAGAATATGCAGTTAAAAAATAAAATATTTGAACTTATTTGACAAAATCTTAACTTCTCTCTCCCTCTTTTGTTATCAGCAAAAAAGTAATGGTGTTAGAAAAATAGAGATAAAGTGATAGACATTAATACAACATTAATACCTAATCGAGTATATATATAACGTTCCAATAAAAAATCAAACAAAAATCATAAATACTCTGTTAGGCGCATATTCCATTTAGAGTGATAGGGGTGATGTCGGTATACAAAACCATATAGTAGTGGTCATTTGTGATATATTTATAATAGGAAACTATTAAATACTTACTAACAATGCATAACCATTAGGACTTTTAAATGAGATTAGTAGTATTCTTTAATTTTTAATAAAAATAAATTTCAAGTATCTTCTAACCACGCATAACCGTGAGGACTTTTAAACGGGATTAGAATCAACTTGTTTATTTAATAATCAATTTTGATATGTGTTCCATACATGCATAATCGTGAGGACTTTTTAATGAGCATGAAAGCACATTATCAAAGATTCCAAGTAATTCACCCATGCATAACCGTGAGGACTTTTAAATGAGAGTAAATACTTTGGATGTTTTTATTGCTAATTAAATTTAAAAAATGAATAATTTCCCATTTAAAATACCACATTTTAACATACTGTATTGGATTTTGATGAGTGATGGTCGTTAGAAATATGATAGAAATAGAGATGGTCATGAAATTTTTACCAACAAAAGTTATTATAAATCTTGTTTAAATTTTTGAAGAAATTTACTATATATACTTTCTCAAGTCATAATGTATAATTAATATCAACACTCATCACATTTTTCAGTAACTATTTTTCTTTTTGATAATCAGTACGGAGTCAGAATAGTTAACATATGCATTTAAGATCAAATTCAAAAAGTTATCAAATTTCTAAAATGGCTAAACTGAGATGAATTTGACAAAACTATTTTCTGAAAGGGGTTTTGTAAGAAATGTCTGCCAATTGAAAAACAGTCAAAATGAAATTTATGCAGATATTTTCTTTGGAAATATGATCTCTAATGAAATGATGTCTAACATTTATATGCTTGGTGAAAGAATGATGTACAAGATTATTTGTGAGATCATAAGTGGGACTCGTTTAAAATTTGTTTTTGACTTGACCATGCAACTAACGAATGTCCCAACATACAACACGTTCCACTAGTATTTTTTCTATCAACTAGACAACCAGCATAATCTGCATCTGAATATCCCTTTAACTCAAAGTTATCATTCGCTGGATACCATAGACCAAATCGTGGAGTGTGCAACAAATACCTTAAAATCCTTTTTACAGCTTTTAAATGAAATCCTTTTGGATTTGAATTGAAACCGTACACATAAAAAAACAGTGAACATAATGTTAGGTCTAGAATCAATAAAATAAACAAATATATCCACGTGTATCTTGAGTAATCATCAACCAATACAAAACAACATTTCTTACCACCTAAACTTGTAATATCGTTAGTCCAAACAAATTTATATGAACTAGTTCAAAGACTCTAGAGGTACTCACAATGTCATGGAAAGGTGATTGGTCAATATTTTTGCATAAATCAGAATCAAAATCAACATTCATTTCCTTATCACATAACTGGCCGATTTAAATCAGATTATGGTGCAGATTTTCTACATATAATATATCATTCAAGATAAATGTACCGTTACCTATTTTACCTTTATCGATAATTTTTCCCATTGTGATTCTGCCACCATTGTACTAGGCTAAGGAACTTTGATTTGTCGCTCGTCATGTACCTGGAATAGCCAAAATTCAAGTACCACTCTTGTTGTTACTTAGCCTACCAACACACCTACACGAGGAAAGATTTTTGTGACCTATTTGTTTTTATAAGTCCATGATTTGACAAAATATTTTGAAGAACAAGTTTGTGTAGAACCAAGACAGTCTATGTCAGTTCCTTTTGGCACCCAGATTTGTTTAATTCTAAGGGATTTTACATTCGTGCCTTTTGGAACCCAAATTGGTATGGTTTTTGTGTGTTTGGGTCTATACCAACAATTGTTGTGATTATGTCCAATTTTTCCACAAATCGTGCACTTGGAATTGACTTTATTAATTTCGCTTCTAACACGTTTAGATTGAGTATACCCAAGTCCTTGTCTAACAGTATTGACAGTTTATTTCCCTAATAACATATTTAGTGATTTTTCTCCTTTAGAGAAATTCCTAAAGTTGTAGACAATTGTTGGACTTGTGTTTTGAGAGATTCATTTTCATTCAATAACAAGGTGCACTTTTTAATAGAATTTTCTCTCCTAGTGTTCACTTTCTTTCAAAATTATAATTTCATATTCAAGTGATTTAATTCTAGTTTCTGATTTTTTTCATTTCCTCTTCAAATGATGGACACTTATCACACTTTGGGCTTTTGTTTCGATAGTTTTTAACCAATTGATCAAGATATTTATTTAGTTCTATCAAACTATCTCTTTGCGATTAAATTTTAGTGTACTTCTCCCTAAGTCGTTCAAAACAACCATTTACTTCGTGAAAATATATAAGTAATTCTGAGTGAGTAAGTTTTGATACCTCGCTTGGCTCGTCAACATCGCTATCACTTATTTCTCCTCAAAGACACGGTTTTGCTTTTTCATTTTCACTGCCAGTGCTTTCATATTTATCTTCATCACTTTCATCCCAAGTGGCTGCAAAACTTATCCTTTTCGTTTTCTTTCCTTTGCTGAGTCGATTCTGAGGACAATTTGGCTTGATATGACCGGGTTTATTGCAGTTGTAACAAATGATCTCCTGCTCTTCTAAATCATCTAGAACTTTGGCTATTATATTCTTCAGTTGTTGATTCAGGGAAGGATTTCCATATTTCCGGTTCCACCTTTTGAATCTCTTTATTATCCGTGCCAATTCAGCCGCTCCTTCATCATCACCATTATCTTCACTTTCTGTTATACCTTTCAGAGCTATTGATTTCTTTCGCATATCACCTCCTTCACGTTCTTCCTTGAATTTGATTTCTAGCTTATAAGTGGTGAGATTTCCAATGAGTTCTTCAACTTTAATTTGTTTCAGATCCTTTGATTCTTAAATGGCAGTCACTTTTGCTTCAAATTTTCGTGGAAGAATTATGAGGATTTTTCGAACAATTTCCAGCTCTATGTATGGTTTTCCAAGGGATTTTGATTTGTATATGAGATTAGATAGTCATCCATACATTTCTTCGACACTTTCATCCTATGCCATTGTGAAGTTTTCGTATTTGCTACCGAGCATGGCATGGCGAGATTCTTTGACTTGGGTGGTTCCTTCATGAGTCACTTCAAGTGTGTGCCAAATTTCCTGCGCAGTTAGACAATGTAAGACACGATTAAATTCAATTTGATCTAATGAACAAATAATAGAATTCATAGCTTTAGCGTTAGCAAATTGTAGTTTATTTTCAAGATCTGTCCATTGATCCATCGGTTTTTCAACTTCTTGATTATCTACCACTATAGTTGGTGTCCTGTATCCCGTCTCAACAATATTCCATGCATCTATGGTTTTCAAAAAAAAATTCATTCTATTTTTCCAGTAAGCATATTCACCATTGAACATGGGTGGTCTAACTATGGACCGACCCTCAGCAAAAGTATTATTAAAAGAAGCCATTTAAAAAAAATCAAATTTTTAATAAAAAAATAGTTTTTGTTCCTAGCTCTGATACCACTTGTAGGATCATTTTCACCCTAGAGGGGGGTGAATAGGGTGATACTAAAAATAATTAAAAACTAATGCGGAAATAAAAATAATAACTGAAAGTAATGTAGAAGAGATCACACACAAATTTACCTAGCTTCGGCGAAACCCTGCCTACGTGCCGCCCTCATGGTTTCTACTAGAAATTAAGTAGTCAGACGCATGCACACGTAAACTTGCGACACCTGCTACTTGACTAACCTAACTCTACGCTCAAAACCCTGCCACAACTCAGCCACCGAGTTGCGAATTTTCAAACTACACCACTGTAGTTCGTAACCTAGTTACACAACTAGAAATTCACCAAAATTTAAAAAGCAAATTACAAATAAAATAAAACTAAAAACAAAGACTAAAACAAAACCCTAATTTTCTTTTATAATTAAAGCCCAATATGAATAAACACAAGCGAGCCCAATTAATATATTAAAAGTTCAATCTCCCTTTTCTATTATCCTTGCCCAAAAGAAATGGGCATGTCCCTTTATTTTGCTGCCGCCTGCTTTGTTCGTGCTTTGCTTTGGAATTAGCGTTTTCTTCAAATTGGGGCACCGCTTAGAAATTGATCGATTGAGAGTATGCTTCCACTTGATTAGCTATGTCGATCGATCCCTTGGCTTTGATAGTGTTGCGGCTGCTCCAATTGTCGAGCTCGAATGCGGTACGTGATTTTTCGATTTGATTATTCTCTGTTTGATATGCTTGAACTCGACTTCTTTGAATGTCGATGATGATGTAGGTTTAAACAGGGATAGAATCCTTAAATATACGGTCGTATATTTCTATTTGAATTCTTCCAATTGCTATGCTTGGCCATTGATTTGTAATTGAACGTTGGTGATGATTTTTGACCTGTTCTTCATATGTGAATTACACCATGAATTTGAATTTCCTCCGTTCTTTTTGGCATTTGAATTTATGAGATAAAATCTGACTTGTTCATATATTTGTGATATATTGTTACAACTTCCTTGGTCACCACGGCTTGCGTTTGGTTTTCGGATATTTTGAATCCGTGATGCTTGTTCATCACGCTCTTTCATTTTTCAACTATTTTTGACCTTAGTTGATTTTGTTGATGATTTTTAAAACCGGCTTTGACTTGGTTTGATTTGTTGTTATCACTTGCGAGTTCCAATGAGTTGATGAATTTCATTTTGTTCTATCCATTTGGTTCACTTTGAACTTGTGTTCATTCGTCTGTTCATTTTCTTTCACTGATTGCATTTCCTTTATCCGTTACTGTTGACATACAACTGCTTCACTAGTTTGAATTGAATTGTGGTGTTCATGCTAAAGGCTTTGCATTTCTTCGAGTTCATCTTTTTTTGAGTCTGCACTATTTTGGTTCCTACCGCTTTTAATTGTGTTGATAGTATCCATACATACATATATATATATACATACATATATGTATGTATATATGTGTGTGATTGCTTTGGTTGCTTTCTGATTCTATGGCTTCAAGATATATTTGCATTTGAGGTTTGGTTGTACATATTTGTATATGCCTTTGTAACTGAAAACTTTATCACTGCATATTTGTTTGGTTCTCTGGCATTGTGTTTTGCACTTGAGTTCCATTGTACATATAACTTGAATTTTGTGAACATGGTTCTGTCATGCCTCTTGAAACTGGTTTATGTTGTACCTGTTGAAGTTTGCATATGAACTTGTGTTTTTGAAATCTGGTGTAGTGTTGATGTGCATTTGTATTCTCATGTGTGCATTGGTCTTGCATACTGTTGAGGCTACACTTATGCGGCTGCTTTTATGTGCACTGGTTCATTTTGCTCCTGTTTATTTTGGAGTCTGATGCCTTGTTCCATTTGGTCTGGTGGTTCTTTTTGGGTTCATGCCATTTGTTCTTGTTTTGTTTTGAATTCTTGAAGCTTGTTTTGCATTCATATTTGTTGGGTTGAGACCGGTTGCGTTACATGTACATGAGTGATTGTTGTCTTGTTCCTTATGAGCCTGGTTTTTGTTGCATCCCTTTTGCTTTGCACCTGATGTCTTGTCTTAGGTTCCATATGATCTGAACTGGTATGCACTTTGGGTATCTCTGTGTTGCCTTCATACCCGGTGCACCAGTTGCTTTGTTGTTGTATTTTGGAGTACATGTTGGTTTTGTTTTTGATTTGGTGCACTTGAACTTTCTGACTATGGTCTTGTTGAAGTCAGTCTGGTTTGGGGTGGACTTGAATTTGTATGCCTCTGTTGTATGCTTTGCTGAAATTTGAGATGCTGAGGCAATGCACGTGTGTATATTCAGGCTCTTGTGCATTTGAAACTTTGTGACTTTGTTTTGCTCAAGAGTCATTTGCACCTGAGTTGAATCCAGCATAGGCCCGGATTTGCCTTGTGCTCACCTGTCCCTACAATTTTTACATGCAAGTGTATATCGGTGTGCACGGCCTTGTGACATGTACAGTGATACACTGTGCATGTTACAAGTTGTTCGTGTAGATGAATTCAAAAGAAATAAATGATGAACAACCCAAATAACCGAGGCAAATAACATTTTCAAAACACACACTTTAATTTGCACTACAAAAATATTTCTTTTTCAATTTTACTGCGTCGGTGTTTGTTTTGCAGATAGTTCAGATGCTGGATTCAAACTGGAACAGAGTTGAAGATAAAAATACGAGTGTTGAGTGAATATGTAGTGAGGTGTAAATTGTAAAATGAAAATTGTATTGTGATTGAAATTGAATTATAATTGACAATGTGTAAATGTATAGTGAGAGCTTAAAGTTGTACTATTTGAATTTGTAATAAAACATTTGTTTGAATAAAATATTTGTTTGAATTTGAATTCTATGTTATTTATTTTATCCAACAAATATTTATTTAATTATGTGAAAAATAAAATAATATAATAACAAATACATTTAAACGAATATATATATATATATATGTTTATTATCATCAAACAAAAATCATATACTAGCATATTCTACACTAAGTACATCGCCTTGAATAGCAGCGCAATAAAAGCAATATATATAAAAATATTAGTGCTCAAATTATAACTGAGCCGATTCCAAATGTTGAGAACCTCATAAAATTGTTATGTGATAACATTATTGCGATATAGTTCATAACAGAACTTAGAGCTCACTAGAGGTCGAGAGACATACTCCGAATTGTTCCACTTGATAAAACAATTTATCACCATCGGAGAGAATTGATTGACCGAGTAGATAATTGAAACATAATAGCATAGCCGTTCACAGAGGGACCGAACCAGTTGGTTTTGAGAATACTCTCTCTATTAGTTGGAATAAGATTCCATAATTTACCCCAAGTGCAAGTGGGAGATTGATAGAGTTAAGGGTATGCCCTAGGGGTAATTATGTAATTTATTGCATATATTTAACTTGTTGACCAATCTTGTTTGAAATAAAGGTGTTTCCTTTCTACTATATACTTGATATAATGTAATTATATTAATTAATTAATTTAATTAAAATTATATTTAATAGAAAATCCATAAATGGTATGTTTTGTGATAGTAATTACAAAGTGTTGTAATCGTGAGTAATTTATCATAATAAAATTAAATATATCATTTTAAATGTTCCTAGTCAAGATGCATCGAGACTGGATATCGATGTATCTGTTAAAACTAGAGTACGTAATGCTCTCCAAATGTTGGGCAGTGTATTACTCATGACTACTGGGGGCACCTAGGGGTTATGTAATAATAGTTATTGGATAACTATGGAACGACTCACTTGATAGTTTTCGGTTGGTTAATATAACTAAAGTCAAACAGAAAATGTCAATGTGACTAATTTACACAGTACTCTCGACTTGAGAATACCGTGGATCTTTAATATGAAAGCTCCGCTTTGGTTATAATGAAATCATGGCACGGCGTCCACCGAATGACTATAATTAGGTCGAGTGGAAGTACTAAAAGTGAAGCATTGTTCAAGAGAGGATTCGTCTCCTCAGTTATATGGGGTTAGTATCACAGTCAACTCAAGTGAACCCAAAGTCAAAATTTCTGGCCATAGTAGTTTGGTTAACAACAATAATAATTATTGAACCAAGGACTTTGTGTTTGGATTATAGAGTTGAATGTGGACTAGAATTTTGACCATTACCAAATTCAATAAGTCCAAAATGATATAAGTTTGACGAAAAGAATTGGTGTAAATAATTATCACAACTGAGTAACACTACATTACAAGTAATGTCATATAATAACACAGAGAATACGGCTGGTTAAGGGTAATCAAATGTGAATATATCTTCGGACTAATACTGACATGTCTTTATTACCATTAGGAGGATCTGAATTGAAAATTTGATATGTACAATATTAATACAAAGTAATAAACACACCGATTTAAAATATTCAGAATAATATATAATATAAATAAATCAAAACCAAAGTCAGAGATCGTAGCAGAATAATATACATCATATATAACATAATAAGATGTGAGTCTACAAAATATCAGTACTAGACCCACATAAGTATACACATCACATCCAAAATGCTGTATCAGGTACAAAGTCACTACTAAATAATATACATGACATATCATCTTAGGTGTCGATATTCACAATAATGAAGTAAACTGTAACGGCCAAAATAGTCTACTCTAGTACTAGCACAAAAGTCCAAAAGTTAGCGAGTCCTTGTACCTGTAGAGTCTCGATCTGGCCCGAGTATTATAAAATAAACGGGTTAGACTATATGTAATAAAAAGGTGAGATGCTGATATCATAAATATATGACTTAATCGTAAAATAAGTCATCTAAAAATATGCCTAAAACCAATTCATCATAATAAGGCATATCAAACCAAATCACCATTTCAAAATCCAAATAAGTATATGACTTAACAATAAAATAAGCCATAATAAAAATATGTCGGAAATCAAATAATCGTAATAAGGTATATCAATCAAAATCACCATTTCATAAATTCATATCAAGTCTCAAATGGACTATCATCTAAAAATATGGTGATATCAATTCAAAATTCTTCAGAGCCAAAAGATACTAAATATCCATCCCAAAATTTCTAAAGAACAATCATCACTAATGAAATAATAATGGTAGTCAACTATCAGTTTATTACAGTGCAACACGGGGCCTAACTAAAATAAATAAACCCCGCCACATAGCACAGTAGTCTAACGAAAATAAATAGACTACCAGGAATAAATGATGACTCCTAATAAAAGGTAGTCGTGTTTATGACAAAACAATGCGAATTTACGTAAGAAAATAAATAGGTAAACATCGTCCAACTGTGTACTAAAAATAAACTGAAAGATATTAGTAAACACCTATCCAAGAAACAAAAGGGCAGCTTGTTACACCATAACAAACCTAACTAAAAAAATAGGTCTGTTTGCCCAAAATTAAGAATGTATCAACTTGCAGATCGATGAAAAATGAGTCATCGTCTCTCGGGGATATATAAGCCTGAAATCCAAACACCCTAAGATAGTATAACTCTAAAGTATAAATCTCTTTCACTTTAGTAATCACTAGAATTTAACTAACTATCCCATACCAGATAGTACATTCAGGTATTTACTATAAGCTAGTATAATCCACTCAAACTGTATTTAATAAGTTATAATAACAAGCGAAAGAATTGCAAGGGAAGTTTTTAAAAGCTTTTAAAATAATTTGCATGTTTTACCGATTATGATTATGCGATAAAATTGCATAATGAGTGATTGAAATGCTTGGAATGAAATTGCATGCTATGGTTTCTATTAGTTTGGTGGTTGAGTTGGTTGAATTGTATGTTATAAATATTGGATTCAAATACATTATCGATTATGAAATCGCATGATGTTGAAAACCATCGAAATGGGTTTGATTAGTTGTTACTAAATTATATGGTTGTTGTGCATTGTTTGTGCCGGAGTTGTCGGAAAGCAACTCGGGTCATTAAATAATTTCATATTATGGAATTATATTTTTTGAGAGCGATGTTGGCTCTAAATGTTGAATTTTCGATGGATTTATTATTTGAATTGTTTAAATGTTTTTAAAAGGTTTTCAAAATAAGTTTTTTTCTAATTCATCTTTATTTAAAAATTTAATTTATAGAATATAGTTAAATCATATTATCTTCTTAACTTATTTCTTATTTCAAAACTTTTATTCAAAGTTTTTAAAAATGAGTAATATTTAATTATAAAACCTTTTTGAATTTTCTATTTGAAGTATATAATTTTGAAAAATGTTTTAGAGCCAAAAGTTAAAATATGGTATTATTTTATAAAAGCTATTATGAAAGTAATAATTTCAGTTTTAAGTGATTTTAGTTATAAAAGAGGTTTAAATGATTTTGAAAGAGTTCAAAATCTTTTGTAAATAAGCAACTCTTGTTTAAAACGAGTTTAAGGATTTAAAGTGATTTTGAAAAAAATTATATCTTTATATATATATATATAATTAATTTAAAACTCTTTTATTTTATTTATTATGGATTTGGGATTTTAATGAGATTTCATGCTTTTCTATGAAACAAAGAATATTAATAAACAATTGAATTGTCGGATTGGTATGGGAAATTTCATACAATTATTTCGCTTATTATTATAATTTGTTAAATAGATTTTGAGTGGAATTTACTAACTTCTAGTAAATACTTGAATTTACTATCTGGTATGAGACAGCTAGTTAAATTCTTGTGATTACTTGAGTAACAGTAATTAACATTTAGAGTTGTATTACCTTAGGGTGTTTGGATTTCAAGCCGATGGATGCTTGAGAGATGATGACTCATTTTCATCGACTTGAGAGTCGATACATTCTTAGATTTGAGTAGCGCTTGATGAAAATCCTTGAGGAGGTGTTAGTGACCTTGTCATTTGAGGCGAAACTGCTTAGTGCGATGTTAGAGACCTTGTCATGACCGGCGAAAACGCTTAGAGATGTGTCAGCGACCCTTCATTCAGGGCGAAACTGCTTGAGGAGGTGTTAGCGACGTTGTTAGGGCCAACAAAACTGCCTGATGAGGTGTTAGCGACATTGTCAAGGCTATCGTAATTTTTTTGGATCCGAGATAATGATTATTTATTAGTGATGATTGTTTCTTCAAAGATTTTTGGATGGATATTTAGTATCTTTTAGCTCTGAAGAATTTTGAGTTGTTATCACCGTATTTTTTATGATAGTCCATTGGAGACTTGATATGAATTTATCAAATGGTGTTTTGGTTTGATATGCCTTATTATGGTCAATAGGTTTTAGGCATATTTTGAGATGACTTATTTTATGGTTAAGTCATAAATGGATTTATGAAATGGTGATTTTAATTGATATGCCTTATTATGATCATTTGTTGTGACATATTTTTATTATGGCTTATTTATTGTTAAGTCATATATTTATGATATCATTATCTCACCTTTTTATTAGATATAGTCTGACCCATTTATTTTATAATATTCGGGTCAGGCCGAGACTCTACAGGTACATGGACTCGTTGACCTCTGGATTATGTGATAGCATTAGAGTAGACTATTTTGATTGTTCACTTTAGTTCATCCTCGTATATATTGACATTTAGGAGGATATGTCCCGTATATTATTTAATAGTCGCTGTGTACCTGATACAGTATTTTGGATGTGATGTATATATTATGTGCGTCTAGTACTGATATTTTGTAGACTCGCATCTTATTATGATATGTGATGTATATTATTCTACTGTGATCTATGATTCTCATTCTGATTTGTTTATATTATATACTGTTCTGAATATTTTAAATCGGTATGTTTATTACTTTGTATTAATACTGTACAAGTCAAATTTTTAGTTCAGATCCTCAAAAAGGTAACGAAGACGTGTCAGTGTTAATCCAAAGATACATTCACATTCGATCGCCCTTAACCAACCGTATTCTCCGCGTTATTAGACAACATTACTTGTAATGTTCTTTAATAATATGGGTATAGCGATAAAGTGAAATTGGATTTTACTGAAGCCGAATAAGCGATAAATTTGGTCATGATATCACACCACATGCTAAATGACGTGTGAACGTTAACATTCGAATAGTTCGATGTTAATCGCTGACCAAATTTACACCTAAGAGTCACACAACTAAAATGATGAATTCTGTTTAGACCAAACGATTTAGTTAGTTTATAATTATTATAAATTAAATTAATTAATTAATATTTATGAAATATTAATTATAAAATTTGGATATGGTTTGAAAAATAAAATTGTTGCATATATTTATAATAGTTATAAATATATTGATCGATGTGAGATATCGATAACAAATTAAGTTAATATAATTATGCATGTTTGATTTGGATTAAATGGGCTCACAACCCATGCATTTTAGAGTGATAGGCGGCTGGTTTAGCAAGGGGAAGGGGTGGCTACTATATGTGCAATTAGGGTTGGGAGATGTGTGGTTGAGATCATAGTTTGCTCTCTTATCCTACCCATATAAATACTAATCTCAAAATCCTATTCAAATTCTAATTATTTTTTTTGAGACGCCGCCTCCTCCTCCTTCTTCTTCCTTTTAATTACAGCAACTATCCTCTAGAAAAATCCCAAAATCTCAAATCCAATTCATGTTAAAACAAAAACTATTTAATAGTGAACGGTCGTTGATTCTAGATTAGCAATCTCACGAATTAAAGAATTTAGAGAAAGAGATTTCATTATTTCAAAGTGGACTTTAGGGAATCTGTTTCGGGTAATGTTTTTCTTATGTTAATCATATTATTATGGCTTTAAGATTTGTTAATCATTTAATCTTATGTATATAAATTAGATTATTGTTATTTCATTAGTTAAGTGAGACTTTTGTATGTATTGTTGTTGTCACAATGGAGATTGGATATGTGTATAAAGTTTATAAATCTAAATTATGTTTGTAATCTGATGTTAAACATTAAAATAAACTTTAGTTTAAAATTATATATGTTTTGTGTGTGTGTGTATTAATTTATGAATTAAATATTCACATACAATTTGAATTAAAACATATGTTTTCATTTTTATTGTATAACATTGATCTGAAATTTTCTTAACACTTTTTTATGCCTATTATGAATTATAAGTGCTGAAAATAATTTTTTATCATTTATTTATATATTATTGTTATTATTTAATGATTATCTGATTGAATAAATTCATGTAAAATAATCCGTGTTTCTAAAATTAATTTTTATATTTTCTAAAATTACTTCATAATGTCAGGTGCTTTAGAAAAGAATTTAGTTTTTTTCAAGTTAATTTTATATTTTCTAAAATTAATTTAGTTTCGGCCTATTATCTATTATTTAATTAAAAATATTATTTTAATTGAGAAAATTCCAAAAAAAAATTCTAAGCCCTAAAATATGTATTCGGATTTTCTAAAATATAAAACTTGAATTTTTATCATATAATTATTTTATATTAATTTATTATGGCCGATACAGTTTAATTCAATATAATACATACATATATATATACATACTAAATATTAAAATCATTGTAAATTCATATCTGACATGTTTTCTAATTAGTAAAAAAGTTTAAAATTAATTATTTTAATATATATATATACATACATACACACATATACACATATATGATATTTGCTATTTATGGTACAATATATAGTTATATAAATAAATAAATATTTCTGTAATATTTTAATAATAAAAAATATATTTTATACATATACATACATACATATATATATATATCATTTGAAATTTTAACTATATGTCATGCACATATTTGACAACACACAATACATATAAAATGAGTTAATGTGTCCGTTGCGATGTAAATCATAGTATCTATATACGGGCATGTTATACCCTGCACGGATTGCTATGTTACACTTGCACACACATATATATGTATATGATATATGTGTGTGTGTGTATATATATATGTATGTATGTATGTATGTATATGTATATGTATATGTATATTTATCCAAGTAAAATCAAAATTAAATAAATCTCAAATTACAATTTAAATAAATCTTTGTACATAACCTGACATGTTACACTTAGAATACATTTGGACTTTGTCATTTTTCATGTCATGAACAAATTGTTAGTCATTACATTTAATGAATCAGTCAATTTAATTAAAGAGAGAAAATGAAAGTTTCTCCTTCCACTTAATGCAATTTATGCTCTCAATTAATTACTTGATTTAGGGAAAAAAATGAAAGGTTTCTTTTCCTAAATTAACTCATATAAATACCTATTAGGTGTATTTGATACACTATACATTTAAGATTTAAATTTGTTTTAAACTACCTTTAACTAATTTAAATAAAATACATGATTTTATTTAAACTATATTTAGAAAAGTTCTAAATGAATTTAGACTTCATACGCCCATTAAAGATCCAAAATGGTTAATTTTTTTGAAATTCATCCATTTCTTCCCATGCGGTCTGGCCTAGTTCCTTCATGATCCCCGAGTTAACTAATTTTTTCCTCTTACCTTCGTCGATCTGAGAATGCCATAGGTCAAGCTCGAGATTTTTCCTTGCTAGCCCAAAGCATGCCCAGGGATCGGTACCGATCCTGATTTAACTCATTTTTTCCTCTTACCTTCATCGATTCGAGAATGCCTTAGATCAAGCCCGAGTTTTTTCCTTACTAGCACGCAACATGCCTAGGGATCAGCACCGATTCCTAACTTAACTCATTTTTTTCTCTTACCTTCACCGATCTAAGAATTCCCTAGATCAAGCTCGAGTTTTTTCCTTGTTGGTCCGAAGTACGCCCTATACTAATCCTTCTCCACTGAACTGAACTTTGCAAAGCCATAAATCGATCATACGAGCTCCAAACGACTTGAAATTTGAAATGTAGCTTAGGGGGTCCTTCTTGACCTACCATATGAATCGCATGCATTTGGACAATGTGACCTTTATGGGTCATCATCAATCCATCAACACCGATCCATATTCAATCAGCCATAACTCGAGAAAACGAACTCCAAACGACTTGAAACTTGGAACGTGGTCTTGTGGGCCTTCCTTGTCACCACATATCGATCGCACCAAGTTTGAGACAAAAGTTAGGGATCATCGCCGATCCCTAATATTTTCCTAAAACTAAGTCGTTATTCGATCGACATTTTCAACCATTCAAGCATCGCAGAATCAAGCAATCATCACAAATAACCTATACTAACAAGCATGGAATCAAATACATCAATATGAGTCCTAAATCCAAGGGTAGTATCCATAAGAACATATAGTATCCCTAAGAACACGAATTTTCTAAATTTATCCAAATTACATGGAACATATATATGTTGTTTAAAAAGGCTTAAAACATGTTTTAGAGTTTGAAAATCATTTAAAAACATCAATTTAAGATGTAAAATGACTAATTAGTAAGTGAGAGGTCCTAATCACTCACCTAAATCCAAAACAACCTAAATCAACTTAAGAATGCTCCAAATCCAGAAATGAATCACCAATCCAAGATGCCTCGACTAGCAATCCTCTAATCCAAGAGCAAATCTCACTAATCACCCCCAATGACGAAATTAGGCTAATTAAAATAAAGGATTTGGGGAAGTTTTATGCCAAGAGATCAGTAATGGTGGTTTCTTTTTCCTTTTGTGAGGTAATGAAATGAGAAGGAGAAACCCATATCATCCCCAATCAATGCCAAATCCAAAATAGGCCTTGGGCTTACCGATTAGTTCGCTAGTTACCCATTAAGTCGTCCGAAATTAATACAAACTTCAAACAGCCATAACTCATAGCCGTTAAATCCCTTTTCTTCATATGACCAATTTTCGGAAAGGTAAAACACCATCTCGATCCAATGAAAGTAGTCTCAACCCCTAATTCAGCTCCTATCAAAATTTATAGGTCTTTTAAGGGTTTTCAATGTCGAAACTGTTCGACAAAAATCCCAATGATGGAAAATGCCTCTAGTGGCCATTTCTCAAAGTTGTCAAACCATACGATACTCCGATACGTAAAATACAGATCGTTACAGGTTTCGAATGTAAATTGTCGATGAGGAACTGAATTCAACCCTAGGTTCAATAATCCTTAGAGTTCCATTCATCCTTTCTCAAGCCTTTTGTCTCTTCCAGTGCAAGTACTGATTAGTTTTATGTTAAAAATCTTTTAGAGTTTTTGACTTTTTTCATTGTTAGCCATTTTTCCGTCATAGCTTTATGTTCACTCCACCAATTGGCCATCAACACCAAGTTGTCATCCAGAATTCACACCTACTTTGTCGCAGCATTAAACTTTTTCAAATAAACTTTAAAAGCTTCTCCGTTTTGTTGTTTCACATTTGCCAAGTGAGTGGAGTAATCCACTATTATTGAACCACCGAAATAACTTCCTTGGATCGCACAACTTGCACCCTAAATTGACAAAAAAAAACTTATTCGCCAATTGATCATACGAAATGATGGATCCAAGTTTAATCTTGCAGAACAACATAATCGCCAGCCCTTCCAAAAATAGAGGAAATTATCTACGTTTAACATGATCCAAAACAGGAACCCCATCCATGTGTCAATCATATCTAAATCATTCATGTCAATCACGTTGTATTCCATGATTGCGTGCACGAGAGTGCTCTCGTATGTAGGCGTCACCCCTTACATCATCCCTTACTCGTTCATCAAGGGGAACATTGCCATATCGTTGTTGTCGTCGATCAGTACCGATCAATCCTTGTGAATCAATACCAATCGATGCCCCAGGGCAACAGCAATCCAGGCTCCGGTTCATCTCTTGTTCTCCTCGTTGGCCCAATTTCGGTTTGTTTTCCCATCTTTTTTAGAACTACTTTCACTTGATTGGGCCTGAGAATTCTTTTTAGCATTACGCTCTCGATCGTGAGATCCTTCGACAAAAGCAGTTGTTCTCTAAGTTGTCTTCTTATGTTGCTCGAACTATCGCTTCATTTTCTCTATACGCTGAGTTGCTGTTGTTGCTTCGTGAACTCCAACAACAATCCTTTCCATCTCTCTCCTGGTCGCCACATTCGATTTTGGCTGAGACATAGATCCATATAATTATACTTTATGACGCTATTCCTAGCAGCATTCGTCCCTTTGCCAGTTTGCCTTTTTGGTATTTTTCTTGGGGCCAACCCGGTATTGCTATCATCTTCCTAAAGTCAAACACCGTCGAATTTTCAAACGTAAAAAATACTATAACGACGTGTATGTGTGTATATAATTTAAAAATGTAATTATGAAATTATGAAATCATATATGTGTGCATAATTATATTGAATAAATAAACTTGATATATAATTAGGAACATAACAAAATTAATATAACTGATTTGCAAAAGATAGAAATGACTGCCATGTTCTTCAATATAGCATGGGAGACAGTACAATACTACCATCTAATTTATATGTTTTTTAGTTTGAAATGTGATGTTTTGTTAAAATATTTACAAAATTGAGATATTGTTATATGTGTTTACATACATTCAAGCTCTAGGAACACCTTATATGCTAGTATTCAAATTGTAATATAGTGATTAGCAAATTTGATGGTTGTCACAACTCGCCTATCAAACTAGGATAATCTTGTGTGCCAATAGCCGCCGAATTCAGTCGAATAGAACATCTATCAGGCTGTCTAACTATGTATATCTGATCTCCTGCTTTTTTGTAGTAGTCCTGATTTCTGTGCCATGTCCATAATGCATGTGTCTCGTTCTTTACCTGATACATAGTCAAAGAAGATAAGCAACTTTATTTCTATAAAATCTAGTAAGCATAATGATTTCATTATCTAATTCGCTAACTATATTATTATTTGGCAAATTTTATTCAAACATCAAATATACTATACTTGCGTCAAAACTCTTGAGAAAATCAGTATACGCTAACTTTTACCTCACCTACACCAATACACATACATTTCGATAAAATTATGTTTCGTACATTGTTCTTCATTTTTTTTCTCTTTTTAAACAAAATTTCTAAATTGGAATCCAACATAAAAAGTTCAACTCTATATGATAATTTTCATGCCTATTAATTCACGTTAGTCCGTACTTTGAGAGAACTGTTAACTTGCATATTTCAAGAACCATTATCTTCTTGGTTGATTTCAAGAAAAGAAAAATCCAACAGAAAAGGATAACAAAAATATTTTCTTCTTTTATTCCTATTTCTATATCAAGTTTATAGTGAATTCCATAATAAAAATTATTAACGTTTGTTCTTGTTTTTTTATATATACTATGGTTTTAATATAATGGGTCGAAAAAACAATTGTCAACGTTGTAATGAAGAAGGGTAAATTTGTCCTAAAATTAATTTTAAAAAGCATTGTTAAAGGGGCTCCATTTTTGGACAAAGGAAGCAAATTTTAGAAGGACACCACCTAAGAAAAAAACTGTTATGAGACTACCAAAAAACGGTTTATAATTTTATCCATCGTGCAAAGCAAAATTCAGCAACCACCCATCGAAAAATGAGACAGAAATATGGTTCACCGAGAACCATTTTCGATGGGGTCTTGTCGAAAAACGGTGATTAATCATCGAAAAACCATGGATAGTTACAGATTTATTTATTTTTACCTGAAGGAGAGCAAACTTTTTTGTACATCCACTATCAATTTTCTGAAAATGAAAAAATGACCCTCCATTATCTAGTTTTGGAGTCCCATAATATAGGTGTAAATTAAGTAATTTTAGGTGTGAATAGAATTAGTTTATATAATGTAAATACTTCACACTTTTGAAGTTTTTTTTGCAATAACTCTTCATATGTATATGTATATGTATAGATGTATATATGTATATCACAACTAAATCTCTATATCTTCTTCTTCTTTCAAAAAAAAAAAGTCTAGCACCTATTTTAACTTATTTTCATTATCATTTAAATCCTATTTTTTTTCCATTAATAATTCATTTTATTTTATTTTGAGATGTTAATGTTTATTTTAACATACGCATGCTGTGCAAGCAAAGGTACCCGTCCACTCAAATGAGAATAACAAAGTAAACAACGAAACCTGAAACTTAATTCTGTAAGGTAAAAAATAGTTGAGCTAGTATCATAAGAAGTTCATATGAGCTAATTGCTCTAACACATGAATGAGCTAATTTTTTTAATGTGATTAAGCATGAAGCAAGTAGAAAATTCAAGAGCGTACCTCTAATATTCCGTGACCAAAGCTACTTTCTCGATAAGCACTATAGTCAGGCTGACGATCCCAGCAGAATTTTCCAGCAGCAGGGCCGAAAGTAAAGTTAAAAGCACAGATATCGCCGGTCCAGTCAGGTTTTTTCAGTGAGCCCGGGCACTCTCCAGGATCATCTGCATGACCCACAGCCATTTTCTCACGATTTCCTCCATCTCCTACTGTTATGTGCACAGGACCACATGGATCTAACTTGTAGTTGTAAACCCGATTAGACCTTTCATATGCATGAACCTATAACTAATGCAGCTTTATCATCATCATCGTATTTTAATATCTATTATATTGCTAATTTTTTGAGCAGGTAAGAACGAAATTAGTGCACTAACATGGCCAGTAAAGACAATATCAACACCGTAGGAGTAGAGAATGTCTTCCATCTCGACACGCATGCACTCCGCTTGCCTGTAATGGGCTTTGTAGCTGCTGTACCATGGAGGATGCCAGCTGGCAATCAGCCAAGGGGTTACTTTTCTGTCTACTTTCGATAAGTCTCTCTCCAGCCATTTGTACTGCTCTCCTACATGGGAATTATAAATCTGGTTACCTTACTGTAACTTCATTTTATTCCAACAAATTAGTAAGGTAACCGGATATATAATTAGTAAGGTTACCTTACTGTACATATCAATGGCTGCTGATATAACAAAAACTCATTACAGGATAATATAATGTTGTATCAGCAGCCATTGATATGTTACATATATCTGGGTTAAGAGTCAAACGTTACCTGATCTGTTGTAGAAAGTGTAGCCACCAAGCATGATAAAATGTATCCCTCCTGCATTAAAAGAATAATAGAAAGTGGAGTTCGATCCGCTCTCTTCGGATGGAAATGCAAATCTTGCGTTGTAAGCTTCAAACTTCTTATTCTCAGCTTGTTCCTCGATTTCATGGTTTCCTTCTATCATCATTATTGGAGTTTCTGATGTTATCGTCTCCATAAACCTTATTGTTATATAAGACTGTTAATTCAAAATCTATGGATAAATATAAGGTATATAAAACCAAAATCCAGCCTTACCGTCCCCAATAATCCCATCGAGGCTGATAAGATTCGTGTAGCTCAGTATCATTAAATGCACATTTATAGCAGTCTGCCCCTGTACCATTTGTTAGGTACATATTTGCATAACTAGCATCTCCCACCAATATAAACAGATCTGGCTCATTACGTCTCATATGTTCGACCGTTGTTGTAGTATTATGTGTCAAACCCAAATCACCTACTACCGCAATGCGTTTTGGATAGTTTTTAGGCCCTGATACTGGCATCGTTCGAAATCCATATACTTTACTCATACCTATCTTCGGATCTCCACATCGATAATAATATCTTGTTCCTGGCTTCAGTCCTGGGAGTAGATATGAGAAAAATGGTATTTTCAACAACCTAAACATAAGGAAAGGCGATTGAGATCACCTGCTCCAGTATAATATCAGAATAGTTCATCCCTTTGTGTGGCTCATCTTACTGTAAACTCTAGTGATATATTTCTGCAAAGTTGTTGCATTATGATTTCACAATGTAGTGATCTACACAAGAGAGATGATTTATAAATCCAACCCGATGTTAATTTTTTTAGAGGGGTTGGATTTTTAAATCAGCGCCCAATTATACTAACACTATTAAGATTAATTGTAAGCGTAATCATTAAAATTTATATATATTTAAGCTATTTGTCTTTTACGCTTACAATTAATCTTAATAGTGTTAGTATAATTGGGCGCTGATTTAAAAATCCAACCCCTCTAAAAAATTTCATCGGGTTGGATTTATAAATCATCTCTGTGAACCTTGATATTCTACCCAGACATTTGATCTCAATCCAAGGGTATGCACCACTACTTTGGTAAATAATTAAAGTATGAAAACCCTGACTGAACCTGGGTCATTATATCTAATAATCAAGGTATTCAATACACAGTGCATTTTATTAAGTCTTTGCTCTGCTAATATGCACCGTTTGATTGAAGTTAATGAAAGTGCTTAAAGACATATTGCAAAAGCGTTGGGTTGAACTGTAAGTAGATAAATACCTGTAAGGCGAACATGGTGTATTATTCCGGAAGTGTAGTTAAGCTTTCCCTCAAATGGATAAAGTTGGTTGTAAATAAGTGAATAACCAGTTGCTTTGCGCCGTAGTGTATGTTTTACTCTTCCATATCGCACAAAGCTTTCTACACTATCAGGGTCTAATGGTTTGATGTCGTATCCAATCTGAAAATCACCTGTCATGGAAATAAAATTAAAATGAAGAAAGAAGAAGAAGAAAAAAATGTGGTATTTGGATTGAGATCAACTGTGCAATATACCAGTAATCCAGGAGATCCAGACGGAAGTTTCGGTAGCGGATAAAGAAACAGCAATCTGCTCTGGCTCGAAATCATTGACTTTCTTCTGCAGCCTTTGGTCATTGTGTGGTAAATCCACTGCATGTGCTATTGGGAAACTATGGCCTAATTTTGCTGTTGTTGGCGTGAATGGACCATCTAGAGTAGTTGGTATCCTGCTGTTGCAGAGCGGAGTCAGCGTTAAGAAGGTTACGGCTGTTAAGGCATACCATTTTCTCATTTTTCTTGTGATATTTTTGTTTATTTCTGACGCATTGAATTTGGATTTGTGGAAGAGGATGCATATTTTTAGTGTTTTGCTAAATTTTATAGGGATTTGAGAAAAAGGAGGAGAGGGGAAATGTTTTTGAGATGAATGTAAATCTTTTGCCTTTTATTTTTGATCATGCACCATAAAAAGATTGCGACTTATCGGAATCTGGTCAGATATACATTGGAGCTTGGTTGCTTTTATCAGCATTGAAATGTTTAAGTTTGCATTATTATACCATCATTTCGTTCAATATTAAACTATTGCAATCGTGCAACGATGGACTTTCTTTTTCATTATTCAATCAACTCCAATAACAGTTGAAATATGTAATTCTATTGGAAGTTTTTCCTAAATTTCATTGGAAAAACTAAATTCAAGCCATTTTCAAATTTCCTAGAAAATTTTGGACTTCTCTTTTGGAAAAAATTATTGAATATTTTTAATCTTTTAAAAAATTGGATTTTTTAATATTTAATAATTTCCAAATTTTATTTTCACTTTGAAGTTGCGAAAAAAAAATGTATCCAAGGAAGAGCACTCAGTTTTACACTTATTAATACCATCACTAAAGAATAACATAAGGCACCTTAATTTGCTTTTACTAATACCATTTCTAAAAAAAATAGCAGTAAATTTGCCTACTATACTTCATAACATCATTACTAATCTAGGGGCTATCAATACTCACCAAAATTTATCAAAAGATCACATATATTCACCAAAAAATATATAATTTGTTAATTATAAGATCAGTAAATTCAATTGCTAATAAGTTAATCAAGTCCATGCATGCATAATCATAATCATGAATGAGGTGCTTCAAAAAATCTCCCGAACATTATGTATTGTTGTAAAAAATTATCTTTTCTTGCCAAAAATTCAGGAAATTTACAAAAATTAAAATAGAACTTTTAAAAATTCGCAATTTTCAAGAAATCTAGTTTCACAGATGCCGAGATTGACGAATATTTATATAGAATAATTTTTTTATATAAAATAAATATGTGGAAATTGCTCGTGGTGTTCTTCTATTAAACACAATTTAATGAGTGGATTTGATTTACACCGTTATATTTCATGTTTTGTGGTTAATTGTTAAAATAAAAAATATACTTGTGGTATTAGAAAGAGTAAAAATTTAATAGATTGTAACTAAATTAGAATGGTAGTGGTAAGAGAAAATTAAGATGCCCTTAGCACCACACTAGTTATTGTTAACCCGCCTTTTGGCAAGGCTGTAGGCAGGCAGATTTAACTAAATCGACTACTCGTTTGTCGAGACTGGAATACGACAGGTTTAAGTCGACTGGACGGATAAATGATGTAGTGCGCTTGGAAGATGGATATTGGATTGGATGAAGTGGATCTGCATAGGCTAGTGGCTCGATGTCGGAGTCTCGAGGGAGTCGGGATGTCGGAGTCTCGAGGGAGTCTCGAGGGAGTCGGGATGTTGGAGTCTCGAGGGAGTCTCGAGTGAGTCGGGATGTTGGAGTCTCGAGGAAGTCGCTCGGCACAGGAAGTCGATCGGCATTGGAAGTCGCTCGGAAGTCGCTCGGAAGTCGTTCGGCACAGGAAGTCGTTCGGCACAGGAAGTCGCTCGGCACAGGAAGTCGTTCGGCATTGGAAGTCGCTCGGCATTGTACCTCGCTCGGCATTATACATTGCTCGGTATTGGAAAGCGTTTGGCATCGAACCTCGCTCGGCATTGGACATCGCTCGGCATCGAACCTCGCTCGGCATTGTGGTGAGGTTGGTGCGGCTCGGCATTGTGTCGAGGTTGGTGTGGTTCGGCATTGTGGAGGTATGTGGCTCAGTGGAAGGCCTTGATGGGCCCGGATCATTTAGAAAGCCCAACAACTCATGATTTGCCTATAAATACAGCATGTGAGGGTTCGGAAAAAGGATCTTCTTTCTGCTCTCTTACTTTCTATTTCCTAAGGCTGAGGCTACTCTGCCATTTGGTAACTGTAATTGATTCGAATATCAATAAAAAGGAAACTTCTGGAGTGGACGTAGGCCGGAGTTAGCCGAACCACTATAAAATCTGTTGTTCTTTACTGCTTTCATTTTAATTTTTACTGTTCTTCACTTCATCACTCTCTACACACATTCTGTTTGTGAGCTGTGATCGGTATTTGGTGCTTTCAACTGGATTTGGGTGTCAGTGACCAATTTTGGCGCTAACACTTTGGTGCTTTCACTGAGAACGCAAGCACTCGGGAATTTTGAAGTTAGGAACTTGGATCCTAGAAAGCAATGGCTAGACCACCAACAAGGAAGCAAGCATCGGAAAGGAGCAATCAGGAAGGAAGTCAAGCAGCCTCTTCTAGAGCTGGAGAGGATCATGCATCCATCTACATAACTCGGGACGAGATGCAGGTGATGATGAATTCTATGCAGGAGCAGATGATGAAACGGCAAGAGGAGATGATGCAGGCTCTTCTTAGGCAATTTGGACAACCAGGAACTGTAGGTGCTCAAGTTCTTGGAACTGGTCCAAGGGAACTCAACCAGCGGACAGATGATTCAGTAGGGGGCAGCTCCTAATCAACAAACAGCTAACAATCTAGATGGACCTAGACTCGGGGGCACACACCAGGTGATGCTGGACCAGTTCATGGAGGGATACCGGATGACGCTACGCGGCCTGACGTCGATAGGAATACAAGAGTATGTGATGAAGAATATGTGCCAGAATTTCCTCGGGGACTTGGAGGGCAGGAAACATGGATAGGGAGCAACCCTTGGTTGGAAACACTAGATTGGCTGACATTATTAGGCGGACTATTCGCGGAGGTCTGATAAACAGGAATTCAGAGGGAGTTAACAAAAGTCTGTTTACTCGGAACATCAGGACAGCTAGGAATCCGCCCGATTTCAAACTACCCACTCTGGAAGTATACAATGGGAAGACGGATCCCACCGACCACTTGATGAGGTACACTAGACATATGGAAGTGCTGGGGGAAACAGAGGAGGTTATGGCCCGATGTTTCCCCCTGTACTTGACTGATATTGCTGCTATGTGGTTCAGGCAGCTAGAGGATGGATCCATTGGAACATGGACAGAACTGGTGGACAAGTTCTTAAGTCAGTTTCGAGTTCACATAAAAAGGCCAAAGAACGTGATGACGCTAACGTCAGTCAAACAGGGGGCAGATGAATCGCTCAGGACATTCTTAACTCGATTTAATGCAGCCGTTGCTTTGGTGGATCGGCCAGATCCATCAATGGTTCTAATGGCTGCGGTATCAGGAGTCAGAGATAATTCGGATTTCAAAGTATCGTTGGTACGGGACCCACCATTGGATCTTAAGGAATTCTTTCATGAAGCTGAAAGATTTCTTCGACAAGAGGATGCATGTTTGGACATGAGGTCAAAGGAAGTAAACATGACTAAGGATGGAGGACTACTCGGCGAAAGCTCGGGTGGGGGCAAGGATAAAGGGAAAATGAAGCGCTGGGGAGAACCAAAGTTCTCCACTTACACAGGATTGGACGCAACGTTGGAGCGGATTTTCTTGGACACTCAGGATCGCCTTCCCTATCGAAGGCCAGCAAGGAGGGAACCCACAGAACGTGAAAGGGCATCAGGAAGGCACTGTCTCTTTCATGACCTGGACGGGCATGATACTAACAGTTGCCGACATCTAAAGGATATAATCGAGGAGCATGTAAGGAATGGTCAGTTGCGGCAATATGTCGAAACTCGTAATGCGACGGTAGAACAGGAGCAGCCACCACCTACCTTGAGCGACGATGACCTGAGGCTCAGGAATGGTGGTCGGTTGGTCATCAACTAATCGTGATGGTTTGGAATAAGTAGCAAACTTCGAGTAAACGGCTAAATCACTTACTCATGTATGGGATCGGAGATAACCCTTAGGCATGCTCTGAGATGATGGTTTGCCGAGATGCTCCAGTTTGTGAAATCTATTTTTTCCTTTTTGATTGGACATTTGCTTTTTCCGCTTTGGTTTTGGAGTTTGGTTTGAACTCCCGGTTTTGTTGGTTTCTTTAGTTTGGATGTTTGGTTTTTGATTTGGATTTTGATTAGGATTTTTTATATGGATTTCTAGTTTTCTGGATGGATTTGGTTCGGATTGGATTTTAATTTGATTTTCCTCTGGATTTTGGCTAAAAGGTCGTCGAGCATGGACTATGCTCAGCAAGGGTCCGGAGTGACTAGGATTCGACTTAGGACTTAAGCCATGGCATTACTCAACGTTCAGAGACACTGAACCAGGAACACCATGGCATTACTTGACATAGGTCGCAGGTGCAAGTTGCACTTGGCAAGAACCCGGAGAGGTTACGGATTTGGATATTAGCTATGAATGGCTAAAGATTCGGACAAGGACCCGGAGCGGTCCCAGATTTGGATATCGACCCGGAGAGGTCACGGATATGGTTATAGGTTATTGGATATGGATGGATTGGAACTCGGTAGTCGGGTTCAGATGGATGTGGAATTGGATAAGGACTTGGTTACTGGATAGGAATCAGATGTCGACTCGGAACAGTCGTGGATTTGGATAAGCATGCGGCAGCGACACTTGGACAGAATGGATTGGATAATGGATCGGATGGTACGGCTATGGATGATGTATGGACTTCGGATATCGGGTTTGAGGCTATTCAAAACACACCTTCCAATAGCAAGGCATGTTTTGGGGGGAAAAGTGTTAACCCGCCTTTTGGCAAGGCTGTAGGCAGGCGGATTTAACTAAATCGACTACTCGTTTGTCGAGACTGGAATACGACAGGTTTAAGTCGACTGGACGGATAGATGATGTAGTGCGCTTGGAAGATGGATATTGGATTGGATGAAGTGGATCTGCATAGGCTAGTGGCTCGATGTTGGAGTCTCGAGGGAGTCGGGATGTCGGAGTCTCGAGGGAGTCTCGAGGGAGTTGGGATGTTGGAGTCTCGAGGGAGTCTCGAGGGAGTCGGGATGTTGGAGTCTCGAGGGAGTCTCGAGGGAGTCGGGATGTTGGAGTCTCGAGGGAGTCTCGAGGGAGTCGGGATGTTGGAGTCTCGAGGGAGTCTCGAGTGAGTCGGGATGTTGGAGTCTCGAGGAAGTCGCTCAGCACAGAAAGTCGCTCGGCACAGGAAGTCGCTCGGCACAGGAAGTTGATCGGCATTGGTAGTCGCTCGGAAGTCATTCGGCACAGGAAGTCGCTCGGCACAGGAAGTCGTTCGGCATTGGAAGTCGCTCGACATTGTACCTCGCTCGGCATTATACCTCGCTCGGCATTGGAAAGCGTTCGGCATCGAAGCTCGCTCGGCATTGTGGTGAGGCTGGTGCGGCTCGACATTGTGGCGAGGTTGGTGTGGTTCGGCATTGTGGAGGTATGTGGCTCGGTGGAAGCCTTGATGGGCCCGGATCATTTAGAAAGCCCAACAACTCAGGATTTGCCTATAAATACAGCATGTGAGGGTTCAGAAAAAGGATCTTCTTTCTGCTCTCTTACTTTCTATTTCCTAAGGCTGAGGCTACTCTGCCATTTGGTAATTGTAATTGATTCGAATATCAGTAAAAAGGAAACTTCTGGAGTGGACGTAGGCCGGAGTTAGCCGAACCACTATAAAATCTGTTGTTCTTTACATCTTTCATTTTAATTTTTACTGTTCTTCACTTCATCACTCTCTACACACATTCTGTTTGTGAGCTGTGACTGGTATTTGGTGCTTTCAACTGGATTTGGGTGTCACTTCATCCCAAGCAATTTAAGATAAATATTAACTAGAATATTTATAGTTACATAAATATATATCATTGTATATATTTGTGTGGGTGCGTGTGTTTTATTAATTAACTTTTAATTAATTTGATTAATAAATATTTTATTTAATTAAATATCTAAAATAAATCAATTTAGTATTATTCATTTTAAACAAATTTTGGATTAAAATATGATTACAACTATTATAGTTACATTCATGTATCACTGTATAAACTTGTTTGTATTAATTAACATTTAACTAATTTATTTATCAAATAATTTGTTTATTTAATTAAAACATTTTTAATTATATATCTTTAATATTTCAAAATTTTAATTTTTAATTTATCTTAAACAATTCAAGATAAATATATATACACATACCATTAGATATGTTCATTTTTAATTATTTATTTATTCAATTAATCAAATTAATTAAATATGGTTTCACGTGAGAAATGGCGGCTAGGGTCCACTACTCTCCTTCAAATCCCATTCAGTTTTCTGTTCAAGATGGTGATTCACAAGATGAAAATCCTCCTGATAATTCTATGGGTATGGCTTCTCTAGGATGGTTTCGAGATGAACACTAGTCGCCCGATGGACGTCGTGCTATGATTTTACTATAATCAAAGTGGAGTGTCAACATTGAAGTTCAACGGTATTCTCAAGTCGAAAGAACCGTGTAATATTGCCATTTCGTTATTCTCTTTTTGACTTTAGGTATATTAATCAACAGAAAACTATCCAGTGAGTCATTCTATCATTATTCAATAACTATCAGTACGTAACCCCTTGGTGCTTCAACAGACATGAGTAATACACTACCCAACGTTTGGAGAGGGTTACACATTATAGTCTCAACGGATGTATCGATACTCGGTCTCGATACATCTTGAATAGAAATATTTAAAATGATATGTTTAATTTCGTTGTGATAAAATTCTCATGATTACATCACATTATAACCACTATCATAAAATATACCATTTATGGATTTTCTGTTAAATATACTTAAATTAAATAAATAAATAATATAACAAATTATAACCAGTATATAATAGAAAGAAAAAAATCTTTTATTTCGAACGAGATTTTATTACAGAGTTAATAATTCACAGTAAATTACAAAATTGCCTATACACCTAACTTTATCAATCTCCTACTTGCGCTTAAGGCCAATTATGGAATCTCAATCCCATTATTTCGATCAGTTGATGAGAACTGACGGAGCTAGTGCCTTCGTGAATGGATCTGCTATATTGTATGTTGTATCTACTTAGTCTATCAACTCTCTCCGACGTTGATAAACTGCCTTTATCATGTGGAACTTTTCGGAGTATGTTTCTCGATGTCTAGGGAGCTTTTGGTTCTTTCGTAGTATGAATCACGACATTGTTATCATATAATAATGTTAAGGTATTCTCAATACTTGAGATCACCCTACCTCCGTTTTAAATTTTTGTATTTATATTTAAATATTGCTTTTATTGTGGCGCTATTCATGGCGATATACTTAACATTTTCGGTTGAGTCAGTCGCAATACTTTATTTTGAGCATTTCCAACTTAAAGCACCTTAACTAATGGTTGAATATGAATTTAATATTGACATATTATAATTCATATCACTTACGAAATTCGAGTCTGGTCGCTCCTTCATAAGGAGTTCATTGCTTCTATAAACATTTCTGTAACATTTTGTAAATACCTGAGAACACTTTAAACTACCATATAGCGATCTGAATTTGGATTTAATACTCGCTCAATGTACCAAGTACATAAGCTTAATGTGATATAGTAGAAAACATAGCATATGTGATAATTCCTATAGTCAATGCATAAGGGATCCATCTCAGATGCTCCATATTAAGTATTTTAATATAGTGTATGTGTATTGTTTGGGATAGCTGTAATATTTTTATACCTATTATATAACATATCATTTACAAATCCAATATCGAGAATTAAACGACCAAATTATAATGATTTTAACTTGAGTACATCATTAATAATCATAAGTTTGTTGTTTTGATTTATAATTTTGAAATATCTAAATACCTTTTTAATGTTCTCTTTTATAGATACATGTTTCTTCTGCATTTTGGCTGGAAATCAAACTATTTAATAATTCTATCAAAATATTTGTTCAACTTTGATGCTTATCGAACGATACTTTAGTATCAGTTCTTGGATCATATCTGAAAACCCATAAAGTCATTATCACTTGCATTGACTTTGAGATTCTTTCGTTTTTATGTGCAAATAGTCTATTCTATATCATCATTTAGATTTTTCTATTTCAACACATGTGTACCAAAACTCAAAATCATACTAGGCTATCATTTCGTGATTAACTTAAGCACGCTGAATGACGAATCTGTTACGCTAATTTCAACAATTGAAATTTACAATGTTATTCTTGTTAATGTTGCTCATTATATTCCAACCGCATTGGTCTTCTTGAAACCCATTTATGGTTGATGGATCATATTCCTTCGAGTACAACTATCAAAATCATATTTTGATAATATACCTGGAATCTATTTCGAATTTGCATTTCATTCCACATAGCAGAGCAGTACTCTTAATAGCTTATTGACAATTTAGGATGTTATTTTCTCAACATAGATATGAAGCTCATAGTTTCTTTTCAATGTGCAAGAAACTTATTAGACGCTCTAATGTGTTGTGTTAGATTAAGTTCGATTAATTTTGTTTCATCCCTTGTAATCAGTTTTATCTTTGAATCATATCCAAATCCATTTTACTACCAATAATTTCTAAAATAAATTCTTTCGCTACGAAGTTGGTATTTCTTGAAACAACAATTATCTCTAGTGCTGCGGAATGGGTATTCATAAACACTTTATGAATTGCCTTTATATACATAAAACCAATTTGGTCTATGAAAATTATGTTCAAAACATAATGGTCAATCAATATTAAACAATCCCAAACTCCTTTGGAGTCTTCTACCCAAGATCCTCATGAACAATTATTACGTGTAGTCTTTCAACTCACACAACATGTCAACTCCTTGACCTAGGATGTATAAAGGTTCCCAGTAAACTCTTATCTTGTATGATATCATAAAATATGTTTTAGATAAAATTAATTTAACTGTATGTACTACTCTTAAATACACGATTTCACAAAATTTTTTTACTCATCTTCACTCATTATTAATCATACTTTGTTAAGAAAGTCCAAATACTCCTTATCGATGCATCATTATATATCATAAGGAGGAGTGACTTTTGGGATTTAATCTTTATTCAGTTTTAGGTACATTTGGAACTCTTTCCGATATACCTGCTTATTCGATCAATTCGAATCATTTTATTGTCTTTTGCATGTTATATATTCACTTCCTTTTATATTCTATGAATTTATCATAAATATATTGCATGTACATCAAATGCACATGTTCATGTCTATGATAATTCATCGGTGAATTTGAAGACGTACATGGAACTATTTTGATACTATTAGACTTACGACTGCATGCATCTATATGTGTCAATCTAAATAGTTCACTAACTCTTATGTCGCTCCCATGGATTGGGTGCTTGGCCCTTACTCATTTGAGATACAATTCACTGGTATGATTAATAATCATATGATTGAAGAATTATTTCTCGAAACTGTGGTTTAGTCCATAATTTCAAAATAATTATAAAATTTTAGTTGCTTCTGTATTTTCTAATGTACACTTTTGTTATAAAAAAATACTACTATCATAGTTTTATTTTGTAATGAATATTCATAACATTCATATTAAGATAAAACTATGTCTATTTTCAGTCAATACTGAAAACATTTATTATTTCATAAATAATCCTTGGTAGTTTATGAAAACATCTGTTTGTAACTTGATGCATCCACTAAGAAGTATTATATGGTATGCTCCTACTATTTCCGCCATTTATTATGATAGCGTATGAAATACGATGGTTGGAGGACTCGGCTCCTTAGACTATATCGTATATTGAGGACCCAACTCCTTGAATTAATGCATAGCCAAATATGAATTGTGTAGAACAGACTTGCTCAACTAAGACCATTTTGTAAACTATCTCAAACCATGGTAAACAATATATCAAAATGTTCTTCATCCTTCCACGATCTCGGTGCCACAAAAACGGAGATCGTATGCGAGAATTACAAGCGTTCAAAGACATAGTATTTATTATAATTATTTAATTAATATATTTGATTTATTATATGATTCTTTCACTCGTCGCTATAAGTATGAAACCCAACTTCGCTTGCCTCTTCCCAACCGCCACTTTGCACCACCACGCGTGTCTCCGGCCTCTAGCACCAAATCCGACCACACCAGAAGACTGCCCTCTTCATGTGCCACCCTCTAGTCCATCTCCAACCACTTTCACATTCCCAAAACAACCCGTTGTCGCTTGAACTTCTTCAACCAATTCTAGCGATTTTCGACCCTAGATGGTCGACCGAACCCCACCATAGCAACCTGCAAGATCTCCTCTACATCCTCATGTCCTCCAACCATCGTATCGTCGTCGTTTCACCATGAGATCAAAATAAACGGTCTACGATTACTGAACTTCAGACGTGTTTCCTGGTCAATCCGTAAACCCAATCTATGAACGAACTATTGGAACTGAGCCAGCCTGCACCGAAAGTTATGAGTGAATTTCAATTTTTTTTAACCATATACGAACTTATAGGGCCTGTAAAGTCTAATCATTTATAACATTACTAAATATTATTTAAATAAAATCTTTTATTTTATTTAAATTTATAAATTATATAGTTTTATTTAATTTATATATTGATACACACACGTGTATCGTATAAACATATATATTTGTGTGCGCATGTGTAACATATCTACTCGTGCAAGGTATAACATGTCCGTGTATAGATGTTGGGAGTTGCATCGTAACAGACACGTTAGCGCATCCAATATGCAAGTATATGTTTTCTAAATATATGTATGTGTAATTGTATATAAGCTATTATTTTATATAACTATTATAAATTACATACACACACATATGTTTAGTTAGTGTAAATAATTATATAGATATATATAATATTTATTAATATATTAATAAATATTTGTATATATATTACCTTATAAATAAAATATTAATATTACAGGAAAATAGGCACAGGGAAGAAGTCACAAAAAAATTTAATCTCAGGGACAACAAGTTTGCTTTTTAGTCTGAAGGACACTTTCTAGTGTAAACAGAAAATGATAGTTACAACTATCATTCTGTGATTTACACTAGAAAGTGTCCTTCAGCCTAAAAAGAAAACTTCTTGTCCCTAAAACTAAATTTTTCTTCAACTTTTTCCTTGAGCCTAAAAACCTCTTAATATTATGTATATACATATTATTATAGTATATTAATTTAAATATATATAAGTTAACTTAAATATTAAAATATACATTTATATTTTATAAGCCATGAATAATCTATGTATACATATATATAATAATAAATTAATTATATATATGCACAAATATATATTATAATATATTTATATATATTTATAATATATTTATACATTTATAATATATGTATATATATTATTAAAATTATTCAAGATAAATTATTATTATTTAATTTCTAGGTCATATGCACATCGAAAAAAAATTATTTTTTATTTATGATTTTAAAATGCATTTTAAATTAAATATTCATTAAAATTAATAAAATATTAATAAAGTTTAAAACTTTTATTTCAAATTTTAAATTTTGAAAAAATCCTTACTGATATTTTATGGTTTGAAAAAAGGTTCCACAATTTTTTCGGCTTAAATCTATTTTTAATCATTTATTTATTTTTAGTCATTTTAAATAATTAAAATTAAAAATAAGAGATAATATTTTTTATTTTTTGGTTGAAAGCTTAACTGGTGCTAATATAATTTTATAAAATTTAAAAATAAGTTTTCATGGCATTTTCGAATTAATATAATTTATTAATGAAGTAAACTAAATTAAACAATATTAAATAATAATAAAATATTATAAAAATTATTTTTTACAGTTGAGAATTAATATTACCATAATACATTATAAATACAATTATATGACTAATTTTAACAATGATGTAATGTTGTAAGCAACTACGAGCTATATATATGTAACTGAATAATATATATATATATATATATATATATTAATTTAGTAAAATAAAAAAATTATATTATTTTATATGGCTGCACCGATCTGACATATATGATTAAATAAAAATCTTTTTTTATAGCATAAATATATAAATGCATATAAATAAACTAATTTGTGACAACATTGCTTGCATATTAGAATCATCACCTAACTAATAATATAATACATATACATATATGATAAAATAGCTTGCTAATAATTATTGCCTATAAAATTATACCTTAATCCCAAAGCCTTGAAGTACACCTTGAAAAGATAAACTCTCCCCTTCAAAACCATTTCTAATTCAGTAGATTGCTAATCCTTGAACCATTGACCTTCAACTACTGAATAATGATCAGATCTGACTTGATTTGAGTTTGTATTGATGGAGAGTGTAGACTATAATTTTGGTTAGTAAGAAGGGAAGAAGAGGCATCAAAAGATCATATCTAATTGGGTTAGAGTTGCTTATATAATGGATAAAAAGGAGGGAAAAGTGGATCTAATCTCATACTCTTTCTCCTTCATTATGAGCCATCCATAATCAAGCCTATCTAACCCTAAATGAGCCACCCCTTAGCTTATGTTGTTCCCGAAATTACTAGCCCTCATGATGGGCCTTAAAGCCATTTAAGGCCTAAATGAATATTTTGCATTTTAAATCTAATTTGAAACTTTAAGGCCCGAATGAATATTTTGCATTTTAAATCTAATTTAAAACGTTTACGGTATCATATATTGATTAATGTATTTTATAACTTTAATAAATACATTTAATATTGATTTATCAAATCAAAATCAAATTTTAAATAATGTTTCATAAATATTATTTAATTTAATTAATTTATAAAAATTATAAATTAATTAAATCATTTGGTCAAAAGAGAATTTATCGTTTTGGTTGTGTGACTTATCAGGTGTAAATTTGGTCAGCGATTAATATCGAATTATTCAAATATTAACGTAATACACGTCACTTAGCAGGTGGTGTGACATTTTAACCAAATTTATCACTTGGTTTCGGTAAAATTCAATTTTACTTTACTTTATTAAGCATTACCCGGTTTTGACTTTTATTTATGCCAATTCTCTTCGTCAAAACTGTATCACTTTAGACTTATGAAATTTGGTAATAATCAAAATTCCAATATCATCCATATTCAACTCTATAGTTCAAACATAATGTCCTTGGTTCAATAATAACAATTATCATTAACTGAAATGCTCTACCTAGCGACTTTGACTTTAAGTTGACTTGAAGTGACCGTGATACTAACCCCATATAACCGAGGAGACGAATCCTCTTGAATAGTGTTTCAATTCCAATACTTCCACTCGAACCAACTATAATCACTCGATGGACGATATGCCATGATTTTACTATAATCAAAGTGGAGCTTTCATATTGAAGGTCAATAGTATTCTCAAGTCGAGAGAACTGTGTAAATCAGTCACATCGATATTTTCTGTTTGACCGTAGTTATATTAATCAACAGAAAACTATCAAGTGGATCGTTTTATATTTATCCAATAACTGTCAGTACGTAACATTTTGGTGCCCCAGGTATCATGAGTAATACACTGCCTAATATTTGGAGAGCGTTACGTACTATAGTCTCAATGAATACATCAATATCCAGTCTCTATGCATCTTGTCTAGGAACATTTAAAACAATATTTTTTTTATTATGATAAATTACTCATGGTTAAAACACTTTGTAACTAGTATCACTAAACATACCATTTATGGATTTTCTATTAAATATACTTTTATTTAATTAACTAATTAATATAATACATTATATCAAGTATACAATAGAAAGAAAATACCTATATTTCGAACAAGATTGGTCAACAAGTTAAATATATGTAACAAATTACATAACTGCCCCTAGGGCATACCCCTAACTCAATCAATCTCTGTAACTGCTGCGACTTTTCTATTGGTTAGAAAAGCACAAATTTTAATTAATTATGCAAGCGCACAGGCGTGTAGTATGCAGGTCGAACACTGGGAATTGCGTTTTCAAATATTTGAAATCCATATTTAAATCTTCGGCGTGTTAAACAAATTCGATAGTGGTTCTTGAACAAGAAATAAAAACAATAATATATTCCGAATCGATTTCGAATATAATCAAAATTGCAGTCAAAAATATAAAATTGTAGAAACCAGAGCAGAAACTAAAAGTGCATAAAAGAAAATAACAGAGCAAACAATTGAAATAAAATGAACTGAATTTATTAACTAACTGGAAAGAGTGTAGAAAATAACTAAGAACAAGAATAAATAAATTGCTAAATCTAATTAACAATCCTACGTATTCTGTCCGGAAATAAAAACACTACTGGAAATAAAACTAAACTAGAAGAAGAGTGATGGGTAAGAGATGATCCTAAGGTGTTGTATCCCTCCGGTATATATAGGCTCCTGAATGAATTATACTTGCCACTTTCATAGGGGACCTTCTGGAAGAACTGGTCCATTGCAATATTTGAACACGTAGCCTTGTTTGAATGGTTCAAAGATGAGAAAATGCAGCCAATATTTACTAAATCAAAGCATGTGCATGCGCACGTCATTGATTGAAGAAAATATATGCTGTACATTGGTTGGTCCACATTTGCTTGAATTAATTATATTTGGTCCATGCTTTGAGTTGAATACGTGACTTGCTTTATTGAATTGTAAATGGGAGTAATTTGAGATATATATGATTTGTTTCCCACGTTGCTTGCACCCATATGCTGAAGTGAAAACGTGAATTGACTCATTACGCATAAATTGAAGTGTGACATTGCTTTGATTTATTTGGCGCTCAAAATTGTTGCACTCTTTTCTGCGTGTCATTTGAACCAATGGATGGCACAACCGATTAATTTCAACGTTGCACTTCGGAATCTATAGTCTGCAAAACCATAATAAAATACCTGTATAACACCGCTTTATTAAAATAAAAATATATGAAACAAACGGTCTAAAATGCAGAAAAATACGTTCATCAAATACCCCCACACTAGAACTTTATTCGTCCTCGAATAAGTAAGAAAATAAAAACTAACTAAATCCTTTTTCGTAGGAAACACGATTGCATTGAGCGTATGCAACAAGCCGTTAAACCTCTAGGTGTCCCTAGTAGGACGAGTGGTGTCTCGTGAGGGTTTTCAACGGATACTACCAACAAAATCCAAATGCGGTATGTGATGATTCTAATGTACTACATGAATGCAAAATTTTAAACAAATGGAGACTCGATTTACTTCATAACAACAAAATAATGTATATCGGTTTGAGTCAACTTCTAGAAATTTTTTTTTGTTCCTCGCTAATCACAAATTTCAATATAACTCAAGTTTTCATACATTAGATTCTAGTTTGGCCAATTGTTTCGGTCGATAACATAGTGCAGCCATGAAGTAAATTCTTTATTGTTAATCACAGTTTTCCAAATGGTATTTTTCATTTCCATTTGTATAACAAGCCAAATCAATAAAGTAAAGAAGTGTTTGGGTTGCAATAGCTTACTCTCTCTTTATTTTATTTTTTATTTTTATATACACCTAACTTTTGGAACAAGGTATACCACCCATACACTACCTTGCGGGCTTACGTGAGAGTTGGGACAGAGCTTGGCGGATTGTGCAAACCGACGCTGACTATGTCAGAAAAGGTCGGTAATCCTTAGGTGATTATTTATTTAATTTCTTTATACACCTAACTCAGAATGGTGAGGCCAGATATACCATCCATGCACTGCCTTGCGGGCTTACGTGAGAAGAGTACAGAGCGTGGCGAGTGTTCACACTTTCATAAGTGTGCACACCTATTGACTCTAGGTGTTTCTTATTTTTTTTTTTAAATAACTAAAAAGAGTTATGCAAATCAACTTAGCACCACTTAACTTCAATGATTTGAAATGTCAACGCATGTACTTTAAATCTGCCATTTTTTTAAACAAAGACTACAGTTTAGAAAGGATTTCATAACCATCACCTACGAATCCCCCTATATACCAACCTCACTATTATCGCTTGTAATTCAAATTTTCATTATATTTTACCTTTGAAATTAGTGATTCACAAAAAATTTCATCAATTGACTTCAACTGTTTACTTACTTTGTCTTGACTAATTAAAAATAAATCAAAGTCCTGAAAATAATGGAAAAAAATTGAAAAGAAATTTGAAAACAAATAATGAGATGATTTTTTTTTAAAAAGTGATGCCACACTATGAAATATGAACAAACATAATGAGATATGCGTCCCCCCCACACTGGAATGAGACAGTGTCCCAACTGTCAAATGGAATGCAAATGCAAAACAGGAAAAATAAAAAAAATATACAACCTGATATGTACAAGATAGTGAGTGGCTTATGCCGAATAGCTAGGTTCGTAGAGATCCACGAACTCGTCGTCCTTGTGTTGTTCAAACTCTAGGAATGGCTTCAAGCGTTGTCCATTGACCTTTGAAATGGAACCGTCCCTAGGATTTTCAATTTCAACTGCACCATAAGGGTACACTGTTTTCACAATATATGGACCTGTCCATCGAGATCTCAATTTTCCCGGAAATAAATGAAGTCTGGAATTATATAAGAGAACTTTCTGACCTACTTCGAATGTCTTACGAAGTATGGATTTATCATGATAAAATTTAGTTTTCTCTTTATAAATCTTTGCATTCTCATATGCTTCATTTCTTAGTTCTTCTAATTCTGACAATTGTAATTTACGATGCGATCCGGCTTTTTCTATGTCAAAATTAAGGTATTTGATTGCCCAAAGTGCGCAGTGCTCGAGCTCAATGGGTAAATGGCATGCTTTTCCAAAGACTAATCGGTATGATGACATTCCTAGATTGGTTTTATAAGCTGTGCGAAATGCCCAAAGGGCATCTATCAATTTAGATGACCAATCTTTTCTGTTGGAGTTAAATGTCTTTTCAAGAATTTGTTTAATTTGTCTATTGGAAATCTCGACTTGTCCGTTAGTCTGTGGATGATATGGAGTAGATAGTTTATGAGTGATAGAATATTTCTTAAGAAGAGATTCAAAAGCACGATTACAAAAATGAGAACCGTTATCACTTATAATGGCTTGAGGTATGCCAAAACGGGAAAATATGTTTTCTTTCAAAAATTTGACAACAACTTTATTGTCATTCGTTCTGGTGGGAATGGCTTCAACCCATTTAGACACGTAATCTACTACAAGTAGGATGTAGAGATTTCCAAAAGAAATAGGAAAAGGACCCATGAAATCGATGCCCCAAACATCAAAAATTTCGATGACAAGGATTGGGTTTAGGGGCATCATGTTACGTTTGGAAATACGACCTGTTTGTTGACATCTAGCGCATTTGGAGCAAAATTCGTGGGCATCACGAAAAAGAGAAGGCCATTAAAAACCGCAAGGTAACACCTTGGCAGCAATTTTCTTTGCTCCAAAATGTCCTCCACATGCTTGATTATGTGAAAAAGAGAGGATTCTATGGAATTCATTGGAGAGAAATTTTTGTTTATCTTGTTTTGACCAATGGGAAGGTGTTTCATTTGTGACAAGATAATTTACGATGTCCGCATACCATGGTGCACTGGAAAGGGAAAGAATTTGTTCATCGGGAAAATGATCATTGATTTGAGAGTTATCGATGTTTTCATGAACAATACGAGAAAGATGATCAGCTACGACATTTTCAGAACCCTTTTATCCCGTATTTCTAGGTCAAACTCTTGAAGAAGGAGAATCCAACGGATTAAGCGGGGTTTGGCATCCTTTTTCGTGAGTAAATACCGCAATGCGGCATGATCGGTGTAAACTATGACCTTAGAACCTACGAGATATGATCTAAACTTATCGAGGGCAAAGATAACTGCTAAAAACTCTTTTTCTGTGGTTGAGTAATTCAATTGAGCTTCGTTAAGAGTTTTGCTAGCATAATAGATGACTCGAGGAAGTTTATCGATTCATTGACCTAAGATGGCTCCAATGGCATAATCAGAAGCATCACACATTAATTCGAAAGGAAAAGTCCAATTTGGAGGTTGGATGATAGGTGCAGTGGTCAAGGTCGATTTAAGGGTTTCAAAAGACGTTTTACATTCATTGGAAAATTCAAATTTAACGTCTTTAGCCAGAAGATTCGAAAGAGGTTTTGAAATTTTTGAAAAATCTTTAATGAACCTCCTATAAAATCCTGCATGGCCGAGAAATGAGCGAATGTCGTTGACGGACCTTGGAGGAGGAAGGTCAACAATAAGATTAACTTTATATTTGTCAACTTCTAGGCCACTTTTAGAGACAACATGACCTAAGACTATTCCTCGCTTAACCATAAAATGACATTTTTCCCAATTAAGCACAAGAGATTTCTCCTTACATCGCTTTAAGACACGTTCTAAACGAAGGAGGCATCAATCAAAAGATGATCCATAGATTGAAAAATCATCCATGAATATTTTTAAGAAATACTCCACCATATCAGTAAATATACTCATCATACATCTCTGAAAGGTTGCGGGAGCATTACAAAGACCGAAGGGCATGCGACGATAAGCGATAGTTTCGAAGGGGCAGGTGAACGTCGTTTTGTGTTGGTCCTCTAGCGCAATGGGAATTTGATTATAGCCGGAGTAACCATCAAGAAAACAATAATATTCATGACCGGCTAAGCGTTCAAGCATTTGATCAATGAAAGGGAGGGGAAAATGATCTTTTCTTGTAGCTGCATTGAGTTTTCAATAGTCGATGCAAACGCGCCATTTTGTTTTGACTTTTGTCGGAACAAGTTCGTTTTTCTCATTTTTGGTCACAGTGATTCCAGACTTCTTTGGTACAACTTGTACCGGACTTACCCAAGTACTGTCAGAGATAGGGTAGATAATGTTATTGTCTAAACATTTGATAATTTCTTCCTTTACCACTTCTCTCATATTAGGGTTTAATCGCCTTTGAGCTTCGCGAGTGGGTTTAGCCTCGTCGACTAAATGTATTCAATGTTCGATGATTGATGGACTAATTCCCTTAATGTCAACGATTACCCATCCTAATGCCTCTTTATTTTCCCTTAAAATTTTCAAAAGTTGTTCTTCTTGGTCCTTAATGAGATCGGAGGCCAAGATTACAGGGAAATTTTCCGAAGAATCTAAGTATGCGTACTTAAGATCGTTTGGAAGAGGTTTGAGGTCTAATTTAGGGCGTACTTCTTTTGAGGCTTCAGTAGACATCAACTGATTGAATTCTAGTGAATTATGAGAAGAGCAAGCATATCATTTAATTCATAAATGTATTCATCTTCATTTAAATTAGAATTAAAATGATCTAGGCACATGTTAAGAGACTCCGTAGTATCACTAAAATCATTTTCTACAATTGTTTGGATCATGTCAACTTCTTCTGTTTCAAGATCCCTTGGTTGTCTGTTAAGATTGAATATAATTAGTTCAATGGTTAGGTGCCCAAAGGAAAGTCGGAGTTGACCGTTCCTACAATTTATGATAGCATTTGATGTTGCTAAAAATGGACGACCTAATATCAAAGGGATCTGACCGTTAGGATTTGAGACAGGTGCAGTCTCTAGGACTATGAAATCGACTGGGAAATAGAATTGCTCGATTTGTATCAAAACATCTTCAACTGTGCCCAATGGTTTTTTGATAGATCGATCAGCTAGTTGAATTGTGATGTTTGTAGGCTTCAATTCCCCTAGTCCAAGTTGACAGTACACATTATAAGGCAAAAGATTCACACTCGCTCCAAGATCGAGTAAGGCATGACTAATGTGAGTGTTACCGATTTTACAACCGATTGTAGGACAACCGGGGTCCTTATACTTGATTAGGGAGGGATTTGAAAGAACAGAACTCGTGTTTGCAGTTAGAAATGCAGTCTTAGGAACGTTTTGAGTACATAGCTCTTTCAGACATTTGGCATATTGAGGAATTTGCTCGATGGTATCAAGAAGTGGAATATTGATTCGAACTTGTTTAAAGATTTCAAGAATTTGGTCAAAATTAGCGGGCTTCTTCTTTTTGTTGAGTCTATGAGGAAATGGAGCAATGGGTTTATAGACTCGTTCGGAAGTTTTTTCATTCGAAGAAGAAGGTGTTATATTAAAGGGTGAAGATGAGGGAGCTGAAATGTTAGGGTTGCCAATATCAGAAGGTGAAGAGTGGTCGGGATTGCTAACCTTGGATGAAGAATTAGAGTCGATTGGATTGACAACAGCGGGTGTCAACCGAGTCTCAGAATTTTGAATATTGGTAGACTTAAGAAGGATGTCGGGGTTGCCGACGTAGTTGTCCACCTTCTTTGCAGACCTTAATGTGGTGACAGCATTAACTGGATTTACATTTTCGTCCTCACAAAGATTTACTCCTCGAGAGTTATACTTTGGATTCACTTCGGTTTGACTAGGCAATTTACCTTTCTCATTGATTTTCATGATATCCTTCATCATTATCAACATTTGTTCATTTTGTTTGGTGATTTGCTCAATTCTTGCATCTTGGTTAGTTATTTGTTCATATTGTTTAGAGAGTTGTTTTTCCAATCGAGCAATTTCTTGCGAAGGCTGAGAAGGTTGGGCTGATGGATTGAAATTAGGATGCCTGTATGGTAAAATTGAACTTTTGAATAAGTAAATTTTTCTTCGTAAATAATTGAAATTGAGTTTCTTTATTAATTAGTTTTGGAAATTATTTAAGTAAGTAAATAAGTGAAATTGAATTTCTTTAACAAGAAATAAGTGTGATTTATGGGAATTAATGTAAGACTTGAAATTTAAAGAATTTGATTTGATGAATTTAATTTAATTAAATTGTAAGTTTTGATATAATGAAGTTGAATTTAAATGATGGATTTAATGAATTGGAAATTTAATGGAAATTGTTTTGAAGGGAAAATTTACTTAATGAATATTGAATGAAATTGATAAATGAATTTAAATTGATTTAAATGTTAAATTAAAAATTATTTAAATGATTTGGAATGAAACTTATTTACGAACTTGAATCAATATTTGAATGGTTTAAAATAAAATTTGAATTTGATTTATAAGATTTTGAAATGGTAAATTGGAAGTTTTGAAACGTAAATTATGGAAATTGGTTTTGAAAGACAAATGAAATGTTGGTTTATAAATTCTAATTGGAATTGAAATTGATTTGGTTTTGAAATATATAAACGACCAATCGGTGAAATAATTTCGAAAGTTATTAAAGAGACCGGAATCGGTTATGGATATACTCTCTATCTAAACCGAAAACCACTTTAATAACTATACGCGGAGTGATGATCCAGAATGAAGTGGTTGGAATGATGTACGTGTTGATTGAAGAAAGAGAACGATGATGGATAGCCTTGACACTTGTGTCAAATTGGAAATGACTAAAACAGGAGCCGTGCCGGGCCAATGGAGGATTAGCTACCTCAAGTGGACACACTTCTTCGAACTACTCATTACTTGTTGTCGATTAGTGCACCCTTGATTTTGGGAGTGTTGTTTCACGGTGTTGCGGGCGCTGCGGCGTTGCGTTCTCACCAGTCCGGATCAGGCAAACGGTAGTATCACTACCTTGGGTATTGCCTCATGTGCCTTGTCATACTTGTATCCCTTTATTCGCGACCACTACGAATTTGTTTTGTACCTTGAGTATATGGATTGCCCTCTGGTGACTTCCGATTTTGGGGAAACTACGGTCTTGTATATGCTTGTGGGAATAAAAATGTGTTAAGGGTGGAATGGGCCATGACTTAACACTATTTTGATATCTTATTATTACTGATAGACATTATCTACTTAGCGTACATTACTACCTAGTAGATAGTTTAACGGATCCTTAAAGGATGGTTATTCCAAACATCCTTTGAGTTACTTGTATTTCAATTGCTATTTCACTTGAGTTGGATTTATTAATATAAGAATGTTAATCCTGACTCGAGTGTCTTGTGTTTGCTTTACGCTCGGGTCAGACTGAGTGTACCAGTATTCGAGACTCACCTTTGAAGTCGGAGCTTTGCTTGAAGATCCAGCCATCTATTCTGCTTTCAGTATTCGATGATTCTAGTGATGTATTCTGATTTGTATCTGATGTATCGTTACTCTTCCGTTGTATCTGGTTTAACTCTGATGTATCGTATTACTCTTCTGTTGTAAACTCTGATGTAACTTATACATTTATATAGTAGCTTCATGAACTACTATCTCTTTTATTTCCGCTGCACTTATTACTCTGTGTCTGTGATCTGTGATTATTTTATTTACTGTATATGTTCAGTTTTGCCAAATTTAAATTAACAACGCGGTATTTTGAGTAATTCAACTCCGGCATGAGTGTCTACCTATACACTTATAATGGATGCGAATGGTCCGAAAATATCGGGTCGTTACAGTTGGTATCAGAGCTTTGGTAGCTCTAGGCAAAACTTAACATACATGGTAAATGTATTTACAGAATCACTCTCATTCGAGTTTCAATCTCTTCCTTTTGACTCAATTCCTTTGAATTTTGGAACGTTCCCCTCGGTTTCGAAATTCATTCGTGTCCTTCACTATTCATCTTCTTTCAATTCTGGAGCACCTCAAAACTCCATTTTGAATGATATCTATAATAGATCGGCGGTCTCGCCAATCTTCGAATGATTCATAAAGGAGCAAAACTCCTTTATAATAGGCATCGATTCACCGGAGATTTATATATCCTCGGTTTAGATGCTGACATCTTTGGTTATGCCGAATTCTATCTCTTGAGATAAATGTCGATTTGCCTCTGAATTCTACATTGATCTTATTCTTGAAGTCACGGTTGACCCGGTTAAGGTTGCCCGCGATTTATATAATTTATCAATCTTCCTACTTTGTTATTAATCATCATATCTTTGTTTCGAACTTATCTTCGAATCAAATTTCTCTTTGATTTGAGTCCACCAAATTTGAAGCCCTATCCTTATTTTGAAAATTCATTCTTGTATCGTCGAGCAAAGAAATGCTTTGTAATTAATATAAAATGTTTTAAAATATATTGTGTTGTTTGAGTTGTTGATGTTGATTTGGGTTTCCGATCGATTCGTCTAATCAACGCTATCGATAGGATTTCCAAAACACTTGAGCAGAGCAAACTGACACAATATCGTTTTCAAATTTGGTAAATGGAATAAATTTGTATGGATATATTATAAATATATATGAGTAAAATTTTTTGAAATTTCTAAGTTAATTAAATTGGTTGTTGAAATAATAATAATTGATTATCACTTATTGTTCTATAAATGAATTTTAAACATGGGTTATAAACTAATTTGAAATTTAAATGAATTTAACATTTAGAATTTGAGAATTTAATTTCCAGTAATTTCAAGCTTTGGTTTTTAAAATTTTAAAATGTATATTATTGAAGGTATTTTCAAATAGAAACCGTTTTCAAAGAATTTTAAAATGTCAAAATCAGTGCTCTTCTCTTTTGTCGCTGGAAAATAATTTCGGTGATGGCGGCCGCATCATCGACATTCATTTTCGAGTTTCGAAGTGGAGAAACCATTCTGTAGCTTTGCTACGGTTTTGTTTTGGAAAAATATTTTGATTTGAATTTCTTAAGTATGACTTGATTATATATATATATGGGTATATTATTTTAAATTTAATTTGATTTAATATATAATATATACATAATTATTTCTAAAGAGTTTGAAATTAAACGAAAATTAAATTCTTAAAATCATGTTAAAAGATGTTTTCGATTATAAATAAAGCTAAATTTTGAATAAGTATTTAAACTTGAGATAATTGAATTTGATAATTTTATTGGTATATTGTTCAACTGCATTCTAATACAACTTACCTAAATCATTCAGAAGTTGAATATGTAATTGGATAATATATAAGATAAATTGAATTTATAAATAAAATTTGAGTGTTTATGATAAATGTTATGCACTAAATTTTGATTATAAAGATGTTAATAGAGTTAGATAAGATAATAAGTAAACTCAGTTAATAATGAAATAAATTTGTTTTGAAAGAATTAATAAATTGTTTTGAAAGAATTAATAAATCGAAATTTGATCAACATATGAAATACCTTGAATTTAAAAGAAATTAATAGATGTAAATTAATTTAAATCGAAACTTTTATGTTTTAAATTAAATTAATTTATATAGGTTAAATATATGTGATTAGATATATTAAGTAGAATAAATTTAACAATAATTTGGAATAAAGAAGAATTTAAATTTGTTGAAGAAAAATATGATTATAAAAAAGACTATTCAAATTTATGGTTTTAGAAATTGTAAATTGAAGATAATTGCATAATAAGATAATGAATTTAGAAACAGTTGAGATTGATTTTAGTGAAATCAAATGGATTAAATCAATTATTGAATATCAATTAATTTAAATTTAAATTTATATGGTTTAAATTAATTGTTACTCTGTATTTCAAATATGTTTTCTTTCTAGTTGTTTCTATTCTCCTACCTCGTTCCTTTTCGGGGATGAAAAGTTTTGAGTGGGGGAGAGTGTAACGACCCGTAAATTTCAACTGTTTTAATAACGTAATTAGTTGAAATTTTGTGAATTTTAAAACGATAAAATTTTGAAATAAAAATTTAATATTTGGAATACGTCTAGTTAAACATAGCGACTGGTAAATTTTCGTTCGAAAATATGAAAGTTTATTTCGCGCGTAAATTCACTTCAATTTAATCAGTTAAAAAGCGATGAAAATAAAATGTTTCCAAAACCTAAATATTTTTACATAGAAAAATTCTAAACTATCTTCTGAGCAAGATGTCAGTTTGTCGTTTTTCCAAATTTGGACATCTTTGGCTCCGTCGATCTTATTTTTCAGCGTTTTTCTTGCATTTTCCGCTATTAGAAATTTCGAATTTTTATAACTCAATCGAATCACTGATATCAGTATACCGTTTTGATCATCTCGTCATACTGATCTCAGCAGTATATTCATTTCCATTTTTCGAACCTTGGTATGTCGTGAAATCAGTAAAACGATTTCGTACCGGTACCGAATTCAAACTTTTGGTTTCTACCAGTCCTTCTATATTCCACCGTCTTTTAAAACCAATAGTCGTTTACATTCCATATTCCCAAGAATTTATTTCGTGTGACCTTTCCTTTCCCTTTATTTAATATTTGCTTTCAATTCGTTTATGTAAATATCAATTGAAATAAGGCGAAACCATTTTGCTTTTGCTGTAGCCTCACTCCTCTTCTCATTTCTTCTGTAAATAAAAATTTACTGTCCGATTCCTTTCTTCCCTTTTCATTCCTTTAAAATCTTCTACCTTCTCTGGCCTTGGCCGCTACCCAACATCACCCCGACAAATGCATTCTCCACCGCAGCCTACATCGGCCTCTCAACCTCTTCCACGCATCACAGCCGAGTCCCTACGAAGCCTTCACATCCATAATCGAGCTCCACCAGCATCCCAGCACAACACTCCTCCACGGCAACTACCACGTGAGCACTCACTCACGATTAACGTTCTTTTATTTATTAAATCTGATTTCAATTGAAACGACAATTGAAATATGCTGCTGCTAGTTAAATAAACTGTTATATATGTTATTGCCTGTATCAGTTCACCTGTGACATCTGACACCATTATCTGTTAATTATTTATGCGATGATAATACAGTTTGGCTGATAATTGATTGATTGTTGATATTTATATTGGACGTTAAATTGTTAATGTTAAAATGATAAATAGTATGAAATTGAACTTGATATAGGATAATTAAATGTTAAATTTGATTAACTGACATTTGTATAATATGACCCCTTTGACTGTTGAATTTATTGACACGTAGGATTTGTTTAATTACATTTTGAACCACTGAACGTATGTTGTTAAATTGATGATGTATGAAATTGAATGACAAGTGAAAACCGTAATGTAATAATCTTTAATCTACATGAAATGATAGTGTAGATTCAAGAAATAATTATATTAATTCGTACAAATAACAATGCGAATTAATACGGTTATTTCGGGATTATTTGAATTGATTATTGGATTGTTATTGATTGTTGTTATTGCTTGTTTATTTACTTTGACACCATCCCAGTTATCACACTGCAAGTTCCCTTTTGCTATGTTTTGATTTTGAATTGAATTGGAATCGGGTTGAAATGATAAATACCCAAATTGAACTTTGGCCTAGGATAGAGAATTAAATAAAACCCGATTGGTCAATAATTTGATTTAAAAATAAAACGAAGTTTTTATTTGAATAGATAATATGGTTTTGAAATGAAGTTGAAATTTGAATTTTAATAAAAGGAAAATGTTAATGTTTAATAATCTGAAACAAAATATTAAAAAATGTAATTGATGAAAGAATGTTGTTTAATTTGAGAAATTATTGAATTAAGTTTGAAATTATAATTAAGTTTGAAATTATTAAACTTTGAAATGATTTAATAATTAAGTTTGAAATTATAATTAAGTTTGGAATTATTAAATTTTGAAATGATTTAATAATTAAGTTTTGAATTATTTAATAATTAAATAAGATTGAATTATTTAATGATTAAATTGAATTGAATTCTTTAATAAGTAAAATTGAACTTTTGAATAAGTAAATTTTTCTTCGTAAATAATTGAAATTGAGTTTCTTTATTAATTAGTTTTGGAAATTATTTAAGTAAGTAAATAAGTGAAATTGAATTTCTTTAACAAGAAATAAGTGTGATTTATGGGAATTAATGTAAGACTTGAAATTTAAAGAATTTGATTTGATGAATTTAATTTAATTAAATTGTAAGTTTTGATATAATGAAGTTGAATTTAAATGATGGATTTAATGAATTGGAAATTTAATGGAAATTGTTTTGAAGGGCAAATTTACTTAATGAATATTGAATGAAATTGATAAATGAATTTAAATTGATTTAAATGTTAAATTAAAAATTATTTAAATGATTTGGAATGAAACTTATTTACGAACTTGAATCAATATTTGAATGGTTTAAAATAAAATTTGAATTTGATTTATAAGATTTTGAAATGGTAAATTGGAAGTTTTGAAACGTAAATTATGGAAATTGGTTTTGAAAGACAAATGAAATGTTGGTTTATAAATTCTAATTGGAATTGAAATTGATTTGGTTTTGAAATATATAAACGACCAATCGGTGAAATAATTTCGAAAGTTATTAAAGAGACCGGAATCGGTTATGGATATACTCTCTATCTAAACCGAAAACCACTTTAATAACTATACGCGGAGTGATGATCCAGAATGAAGTGGTTGGAATGATGTACGTGTTGACTGAAGAAAGAGAACGATGATGGATAGCCTTGACACTTGTGTCAAATTGGAAATGACTAAAACAGGAGCCGGGCCGGGCCAATGGAGGATTAGCTACCTCAAGTGGACACACTTCTTCGAACTACTCATTACTTGTTGTCGATTGGTGCACCCTTGATTTTGGGAGTGTTGTTTCACGGTGTTGCGGGCGCTGCGGCGTTGCGTTCTCACCAGTCCGGATCAGGCAAACGGTAGTATCACTACCTTGGGTATTGCCTCATGTGCCTTGTCATACTTGTATCCCTTTATTCGCGACCACTACGAATTTGTTTTGTACCTTGAGTATATGGATTTCCCTCTGGTGACTTCCGGTTTTGGGGAAACTACGGTCTTGTATATGCTTGTGGGAATAAAAATGTGTTAAGGGTGGAATGGGCCATGACTTAACACTATTTTGATATCTTATTATTACTGATAGACATTATCTACTTAGCGTACATTACTACCTAGTAGATAGTTTAACGGATCCTTAAAGGATGATTATTCCAAACATCCTTTGAGTTGCTTGTATTTCAATTGCTATTTCACTTGAGTTGGATTTATTAATATAAGAATGTTAATCCTGACTCGAGTGTCTTGTGTTTGCTTTACGCTCGGGTCAGACTGAGTGTACCAGTATTCGAGACTCACCTTTGAAGTCGGAGCTTTGCTTGAAGATCCAGCCATCTATTCTGATTTCAGTATTCGATGATTCTAGTGATGTATTCTGATTTGTATCCGATGTATCGTGTTACTCTTCCGTTGTATCTGGTTTAACTCTGATGTATCGTATTACTCTTCTGTTGTAAACTCTGATGTAACTTATACATTTATATAGTAGCTTCATGAACTACTATCTCTTTTATTTCCGCTGCACTTATTACTCTGTGTCTGTGATCTGTGATTATTTTATTTACTGTATATGTTCAGTTTTTCCAAATTTAAATTAACAACGCGGTATTTTGAGTAATTCAACTCCGGCATGAGTGTCTACCTATACACTTATAATGGATGCGAATGGTCCGAAAATATCGGGTCGTTACAGTTGGTATCAGAGCTTTGGTAGCTCTAGGCAAAACTTAACATACATGGTAAATGTATTTACAGAATCACTCTCATTCGAGTTTCAATCTCTTCCTTTTGACTCAATTCCTTTGAATTTTGGAACGTTCCCCTCAGTTCCGAAATTCATTCGTGTCCTTCACTATTCATCTTCTTTCAATTCTGGAGCACCTCAAAACTCCATTTTGAATGATATCTATAATAGATCGGCGGTCTCGCCAATCTTCGAATGATTCGTAAAGGAGCAAAACTCCTTTATAATAGGCATCGATTCACCGGAGATTTATATATCCTCGGTTTAGATGCTGACATCTTTGGTTATGCCGAATTCTATCTCTTGAGATAAATGTCGATTTGCCTCTGAATTCTACATTGATCTTATTCTTGAAGTCACGGTTGACCCGGTTAAGGTTGCCCGCGATTTATATAATTTATCAATCTTCCTACTTTGTTATTAATCATCATATCTTTGTTTCGAACTTATCTTCGAATCAAATTTCTCTTTGATTTGAGTCCACCAAATTTGAAGCCCTATCCTTATTTTGAAAATTCATTCTTGTATCGTCGAGCAAAGAAATGCATTTGTAATTAATATAAAATGTTTTAAAATATATTGTGTTGTTTGAGTTGTTGATGTTGATTTGGGTTTCCGATCGATTCGTCTAATCAATGCTATCGATAGGATTTCCAAAACACTTGAGCAGAGCAAACTGACACAATATCGTTTTCAAATTTGGTAAATGGAATAAATTTGTATGGATATATTATAAATATATATGAGTAAAATTTTCTGAAATTTCTAAGTTAATTAAATTGGTTGTTGAAATAATAATAATTGATTATCACTTATTGTTCTATAAATGAATTTTAAACATGGGTTATAAACTGATTTGAAATTTAAATGAATTTAACATTTAGAATTTGAGAATTTAATTTCCAGTAATTTCAAGATTTGGTTTTTAAATTTTTAAAATGTATATTATTGAAGGTATTTTCAAATAGAAACCGTTTTCAAAGAATTTTAAAATGTCAAAATCAGTGCTCTTCTCTTTTGTCGCTGGAAAATAATTTCGGTGATGGCGGCCGCATCATCGACATTCATTTTCGAGTTTCGAAGTGGAGAAACCATTCTGTAGCTTTGCTACGGTTTTGTTTTGGAAAAATATTTTGATTTGAATTTCTTAAGTATGACTTGATTATATATATATATGGGTATATTATTTTAAATTTAATTTGATTTAATATATAATATATACATAATTATTTCTAAAGAGTTTGAAATTAAACGAAAATTAAATTCTTAAAATCATGTTAAAAGATGTTTTCGATTATAAATAAAGCTAAATTTTGAATAAGTATTTAAACTTGAGATAATTGAATTTGATAATTTTATTGGTATATTGTTCAACTGCATTCTAATACAACTTACCTAAATCATTCAGAAGTTGAATATGTAATTGGATAATATATAAGATAAATTGAATTCATAAATAAAATTTGAGTGTTTATAATAAATTTTATGCACTAAATTTTGATTATAAAGATGTTAATAGAGTTAGATAAGATAATAAGTAAACTCAGTTAATAATGAAATAAATTTGTTTCGAAAGAATTAATAAATTGTTTTGAAAGAATTAATAAATCGAAATTTGATCAACATATGAAATACCTTGAATTTAAAAGAAATTAATAGATGTAAATTAATTTAAATCGAAACTTTTATGTTTTAAATTAATTTATATAGGTTAAATATATGTGATTAGATATATTAAGTAGAATAAATTTAACAATAATTTGGAATAAAGAAGAATTTAAATTTGTTGAAGAAAAATATGATTATAAAAAAGACTATTCAAATTTATGGTTTTAGAAATTGTAAATTGAAGATAATTGCATAATAAGATAATGAATTTAGAAACAGTTGAGATTGATTTTAGTGAAATCAAATGGATTAAATCAATTATTGAATATCAATTAATTTAAATTTAAATTTATATGGTTTAAATTAATTGTTACTCTGTATTTCAAATATGTTTTATTTCTGGTTGTTTCTATTCTCCTACCTCGTTCCTTTTCGGGGATGAAAAGTTTTGAGTGGGGGAGAGTGTAACGACCCGTAAATTTCAACTGTTTTAATAACGTAATTAGTTGAAATTTTGTGAATTTTAAAACGATAAAATTTTGAAATAAAAATTTAATATTTGGAATACGTCTAGTTAAACATAGCGACTGGTAAATTTTCGTTCGAAAATATGAAAGTTTATTTCGCGCGTAAATTCACTTCAATTTAATCAGTTAAAAAGCGATGAAAATAAAATGTTTCCGAAACCTAAATATTTTTACATAGAAAAATTCTAAACCATCTTCTGAGCAAGATGTCAGTTTGTCGTTTTTCCAAATTCGGACATCTTTGGCTCCGTCGATCTTATTTTTCAGCGTTTTTCTTGCATTTTCCGCTATTAGAAATTTCGAATTTTTATAACTCAATCGAATCACTGATATCAGTATACCGTTTTGATCGTCTCGTCATACTGATCTCAGCAGTATATTCATTTCCGTTTTTCGAACCTTGGTATTTCAATTCTCTACGGATCGACCCATACTCGCTATGTACTAAAATTATACGCCGTACGCTTGCAGTTATTTTTATTACAATTTTTCGGTGGTTTTCTAAACCGATTGAGAATTTGCTGACTCAACTATTATGTACTCTAGTCTCAATGTATGTATCGATATCCAGTCTCGATATATCTTTATTTGGAATATTTAAAAAAGTATGTTTAATTTCATTGTAATAAATTACTCATGGTTACAATACTTTGTAACTATTATCACAAAACATACAATTTATGGATTTCTATTAAATATAATTTTAATTAAATTAATTAATTAATATAACTCATTATATCGAGTATGTAATAAAAAGAAAATACCTTTTATTTCGAACAAGATTGGTTATCGAGTTAGATATATGTAACAAATTATATAATTGCCCATAGGGCATATCCCTTACTCCATCACACACACATATATATTGATATATGTATATATATAGCTATGAATCTTATACTTTAATAAATATATATAATTTATCTTTAATTGTTTAAGGTAAATCAAAACAATATTTTTGAATTTATTAAAAATATTTAACTAAAATTGTTTTGATTAAATAAATTATTTATTTGGTAAATAAATAAATTATATGATAATAAATATAAGATATATGTGTGTATATAGTGATATATATACACATAATTGTAATTACTATAGTTTATATTCATCATAAATTATTTAAGATGAATATAATAAAATTTTAATTTTTAATATAATTTAATCACTTTGCTAAATTAATAATCTAAAATTAGATTAAATATAATTTAAAAAATAATGTGTATATATATGTGAATATTATATAAATTAATTAATTGTAAATAGTTATAAAGGAATTAAACTTATATAATATAAGTGTATAATCCTAAGTGGAATTATAAGAAGCCCAGCTTAGGTTTACGGAACAAATACATACGAATTATACATATACCGTGATTTCTGATGTGTTTGACACTTGAATCATGAGGGTATTTCATGAGAACTATATTATGCTCTAAATCGATATCGGTATAATAAATATATATACTAAAAATTATGAATCTCTAATATATAAAGTTATCCTCTACCATTTATATGTTAATAGGTTACTTGCATACTCTTTAGTTGTTGACCAAATGCAAGCTAAGGGTGTTATGTGTGGTACTATCAATACAGTGACTAGGCGAGGTAATATATATGCATATATTTGTTGTGAAAACTCAAGGTACATGCAATATACATAGGCCATCATGAAATATTGGGTATGAGAGAATAACCTCTTTCCATTTGTTGAGGAAATTCAAGGTCAAGATGAGATTATGAGAAAGACTCCAGGTTAGGAGTTGTATATGATACAATCAATAATGTGATTATCCATCGCTTATGGGTATATGATTTGTTGAGAAAATTCATGGTCAAAATCCCAAGACAAAGGAGTCCTAAGTCCTAACACTCACTAGAGGAATCAGAAGACTCTTATGTTTTTCTTAGAGTTTTGAGAAACATAAAATCTAGTGGGAGCTTATTAGAAAAATAAAATGAATACGTTTATACATTATAATAATATAGGAATATCTGCTATGTATAAATGTACTAATCTACTCAAATTAAATTTAATGTAAAATAACCAACTTAACACTATTTTTGAAAAATGATAAGCTCCTTGGACCCAGCTATGCCGATTGGCTAAGGGAAATTAAAATAGCACTCACATATAAACATTTATTGTCCTTGATTACCAAACCTTTAAGAGAAAAACCCAATGAAAATGCTGACCTGAGACAACAAAAGCTTATAACACTTGGGTAGCTGACTGTGAAATAGCTTCAGTTTTTGTGTTGTCAAATTTATACAAGCCATTGTAATGGTACCACGATAATATAACTATCCATAAAATCTTCGATAACCTCAAAGGTTTGTTTTGGGGAGCAATCTCATTCAGCAAGGTACAAGTTTACTAAAAAGGTTGTTTAACATGAAGATGAGTAAAGGTAGTCATGTTGAGGATTTTCTCATAATAATGAAAGGATATATTGATATACCTTTTGAGCTAGATGTTACAATAAGAATAAAATACAAGTGGACTTGATTCTAGGCTCGTTGACTTTGCAGTTTGAGCCATTTATATTAAATTACAATATGGACCAATTTAATGTTAGCCTCGTCAAGCCACTCAATATGTTGAGGTCAGCCAAGAGATCACTCAAGGATCAAGGCATAGTGTTAGTTATAAAGGTAAAGGCGTTGTCTTCAAAAGGTTTGAAGAAGCATAAGAGTGGCAATAAGAAAGGTAAAAGTGAAACTGAAAGTGGAATTTCTAAGAAGGGGCATTGGGAGCAGAATTGTTTAGAAAATTTGAAGGTGGTCAACGAGAAGAAAGAATCGGACTCTTCTACTCCTAAAAGGGTGTTTATGATTCAAAACTATTCCGTAATCAATAACTTGATTTTTAGATATTGGATCTAGGACTCATATCTGTAATTTGTTACTGGGACTTAAGGGCAGATGACATATGGCAAAAGGTGAAATGAGGCTTCAAGTTGATGATGGATCTATAGTAGATGCAACTTTATTTGGAGACTATCACTTGATTTTGCCTAGTCAATTGATTTAGTTCTAATAATTGCTATTATGTTAAAAAGTTTATTTGTGGTATTACATCTATTTCCAGATTATATGAGATAGGTTTTGGTTTTCATTGTAATAACAATCTTATGAATATATAATTGATGGATATAATATCTGCAATGGTGTTTTAGATAATTGCATTTACGTACTTAACTTTAATCATATACGATGGTAATAAATCTTCAACCGACATTAACAATAGTTACTTATGACACTGTAGGCTAGGAAATATTAGTGACAAAAGACTGCATAAATAGAAAACCGAGGCTTTTCTATAGTCATTTGATTATGAATCATTTGTCACAACATTTCTTAAAGGGAAAATAACCAAGCACCTTTTTAGTGGGAGAAATGAAAGATTTGATGAATTCTTGGGTCTCGTATATGCTGATGTTAGTGGTTCGATACCTATAGTAACCAAGGACAATTCAACTTACATCGTAATTTTTACTAATGATTTTATCGAGACAAGGATATACATAAATTCGACGTTTATGAGAAATTTAAAGAGTATAAGAACGAATTTGAAAATTAGACTAACCATAAAATTAAAATGATCCGATCAAGGAGGTGAGTATGTTGAACATTAGTTCCAACGGTACTTAAAAGGTAATAGGATCAAGTCTCAGATTACTCCACCTTACACTCCGTAACATAATAGTGTTTCAAAAAAGGAATCAAACCTTAATAGATATGGTTCATTCCATGATGAGTAAGGCCGAGTTACCTCTTTTCTGCTGGGGATATGTGCAAGAAACTACAGTGCATATGTTAAATTTGACATCTACCAAATCTGTTCCTAAGACACCCTATGAGATGCGGTATAGAAAGAAATCCCACCTTAGGTATTTAACGGTGTGAGGTTGTCTAACCTACATTAAGAACGTTAACCCTAATAAACTTGAGGCAAGATTGGATCTGTGTAAATTTACATGATATCCCAAGAACTTTATGGGATATATTTTTTATAACACCAAAGAACTGAAGATTATTGTTTCTTGACATTCTATCCTTTTAGAAAAGGAATTTCTATCAAAAGAAATTAATAGTGAAGTTGTAGACCTGGATGAGATTTGAGAAGTTAACATAGAGGCTAGACCGGTAAAAGAATCAAAACCATTATACGAAAACATGCAATATATTATAAGGTCTAATAGGGAATCTTGTGCACTAAAGAGATACTATAGTTTTCTCGTGGATGGTGAGAAAGTGGATTGTATATTAGAAGACGACACTCACCTAATATTTCGATAAGCATTGCAAAGCAAAGATGCTGCACTTTGGTTTAAAGCTAAAAAAATCTGAGATGGATTCCATATAACAACAAAGTATGGATTTTGGATGACATACCCATGTGGATAAAACCCATCGGCTGCAAATGGATTTTTAAGAAAAAGCTAAACACAAATGGAAAGGTGAAGGGCCATAAATGAAGTTTAGTAATGAATGGTTTTCGTTAGATTCAAGGTGTTGGTTATGGTTAATTGTTTTCGCCAATAGCCACACCTAAGTCCATTTAGATAATGCTTGCTATCGCCGTGTTCTATAATTACGAAATATGGTAGATGGATGTGAAAATAGCTTCTCTAAATAGTGATTTAGAAGAGACCATTTAAATGTCCAAGCTCGAGGGTTTCTAGATCAATGGGAGCAGGGGAAGGCATGCAAATTTTTAAGATCCATTTATGGTCTTAAGTAAGCTTCAGGGAGTTGGAATAAGTGTTTTGATAAAGTAATCAAATAGTTTGGTTTTTGTTAAAATATAGAGGATGTATGCATATAACGAAAAGAACATGGATGTGTTATCGTGTTCATAATATTATATGTCGATGATTTGATCCTAATAGTAATGACATTGTGTTGTTGTAATTGATGAAAGAATGGTTTTCCAAGAATTTTTCCATGGAAGATTTGGAAGAAGAAATCTATATACTTGGTATTAGGATATGTAGAGATAGATCCAAAAGGTTACTGGGATTGTCCCAATCCTGATACATAGATACTATACCAAAAAGGTTCAGTATGGAGAATTCCAAGCGTGGAAATGTTCTGATGCAAACTAGAATTACCCTTTCTAAGAAGGATGCTGCTCATACTGATGAGGAGAAGGAGCGCATGAAGAGGATACCATATGCATAAGCAATCAGTTCCAACATGTATGTTATGATATATATAATAGACCAAATGTGGCTTATGCATTAAGATGTATAAGTTGATATCAGACTAATCCTGGAGAAGAGAACTAGACAATAGTGAAGTGTATTCTTAAGTATTTAAGAAATACTAAAGACTCATTCCTTATATATATGGGAATGTAGACCTCCTTATAAAGGGGTATACATATTCCAGCTTTCAAAGTGATATCGATGATAGTAAATGAATGTTTGGTTATGTATTTACATTGAATGGTTGAACAGTCAGTTGGGCAAGTTCTAAGTAGGAAACAATAGCTGATTCAATGATGGAGGTCAAGTACATCGCTCTCAACGAAGCAACTAAAGAAACAGTTTAGATGCGCAAGTGTGCGTATGCGCTAAGGGTGATTCCAAACATTGAGAACCATATCATTGTTCTATGGTAAAAATGTCGCATGCAAATGCGTAAGAACCAAGAGCTCATAAGAAGTCAAGATGCATTCTTTGAAAGTTCTACCTGATAAGCGAGTTTATCAATAATAAAGAAGTTATGATTTTAGCAGATCCATTCATGAAGGGACTAGCTCGAACGGTTTTCAGCAAACTGATCAAAAGGAAGGAATGAGATTCAATAAATGGTCTCAAGTACAAGTGGGAAATTGAGAGAGTTAGCGGTTTGCCATATGGGTAATTCTATAATTTATTGTAAATTATTGACTCTGTTATAAAATCTCATTCGAAAATAAAAGGTGTTTGTTTTCTATTATACACTTATTATATTATGCTATATTAATTAAGTAATTAATTTATGTATACTGAATAGAAAGTTCTTAAATGATATGTTATTTGAAAATAATTACAAGGAGTTATAATCATGAGTATCACAATATAAAACAATATATTATTTTATATATTCTTGGTTATGATGTTTCGAGAAAAGATATCAATATATCCGTTGAGACCAAAGTACATAACACTTTCCAAATATTGGGTAGTATTTTACTCATGGCAATTGGGAGTACCAATGGGTTAAGTATTGATAGTTAGCAGATAACTATGGAATGAATCACCCAAGAGTTTCTGTTAGTTAATAACGATTAGGTCAAATAGGAAATCATGGAGTGACGATGTTACACAATTCTTTCGATTTGAGAATACCACCAAGCTTCAATGTGGATACTCTACTTTGAATATAATTAAATCATGGCATAGAGACCATCGAGAGACTATATTTGGGTTTGAGATGAAGCATTGGAAGTGAAACACTTTTCAATTGATAGTCTGTCTCCTCAGTTGAATGAGGTTAGTATCAGGTCAACTATAGTCACCAAAAAGTCAAAATTTCTAGCCAGAGTAGTATAATTAATAATAAATGTTATTATTGAACCAAGTACTTTGTTTATGGACTAACCAAGTTGAATATGGATGATATTGGAATTTAACCAAAACCAAATTCCCTAAATCCTAAAGTGATATAGTATTGACGAAGAGAATGTGTGTAAATAATCATTACTAAAATGTACCGCTTAAATTGTAAAATGGAATTTTTACCAATGAAGAATTATAAGCAATAATTTCAAATAAACTATCACACCACTGGCTAAGGAGACACATGACGTTAATATTTGAATTGTTTGATACTGATTGTTGATTGAGTTTACATCTACAAGTCACACAACCGCGTTGTTGATTTCTCTAAAACAATACACGATTTAATTGATATATAATTTTTATAAATTAATTAATATTCTTAAAATATTAATTATTTTTTATTTGATGCATTGGTGCTATTTGTATTTTCTGGATGCCATTAGTAATTAATTGAGTGTTTATATACAAGTTATATATGTACGTATCGATATACGATATCGATATGCATTTAAATACAATTTAAATGACATTAATTATTAAATGGGTTTGATTTATTATTGGTCCACAAAGGCCTTTGATATGGCTGGCTATAAGGATTATAGGGGAAGGGCGTTTGAATTCAGATCTGGATCTAAGAAATAGTAAGAGGAGGGGTAGAAAGTGGAGAATTATTCTCAACTTCCTTCTCAATTTAAACCATGCTTATCCCCTCATTTCCATTGGCTTTGATTTCTCTTCTACCTCAGTCAAATTCATCCCAACCCCCTCCTCCTTAGTCCAGCTTCTATGAGCAATAATACATCAAAATGATTTAATACAAGTGGTGCTCTAGATTGTTGCAAGGTCTGATGGAGGATATCTCTTCAAACAGGGTGCACTTAAAGGGCATTTATTCTAGGGTATATATCTTCACTTTATAATGTGCATTTAACATATATATTATAATCCTTATAGAACGATTTTGTATATGCATTCGTTGTCTCCTAAAATGGTCCGAGTTTGATAATATTGAATTACCTATATTAATTGATAATGTTAATTTTTTTTATGCATAAAATTAATAAACATAACATTTTTTAATTCGGTCATGTATATTATTAATTATTTAGTTTTAAAAAATTAAAATTAATTTTTTACTAATTTAAAAATGTTATTTACTATTTTTAAATCATACGCATCTATAATATATATTTAAAATGTTTATAAAATAATATATAAATTTAAATATGTTTTAGCTTTGTAAAAAACAAAAATTATTTCGGTTGAACGTTCTTTTTAATATAATACATTTATATTTGTATTTTAATGATTATTTAAACCACGTTCATATTAAAAATATATATGTATATACCTAGTTATTAAATAATAATAAAATAAGTTTCAAATTAATAATATACAAAATAAAACATGGCCGAAATGAAAAATAATTATGTATATTATTTTAATATTTATTTTATTACAAAATACATATCTTATTTCATTTATACAATTTTTTAATAGTTTATGAGTTCTAAAAATATTATTATTTTCGACGGTAAAATTATTTTATCAATTATAAGTATATATTTATTTTAAATAATTCTAAGATATTTTATCTGATTTTATAGATCAAGATTTAAATTTTAAAATTATTTTACCAAGTCAAAATCAGACACTTTATACATTAAATTTAAATTATATTTTATTGACGTGGTTAAAATCAATTTAGATATTTAAAATTTTATTTACTTAGTATATAAATAAGTTTCCAAATTATATATATGTATTATATTTTTAAGTTTGTTTGTTTAAACAATGCTTCACGTCATATACACATAAATATATATTGATATACTCAAAACTATACAAATATAAACTAATTAATATAAATAAATTAATTAAACAAATAAAATTAAATAAAATTTTATTTTATATAAACTAAATAGAGTGGATCTAGAAAATTCTAGATTTCATAGCCCTACTATGATCCAATAGAGAAATTATGTTGAAATTCATCCAAATTTACCTATTGCCAAACGGGTAAGTTCCAACAAAGTAATAGTTGTGGTAGCCGAAACATTGGTATACATGTTGTGCTATTATTGAAAAGAGTAAGCTTGATATATGGATTTTCCTGAAACCAAAATAAACAAAGTATTAAAACTGTTTCTTAGTCAATTTTGAAATTTCTTCTTTTTGATTCATTTTTTCTATGGCATAAGCCAGCTTTTGGCACATATCTATTTTATGTCCATTCATGTTAAGATAAATGTAATATTTTTCGCTTTTTGGACTTTCCATTTTTGTGGATGTAACAACCCGTATTTTACATATCGGAGGATTGTAAAATAATTTTATTTAATTCATTTGAGGTCGTATGATTCTCATATTTTGGAATATGGTTCTTAGGGATGTTTAACACATCTATGATTTTTTATGAATTATCTATGTGACCATTTTTCCCATAGAGATTTTATTTCGGCTATAACTTTTGATAGAAGGCAAATTAGATGCTCTAACCTATTTCATTGCTTCTGGATGGTAGTTTCCCATTTCATGAGTGGTTATATAGGAAAATCAAATAAGTGGTTTGGAAGTTATAGCAGTTTTAAGTTTTAAAATCTACTGACTAGAATTAGAAAGGGAATTAATGGGATGAATTAGCAAGCCCATTAGTCTAATCAGGTTTGGCTACAAATATGAGATGGGAGAGACCATTTGAATGTTTTCCTCTTATTTGATATCAGCTCCAAACCCTAACCCCTCTCTAATTATCCATTCATCACATTGGATTTCATCATAAATCGTCTCTAATTACAAATTAGAGGTTAGATCTTCAACGAGGAGCTTATTTCATCATCTGGATTGCATCTTCATCCGATTTGTTGCTATTTGGATCGGATCTTCATCATATTTCATAGGTTTGGTAGATTTGGTGAGTGGTGATGATCTCTCTCTAGTCTATGATGGATTATACGTTGTAATTAGGTGATTATATGTTAGAATTGTCAAATTAAGCTATAAATTGGTTAGACTTAGGTAATTTTAGATTTGGAAACCCTAGATCAACCTAATTAAGCATGTAATTGGGATTAGGTCATTGGCTAATGTCATTGTATATATTTGGCTATGAAATTCTATGTGTTAGATTAGATCTATGCTAGAATTGTGATGGTAGATTGAATTGGATGATTAATACATTCATATTGGATGTAATTGGATGATTTTCTATGTTTGATTCGCTACTATGTTTGAATTGCTTGCTATTCTTGATTCATTTGCTAGTGTTGTGCTTATTTTAAGACTTAGATTGATGATCGAAGCATATTGGGAGCAAAGTTTGTTGGAATCGCACGCAACTTGGAGGACATGCTCTGGAACATGTTAGGAGGATGTCCTGTGAATTGCACCACAATTGGAGCTAAGTATTTGGATCGGATCGGTACCGATCCGAATTTTGAGCTCCAATTGAGGAATGATTCATAAGGGAATAGAGCATGGGTTTTAGAGTTGCTCTATGAAGTAGGATTGGAGGATAGATTAAGCGTTGAAGATTGGATGGATCATCTTCGTTGGATCGACTATGGTGCACAGAAGAAAAGGCCTGGAGGTTAAGAGGATGGCTAATGGTATATGAAATATAGAGGGAGTGCATTAGAGGGTGGAAGAGAAATAGAGTCCAAATCAACTAAGTATTTGGATCGGCACCGATCCTATTGGATCGGATCGGTATTGGTTTAAATTATTGGCTCCAATTGATGTGAGATCTAGAGGGAAGATTCTTGGGTTGTATAGGATCATGCTAGAAGTTATGGCTCATTGATTGCTTCTACGGTTTGGAAGTTATAGCATGATGAAGTTTCGGCTCTCCGGTAGGGGTCTCGGATAAGGAGTAGATAGACACTCGGGATGGAGCGAGGCTATGATATAATGGACTGGGTTGAGTGGCAGGATTCGTGCTCGAAAATAGATTGGTGTTGTCACTACACCAGAAATGCCAATTAGGCAGTGCTTTTGGTCGTATCAAATGGAATTAGGCAGTGCTTTGGGCCGTATCAAATTTTGGCGTGGTTAATAATTTGATACGGCCCAAAGCCGTATCAAATTGATGAATTTGATACGGCTCAAAGCACTGCCTAATTCATGAATTTGATACGGCTCAAAGCACTGCCTAATTCATGAATTTGATACGGCTTTGGGCCGTATCAAATTAATGTATTAAAGTAAAAAAAAATGCATTGCTCTCTATTTTTCACATTACATGTTCCCTTCTTCTACATCGATGCCTAATTCATGAAGATTAAGGAGTGTATACTGGATAATCCACTTGGGTTTATATGGGATAACGTATTGTCTTGCATTGAGCAGATATTTGAGACTTTATCTTCACATATCACTGTCACACAGTAACACATTGCACATATCACTGTAATTCCCCCTATACACTACTTCCTCCCCTCGATTTCATTTGCACCATCTTCTTAGAAAAAAAAGAAGAAAAAAGAGCAAACCCATTGCATTTTTTCACAAATTTTCTGTTGCATTGCATTTAGATTTTTTACATTGCTTACCATACATTGTATTGCATTGTTACATAAGTACACCTAACTGTTGCCTGCGTACATACATTACATACATACAATCTTGCATATATTATCGCCTTCTCTTCATATTTACACCACAGTGCCTTCAAACCATTTGCCCACTGTCAATACATTCAACCACTATCACATTTCTACCTCATCAACTTGCCTACCACAGTGCACAGTGCAAACAACCAACCACTGTCCTGCCTTGCTCCTTCCTTCCACACTTATGTACCCATCAACTTGCACACCGTACACACCATAGTAGCCTGCATCTTCACTACCATATCAGTGCAAACATCATTCACCCGACCTTTGAACACTGCCATAAACTCCTGCAAACAACAACCATAACTAAACAATCATACTAGTGCCACTGCCTTAACCTTTCTACAGCAATAACAGCAGCCTCTTCACAACAAAAAAACATACTCACAGCTCTGCCTTACTACCCAAACATCATAATATCATTCTACACATTATCACCTGACCATTATCACACCTTCATCCATTCATATATCCTACAACTCAATCACCACCTCAATCATCCCTGACCACACAGTGCAACCATTTATCCCCTGCACATCAACCCTACCAACATTGCACTGCAATCTACTTGCTTCCTCTTTGACATCAGTTCTCACTTCAGTTCTGCTTACAACCATCTACCTCCTCTAAACAACTGACATACAACCAAACTCATCCATTGCCCCTGACCATCAAGTTCATACCACCAGTACACTGCAGAACTATCAATTTAGATAACATAACATAACATAACATACTACAAAAGAAATGAGATTATTCCTATAATTATTAAGATTGCACTAATCATGTTATACAATTACACGATATTAAAAAAATATAGAGAGCAGCACATATAGTACCCAACAATATCAAGAAATTGGGTGAAGAGTAATAATGAAATAATAGTGGTAGGTTCCCCATGACAAATGATTGAGAAAAACTAACAAACAATGATGTACCAATTGTTTATTAGACATAAAGCTTTTTATTATGCAAGTGTATCCAATAAAAAAGACTTTCTCATAGGCATACAATAATTCGGATAACGTTTCTTTCCTATCAGTTAAATAATACATTGTACAGTTATCGTTTGCACAACATATATCAAACAAGCTAGCAAAACTGACTTGCCCATTTATACCAACCACAATTCTCGGTTGCAACACCGATGATTCAAAACTTCAAATAATTGAGAACTGTTTACCACTGCAAAATTCTATACAGAAATCATTAAAAAATAAATGAATATAAATGTGAATATTAAAAAATAAATCACTTGCACAAAGCTAAAAACTTTGGAAAAGTGGTTGCAATTTCAAAACTTCTAAAGCTACCCTTGCTCTAACTTAATAGTCATATCTGCTAATACAATATTCTTAAACAGTCGCATCTAAATTGATTATTGTTTTAGCTAATTACACAATAAGCAGCTTTTATTATTTTATTTTTATTTTGCAAGATTGCGACTTTAACAAATGACTTTACTAAATAAATGCTTTTCATGTTTGCGTTCGTAGAAAACAAATGATTTAATGAAAAGTGAGAATTTCATTATCGAATTGAAGCCAACCAAATCAATTAACTATCTAAAAACCCAGATCTGAAACGCGAACAATTTGCATCTCTAAATTACCTGATCTTATTCTAATTTTGCATTGCATTCCATGTCATGTTCATCGGCATTCGCATCATACCTTTAATCTTTGATCGATTCCAAAAGTTTGTCATTGTTTAGCCCAAAACCGATTAGATTGCCTTCGAAACTACACGAACTCCTTTTCTACTCATCTTAGACCTAGTAATTTAGGGATAAGATATGTTTCTAATTTTCCAAAGAAAATAGAATAACCTGTAATCGAGTAGTAGATCACCGTCTTAATGAATTTTGAACAGCCGCTAATTTAGGGATGGAGCGAAATGAAAATAGTGCGGGAAATGAAAACTAGCGCGAACAAAATGTAGTGGTCCGCGGCCTTTCAAATGTAGGGTTAGATTTTAGGTGTTGTGGGGGGTGTGGATCGCAGAGGCAATTTGATACGGCTCTGAGCCGTATCAAATTTGATACGGCTCTGAGCCGTATAAAATCTCCGCTTCCTGGTGTGTCAAATTTGCTATTTTGGTGTAGTGTGTGAAAGCTCTGAAGATTTGGGAGAGTCGAGGAATCGTTGATAACTTGGAGGTGTTCTGGTTGTGTTCAAGCAAGGGTACTATATGCAAGGGCACCCGAGGTCTGTAGCGCCCGTCGTGTATCCTGGACCGCTCAGAGAGGGTCTAGTGTCACACAATACAGAGGTACTGTAAGAGACAACCGTGTGAGGTTTCGGACCTGAAAGTATGGTGGAACACAATCGAGAACCGAGATTTCTATTAATCTCTGGAAAGCGAGGACGAGGCCATACGAGTTATCATATATACAATTCTTTAGAAGACGATAGGTAGGTTTTGGTTGATGGATGCTATGATTACTATGTTTGCCATTTCTCTTAGGTAGGTTGTCATCTATAGGAATGCTGGAGAATGGATTGGAAATAGGGTCAATGGAGGAGGCCGCTTAGATTCTTCTATCCTTTTCTGTAATAGTATCCTATTGTCATTTATTTGAATAGCATATTATATCTTATTATTATGTGCTAACTCTTTGGTTGCAGGGATAGGTCATGTATGGTTTTTGTACCTATCTAGTACCACCTTTTTTTGGTATAGCTTTTGATAGTCATTTATCGCTCACGGCAGACTATTGTCTGACCCAAGGTTTTATGTTTCCTCTTATCATCTTGGGTACTCTTAAATGAGTAGACTAGACGACAAGTTTGGAGTCGCAGCTACTGTACGAAAACGAGCTTAGAGAAGCTATGGCATATTACTCTATATTTTTATTTTTCGTTGTCTGTTTCTATGTACTCTGAGGGATATAGTGAGGAAATGTTGTATTGAGATATTATGCTGTTTGTACCATAATTCATGATTTAGTGGAGATGTTATTCTCATTTGTTATGGCTCACTATATTCTGCTGTATATTTTCTATATTATACTTTATCCATACGCCGTGAGATATGCAATAGGTTTTCTGCTTTAAATTTCAACCTTGATGATCGTTCTATATCAACCTGGCATGGTTAAAGCGCTCTTTTAGGTCATTGATGTGCCAGTGGTATGTGGCAGTCGTCACATTTGGTATCAGAACTTTGGTTACGAGTTAACCGAAGCAAGTCTAGAGTATACGCTAATGGAGGGAGCGTATTTGCTAATGAAGACATTATGCTGTACAGTAATATTATATAGTGTAGTATGCACTTTAGTACCATTACAGCTTTTCTTGGAATGAGGCTAATCATTCTTATTACAAATAAGAATGAATCGGAACATAAGGAATGCTGTTAGGAATAACTCCACTTTAGGAGTGGAAGAGGGAGCGGGATCAGGAGCTGCTACACTCATTTTTCAAGCCATGTTCGATGCAATCGTGGCTTCATTAGTGAGGAGAGCCCAAACTACTCCTGGTGTGACTTTAGGTGGTGGTTCTCCTTTGCAAGTGCCTAGGATTGACTTCGCCAAGCTTTGCAAGGATTATTCTACTCTTGGAGGGAAGCCATTCTTGGGAACATAATCAGCTATTGAAGTGCAAGATTGGATAGATATTTGTGAATGCATTTTCATAGATATAGATGTGGAATATGCTATAGAGAGGAAGCTTGCTTCAAGACAGCTACATGGCCGAGCAATGAATTGGTGGAATGATGTTACCATTGTTACTCCAAAGGATCGGATTTCTTGGGACTAGTTTAAGGCTAGAGTTGAGTAGAAGTTCATTCTTGCGGCTTAGAAGTCTGTGCTATTCAAGAAATTTGCTGAGTTGAAGTAAGGGGAGATGTTTGTTTCTGAGTATGTGGTAGAATTTGATGCTTTGTCGAAGCATGAGATGTCTTTTATTGATACACCTTTGAAGAAGAATGAGTGGTTTATTACTGGATTGGATGACCACTTGGGAGAGAAGTTGGTAGACCACATTGAAGTTTCTTTTGAGAAGTTGGTTGAGAAAGCACTTAGACATAAGTGTCTGTACCCGAAAAATAGGACTGCCATTGTTGCTATTGCCGAGAAAGAGGAATCAAAACCACAACAGGGCGTTGGAGGTAAGAAGAAGTGGAACGGAAAAAGGAAGCAACAACAACAAGGAAAAGGGGGTCAGAAAAAGAATAAGAGTGAAATTATTTGCCATGGTGCAAGAAGAAGGGCCACGATATTAAGGAATGTAAGGCTTTTAAGAACTGCTACAACTGTAATAAGCCAGGGCATATTAAGAAGGATTGTCCGGAATTGCCTAAGGATAAATAGATTGTGAAGGCATATGCTTTGGATGCAATCCCGACTTTATCTTGTGCTCCTACTGCTAAGGATAAGGGGAAATGAGTCATGGTGCATGGTACGTTTTCCATCAAAGATGTTTCTGTTAGAGTTTTTTTTATACTGGAGCTTCGCATTCTTTAATCTGTGGTGATTTAGGATGTAGACTAGGTTTGCAACCCGAGATAGTAGACCGACCTTTGATTGTGACCAACCTTATTGGAGGATATACTAGTCTTTGTATTATTTATGGAGGCTTAGTTTTATCGAGTCATTGATGTTCTTTTGTTTGTGGTTGTTTTGTTCTTAATTTTGCTGGGTTCGAGATTATTTTGGAAATGGACTGGCTTAAGAGGTATGCGACTGTTGTGCATTCGGAGAAGCTTGAGGTGACAATTAGGAATGTGGAAGGGTGAAAGGCAGTGATACGCTGCTTACTAGAGGATGGGGTATTGGTCAACTTTTAATATTCTCTTGAGATTCCACAAAAATCATTGTCATCTATGCCTATCGCTAGAGAGTACTCTGATGTCTTTGAGGAATTGACTGGATTGCCGTCATATGGAGAGATTGAGTTTCAGATCGACTTAGTGGATGGAGCCAGACTCATAGTGATGCCTTTGCGGCGTATGGCACCTAGAGAGCAGAAAGAGTTAGAGGTGCAAGTGGATGATCCACCGAAGAAAGGATTCATTCGGAGAAGCATATTCGAATGGGGCGTACCTTTTGTATTCACGACTAAGGTGGATGGTTCTTTAAGGTTATGTGTGGATTATCATGAGCTAAACAAGGTTACGAAGAAGAATAAGTATCCGCTTCCACGGATTGATGACTTGTTTGATCAGCTGCATGGTGCAAAGATGTCTTCTCAAATGGATTTGGCAATGGGATTTCACTAGTTGAGAGTAGCTAAAGAAAGTGTGCCTATTACTGCATTTCAAACACCGTCGAGTTTCTACGAGTGGTTGGTGATGCCTTTTGGGTCGATCAACGCTCTGGCATATTTTGTGGATCTTATGAATAGAGTCTTTAGAGATCAGTTAAACAAGTTCGTGCTTGTGTTCGTGGACGACATTCCGATTTACTCCAGAATTGAGGAAGAGCACAAGATGCACTTGAGGATTGAGCTAGAGATTTTGAGAAAGCACAAGTTGAGAGCTAAGTTCTCTAAGTGCCACTTCTGGAAGGAAGAGGTGAGATTCTTTGGTTATGTCATGTCAAGACAAGGAATAGCAGTGGATCCCGCAAAGGTGGCAGCGATCCAAGATTGGAACTAACCCAAGAATGCTATGGATGTGAGAAGTTTCCTAGGATTGGCAGGATATTACAGGTGTTTCATAAAGGACTTCTCAAAGATTGCAACACCGTTAACCAACTTGACCAAGAAGAATCAAACTTTTACTTGGGATGCTAGATGTAAGCATGCATTTATGATTCTGAAGGAGAGATTGACGAATGCACCTTTATTAGTTATTCCAGGTGGTAATGAAGAGATGACAGTATACACGGATGCTTGTGGTACTGGTCTTGGAGCTGTGTTGATGCAGAAAAGGAGAGTTGTCTTTTGTGCTAGTCGACAGCTGAAACCGCATGAAAGGAATTATCCAACCCATGACTTGGAGTTGGCGGCGATTGTGTTTGCTTTAAAGATGCAGAGGCACTATTTGGAGAAATATTTAAGCTATTTATGGACCACAAATCCTTGAAGTATCTTTTCTCTTAGAAAGATCTTAATCTTCGACATCAACGGTTGTTAGAGTTTTTGGTCTCTTATGACTTTGATATTTCCTACACTCCAAGAAAAGGTAATGCAGTGGCAGATGCACTAAGCAGAAGACATGCTGGATTAGGAGCTATGTTTTTGGAATGGAAGCATATGGAGTATATAGCTTATGATTTCAGGCCACATTGTGAGCTCGAGCCTGAGATGTTGGCAAGTCTATCGATTAGACCTACTCTCATAGAAATGATTGGTACTAGTCAGAAGCAGGATGCTAAGCTAAGAGAGATCATGGCAAAAATTGAGATGGGTGTGAAATTTAAAGATTTGAGGCAGTACGAGATTGACTGAGATGGTTGGCTTTGTAAGGATAAGAGACTGGTTGTTCCAGATGTTGGTGGATTATGAGATGAAGTACTAAGGGAATGCCATCATTCCAGATTGATCATTCATCCTGGTGGTAACAAGATGTATAGAGACATGAAGAGGACTTACTACTAGGAAGGTATGAAGAAGGATGTTGGAAAATTCATCTAGAAGTGTATGAATTGCCAGTTAGTGAAGGCTGATCAAAAGAAGCCTAGTGGATTGCTATAACCACTAGATATTCCCGAATGGAAGTGGAAACATGTATCTATGGATTTTATGGATGGATTGCTACAGACGAGAGCAGGATATGATAGTATTTAGGTAGTGGTAGATCGACTGACCAAGTGTGCAAGATTCATACCTGTCTAGTCTACCAGAACGACATCCAAGTTGGCAAAATTGTATATTAAGTGGATTGTATGATTCCATGGTGTGCCAAAGAGTATTATAAGCGATAGAGACCCGTTATTTACTCGTGGATTCTGGAAGAGCTTATAAGAGATTTTGGGAACTGAGCTGCACTTGGGCACAACTTATCACCCACATACGGATGGCCAGGCCGAGAGAGTGAATCAGATTTTGGAAGATCTTCTACGAGCTTGCATTATAGATTTTGGAGGATCTTAGGAGGATCATTTGTATTTGGTAGAGTTTGTGTGTAACAACAGTTATTAGTCAAGTATTGTCATGGCACCATATGAAGCATTATATGGACAACCTTGTAATTCGCCTTCATATTGGTGGGAAGTAGGTGAGAAGTCGATACTTGGACCAGAGATGATTATAGAGACTTCGGAGAAGATAGAGATCATTTGGTAATAAATGAAGACCGCTCAAGATCATCAAAAGAGTTATGCAGGTAAGAGAAGAAGAGATGTGGAATTCTCAGTTGGAGGCATGACATTCGTTAAGCTTTCTCCTCTTAAGAATGTTGTTCAGTTTGGGAGGAAAGGAAAGTTAGCACCCAGATTTGTTAGACCGTTTTCGATTATCGAAAGAATTGGGAAGTTGGCTTATATAGTGGACATACCTTCGAAGATGGCAGGTGTGCACGATGTTTTTCATATTGCCTATCTACGGAAATTTGTGCATCACTCGGGTATTGTGGTAGCACCGGATCAGTTGGAAGAGATAGTGGTTGAGCCAGAAGTTTCAAGACCTCATAAGCCGCTTCGAATCATTGGGAATGAGATGAAACAGCTTAGGAGGAAGGTAATTAAGCTAGTTAAGGTGCAATGGAGTAAGGACGACAGCGATTGTACATAGGAGACTGAAGATAGTATAAATACGGCCTATCTAGAACTCTTCGAGTGGTAAGACCCATAGGTCATATCTACTTACACCATTGTATCTTATATTACTAGAATTTTGCATGCTAGGATAGGTTTTGTTTGCTATTGTTTGATTTGCTACTTAGTTGGATTGTAAGATGGTTGCTAGGCATGTGAGATAACCTTGGTTGCTTATGTATATTTAGGTATTTCGGGGGGAGAAATTCCTAAAGGGGGGGATGTAACAACCCTTATTTTATGTATTGTAGGATCGTAAAATAATTTTATTTAATTCATTTGAGGTCGTATGATTCTAAAATTTTTGAGTATGGTTCTTAGGGATGTTATACACATCTATGATTTTTTCCGAGTTTCTATGTTATCATTTTGCCCCTGGAGATCTTATTTCGGCTATAACTTTTGATAGAAGCCGAACTAGATGCTCTAACCTCTTTCATTGCTTCGGGATGGTGGTTGATGTGCACGAAAATGTGCATATTTTTACTTCCATATTTAATCTAATTAATTAAATAAATGATCATATTGGGTATTTTAACATGTTTAAACCAAAGTTCAAATTATTTTCAAATCATCACATATTCATCTTCATATAGGGGTAAAATGGTCATTTTTGTGCATACACTAATTTGAGAAAATTTACTTGGAAATTTCTTTGTTATTTTGTAGGAATTTTAATTCAAATTACAAGTGGTTTCATGAAGAAATATGCATGCACAATAGAAGATAAGCAAATGAAGATGAAAATAATTCATGTCATGAATCATGGAGGACCCCACCACCCACCACCCACCTACCTTGATGTACAAATTAGAAACTAATACACATGCTAATGGCCATTAAAGTTTCATGCATATTTAAATGGAGGATTATCTCATGCTATTGATAACTTGATGGCCACACTTCCTAAGGGGTAGTTTAGGTAGTTCCCAAAAATATGATTAGGGTTTCAAAACATGTATAAATACCCCATATGTTCATGTAATCCTCCTCTCTTCCTCTTAGCCTCCTTAGTTTAGGATTAAAAATAAAAACTCTGCTTTCTTTTCATGGCTACTTAGCCATTTCTTTCATGTAATTCTTTTTATGAAATTTTAATATATGCTCTTTTCCTTGTTGTTTATTTCATGTCAGTAGTATAGATCTCTTTATTTTATGCAAATAGCTTAGCTTTTATTTCATTTAGCTCTTTTTTTCTTCTTGTTTTTGTGCTATGTTGCAATCTACATTTGTTGACATGATAACAAATATGAGAAGCTAAACCCTTTAATTTAGGAAAGCTCTCTAATTATGTAGATTCAACACAATTTGTTAATTATTGATCTCTTTTTGTGCTTAATGGAAAATGGATGTTTATGTGATTTAGTGTTTCATGTTGAATTTGATAGTCTATGTTGTTCAAAACAAATAGGCTATGCTTAAACACATTATTCACAAATTGCCTCTTCATCTAAATATGATTATGGCAATGAAGTGAAATTAAATCAAAATTTGATGTTCTACATTTCTAATAAATAGTTTATAGGCCATACTTAGAATAGATTTTACTTTCAACTTTATTGTCATTTTTCATGAGAGTTAGCAAGTGGTTTAAGAGGTGTGTTATAGTTTGATGGCTTATGTTGAGCTAATTAATAGCAGAAATAGGCCATACTTATGATAAACACATTAACTAAATTCACTAATGACCAAAAAAGAGATATCATAATTTCATATTTTGTTGATTTATATGATCTAGAGAGTGGATTTATCTCTAAATTGCCTGCTACGCTCATATTTTTATCCATTCTAGCTTTTGTTAATTTTTACATTTTTTTTGCTATTCACAATTTTCAAATCTTGGTTTAATTTGATTGAATAAAATTTTAAAATCTAACAATTCCCTATGGATCAATCCGTACTCGCCACGTACTAGAACTGTACGCCGTGCACTTATGGTTATTTTTAATTAAAATTCGATCGGTCATATTCTAATCTGATAGGAAATTGGTCAGTACGAACAAATTTTTGGCGCCGTTGTTTGGGATTTGATTTGATTTTAATTTCTATTATTCGAATTATTTTTTTGTTTGAATTTTGTGTGTTTCATTTTGTGTGAATTGCATTAAAAAAAAATATTTGTGTTGTGTGTTTGTTGTTTGATTTTTGTTAGTTTGCATTTGTTTGTGTGTTTGTTTTCTATTTGCATTGCATTTGCATATTAAAAAAGTTTTTACACATTTTCACTTGAAAAAGAAAAAAATTATTACAATTTCAATTACATTTGCATTTGCATTTCACATTTTTACAAATTTTCATATTTACAAACAACTTCTCCTCTGAAAACATCTTCAATAACCATTCACTGCCTTTCACATTACCGTTCCTCTGTTTCCAACTGCTGCACATACCTCTCCAGTGCACTACACTTCGAACACTCCACACAAACTGCCTCTGCAACACAACTGCGACTTCAACCATTCTTGCCTGGATCCCTCTAACTCATTACCACAGTCATAAAAATAGTACCCACTGCTACTCATCATAGCCTCTGCACTGTCAACCAAACACTACCAGTACTCCCCCACCATATCACTGTTACATTTCAAACAACCACCCCACATCTACATACATTCACCATCTATAAAACCATACACATGACTCTGTTACACCATCACAACCACATCCCCTGAAACCATTTCATCACTTCTCACTGTCATAGACCCTTCTTCCTTACCGCACCTCACTTCTCTGTGCACTACTAACTTCAAGATTGTGCATACATCCACAAACATACAACACTCTCCACTTGTAATGGCCTGTTTCTCCGTACCCTTTTAGTTGACAACAAAACACATGTGTCCAACTCAAATTGAACGAAAATACGGATCATTAGGGGTGAAGAAGAAAAGAGATAAAAGAAAATATAAACAACAATACATAATCTCACAATCGTAGTGGAACAAAATATAATATATAACAACAGATCTTTATACAAAGAAAACTGTAACTGTTAATATACATACAATCATCAGAGCATAACAATCAATACATTAATATGGACAATTATTATAACTTGTCCTCACCAGTGCTGACTATACAGTCTACACACACAGTGGAATATAGCAAGTACGTGAAATACGCTTGAAATCCTCCAGGTCGTCTCCTGAGATCCATAGCATTCTAACCTGAATCTTTAATACTTGGTCTAACCCAAGCATTATAATAAAATAACACCCGAGTCAGTCTGGAAAACCAGCGTGAGAAAACACACTCAATTTGAATTTAATTATATTTTCAAAATCCTTTGAAAAACAAAGGTATCTCGTAAGACCACATCACACATAAACACGACTGGATTTTACCTTACGATAACCAAAACATTTTATATCAAAATCATCTGATATTATAATAGTGTCTATAGAAAGTAAATTAGACAATAGCTGAAATGCTTGCATCTCACGTTTCATCATAGTTAGGCATAATCAAAACCGTACAGGCTCGTAGTGGATATTGGATTCCATACAATGACTGGGCTACTGGGGTACCACCCGTCACAGCACACCTCTAGAAAAATGTACCGAGGACCTTGCCAGGATCCCCTGCTAACACAAGACTGGCCTACCCCTAACCTGGATAGTATCTAATATGTTATCACCTCGGGTGTTCCCACCCTTAATCGAGCGCTCACTTTTCCATGCACAACCATATCCATAATTATAATATATTCCAAGGGTATCTAGAAAGGTGATAACATACCCTAATTGGGTATGACCCACTTAGCCTTGCTGCATCTCCCCTGTTTTAGTCATTCCCGGTTGATGAGGCTTGAGGCTACGTTTACCTTTCAAGAACAATTCCACTTATAATGCTCATCGTCCTCCAATGACGATGTTCTGATAGCATTCGTCCATACAAGTTATCCTGGGTCTGGACAAACCGAGTCGCCGTCTTCACCATCTTCATGATATCACCATTTGTAATGTTCAAACCAGATCAAAGTGGTTTTCGGATAATTAAATCCAATCCCGGTCTCTTCGAAACGATCAACGAATTTGGCCAGATTTGATAGTCGGTTATTTAACTATCAAATAACATCCATAAGCAATCACTAGGCCCATATTATAATTTTTTCAAAACATTCATTTCAAAAATATCTTTACAAAGATATATATTCAATCTCTTTCGATATTTCAATATTTGAAACATTTTCGAATACTTATATCCATAACAGGATATTTCAACCCATATCTCACTTCAACATTTAATTGAAATATTTCCAATTTCAATTTATAATCCACTGCTTAGAAAAATATCTCGATATAAATCCTTCGTCGCTGAATATTTCCAAAAACCTTTCATTTGCACACTTAGGAAAATATTATAAATCAATTTTTCAAAAACCATTTCTAATATCAATACTTAGGAATTATTTCATATCTTATCTCCTACATTTTCGGAATTTATATTAATTCCTTTTACATTTACCAAAATTGATTATACTCACCTATAATCTCATCTATCCATTTATTACTTCTTTTGGAATTTAGATTCAATCCCGAAGTTCTTGTTTTCTAACATTTCAGAAATTTCCTTAAGCCCCCAGAATTTCATTATAAGATTTTCTCTTATAAAATCTCATCGGTTAAATAAACGCCGTTTACAAATCTCAAGAGAACTTATAAATAAATTCCAATCATTCCAAACCTCTCTATATATATATGTATAAGTATTTTTAAAGAATAATAATTTATTTTTAAAACCATTTTAAGTAAATATTTGAAATATCAAAACATTTTTAATAAAACATAAATAAATCATTTCCAACTCATTTTTAAATAAAACTAATCGATTTACAAAGCTGATTATAAAAATTAGAAATTTATTTCAATTAATATTAATGTTTGAAAAATCCACTTTCGAAGTATTTTATTACTAAGCAGCTTTAAATTACATAGTTTAAATAAATAAAAATTCTCTTTTAAAACAATGTAACTTCTCGATAAAAATATATATTTTTAAAATCCCAATAACCAATTTAATTTATAAATCCCCCTCGATTCATAACACATTGATATAATTCCGATTCCTAACCATCCTTACTTTTCAAAAATAAAATTCACTATTTTTCCCAAAATCTATTTTTCATATCTCGATATAAATTCACCCTGTGAAATTATATTCCAATTTATCAATTAATATCATTTTTCCTTATTTATAAACATCGTTTATAAATTCATAATTCCTTTGAGTTTCACTTGTTTATAAAACTAATCCCATTTATAAAATCTCATTTTACAAATCCATTTCTTAATAAATTCCATATATTTCACAAATCTATTTAAAATAACGACTTCAAACTCCTTTTCATATTTTCCAGAAATATCGTTTAAAAATCCATCATTTAAAAATCCTCTATATAAATTATTTTAAAATATCTATTTAAAATATTTTTACGAATAGTTAAATACAACCCAAAATCAATTATTGTTTTTATCCAAATCAATTTCTTTAAAAGTAATCCAAATTTCGATGTAAATATTTTTATATTCAAAATCTCCTTTTAAATCCTTTCAAATTCCAAAAATAATATTTATGGTATTTAAAATACCAAAAGTTAGGCCAATGCTACTATAGCATCCAATAAAACAAATCACACAACAATCCATAACAGATTATCGATTCACATCATATATCACTATATATATGTAACAATATATATTTGAGAAATCCAATTGGATCCCTCCAACATGTTTCTCTGCATCCACAGATGTTAGATAACATAGAAATACCAATCCCACTTCGAGGGGGGATATCGCGGTAATATAGAGTCATCTGCTATTATGCGGGGCACACAGGGTCTCAACCGCTTCAACGACGGGAAATATATCCAACTACTAATATATATACTATTATATATAATAATATAAAATAACATCCAACTGATCATCCAATAATTAATTTTAACTATTTAAAATTAAACCAGTAATCCAAAAATGAGTGAGATTTACTCGCCTTGATTTTATTTTGAAATTTGTTCCAATTCTAAATTAAATTTCCAGCTGACTTCAAAAATCTCCAAACCAATCCTATCGCGTAGATTTCACCGCAACGAACCACACTCGACTTGTTCATGATTTTAAGACCTCGTATGCAAATTTTATTAAATTTAATTAGCTATCATAATTTCAAATTCCAATTTAAATAACTAACTAAAAAAATTAAATTAGTTATAGTGTTATACCTTCACCATCACGCTCATGCAAAACCCTACCCACGACTCGTTGGTCACCACTACCACAAGCTGCCGTCGCGACAAACTGCCGCCTACAGCCTACAGCCTCGATCTCACGACTTCATACTTCTTCTTTGTGCTCGATCAAAACATCGACCCCGGCCACTAACTACTTCCACTAGCAAGCAACCACCCATTGCCCTGCCATGTTTTGCTGAAACACCTCCCTTCGATACCCATCAACTCGCGCCTGCAGCCCATTGCGACTGTCCCCTCACCTTGCGCTCGTAACCAAATCTCAGATCGACCCAAACCCTAAGGCCACTCCAGCTCTCAATCGTCGCCTATCAGAAATTGCTCGAAGACGACATGCTTAAAAATCCTAGGCGAGCCCTAAACCTAACTCACGACACTTCCCTTCATTCAGTTGCGATTTTTCCTCCGCTCTCCTCCAGACATCGCTTTTGCTTCCCTACGTGATTAATTTGATCGCGTATTTTTTTCCTTTTTTGATGATTTTCGATTTCGTTTTTAGCTTTGAATTAATGAAAAAGATAAAGGAGGAAAGGAAAAGATATACGCGATTAATGTAGGATCTAGATTAACCCTAGAGGGGGGGGTGAATAGGGTTATAGCAAATTTTCTCAAATTAAACACAAAAACAAACTACAGAGAAGTAAATATGCTGAAAAGTAAATCACACATAAAATTTACCCAGCTTCGGCAACCCCTGCCTACTGCTGCATTCCCAGATTTCTATTAGAATTAAACAGTCTCCCGCTTACAAACACTCTAACAGACTCGCAAACCCTGCTACCACCTATAGAGTTTTGCAAACTCGCAAACCCTGCTTACTGAACTAATCCTAACTAGACAATCTGACACAACCTAAATCCTAGGTAGTGATTTACCAAGATTTGATTCGAAAAGTACAGACTTCAAAAATAAAAACAAGAGCAAAAATAAATAAAAAACTTGAGTACAAATTTTTGCCCTTAAACTAAACAACCCGACCCAAAAGAGAGAAAAAAAAAACACGGCCACTTCCCTCTTTTGTTATCTAATGCAATTTAGGGTTCTGAAAATGACGGCTACGTTCTTCTTTCTGAAATTAGGCCTTCGACTCTCTGCTTCCAAAATTAGAGCTTTCGTGGATATTCGAAGATGCCGACTACAAATGCTCGATTGAAAGGATGATTCAGCGTTTCCTTTTCTGTCAATCGATGGTCTCCTTTTCTTTTTTTATTACTTCGACTGCTTCGAATTCGATTGAGTTTAAAAGGGCTTCGGTATGTAATTTCTACTCTGTGCCTTTTTTGATTTGATTGCTTGAACTCGATTGTTCTTTTTTTTTCACTTTTCCTATGATGATTTTGGGTGAATATTTATATGGATTCCGAGACCCTTGAATTTGTTCGTATTCATTTACTTGACTTTATCACTTTCCTTTCTTGGTTGCTTGATATTTGCGACTTACTTGATTCACACGGTTTTAATTTTGTAGCGTTCGATTTTTCCTTGATTGATACGACAAAAAACTTTCCTGATTTAGTTTGGCTTTGATTTTCGACATGGTCAACACAGTACTGTTGAATTTCGTGGCCATCACGTCTTTGGTTGTTTTGACGATATTGATTTCGAGTTGACTTCGAATTACCTGTTTCGAACTGTACCATCTGTTCCATGATGACGAATTTTGTTTCTTTGTTCATTCTCAGCTTCATACTAATTTTGGCATGTCTGCATCCATATATGCATTCATCTTTGCACTTTTGTTGGTTGCACCGAGCATTTATGTTGTCCAGACCCTGTTGAGTTCTTGGATTTCACCATACTACTGTTGCATCCATTTGTTTGCATATATCAGTTGCCTGACCCTTGCATATGCTCTCTGTAGTATTGTGATCTTGAGATGATTGCATATTTCTGATGCACTTGGTCATTCATTGGTTTGTTTGCACATTTGTGCATATTGAGCCTTGGTCTCTGATGCATGCATTGCTGTTGGGTTGCTTTGGGATTGAACTTGAGCTTTGATATAATATAACCTATCTGGAGTACATTTTGGTTCGTGAGTTGCATTTGTGAACATCGTCGAGTCTGGTTGTATTTGCATTGAACCATGCTGTGTCGAACTTGTACCACTCTGGTCATGCTTTGTACTTGGCTCTGAAATATTCCGACCTGATGCATTTGGACTTGAGAATATATGTGCTTTTCTCCATTTTGCATACCGCTACTTGTTGTTTCCAGTTGTACTTGGTCATTTTGTATCTGCACCCTCAGTTGAGTAATTGCCATTGTCTTGGCCACTTGATTTTTCGAATACACCTGAGATGAATCCGATTTGGATTTGACCTTGTGCTGAAGGATGTGGCATCATTTTATTGCACTTGAGTTGAATCCTGTATATGGGTTTGACCTGTGCTCACTTGTCCCTGTAAATCGATCAAGTGTATATTTCGGTGTGCACGGCCTTGTGGCATGCACTGTGCATGTCACAATATTCGTGATGAATTCGAATATAAATGATGACAAACAACCCAAATAACCGAGGCACCAATAAAAACAAATTTATATTTTTGCAAATTCAAATTTGTTTATTTTCAGATTACTGCTGTAGTTGCTAATTATACAGGTACACAGGAGACAGGACAAGAACTGGAGCTGGACAATGCAGATAGATGCAGATGTGCAGACAGAGAGAAAAAATAAGTGTTGAGCGTTGTAGTGAGAAAAAATATGAATGTGAAATGTATGAAACCGGTGTATGTATATAGAGAGAGCTGAAAACTTTGTACTGTATAAGTGTTGAAATAAAATATCGTGTTAATAAAAATATTGATTGAATTATATAAATTCTGTGCAATAGTATTATTATTCAATATGAATATTTATTCCTATATGTGTATAGTACAATCTGCAAACACATATATAAATTGATTTATGTTTGTTATCATCAAACAAAAAATCACATCAAACAATCTCCCCCTTTTGATGATGTCAAACATATATATTAAAGATTTTGAAATTCTAATAAATGTGGTTGAGCATGAAATATTTAGCTCCCCCTATATGCATGCTCCCCCTACAACTGAGACCACTCCCTATTTAGAAGATTTAGAAAATTACAGAAGAATAAAAGAACTAAAGAAAATTAACTAACAACATTTAACAAATTTGTTGAAGTATTCCAAAAATATTTACTTCCTTATCAAAATCTTGTTCTTCTCCCTCTTTTGTTATCATCAAAAGACTGACAAAACTAATGGAACAGTAGTGGAAATTTTATTTTATTTTTGTAAAAACAAATGCAAAACAAAGAAAAAATCATAATATATCATAACGAGGTAACAATTTCCACATTGTAGAGAATGGATCGATGATTCGGTTTTTATATAATGAGAAGAGAGATATTTTAAAAATAATTTGACATTTAAGCACAAAAATAAGCACTTACTAACCACGCATAACCATAAGGACTTTTAAATTGGATTAGCAGTTACTTATTAGTCTAAGCATCCGGACTTTTAAGTGAGACCAGAAAAATACTTAGCTACCATACTTGTGACATCCCGGAATTCCTGACAATATCAATTTAATAATCTATATTGAAAATTAAATTGATTTGATGATTTCTGTTGATAAACTTGAATTGATTTAATAATTCTTCTTTTAATAAACATTTAAATTGTGTATTTATCTTTTAAAAGCTAAATAAATTATTTTCTATTTATAATGTATATAAATTTATATATATTGTAAATAGATGAGCTTTGTTGTAAATTTAATTAATAAGGCATATTTTATAATTCTAATATTTTTGATAATTTGGAAATTTGATTTAATTTAATATTAAGCTATTAAATAAATAACTACATTGTTTTAAAATATGGTTTAATAGATATGAGACATTAATTCATGTAATAATAATAGGAAGTAATAATCCCTTTTTATAAATATTTAATCTAATTAAATAAAATGTAATCTGATCATATTAAAATAGATATGATTTTGGAAATATTTACCAATTATTTATATAAATTTGTATTTTAAAAAGGAAATTGATTTGAAACATTTAAATTAAATTTCATAATAATACTTATTATAAAATTTATCTTATATAATTGAATTAAAATACTTTACTTTGTTTACATCTGATAAATATACATATGAATAATAATATTTGAAAATTTAAAATAAATCTCTTTATAATATTTGTCTCATACCATTGAATTAAAATGCTTTACCCTTATTTACATTTAGTATAAAAGCATCTATAGATAATAATCTGTAAGTTAAAATCAAAGTCTAACAATATAGAATATAAATGGATGATGATGTTCAATATAAAATATAAATATTAATGTAAGTCAAAATTTTAAATATAATTAAATAAGTAAACTCATGAATCTAAGTTTAATATTGATAGTTAAAATACAAATACAAATAGATATAAAGATAAGTACGAATATAAGTAATCATATTGTACATAAAGCTGCCAGGCTTTGTATGAATATGCATGGAACTTGTTAGTAGTTTCAAAGGCAAGAAAGGAAATATCTATGTACTAATTGGGTAAGCATGAAACATATAGTACATTAGCATTTAATGTTTTATCATCTCAGCAAACAATTTGTCAAATTCGAAGATCATTTCAGTCCCAAATCTTGCCTGACAAGAAAAAAAAATAGTGATCCAGCATTTGCAAAACCCACATAACACCTTCCCCTGTAAAACTTATCTTTCTATATATATACATCTTCTTATTTCAATTCGTTCTAAAACATAGCAAACCAGAAAATTTTATAGCAAGCTTTTCCTTTCTTCTCTTTTACAAAACTTAAACAACAATCAAATTTGCCTGCAAACAAATTCAAATCAAAACCTGAAGCATCAAGACTGCAGATCATTTTCTTAAAACCTGGAAGCATGTTCAAAACAAGGCATCTCTGCATGCAACTGCAATCTTTTCAAACTAAAGCTAGCATTCCAGTTTTTCAAAGCAAATCAAGTGTTCAAGTTAAAAGTTTTCAAATAGGCAAAGGCAACACCAAGTTTTAAAAGTGACAAAAGCTTTTCAAATAAATCTGAAAGCTCTGTTTTTTGGTGAGTAACATCTTTATTTAAAATAAACTTAAGTAAATATGGTTGCTTGAATTGTTTCCTGAGAAAATCTTGATTGGTGTGTGGATGAATATGATGAAATTGTTTGTATATATGTATGGGTTTTGAATGCATGCTTGCTGTTGATTTATTCTTCCCTGTTCTAGATTCCAAACTTAAAGATCTGATTCAAAATTTCATGAACTCATGATCTAATCTATGTTTAGATGCAAATTTCAAACAAAACGTGTTAGTGTATCATAAATTAAAGTCTAAAATTTTATTTAGGTTAATAAACTTGTTAATGACTTTGGAATGGAATAAATAACAGAGGAACTCTATATAAGTAAAATTTTAAATATCCTGAATTCGTGTATTAGGAATATAAATCGATTACTTAAACAAAAACTTGAATTTTAAAACTAAAATCGGAATTTTTAGTTTGGAATTGGAAGAGCATTTCTGGTTTGTCTAGAATTGGAGTTTTGGGTTGGAACTGTCAACCTAGCAAGTCGGGGTGGCCATGGTTTTCTCTGGTGATGGAGTGTTGATCGAAGTTGCACGGAAAAATGGTAGTAGGTGGATTAAAGCTTTGGGGCGATTGTGTTTTTGAATCAAATATTATAAACCTAGTTTTCTGTTCATCAGTAAATTTGATCGCCGAAGTTCCTTGAGGCAATCGAGTTCTTCGTGTTTCAAGCTGGTGATAGATGGAGTATAGGGGAGTTCGAGGCCGGAGGAGAAGCTTCTCAGGTGATCGGAACGTGGTGTTTGAAGCAAATTCCAGTTTGACATTTGCTTCCAGTTTCGAGCGCGATGCTCGATTTTGATTTGGGGCTTCTGCAATTTGTTTGATGGTCGGAATTAGGTCGGGAGATGATAGTCGACTTGCGCGTGTGGTCACGAGAGGTCGGAGTTGGCGGCAGTGTGGGTGCATGTGCACGGAGGACATGGGTATCTGCTGTTGTTTTTGGGGGAAGAGGGTACTCGAGTGAGGTTCGGGCTATTCTTGTTTTTGCTCGAAGCTGAAGGTCATTGGACTCGAAGTAGTGGGGATATGGGCTCGGGTGAGAAGGATCGTTTCAGGTTTATGTATAAACCTGTTAGTACTTGGTTTGAGTGTTTTCAAATAGAAAGGTTACTCGAGTTACTCGAGTTTATTTTAGTGTTGTTCGAGCTAGATTAGGTTAGACTCGAATAAAATGTTGCTAGGGATAGTTGAGTTACAGGTTAGAAACCTGTTTATTTCAAAATTTAAACTGAATTTAAAAATATTAAACAAGGATTTAAAATAAGTTTTAAATCTAATTTTAATTATGGATTCAAGTTTGAATTGAATATTAAGTTGGAAATGGATAAAGATTTAAAACTCAAATTTGTTTAAAATAACTTTAAAAAGGGTTTGTTGTTTAGAAATGTTTTAAAGAAATTTGAATTTAAATCTGAAATTGAATGAAAAAGGAATGTTTAAACAAAGTTTAAACTTAATGCAAATCTGGATTTGAATCTTTGGCTTAAAATAAATTTAAGTTTTATAAATTTAAGTATTTTAACAAATTTGATTGATAAAGAAACATTTAAATGTTTGAAATTAAATTTGTTTTAAACTTTTGTAAAATTTCTTTTATAAGAAAGTATTATTATCATTTTAAGGTTTTAAATTGATTTTAAACTTATTGAAGTTAAATTATAAGTTAATGATTTGTAATTCATTAGTTTATTAGGGTAATTAAATGAATAATAAATTTATTTAATAAGTTAATGGAGTAGCTAATTACTTAAAGTAATTAAGGGATCATCTTAGAGGTTTAAGATTAATTATTCTTAGAATAATTAATTGTAATTAAGATTCATTAATTAAATTAGATTTGGTTTTAATTAATGATTAGTAGTTAATTAATCAAGTAATAAACAATTAATTAAGTTATAGTTGACACTTAATTAATTAAATAATTAGGGGTTAATTAATGAGCTATTAATTTATAATCAATGATGATTAAAATAAGTTAATTACTTAAAAATAAGTAATTAATGAATTGTTAATGAAGATCATTACCTGAGGATTATTTAATAATTAATTAATGCGATTAATTTTTAATAATTAATTAGATTAATTAATTTGGAAATAATCAATTGTGTAAATTGTTAAGTATAAATACTTATGGAAGTAATTAAGGAATTTATTACTCATTGTAATTAATTGAGTTTAATCTGATTAGATTGAGTTAATTAATTCAGTTTAATTAATTTAGAATAATCATTTGATGATTTGTAAAGTATAATTACTTTATGTAATTTAATGAAGAGAAATTACTTAGGAAAGTAATTAATGGGTAATTACTGGATGTAATTAATTGAAGATGATTTGATGATGGAAGTAATTTGAGTACAATTACTTTGTAAAATTAGTCAAGGGATTAATTAAAGGTAATTAATTAAGAAGTAATTAATTTATTTGCTAAAGTAATTAAGGGTAGTTAATTACTGAATGGGATTAATCAAGGATGATTAATAATTATGGTTAAGAAAGATTTATAACTCAATGTAATTGATTTAAATATAATAGTTAATTAAAATGTAATTAGGGATCATTAATTTATGTAATTAATGATGTAATTAAGGTTGATTAATTAAGACTAATTAATCAGTAATAAGTGATTAAAGAGTAATTAATTAATGTAATTAATTAAGGATTAATATAATTAATTATAGTTAATTAGTAAATGAAGTAATTAAAGATTAATTACTGTATTTGGTTATGGATAATTAATTTGTGAAAATTAATTAAAGGATAATTACTTGAATGTAATTAATGGTCAGTTAATCAAAGGTGATTAATTAAGAAGGAATTTGAGATTGACTAATTAATTGATTTGAAATTAATTAGTGGTTATGTAAGCAGGATTTTTAATGATGAAGTAATTAATTTAATTTACTTTAAATTAATTAGAGATAAGTGATTAATTTAATTCATTTTAAATTAATTATAAATGGTGTGATTATTAATCCTTGTTTATATCTGAATTGGATGATATTTATTGGATGATATGTGGTGATATTATGTGATGTGATATTGGATATATCTGTGAAATGTGTGATATTTATCTGTGTTAAATGCTGTGTGAATTCAAAGTATTGAATTGAATTGAAATGAATTGTTTTAACTTTAAAAACAACTTGGCCTTAAAAGACACGGTTTGGATTTGATGAGATCGGGATCGGGTTTCCAGATTTGGATATCCGAAAACCACATCAATCCAAATTAACGATAGGTCGTGAATCTCAAGTGAAGATGAAGATTCAGAGTACAAGGGTTATTGTCGTTAACTCTGAGGGTGATTCCAAAATGAGTGTAACAAGATAATGCCTTCGGTTTTGTTCGAACCCGGAACGAACTTGTATGGATTGAATGCTTTCAGCACATCGTCAGGTGGACGATGAGCATTCTAAGTGATGTGTTCTGATTAAAGGTAATCGTAGCCTCAAGCCTCATCAACCGGGAATGGCTAAAACAGGGGAGGTGCAGCAAGGCTTCGTGGGTCGCACCCACTTGAGAGTAAGGTCATCCCTGTCTAGATGTCCCTTTTTATTTCGGCTTAGTGGTGCGGTTGCTGTACACAACCGTGGAGTGATTTTATTCGGAACTATCCAGTAAGGGATGGTTCCGGCCTTGTGTTGCAGGGGACTTAGGGTGGGTCCTCGGTACGCTGATCTAGGCCAGGTACTGTGACGGGCGGTACTCCAGTAGCCCTGCCATTGTATGGATCCAAAATCCAATAAGTGCCATCGGATTTGATTGTAAACCTAGTATGCTGGAATTTAATGAATGTAACAATTTCGGCTATTTTCTATTTACTTGAAAACCCTAGACCTATTATAATATCACTGAATTTCCTATCAACGTTTTGGTTAGCGTAAGGTAAAAACTTTTCCATGTTTATGTGTGGGAAGTCTTACGTGATACCTTTTGTTTCAAAAGTTTTCAAAGTTAAGCAACTTTAACCTGTTACTCATACCAGACCCATGTCTGACCCGGAGTTTATATCTGTTTTTCTTAAACTCTCGGGTACCCAAATTTTTACGGGTAGCCAAGGGATTCAGGTTAGCTTTGACGAACTGTGGAGGAGCAATGGAGCAGGAGGCTTCTGCGTTGTAGATATATAGATTCCGCTGTGTGTCCTCTGTGTTGGTATCTCTGAGATGAATTGTATGAGTTGTATTATACTGAGTTGTATTAACTAGACAGGTGATTATAACTATCTAGTATGTGTTGTGTAAACAGTGTAACTCTGATGTATATGATACTATGTATTCTCTTATGTGATATATTATATTTTATTCGTTCCGCTGTTGAGATTCTGATGTTGTTTCTTCTTCTTCTCTATCTTTTCTACTTTCTCACCCTTTTCTTTCTTATAAATGACACAGCTTCCTGGGCGTAGGAAGTCGGGTCGTCACACTTGGTATCAGAGCATAGGTTGAGCGAATACCTAAGCTCTGGAGTGGTGTCTATCTTAAGAGGGCGTACTTGTATTTTTGATATATATATTTTATATATTTCTACCTATCTGTTGGGTTACCTGTTCGGGTTTCCCAATATAAGATATAAAGGTAGATAGGGTAGTGGTGTGTGTAACATGACTACCAATGGTTGGAGTTTGTTGAGGTTGGAAGTGTATCTGCCGAGACTGTAGGCCCAATACTGTCTCGAGTGAATAGGGTTATAGCAAATTTTCTTGAATTAAACACAAAAACAAACTGCAGAGAAGTAAATATGCTGAAAAGTAAATCACACATAAAATTTACCCAGCTTCGGCAACCCCTGCCTACTGCTGCATTCCCAGATTTCTATTAGAATTAAACAGTCTCCCGCTTACAAACACTCTAACAGACTCGCAAACCCTGCTACCGCCTATAGAGTTTTGCAAACTCGCAAACCCTTCTTACTGAACTAATCCTAACTAGACAATCTGACACAACCTAAATCCTAGGTGGTGATTTACCAAGATTTGATTCGAAAAGTACAGACTTCAAAAATAAAAACAAGAGCAAAAATAAATAAAAAAACTTGAGTACAAATTTTTGCCCTTAAACTAAACAACCCGACCCAAAAGAGAGAGAAAAAAAACACGGCCACTTCCCTCTTTTGTTATCTGATGCAATTTAGGGTTCTGAAAATGACGGCTACGTTCTTCTTTCTGAAATTAGGCCTTCGGCTCTCTGCTTCCAAAATTAGAGCTTTCGTGGATATTTGAAGATGCCGACTACAAATGCTCGATTGAAAGGATGATTCAGCGTTTCCTTTTCTGTCAATCGATGGTCTCCTTTTTTTTATTACTTTGACTACTTCGAATTCGATTGAGTTTGAAATGGCTTCGGTATGTAATTTCTGCTCTGTGCCTTTTTTTATTTGATTGCTTGAACTCGATTGTTCTTTTTTTCTCACTTTTCCTATGATGATTTTGGGTGAATATTTATATGGATTCCGAGACCCTTGAATTTGTTCGTATTCATTTACTTGACTTTATCACTTTCCTTTCTCGGTTGCTTGATATTTGCGACTTACTTGATTCACACGGTTTTAATTTTGTAGCGTTCAATTTTTCCTTGATTGATACGACATAAACTTTCCTAATTTAGTTTGGCTTTGATTTTTGACATGGTCAACATAATACTGTTGAATTTCGTGGCCATCACGTCTTTGGTTGTTTTGACGATATTGATTTCGAATTGACTTCGAATTCCCTGTTTCGAACTATACCATCTGTTCCATGATGACGAATTTTGTTTCTTTGTTCATTCTCAGCTTCATACTAATTTTGGCATGTCTGCATCCATATATGCATTCATCTTTGCACTTTTGTTGTTTGCACTGAGCATTTATGTTGTCCAGACCTTGTTGAGTTCTTGGATTTCACCATACTACTGTTGCATCCATTTGTTTGCATATATCAGTTGCCTGACCCTTGCATATGCTCTCTGTAGTATTGTGATCTTGAGATGATTGCATATTTCTGATGCACTTGGTCATTCATTGGTTTGTTTGCATATTTGTGCATATTGAGCCTTGGTCTCTGTTGCATGCATTGCTGTTGGGTTGCTTTGGGATTGAACTTGAGCTTTGATATAATATAACCTGTCTGGAGTACATTTTGGTTCGTGAGTTGCATTTGTGAACATCGTCGAGTCTGGTTGTATTTGCATTGAACCATGCTGTGTCGAACTTGTACCACTCTGGTCATGCTTTGTACTTGGCTCTGAAATATTCCGACCTGATGCATTTGGACTTGAGCATATATGTGCTTTTCTCCATTTTGCATACTGCTACTTGTTGTTTCCAGTTGTACTTGGTCATTTTGTATCTGCACCCTCAGTTGAGTAATTGCCATTGTCTTGGCCACTTGATTTTTCGAATACACCTGAGATGAATCCGATTTGGATTTGACCTTGTGCTGAAGGATGTGGCATCATTTTATTGCACTTGAGTTGAATCCTGTATATGGGTTTGACATGTGCTCACTTGTCCCTGTAAATCGATCAAGTGTATATTTCGGTGTGCACGACCTTGTGGCATGCACTGTGCATGTCACAATTGTCGTGTGTGATGAATTCGAATATAAATGATGACGAACAACCCAAATAACTGAGGCACCAATAAAAACAAATTTATATTTTTGCAAATTCAAATTTGTTTATTTTCAGATTACTGCTGTAGTTGCTAATTATACAGGTACACAGGAGACAGGACAAGAACTGGAGCTGGACAATGCAGATAGATGCAGATGTGCAGACAGAGAGAAAAACTAAGTGTTGAGCGTTGTAGTGAGAAAAAATATGAATGTGAAATGTATGAAACCGGTGTATGTATATAGAGAGAGCTGAAAACTTTGTACTGTATAAGTGTTGAAATAAAATATTGTGTTGAATAAAAATATTGATTGAATTATATAAATTCTGTGCAATAGTATTATTATTCAATATGAATATTTATTTCTATATGTGTATAGTACAATCTGCAAACACATATATAAATTGATATATGTTTGTTATCATCAAACAAAAAATCACATCAAACAATTAAAACCAGGCAACACTTCTTGAATACGGTTATAATGTTTGACTAGTTTGACTATCCAATTTTATTATATTAGAAAAGTTTCAAAATATTTTGTTATAAATAACTTAAAATCCCGATCTCCTATCGAGGCGTGCTGCCTGGCGTTTCTAATGTTATACCGCTATTCCGAACCCAATGGAACTAGTCTCGAGCTCCAATTCGATCGTATGGAGAAGATAGCCTTTTAAATTGACTATTTAAATTAAATTCAATTAAATTATTTCTAGGCGTTTTCAAATCGCACGACCCAACAGTAACTCCAAACGCTACGAAATATGAAATCCGATAATAATACAATATTACAGATCTAATGGGACCAGTTTCATCGAATTCCGAGGCTGTGCCCCGGATCGCTATTTTAACGCGTCGATTAAATCGACGATTTCCAAAATTGATGAAATTACTTGGAATTTCAGTTTAAAAACTTATTAACCCAATTCTAATTCTAAAAGAATTTATATCAACATTAGAAATCATTTTTGATTCATATTCAACTCTAATCCAATTATTTAATTGATTTTCAATTATTAATTCAACAATTAAATTTATTCAATATTTGAATTTTTAAATTCATTCTCAAATTTTCAACCAAATCTTCATATCCAAAAATCAATATATATTCTAAATCCAATATTTTAAAACCATTCAAATATTCAAAATTAATCGTTGGAAAATCCGGGTTGTTACATTCCTTCTCCCTTAAAAGAATTTCGTCCCCAAAATTGCTATGGTAGGATGAATGATCCAAACCCATTAACCTATTCAAAACCCACATAGTGAAAATTCGATAATTCACTTTTCTAATCTTTTAGTTCCAACCAAAACAATTAGTTTCCATTTCTAAACCAAAACCCCTTATTTCAATTACAATTCACAAATCACTTTTTAGTTAACAAAATTTTTCTAACACCTTAAATTTTCGAAATTTTTTGGCGGAGTCTTCTTTGTACGAAGAGCCCTTTGCAATATGACAAAAGTAATAAAAACATATACATTGACCCACACGGTCAGAAAATAAAATATATATCAATATTTATTTCATCGCAGTATTTAATCCGAAAACGTACCTTTATTTAGCATTTTTAAGCGAGCGAGCTAAATTTATATGCAATTTCGCAACCCAAAACTAGCCCAATAGCCTCCTAGTACATGTAGTTACTTAATTTAAACACGTTAATACCAAAACATAAAAATTTAATAACATTTCATTTATTTAACTAGCGCAAACACATAGATTTCATAACCAAACAAGTTATAGCATGAATTTATCAATAATCACAAGGTTCCAACATTCAATTATTTATTTCAATCGATTTATATATCATTTCATTCAATTCTAATGATTCACAACCAATATTACTTGCATTCCATTCATATTACACACACTATATATTCATATCCATTTCAAATTGATTCTAAATCAATTTATTCACTTTCCATTGATTCACAAATTTTGCTTACTTCCATTTACGTCAAACAGCAAATTTTTTCATACTATTTGGTGATATAATATAATAGTCACTTAAGCTTATAAACCATTTTCAATTGATTTTAAATCAATTAGTCATTTTCTATTGATTCACATTCAATTTTTTTTCTCAAATCTTATTTGCTCAATTTTATATTCAACACAAACCAATCCATGCCCATTTATTTATGAATCATTTCATAAATTAGTTACTTAAGTTGAATTTCATTCTTACACTTAAATTCAAACCCACTCCATTAATCTATTTTAATTTACAACCATTACACTTTCCTTCACAACATTTAAATGCATTCCATTTATTGGCACTCGAGCTAAATTTCTTTACAACTCAAGCCATATTATTTCATTAAGTCCGTACCATACAAACCCACTTCCATTTAACCCAAGATTTCATTTCAATATTTAATTAACTAATTAATTTCTCTAATTAGTTCATTTCCATTCTATAATTCAATATCTGATTTTTTATTCCAAAAATCACTTCAATTGGTTAGACTTGAGTTCAAATTCATTTTATAATTCCAGTTTGGATTTTTATTCCTTCACCAAAATATCAAATATTTTTATTTTTTGTTGTTCTATTCCATTTTTCAATTCTATAAGTTACACAACTTATTTTCCACATTTCCATAATTTCTATACTTGAGTTTATACCCTATTTTTAATCAAATTCAATTTGATTCACCAGTCCTTTTATTTCCATAATTCAAGTCTATATTCATTTCATTTAGTCATCTCAATTATACATCCAAATCTATTTAATTCAAGTTTCATTTCAATAATGATAACTTTAGTAATATAACTATTTCACAACTCAAATTTTATATTTTAATTCACTTTGATATAATTCCAATTCCAATTCAATTTTTCTTAAGTCCAATTTCTCTTTTTAAGATTAAATTTCAAATCAGATTTCATTTTTGTCGATACTTACTCGAGTATATTCACATTTAAAAATTTTAACCCAAGATTTACATCACTTTATATCTTAAGTATATATTTATTCCAGTCAAAATTCATAACCTATAGTTATATAGTCACTTTACAATTCAAGTTTGTATATTCAAATTTCATTTAACTTATCTCAAGTTAAAGTCTAACCCATACAGTTTTTTTTTCAAATTCAATTTTATTTAACTTGCATAGGTTAAATTTTAATATCCCATTGAAATTCACATTTCCCAAGTTCTAGTTCAAAAACTTATTCTTTTTTTTGGTTTACTTCTTATTTAATTGGAAATTCTAGAATTCAATCACCCGGTTCTATTGCAAATTATTTTGAAATCCTATATATAAATATACATTCCCTTCTGCATACCAAATCTTGCTTTTGGAATTTTTAAATCAAAACCTGATTTTACCAAAACAATTCTGAAACCAAATAATCACAGAAGCAATCCATCACTTAGAAACTCGAAAATGAATACCGATGATGCTGCGTAGTCATCACCAGGATTATTTTCCAGCGACTATAGTGAGTTCAGTGCTGTATTACTTCCAAAATCCATTTTAAACAATTTTAATCCCAATTTAAAGCATTTTCATTCCAAAAATAATATCACCATCATTCATTTCAAAACGCCTTAGAAAACATTTTCAAAAATTCCCGGGATTTAAAATTTTCAAATTTTGGCTTGAATCCAATTTTAGTTATAATCACAATCATAAATTTCACCTTTGAAATTCCATTTGGTTATATAAACCATTTCAACTTTATAATCTTGTTTCGATTATAATAATGCCAATCAAACACACCAAATATATATATAATAATTTCTAGAAATTATTTCCTCTTATATCAAAATATAGTTTGGGTAAAATTATTTCATTTACCCCATTTCAAAACAATACTGTGTCGAACTACTCTGTTCAAGTGTTTAGAAACCCCTATCGATACAGTTGTACGGACTGTGCCAACCAGAGTTCATAAGCCACTCAACAAATAAACCAACACAATATAATACAATTTATATTCACTAACAAATACGCGCTCATATTTATTAATACACTCAAACTCATTCTAGAGTACTACTGACCCTATCTCTAATGAGTAATCCCCACCAAAGCAAAGGTTCTCATTTAACCTTCAGCTCTGATACTACGTGTAATGGCCCGTATCTCCGTACCCTTTTAGTTGACAACAAAACACACGTGTCCAACTTAAATAGGATGGAAATATGGATCATTAGGGGTGAAGAAGAAAAGAGATAGAAGAAAATAGAAACAACAATACAGAATCTCACAATCACAGCGGAACAAAATATAATATATAACAACAGATCTTTATACAAAGAAAACTGTAACTGTTAATATACATACAATCATCAGAGTACAACAATCAATACATTAATATGGACAGTTATTATAACTTGTCCTCACCAGTGCTGACTATACAGTCTACACACACAGCGGAATATAACAAGTACATGAAATACGCTTGAAATCCTCCAGCTCGTCTCCTGAGCTCCATAGCATTCTAACCTGAATCTGTAATACTCGATCTGACCCGAGCATTATAATAAAATAACACCCAAGTCAGTCTGGAAAACCAGCATGAGAAAACACACTCAATTTGAATTTAATTATATTTCCAATATCCTTTGAAAAACAAAGGTATCTCGTAAGACCACGTCACACACAAACACGATGGGTTTTTACCTTACGATAACCAAAACATTTTATATCAAAATCATATGATATTATAATAGTGTCTATAGAAAGTAAATTAGCAAATAACTGAAATGCTTGCATCTCACGTTTCAGCATAGTTGGGCACAATCAAAACCGTACAGGCTCGTAGTGGATATTGGATTCCATACAATGATTGGGCTACTGGGTACTTCCCATCACAGTACGCCTCTAGAAAAATGTAACGAGGACCTCGCCGGGATCCCCTGCCAACACAAGACCGGCCTAACCCTAACCTGGATAGTACCGAATATGTTATCACCCCAGGTGTTCCCACCCTTAATCGAGCGCTCACTTTTCCATACACAACCATATTCATAATTATAATATATTCCGAGGGTATCTAGAATTGTGATAACATACCCTAATTAGGTGCGACCCACTTAGCCTTGCAGCATCTCCCCTGTTTTAGTCATTCCCGGTAGATGAGGTTTGAGGCTACGTTTACCTTTCAAGAACAATTCCACTTAGAATGCTCATCATCCTCCAATGACGATGTTCTGATAGCATTCGTCCATACAAGTTGTCCTGGGTTTAGACAAACCGAGTCGCCATCTTCACGATATCACCATTCCTAACGTTCAAACCGGATCGAAGTGGTTTTCGGATAATTAAATCTGATCCCAGTCTCTTCGAAACGATCAACGAATTTGGCCATATTTGATAGTCGGTTATTTAACTATCAAATAACATCCATAAGCAGTCACTAGGCCCATATTATAAATTTTTCAAAACATTCATTTCAAAAATATCTTTACAAAGATATATATTTAATCTCTTTCGATATTTCAATATTTGAAAACATTTTTGAATACTTACATCCATAATAGGATATTTCAACCCATATCTTACTTCAACACTTATTGAAATATTTTCAATTTCGATTTATAATCCACTACTTAAAAAAATATCTCAATGTAAATCCTTCGTCGCTAAATATTTCTAAAAACCTTTCATTTCCACACTTAGGAAAATAATATAAATCCATTTTTCAAAATCATTTCTAATATCAATACTTGGGAATTATTTCATATCTTATCTCCTACATTTTCGGAATTTATATTAATTCCTTTTACATTTACCAAAATTGATTATACTCACCTATAATCTCATCTATCCATTTATTACTTCTTTTGGAATTTAGATTCAATCCCGAAGTTCTTGTTTTCTAACATTTTGGAAATTTCCTTAAGCCCCCAGAATTTCTTTATAAGATTTTCTCTTATAAAATCTCATATGTTAAATAAACCCCGTTTACAAATCTCGAGAGAACTTATAAATAAATTCCAGTCATTCCAAACCTCTATATATATATATATGTATATGTATTTTTAAAGAATAATAATTTATTTTTAAAACCATTTTAAGTAACTATTTAAAATATCAAAACATTTTTTATAAAACATCAATAAATCATTTCCAACTCATTTTTAAATAAAACTAATTGATTTACAAAGCTAATTATAAAAATTAGAAATTTATTTCAATTAATATTAAATGTTTAAAAAATCCACTTCGAAGTATTTTATTACTAAGCAGCTTTAAATTACATAGTTTGAATAAATAAAAATTCTCTTTTAAAACAATGTAACTTCTCGATAAAAATATATATTTTTAAAATCCCAATAACCAATTCAATTTATAAATCCCTCTCGATTCATAACACATCGATATCATTCCGATTCCTAACCATCCTTACTTTTCAAAAATAGAATTCACTATTTTTCCGAAAAATCTAATTTTCATATCTCGATATAAATTTACCCTGTGAAATTATATTCCAATTTATCAATTGATTTCATTTTCCCTTATTTATAAACATTGTCTATAAATTTATAACTCCTTTGAGTTTTACTTGTTTATAAAACTAATCCCATTTATAAAATCTCATTTTATAAATCCATTTCTTAATAAATTCCATATATTTCACAAATCTATTTAAATGTCGATTTCAAACTCCTTTTCATATTTTCCAGAAATATCGTTTAAAAATCCATCGTTTAAAAATCCTATAAATAAATTATTTTAAAATCTCTATTTAAAATATTTTTACGAATAGTTAAATACAACCCAAAATCAATTATTGTTTTTATCCAAATCAATTTCTTTAAAAATAATCCAAATTTCGATATAAATATTTTCATATTCAAAATCTCCTTTTAAATCCTTTCAAATTCCAAAAATAATATTTATGGTATTTAAAATACCAAAAGTTAGGCCGTGCAACTATAGCATCCAATAAAAGAAATCACACAACAATCCATAATAGATTATCAATTCACATCATATGTCACTATATATGAAAACAATCAATATATATTTGAGGAATCTAGTTGGATCCCTCTAACCTGTTTCCCTGCATCCACATATGTTAGATAACATAAAAATACCAATCCCACTTCGAGCGGGATATCGCGTAATATAGGGTCATCCGCTATTAGCAGGGCGCATAGGGTCTCATCCGCTCCAACGGCGGAAAATATATGTAACATTCCCCCTTTTGACCGTCTCCAGTCAGTAATTAAACCAACTAGAAACATTCAAAAAGACGAATTGTTATTTAGTTTATAAGGTTTAAACAGAATCAGCCACAGAAACACAGAATAATAACACTGAATTAAAACAAATGAGAATTTATTTCATTACTATAAATCTTTTTATATACATCAGAGTTAATACAATTTTAATACTGATACAGCGGAATATTTAAAATACAATTTTCTTCTGAAAACTAAAGTGATTCTTTACTCTCTCTCTAACTTCGTTGCTCGAAAATCTTCAAGCTGTAAAAATACTCGGTCTGACCCGAGTATTATATTCAAAAGAAAATAATACACAGGTCAGTCTAATTCAAACCAGTTTATTAGTGCATATAAGCAGTAATAATTTAAGTAGACGACAGTCACAATAATTCTCGTCTATCCAACTCTTTTAACAAAGAAATCGGATAATGAAAATTTTAACACTAAACAGTGTTAAACAATAAATCAACAGATTTAAATCATCAACAGAGATAAATAAACAATTTATCAACTCGAATAAATCAATTAAAAAAAAATTGAAATTGTCACTTTAAAACCATCAAGACTCGATTGGCTGCCGTACACGCACGCGTGTACGGCCTCGCCAATATGGTATAAAAATCAATGCATCACGAGCAAAGAATTATCAATTCAAAAACTGTCGAGTTTGGGTGGCTGCAGTGCACACGCACATACATGTGCGCTGCCTCGCCACTCGAGTGAATACTAACAGCAATCAAAGCTGCAGAGGTCAAGTCAGTAAACTGCAAGTATCAAAGAGGCAGGAAACAGTTCAATACCCAAGCAAACTCAAGAACAAGTTTCCAAACAACTCATTACTGAACATTTCATCAAGTGCAAAATTCTTTATAAAAATGAACTGCAGCCCCACTTTGAATTCAAGGGCAACTGCAACAATAACTGCAGCCACCGCATGGAAATTTGGGTGAAGGCAACAAAAATAAACAAGGATAAATGAAACTGGTCAAGCAAGTGCAGCAGCTACAACAAAACAAGACTGCATCAAAACATATGTATGCAGACCTAACGCCTCAAATGGCCAAGTACAACCGAAATCAAGAAATGCACTTAAGTTAAAAGCTATGCAGTGGAGACGTAAACAAGGGTATGTGCAGACCACTTGAAGTATGTTAACATATACAACCATGAAATACAAGTGCAAGTACACAATAATAACCAGACCACAGAGATATAAAAGGAATTCTTTTTGAAACATAAGGTTAGTTTTAAATCCAGGCTTTCAGATTTATATTTAAAATCCAAATTCTAAAACAACGCTTAATCTCCTCAACATCTTTAAGTTATTTAAAACAAATTCAGATTTAAAGCTTATTTGTCCCAAACCAAATTTCAACACTAACTTAAATTCACTTTAAAACTTTGGTTAAACTTAGTTAACATTGACCTGAGACTTACATTTGGCTTTCAGTTTCCAAAAAAAAACAATCGTTCAGGTTCGAACTATATAGCATCACATAACTAGCAATAGAAAGTACAATACAACATCAAGCTTAACGAAACAGACATCACAAAATCAAGTTGGTCAATATGATCAAGACAGATACAACACGACTCAAAAGAATCTACAGTGAAATGCAGACAACAATCTATCTGGCAACAATGATGAATCAACAAATGCAGTACTCAAGTAATAGTCAAAAGTATCATGTACAAGTCTACAAATATCACATGTATGGTGTCAAGTGAAGCTCGGTAGAGACCAAACTATTACAAATGCAACATATTCAAGTTGATACAAATGCACAGTTATAGTTCAACAAGACAAGTGTGTCAGAAACTCAACATCACAATATCAGGGACACAGAGCAACAGTTTAAATAACATGCACAATTCAATCTAATATCCTAAATTAAGTTCAGGTTTTATTTCATGAAGTCAGGGTTCATAACAGTGAAAATGCTTGTTTACTCACTTCATTATCAAAGCAAATAAACAGGGGACAGGCTTGACTTCAAGTCTGAAATGTTCCCTGAATCTGGTATTGCTCGATTTCTTTAAAACTAAAAAAAAACTTTGCAACTGGAATGCTTTAAACCTGGAACACGATGGTGATGATCCAGACTTGATTTAGTTTGCAAAGTTTGAAACGAAATTTTGGTTTACAAGTTTAAATATTCATATCTGCAGCCATTTAATCATATTACAGAGCAAAGAACATTCATGCAAAAAACATTCCATATAAATTTATCCCAGGCATCAAGTAAGATTTTGATTTAAGAACTGTTTTTAAATTTTAGTGATTACTCACCTGAAATAATTTAACAGAGAGTAAATTTCAGTTTTCCCGATGAACACAGTCTTGAGTTTTACTTCCCAGAGATATGGCCAAATTATTTTAACTTAAATAAATTTTTACTAAAATCTATGATGGAACACGCAAGTTTCATTTGAAACTTAAGTTTAACAGAGATTAAATCAAAGGGTTTTGAATTTAAATCAAAACCAGAACATAAATCCGTGAACAGGGAAATTATAGATATTCCAACGCATAAAAGTGGAGTTACTCACAAATATATGCAAACTGAAACTAGACCAGTAGACAAAATCAGAGTCGACACAAACAGCAAAATCAAAAGCCTCGAATTGGTTCCAATTCACGACTGAAGCCATAACTATGTGACAAAATAAAAGGGTTCGAAGCAAAAAGGTGAACAGGTCACGAAAATCGAACACACGATCAAAATCAAGATAGCCACGAGACAGATTGAATTAGATGTGAGAAATTTCTCACCTTTGTCAGAAGCGGTCGCGAGCGAATGAATGCGAGGGGAAGGTGAAGCCCTAGATTCGCCAGATCGAAGGAAGACGAAGCTCCAATTCGCCAGAACGAGCAAGTGTTGAAGGAGATCGAGGAGTTGAATCGCCGAAGCCCTAGTTTCCTCTCGCCGCCATTTTCGTTCTTTTCGTTATTTCGTTTCTAGGGTTTCGAATGAGAGAAAATGAGAGGGGGACGTGGGTTTTACAGAAGACAACGTGGTTTAGGTATGGTTGAACGTGATTTCTTGTACTAGAGGTATGGTATTTTTTTCCTTTTTATTTTAAATTTTGTTTTGTCTAGATAATTTCTTTAATTTTGTTTTGTTTAATTTTGTTGTTAAAATCTAAACTATGTGAATATATTCATTCGTACAAATAAAAATTTAAATAAAAGAATTCTAATCGATTTAAAAACTTCTAACTGAAATTTAACAGCCATTTTTACATCGCCAATTGACGAAGATTTTATCGTTATAAAAATTCCAACAACAACAGAAATTATCTGTCAACATAGATCGTTTATCGATGATCAAAATTTTGGGTAAAAATTCAGGTTGTTACAGAAATTCAAATTTGAATTCGATTAAATTCTCTACGCGTTTATACGCCGTATATTCATAAAACAATTCTGATAAATACGAAAATTGAAATCCGGTAATAATTCAATATTACGGACCCAATGAAACTGGTTTCGTCAAATTCCGAGACTGTGCCTCGGAAGACTATTTTTAAATTCAATTCAAACGATACATTTTCAAAACTGAACAAATCGCTTTCAAATTCAATTCTGAAGCTTCAATTATCTTCAGTATTATCAATATGAATTTTCTAAGCCTTTAAATTATTTTTAACCGGCTTAAAATCGAAGATTCAAATTTTATTAAATTTCCAATAGATTAAATTCAAAAATTTAATCACTAATTCATTCTGATAATTTGAAATTCAAGTCAAATCATCGTTCAAATATTTGAAATTAATTAAATATTTTCAATTTAAATTGTTCAAAATTCAGGGTCGTTACAAACTCCCCTCCTTAAAAACTTTTCGTCCTCGAAAAGGAAAGGTTGTTAAAATTTCATCGATATTTATACTCTACTCAATTTTTCTAAGCTTGAAACTCAATACAAATAAATGAATATAAGATTCATTCCATTTGTTTAATCTCACTAGTTTTGTTTATCTTCTCTTTTGTTCATTGATTTTCTGAAATCAAAACGCAAAAGTCTTTTATCAACATTTTTGATTTACAACTCAAATTCAAACTTAAAATTCTTCACGTTAGAGATTTATATAATATATATCTCTTCCAAAGCTGTGGACTTTCAAAACATTTCAAAGATCCTCTTCCTTAGTTCATTAAGTAGAATTATGAAATTTTAATTTCAACTATTGATTCACTATTTACAGTTTGAAAATACTTGCTAACTCGAAATTTAACAAGTCCATCTTCGTTCTCACAGACATTAGACATACGCTGGCCAGGCGCAGGTCTAAAAATCTCCAAGTACTAAATATACTTGCTTCAATTCCCAGTGAAAATACTTTTAAAAATTCTTTTAAAAAATGGATATGGAAAGCACGTTCCCCCATGGATTACAGTTCCACCCGGCGGTTACGCTACTATCCCAGTAGAGTCGCTTGTGGCTGTAGATTTCTCATCTCTTAAATTTCGCCATGGTTGTCGCCATAGATTGCAGTACACACGGCGGTTACGCTACTATCCCAGTAGAATCGCTCGTGTCTGTAGGCATCACGCCCCTCAAATTTCGCCTGGCATTAGATTGCAGTTTACTCGGCGGTTACGCCACTATCCCAGTGGAGTCGCTCGTAACTGTGGGCATCTCGCCCCTCAAATTACGCTAACATCATCAATCAAATCTAATCTCATCGCGATGAACTATCGCGAAGGATTTCCGATTCAAATAGTCACTCTGACTAAAATTCTACGTAGCTACGAATTTCAAATGGATACTCTTCACGAGTTCCAATACCTTCTCCAATAATAATAAATGGAAGGTACTTTTCCACATCCTCAGTTTAGAAAACATAATATCATATATGTAGTACTTTCATTTCACATTTCGTACATATAACATCTATGTAAACATACATAAGATTTCCATAACAATGTCTTTCTAAACTAACGGTTTTCAATTCACCGCATTCATATATATAAGTCCTAAAAACTTACATATTCCATATTCATAACAAGATAGAGGATTTCAAAATTTTCCTCCAAGTCGATTTGGAAATTTAAGGTTATCTCAAACCTAATTCATATTCATAATTCCATTCATTATCGACTTTCACATTCGATTTGGATTTCACGCTACATCGTCAATTCTCAACACAGAATTGATGTCTATCGATATATAACCTCTGAGCTCGTACGTCTCAGAGAAGGGTGTTAAGCTAAGAGAATAAATTCTCCGCCACCAACAGATATATATTTAATAGAGATCAATTGCTATGTCATCAATTCACAATGTTAGACATACAATCCAAATCATCATCTGAAATTCAAAGCTCAACTTATATTGTCTTTGATGTCGAAGTTAAACTCAATTTTAACTTAACGATTCAATCTTTTGAAAAATTTCAAATTGAACAAATTGTTCAAATTCTCATTTAACTTTTCAACTTCGACTTCAAAAAATGAATTTCAAATCATTTATTCCTTACGGAATATATTCACAACATTTCATATTTGGAAAAACATTTCCATACTTATTTAAAAATAAGTAATTCACAAATCCATTTATTTTCAACATCTGAAAATATTCGATATACTTAAATCAAAATTAAGTATATATTTCATCTTTAAGGAAATCATTTTCTTTCACATTTTTATTTGAGTTAAAACGAATGTTACGTAAAACATCGTTACAACAACTCAAAATCATTAGTATAGGGATTCGAAATTTAGATAGATGTATAAATCCCAATACTATACAAAACATTTCCTTTCGGAAATCATTTACTATAACAACAGTGTTATAGTCCACCATTTCCTTATATTCGAAAACGTCTATTTCAACAATGAATGTTGAAATCTATGGTTTCGATATTCAATGCCTTTTGAAAACATCTTTTTAAAACAATTAACTTCGTTTTAAAATATCACTTTCCCAAAACATGTCCATTTTATTCAATAATATATTCACGGTCCAAAATTGTGAATATACTACTTTTAACAAACTATACAGAATTTACTTATCAAAATAAGTCAGTTTCGAATTTATAAACAATGTTTATAAATTTCACTTCTATTTATAAAGACTTCAATTCATAAAAGTTGCTTTATTAACCATTCCTTTATAACTCAATTTTATATCAGAATTTTAATTTACAAGTGAATTACTTATAAATTCTTTTATTTCGCAACTTCGAATCATTTTATAACTTCACAATTATAAACTTTTAATTCTGTAACTTCCATTTACTTATGAAATCCATTAAATATTTCACTTTTAACACTTATACAATTCCAATATTATATTAACACTTTCAAATCTTCAATTTAAGCCGTTTATAATAATTCAAAATTTCCAATTTAAACTATTATATAAATTTATCAGTTTTCCATTTCCAAGATAATCAACTAGTTCTTTAGTAAATCATTCATCGACTTGATTTCCAATTTTAATCACATTTGATTCATTCACATTGGATTTTACTAACATTCATTCATTCATATGCAATTAGTTCACATTCACTAATTTATATTCAAGTTAGATTGCTTCAATTCAAATCAAATTTGGTTCTATTTAGATTTGCTTATCTTTCAATTTCCATTCAATTTACATAGCTTTCCAATTCCATTAATTCGATTTCATTAATACTTAATGAATTTCCATACGATCAACTGGCAAAACCAATGCACATTCAATTTAACCAAATTTATTTACTTTGCTTACATTCAATTTGGTTCAACACACTTAATTTCAATTGGTTTATATTCTAATTCAGATTGAATTCTAATATTCAGTATATTCACAACTTCTTAACTTAAGTTTTATTCAACTCTTAACAACATTTCTAATCCACGTTTATTCACTTTTACAAAATAAAGTTGAATTCCCTTTATATAACTCAAATTCATATTCATTCTTCACTTTATCAATTCATTTTGATATCAAATTCAATTTGATTCAATATTACTTAAGCTATATTTCATTTTATCTTCACTTGCATTTATTTTCACCATAAAACTTAAGTTCGTCTCAAATTTATTTGAAATTCTATTTTATTTGACTTTACTAAAGTCAAATTCATATCACATATTCAAAATTCAGATTTTGTTTTACTTAACAAAACTGTTTAACCATTTAACAATTGGTTTTTACTTAAACTTTCTCATTTTATAAGTTAAACAACTTATTTAAATTTAAACTTCCCAATTCATATCATATAATCACTTATCATTTAAGTTTAACTTTTCATCTCAATAATTTATCAAATCCAGTTCAATTTATTTAACTTCTTTTTAGTTAAATTTCAAATCGTATATTTATTAATACTAATTCAATTCAATTTAACTTTTCTTTTAGTTAAATTTCAAATCCATATATTTACTAATGCCAACTCACTTCAATTTTAACTTTTCTTAAGTTAAAAATCTTTATTTCATATTCAATATTCACTTTACTTATATAAGATCTATTCCAAATTCATTCATCTTATATTTTCTAAAACAATTTTATACTTCTTTGGATTTGAAAAACATTCTCCTTTTTAAAAGTGTTTCTAGTAACTATTCATATTAAACATCATAAACTAAGCTTTGTGTAAACCAAAGCTCTGATACCACTCTGTAACATTCCCCCTTTTGACCGTCTCCAGTCAGTAATTAAACCAACTAGAAACGTTCAAAAAGACGAATTGTTATTTAGTTTATAAGGTTTAAACAGAATCAGCCACAGAAACACAGAATAATAACACTGAATTAAAACAAATGAGAATTTATTTCATTACTATAAATCTTTTTATATACATCAGAGTTAATACAATTTTAATACTGATACAGCGGAATATTTAAAATACAATTTTCTTCTGAAAACTAAAGTGATTCTTTACTCTCTCTCTAACTTCGCTGCTCGAAAATCTTCAAGCTGTAAAAATACTCGGTCTGACCCGAGTATTATATTCAAAATAAAATAATACACAGGTCAGTCTAATTCAAACCAGTTTATTAGTGCATATAAGCAGTAATAATTTAAGTAGACGACAGTCACAATAATTCTCGTCTATCCAACTCTTTTAACAAAGAAATCGGATAACGAAAATTTTAACACTAAACAGTGTTAAACAATAAATCAACAGATTTAAATCATCAACAGAGATAAATAAACAATTTATCAACTCGACTAAATCAATTAAAAAAAAATTGAAATTGTCACTTTAAAACCATCAAGACTCGATTGGCTGCCGTACACGCACGCGTGTACGGCCTCGCCAATATGGTATAAAAATCAATGCATCACGAGCAAAGAATTATCAATTCAAAAACTGTCGAGTTTGGGTGGCTGCAGTGCACACGCACATACATGTGCGCTGCCTCGCCACTCGAGTGAATACTAACAGCAATCAAAGCTGCAGAGGTCAAGTCAGTAAACTGCAAGTATCAAAGAGGCAGGAAACAGTTCAATACCCAAGCAAACTCAAGAACAAGTTTCCAAACAACTCATTACTGAACATTTCATCAAGTGCAAAATTCTTTATAAAAATGAACTGCAGCCCCACTTTGAATTCAAGGGCAACTGCAACAATAACTGCAGCCACCGCATGGAAATTTGGGTGAAGGCAACAAAAATAAACAAGGATAAATGAAACTGGTCAAGCAAGTGCAGCAGCTACAACAAAACAAGACTGCATCAAAACATATGTATGCAGACCTAACGCCTCAAATGGCCAAGTACAACCGAAATCAAGAAATGCACTTAAGTTAAAAGCTATGCAGTGGAGACGTAAACAAGGGTATGTGCAGACCACTTGAAGTATGTTAACATATACAACCATGAAATACAAGTGCAAGTACACAATAATAACCAGACCACAGAGATATAAAAGGAATTCTTTTTGAAACATAAGGTTAGTTTTAAATCCAGGCTTTCAGATTTATATTTAAAATCCAAATTCTAAAACAACGCTTAATCTCCTCAACATCTTTAAGTTATTTAAAACAAATTCAGATTTAAAGCTTATTTGTCCCAAACCAAATTTCAACACTAACTTAAATTCACTTTAAAACTTTGGTTAAACTTAGTTAACATTGACCTGAGACTTACATTTGGCTTTCAGTTTCCAAAAAAAAACAATCGTTCAGGTTCGAACTATATAGCATCACATAACTAGCAATAGAAAGTACAGTACAACATCAAGCTTAACGAAACAGACATCACAAAATCAAGTTGGTCAATATGATCAAGACAGATACAACACGACTCAAAAGAATCTACAGTGAAATGCAGACAACAATCTATCTGGCAACAATGATGAATCAACAAATGCAGTACTCAAGTAATAGTCAAAAGTATCATGTACAAGTCTACAAATATCACATGTATGGTGTCAAGTGAAGCTCGGTAGAGACCAAACTATTACAAATGCAACATATTCAAGTTGATACAAATGCACAGTTATAGTTCAACAAGACAAGTGTGTCAGAAACTCAACATCACAATATCAGGGACACAGAGCAACAGTTTAAATAACATGCACAGTTCAATCTAATATCCTAAATTAAGTTCAGGTTTTATTTCATGAAGTCAGGGTTCATAACAGTGAAAATGCTTGTTTACTCACTTCATTATCAAAGCAAATAAACAGGGGACAGGCTTGACTTCAAGTCTGAAATGTTCCCTGAATCTGGTATTGCTCGATTTCTTTAAAACTAAAAAAAAACTTTGCAACTGGAATGCTTTAAACCTGGAACACGATGGTGATGATCCAGACTTGATTTAGTTTGCAAAGTTTGAAACGAAATTTTGGTTTACAAGTTTAAATATTCATATCTGCAGCCATTTAATCATATTACAGAGCAAAGAACATTCATGCAAAAAACATTCCATATAAATTTATCCCAGGCATCAAGTAAGATTTTGATTTAAGAACTGTTTTTAAATTTTAGTGATTACTCACCTGAAATAATTTAACAGAGAGTAAATTTCAGTTTTCCCGATGAACACAGTCTTGAGTTTTACTTCCCAGAGATATGGCCAAATTATTTTAACTTAAATAAATTTTTACTAAAATCTATGATGGAACACGCAAGTTTCATTTGAAACTTAAGTTTAACAGAGATTAAATCAAAGGGTTTTGAATTTAAATCAAAACCAGAACATAAATCCGTGAACAGGGAAATTATAGATATTCCAACGCATAAAAGTGGAGTTACTCACAAATATATGCAAACTGAAACTAGACCAGTAGACAAAATCAGAGTCGACACAAACAGCAAAATCAAAAGCCTCGAATTGGTTCCAATTCACGACTGAAGCCATAACTATGTGACAAAATAAAAGGGTTCGAAGCAAAAAGGTGAACAGGTCACGAAAATCGAACACACGATCAAAATCAAGATAGCCACGAGACAGATTGAATTAGATGTGAGAAATTTCTCACCTTTGTCAGAAGCGGTCGCGAGCGAATGAATGCGAGGGGAAGGTGAAGCCCTAGATTCGCCAGATCGAAGGAAGACGAAGCTCCAATTCGCCAGAACGAGCAAGTGTTGAAGGAGATCGAGGAGTTGAATCGCCGAAGCCCTAGTTTCCTCTCGCCGCCATTTTCGTTCTTTTCGTTATTTCGTTTCTAGGGTTTCGAATGAGAGAAAATGAGAGGGGGACGTGGGTTTTACAGAAGACAACGTGGTTTAGGTATGGTTGAACGTGATTTCTTGTACTAGAGGTATGGTATTTTTTTCCTTTTTATTTTAAATTTTGTTTTGTCTAGATAATTTCTTTAATTTTGTTTTGTTTAATTTTGTTGTTAAAATCTAAACTATGTGAATATATTCATTCGTACAAATAAAAATTTAAATAAAAGAATTCTAATCGATTTAAAAACTTCTAACTGAAATTTAACAGCCATTTTTACATCGCCAATTGACGAAGATTTTATCGTTATAAAAATTCCAACAACAACAGAAATTATCTGTCAACATAGATCGTTTATCGATGATCAAAATTTTGGGTAAAAATTCAGGTTGTTACAGAAATTCAAATTTGAATTCGATTAAATTCTCTACGCGTTTATACGCCGTATATTCATAAAACAATTCTGATAAATACGAAAATTGAAATCCAGTAATAATTCAATATTACGGACCCAATGAAACTGGTTTCGTCAAATTCCGAGACTGTGCCTCGGAAGACTATTTTTAAATTCAATTCAAACGATACATTTTCAAAATTGAACAAATCGCTTTCAAATTCAATTCTGAAGCTTCAATTATCTTCAGTATTATCAATATGAATTTTCTAAGCCTTTAAATTATTTTTAACCGGCTTAAAATCGAAGATTCAAATTTTATTAAATTTCCAATAGATTAAATTCAAAAATTTAATCACTAATTCATTCTGATAATTTGAAATTCAAGTCAAATCATCGTTCAAATATTTGAAATTAATTAAATATTTTCAATTTAAATTGTTCAAAATTCAGGGTTGTTACAATATATCCAACTACCAATATATATACTATTATATATAATATAATATAACATCCAACTGATAATATAATATAATATAACATCCAACTGATCATCCAATAATTAATTTTAACTATTTAAAATTAAACCAGTAATCCAAAAATGAGTGAGATTTACTCACCTCGATTTTATTTGCAATTCATCCCAATTCTAAATTAAATTTCTAGCTGACTTCAAAAATCTCCAAACCAATCCTATCGCGTAGATTTCACCGCTACGAACCACACTCGACTTGTTCATGATTTTTAGACCTCATATGCAAATTTAATTAGATATCATAATTTCAAATTCCAATTTAAATAACTAACTAAAAAAATTAAATTAGTTGCAGTGTTATACCTTAACCATCATGTTCACGCAAAAACCTACCCCGACTCGTTGGTCACCACTACCCCGAGCTGCCGTCACGAAAAACTACCGCCTACAGCCTATAGCTCTGATCTCACGACTTCATTCTTCTTCTTTGTGCTCGATCAAAACATCGACCCCGGCCACTGACCACTCCCACTTGCGAGCAACCACCCATCGCCCTGCCCTGTTTTGCCTAAAAGGCCTCCCTTTGATACCCATCAACTTGCGACTGCCCCCTCACCTCGCGCTCATAACCAAATCTCAGGTCGACCCAAACCCTAAGGCCACTCCAGCTCTCATTCGCCACCTACCGGAAATCGCTCGAAGACCGCGTGCTCGAAAATCCTAGGCAAGCCCTAAACCTAACTCGCGACACTTCCCTTCACTCAGTCGCGATTTTGCCTCCGCTCTCCTCCAGACATCGCTCTTGCTTCCCTACGTGATTTAATTAAATCGCATATTTTTTTTCCTTTTTCTGATGATTTTCGATTTCGTTTTCAGCTTTGAATTCGTGAAAAAGATAAAGGAGGAAAGGATAAGATATACGCGATTAAAACCAGGCAAAGCTTCTCGAATATGGTTATAATGTTTGACTAGTTCGACTATCCAATTTTATTATATTATAAAAAAAATTCAAAATATCTCATTATAAATAACTTAAAATCCCGATCTTCTATAGAGGCGTGCCGCTTGGTGTTCCTAATGTTATATCGCTATTCCAAACCCAATGGAACTCGTCTCGTGCCCCAATTCGATCGTATGGAGAAGATAGCTTTTTAAATTGACTATTTAAGTTAAATTCAATTAAATTATATCTAGGAGTTTTCAAATCACATGATCCAACAGTAACTCCAAACGCTACGAAATTAGAAATCCGATAATAACACAATATTGCGGATCCAATGGGTCTAGTTTCATCGAATTCCGAGACTATGTCCCGGATCGTTATTTTAACGCATCGATTAAATCGACGATTTCCAAAATTGACGAAATTACTTGGAATTTTAGTTTAAAAACTTATTAACCTAATTCTAATTCCAAAAGAATTTATATCAACATTAGAAATCATTTTCGATTCATATTCAAATCCAATCCAATTATTTAAACGATTTTCAATTATTAATTCAACAATTAAATTTATTCAATATTTGAATTTTTAAATTCATTCTAAAATTTTCAACCAAATCTTCATATCCAAAAATCAATATATATTCCAAATCCAATATTTTAAAACCATTCAAATGTTGAAAATTAATCGTTGGAAAATCCGGGTCGTTACACCACTTCTACAATCTATACAAATACAACTGCCGCCATACAAACCTCCTTCCCACTTGCTAGAGCACATCCCATATCCTCACAGTACATCACACACAGGAACTGAACCACTTCATCCAACCTACCCTTCAAAATTACACAACCGACCAAACTTCATCTTGCAAATTGCAGTAGTCACCATAAACCCCCCATTCAACCACCTCCTCTGCCTTCTTATAGACCACATTTCAGAATACATCCCAACCCAAGTCTTCATTTCATTGACAAATTACCCAAAATCACATACTGTCACATAAAATCATCCCCTACAACAGTGCATTCCTCCACTTCATCAAACCCGAACCATCATGCCCTCTGCATATCTCATCCCCTACATTTCACATAAACTTCTGCACACGTACAAACCCCTCTGCCTCCTATACTAACCACGGTCTTCACAACTGCATATCAAATAACAACTACCTTGTCTTGCGATCTCAACCTACAATCGCAATAGTACTTTGACCGCAACACCACGAACCCAGAAAAACTTTACCTTTTTTCCCCAATCACCAATCACAGCTCAACCCTAGTTAGAATCGCCTAAACTCGAACGCCCAAATGCACAACGTCGCTTGAAAATCACAGCAGCAACTCACCTTTGCAATCAAAGTTGACCTGAATCCGCCTACTCAACAATGAGCATCGAATTTCCCACTGCATCCCCACTTCATCGCTTCAAACTCCCTCCATCACCTGAATCGAATTCGACCACTGCCACAAACAATTTACTCGCGACCTAATTCAATCCTATCGAATTTAGCTATCACGAGCTTATTCAGTTTCCTACCATCTTTGTTTCGATTTCGAGTTGTTTATTGATTCTGAATTTTGGATTTGAGTAGTTTCGGTTTTAATAAAATGAAGTGTTAAAATGATTTTGGGTTTGCCTCAGTAAAACAAAGTTTTAAGTTAATTTTGGACTGGGTATATGTTGTGGGTTGTGTGTTATATTTTTTAGTGTGTGTTAAGCTCTTCTCTTCATAAAAGAAAAAAAAGGTTTACACTTGTTTGTTTTGTGTTGATTTTGTTCTTCCTTTTATTTTAAAAAAAATCCAGAAAAAAAACAAGTTGTTTTCAAGTATTTTTGTTTAATTTGTTTTGTTTGTTTTAGTTTCTTCTTTGATATTTATATATATATATAAAGATTATATTAAAAAACTGTGTATACATTGTTTTTGTTTTAGATTTCCAAAGCAGATTAGGAGAAGATTAGCTTGCTTAAAAAAAATTTGCTTGCTTACTTAAAAAGTTTGCTGCTTTAAAATAATTACTAATAATTCTGTATGCTCTGGTATCGTGCCCCTATCTCCTGTTTTTATTTTCTTTGCATTGTTGGTTGCTTGCATTAAAAAATTTCAAAATTAAAAACAAAAATAAAAATTCATTTGTAGTTGCATTATTAATACACGTTTAATTTCAGTTTTGCATTTCATTCTAGAATTTTGATTAATAATAACGGATAGACATCGATAACACTTAATTGTATATTGACAGGTTGTCTTCTTTGAAAATTCTAAATTCTTGGTGTTTAGGCTACGTCAGAGCATTAATCAGTGATAAATATTACAGTGATTCATAAATATTATATTGATTGTTTCTCTGAATGTACTTAAACCTTCAGCTGCATTGCTATGGTGATTCATGGTGCACCGATAAATCCTATCCGTTACCAGGCTGAGAACTATCTTGTTAATTTAAGACAAAGTATGATTATACAATTTTGGGTTAAGAGCTACTTAGGATAGAAAACTTGTAATTAATCCCTTGCATTCATTTAGTTGCATTAGTTCATGCATATTTTTAAAAAAAAACAAAAAACAAGAAAAATTTCAAAATCCAAATCTAAAAAACTTGTAAATATTTCTTAACCTAGTTTTATTTTTAAATCCTTTGAAAATTTTCAATCAAAATAAAAAAACCAAAATAAAATTTTAAGTTAGTTTTTTTAGAAAAGCAAACATCCAAAAAAAATCCAAATTTTTTTTAGTTAGTTCGGTAAATTTCTTTTGGTAAATAGTTTTCCTTTATAAAAAAATTCAAAAATCAAAATTTTGTTTTAGTTAGTTTCTTTTTTAGAAAAAAAAAATATAAAATCTTTTCAAAAAAAATGAAAATAAAACAAAACAAAACAAAAATCAAATTTCCCTTTTGAAAAATAAATTCCTTTTGGTAAATAGCTCCTTAATAAAAAAATCCAAAAAAAAAAAACTTTTGAAAATGTCTGAATTTCCATATTCACAAGAATTTTACAATAGTTGTGAAAATCAATATAATCTATATAATTTCACACCAAATTCTTATGGATATTTTCATGACAAATATTGTACAAACAATTCGAATTTTGAACAACAAAGTTTTTGAAATAATGAGCAACCCTCAAATCTCGAAAATAGCATTGAAATGATTTCGTCTCTACTTGAACTCTCTACACAACAAAATAAAATGATAAATGAATTGTGTAATTCATATTTGTGCAATAACTCGAGTCAAGGATTTCAAAATTTGAATTCAATTCAAAATTCAAATAATTTCGATTATAACTCATGCCAATAAAACTTCGAACTCCAAAATGAATTTCAAAATCAAAATGACAATGTGAACCACTTTTCAAATAATTTTGGCATTGTGAATAATCTCGACTATGGTTCAATGGATAATTTTTGTTTTCAACAAGTTCAAATCGAAAATTCTCAAGTTAATAATTATAAACTGGATTTTGTTGAGCAAATGGATGAAATTCACAACGATTACACAGATTTGTTGTTTGAAACATATATGAAACAACGTGAGAAACAAAATCAAATCCCAACATGTGACGAGTCAAACAATAATCCAACTTTTACCAAAATTGATGATTTTCAAATAATATCTTTTGAAATTGAAAACAACAATCTTAATGAAGTTGTTGAAAAAACGGTAATTGAATTGGATTTCAATTCTTTTGAGGGGGTGGAACAAAATTTAAATTTCGATCTTCCTTTTTTCGATTTTGAAAATTTGAATACAACAACTTTGGATTTTGAAAATAATATATGCAATGAAGTTGTTGATAATCCAACAAAGGAAGATGAATTTAATGAACATGAATTTTTTGGACTTTTCGACAACAAGTTGTTGAATTCCAAAGGGGAAGATTTAAATCACCATTTTGATTTTGAAATCGATAATTCTGAAGAATTTTTCAATGACAAGTTTGAATTTCAATTTGGTGAAAATAAACTTGAACTTCAACTAATTGTTCTATCAACCCCGAAAATCATCAAAAATAAAACAACTCGTACGATTTTTAATAAAACTACATTCGTTTTTCCAAATCAACATTCAACTTTGAAATCTTTTATGATTTGGATTTTCGGGTTTCAACTATGTCTTGCATACGTGATGACACAAATGAATTGGTCTTTGGAAGACCGTTTCATTTACTCTTTAATGGCATATTTTCTGATGTCTTGTAAATAATAATTTCTTTTCATTTTCATGTAAAGTCAAATTTTTATTTTATTTTTTTCCTTTTACTTGGGTTGACTGTGGGGACAGAGTCAAAATCAAGTATGAGGGGAGCTTCATCTCCTTTTTTATTTTTCGTAGTTTATTTTTTTTGCATTTTCCTTCCAAAACCTAAAATAAAAATTAAAAAAATTCCAATAAAAATACCAAAAACAAATTTTATTTCTAGCATTTCGATTTACTTTTAAACAAACACTATAGGATAAGTATAAAATTTGGTTATTAAATTGAAATTTTTGAAAATTTATTTGTTTTACCAAAAATAAAAATAAAGTTTGATTACAAATAGCAATGGTTTAACTAGCATATAGGAAGATTCATGGTGATAATTATGAAGTATATCCTAATTGAAAATCTTTGTTTAAAAAAGTGGTGAATTTAAAGTAAAGGATATAACAATTTTTATCTTCTAAGTTAAATGGTGCTAAGATGATTTTGCAAAACTCTCTCTTCAATATATATATATATATATATATAAACAAACAAAAGGAATTTTTTTGTATATATGTATATTTTTTTAACACCTAGAGTCATGTGTGCACACGCAAGTGTGTTCACTCGCCATGCTCTGTACCCTTCTCACGTAAGCCCGAAAGGCAGTGAACGATCGGTATATCTGGCCTCAGTTTATTTGAGTTATGTGTATGTATACAAAAATTCTTTTATTAATAATGCATACAGTCGATAGGTGTTCACACTCGTGTGTTCACTAGCCACACTTTGTATCCCCTCACGTAAGCCCGCAAGGCGGTGCATGGGTAATATATCTAACCCCAGTTTTCTGAGTTAGGCATATGTAAATATTATTAATATCAATAAATTTTCAAAAAATAGAGAGAGTAAGCAATTGAAACTCAAGCACTATTTTTACTTATTTGATTTGACTTGTTATTTAAAAGAAATGAAAATACCACTTTGATAGAATTTGATAGCCAACTAAGGGTCTATTTCATAGTTACACTATGTTATCAACCGAAACAACTAGCCAAATTTGAGTTTAATTGTGATGATAACTTAGTTTTTATTGGAAATTTTGACAAGTAAAATGACTAAAATTTATACTTAACTTATTCGTGTTAATTCAAAGGTAAATTCTTCATGTGTAAATATTTTCAAAAACTTGCATCTAGATTTTTGTAAATAAATCTTGCATTTAGGAATTTTTCGCTTCGCAGTTGGATTTTGTGGCTAGTATCCACTTAAAACCCTCATGAGACAACACTCGTCCTACTAGAGACACCTAGAGGTTTAACGGCTTATTGCATACGCTTAATGCAATCGTGCTCCCTACGGAAACATATTTACCTTAGTTTTTAGTTTATTCGAGGACGAATAAAAAGATAAGTGTGGGGGTATTTGATGTGCACGAAAACATATTTTTACTTCCATATTTAATCTAATTAATTAAATAAATGATCATATGGAGTATTTTAACATACTTAAATCAAAATTCAAATTATTTTCAAATCATCACATATTCATCTTTATATAGGGGCAAAATGGTCATTTTTGTGCATACAATAATTTGAGAAAATTTACTTGAAATTTCTATGTTATTTTGTAGGAATTTTAATTCAAATTACAAGTGGTTTCATGAAGAAATATGCATGCACAAGAGAAGATAAGAAAATGAAGATGGAAATAATTCATGTCATGAATCATGGAGGACCCCACCTACCCACCTATCCACCTACCTTGATGTACAAATTAGAAGCTAATACACGTTCTAATGGCCATTAAAGTTTCATGCACATTTAAATGGAGGATTATCTCATGCTAATGATAACTTGGTGGCCACACTTCCTAAGGGGTAGTTTAGGTAGTTCTCAAAAATAGGATTAGGGTTTCAAAACATGTATAAATACCCTATATGTTCATGTAACCCTCCTCTCTTCCTCTTAGCCTCCATAGTTGAGGATCAAAAATAAAAACTCTTCTTTCTTTTCATGGCTACTTAGCCATTTCTTCCATGTAATTCTTTTTATGCAACTTTAATATATGCTCTTTTCCTTGTTGTTTATTTCATGTTAGTAGTGTAGATCTTTTTATTTTATGCAAATAGCTTAGCTTTTATTTCATTTAGCTCTCTTTGTCTTCTTTTTTTTGTTCTATGTTGCAATCTACATTTGTTGACATGATAACAAATATGAGAAGCTAAACACCTTCAATTTAGGGGTAGTGAAGCTCTCTAATTATATAGATTCAACACAATTTGTTAATTATTGATCTCCTTTTGTGCTTAATGGAAAAATGGATGTTTATGTGATTTAGTGTTTCATGTTGAATTTGATAGTCTATGTTGTTTATAACAAACAGGCTATGCTTAAACACATTATTCACAAATTGCCTCTTCATTTAAATATGATTATGGCAATGAAGTGAAATTAAATCAAAATTTGATGGTCTATATTTCTAATCAATAGTTATATGGCTTAGATTGGTGATTGAAGCATATCGGGAGCAAAGTTCGTTGGAATCGCACGAAACCTAGAGGATAGGCTTTGGTGGCACATCAGGAGGAAGTCCTGTGAATCGCACCACAATTAGAGCTAAGTATTTAGATCAGCTCTGATTTGGTTGGATCGGTATAGATTCGGATTTTGAGCTCCAATTGAGGAGCGATTCATAAGGGGAATAGAGCATGGGTTTTAGAGTTGCTCTATGATGTTGGATCAGAGGATATGCCAAATGTTGAAGATTAGATGGATCATCCTCTTTGGATCGGCTATGGTGCATATAAGAGAAGATTCGAAGGTTAAGAGGATGGCTAATGGTCTATGACATCTAGAGGGAGTGCACTAGAGGTCGGAAGAGAAGCGGAGTCCAAATCGGCTAAGTATTTGGATCAACACCGATACAATTGGATCTGATCGGTACCGATCTAAACTATTGGCTCCAATTGATGTGAGATCTAGGGGGAAGATTCTTGAGTCGTATAGGATCATGCTGGAAGTTGTGGCTCGTTTATTGCTTCTACGGTTTGGAAGTTATAGCATGATGAAATTTTGGCTCTTCGGTCGGGGGCTCAGATAAGGGATAGGATCGAAGGAGTTGATAGGCAGCTCAGGATGGAATGAGGCTGTGGTATAATAGACTGGGTTGAGTGGCATGACTCTTGCCCGGAAATGGATTAGAGTTGTGAAAGCTCTGAAGATTTGGGAGAGCCAAGGAATCGTTGATAACTCGGAGTATTCTCATTGTGTTCAAGCAGGGGTACTATATGCGAGGACACCGAGCGCTGGTAGCTCCAGTCATGTATCCTGGACCATTCCGAGAGGGTCTAGTGTCAGACAGTACGGAGGTATTGTAAGAGACAACCGTGTAGGGTTTCGGACCTAAAAGTACGGGGGAACACAATCGAGAACCAAGATTTCCATTATTCTCTAGCAAGCGAGGATGAGGCCATATGAGTTATCATATATTCAAGGCTTTAGAAGATGATAGCTAGGTTTTGGTTGATGGATGCTATGGTTGCTATGTTTGCTATTTCTCTTGGGTAGGCTATCATCTATAAGAATGCTGGAGAAGTGATTGGGAATAGGGTCAACGGAGGAGGCCTCTTAGATTCTTATATCATGTTCTACCATATTTTCCGGTATAGCTTTTGACAGTCATTTACTACTCACACCGGTCTGTTGTTTGACCCATGGGTTTATGTTTCCTCTTATAATCGTAAGTACTCTTAAATAAGTAGACTAGATGATAGGTTCGGAGTCACAACTGCTGTACGAAGACAAGCTTAGAGATGCTATGGCGTATTACTCTACATTTGTAGTTTCCGCTATTTGTTTTTATGTACTTTGAGGGAGGTAGTGAGGAAATGTTGTACTGAGATATTATGACATTTGTACCATAATTCATGATTTAATGGAGATGTTATTTTAATTTGTTATGGCTCACTTATTCTATTGTATAGTTTCTATATTATATTTTATCCATGTGCTGTGAGATATACAACAAGTTTTCTGCTTTAAACTTCAACCTTGATGATCATTTCATATCATCCTGGCATGGTTAAAGAGCTTTTTTAGGTCACTGATGTGCCGGTGGTATGGGGCGATCGTCACAGTGGATGATAGTTTGGATAAGGATGTTTATCATTTTTTTTGAAAGAAATTGGCTATAGTATCGTTAAGAGAAGTAAGAGTTTTCACTTTTTTCATCTTCTTATGGGATTCTTTAGTTGATTTTTTGAGAAGAGACCTGCTGGTAATTTTAGATTGTTGAGCTTGATCTTTATATGCCATTAGCTTAACACTTAATTCCTTTATCTCATCATTCATTGTGTTAACAAATTTTCTCAGTTGAGCCAATTCTTGAAGTGATTCTTTCTAATACTCAAAAAGTTGTTTGATCTGAAAAGTCTAAATTTCGTTGATAGGGTCATATGCTTTATCTTTATCCTTTGCCGAAATGATACTTGCCCAGCATTCATTATTGTCTTCCTTGATAAGTTGAATCCGAAGGTCGAGGGGCGGTTCTAATCTAAAATCTTCTTTGTTAAAGCTATCCATGATTAGCAGCTTAGGTGGATTTTCTGGATAAGGAATGAAGAGTGGAGTCCCTCCTTCTAATGCCAAAATGTTGGTTGGATTTTTCATAGCACTAACACTCTAGGACCAAAGGTTAAACTTCAGTTAGTTAATTATAGTTTGGTATCTCTAGTAGGCTTGTTATCGAAGGATGTAGGTAACTGTCGAAGGTTGAGTTAAGTTATATGAGACAATGTCGCGATTAGAGGTTCTTTGTTTATGTTGAGAGTTAGTTATGTGGGATGAGCCCAAGGTAAAATAAAGAAATAAATAAAGAGAAACATCAAGACTTATGGTGGTTCAGGATAAAATCTTGCGTCCACTTTGTCTTTTCCTTCTTTAAGGACTTATACCGAAGCCGAAAGACTGTTTCAATGCTGAGTTGTCTAAGTTCGCCGTTAATGATTTTTTATCAAAGCTCTAATATAGGAAAGTACAATCTAGTGTTTAGTGTTTGGATTGTCTCTACCAAAGTCCCTTTCCGCATTGAGATGGATTGATGACGTGGTCTGTATTGTTGAGTTGAGACGTTAGATTATCGACACTTGGCAATATCAAACTTGCTTTGAATATAACATGCAATTAATGATGTGTACTTTGTGGTTTCCTTGTCTTCAGCTATATCTCGGATGTACACGTGAATGGTTGAGATTTTATAGTATTATTGCACTACTGCAAGTTCTTTAGGATGTTCTTGTTTCCTGAGGCTTCATTCCTTTGGGATATTGCACTCTTCGGCTTTAGTTCTCATCTAATAGTATGTACTTATAGACAACTAAATAAGATCTTATGTTACATTGACCTCCTAATTTGGACATCCAGGTTAAGGCCTTTAGAAAATAAATTAAGTTATCTAAGCCTTTTGCACCTTGGTTCCTTCAGTATATAAACCTTCAGGCTTTATACCTTCGGGCCTTGGTTTTATAGCCTTGTTAGTATTATTAAGGCTTCGGGCTAGCAGTTAGACCATCCCTTTCCGTTCTGTATCTTTTCTTTCAAGAATGAGCTATTTGTAGATTCTTTATTTTTATCTAAAAGTCCTTTCACAAAATGTGGTATGACAAACAAAAAGCTAAGGACTCAGCTAAGTATTATCAATTCGTACCTACGATTGCCTGAATCGGTACTGATCGGGAAGTTAATTAATGTTCGGCAATGTATTCTTGTATTAGATCTTGGTCTGAAGCTAAGGCATGAAGATATGATAGATCAATAGAAAAGATACTATAATTTGGAGCAAGTCAAAAAAATTCCTTAGGTCTATCAATGGGTACCGATCGATACGCAATCAATCAGTACCAATCGATACTGTATTTACTATAGGCTGGGTCAACGAGGCCTTATTCCTATGACTTTATTCATAGATTTAGATGAGACCTTTTGCTAGCCTTTTTTTGAGTGAAAATATTCAAATTTAGACGAGACCTTATACAGTCGGTCGTCCACATGTATAAAAGAATATAGAATGGGTTCTGATACATTACCAGAACAGCTAATGGAGGAAAATAAAGCATAGGAATTTAGCTAAAATGCTAAACTTCTAACTAACAAAAAATAAAGCTAGTCTCCCTCCAAGGAGGAAGATCCACTTCCCTCATCCGAAGATTCTAGCTCAATGACATGGTAATACCCAGAGAAAAGAGTAGCTAACGTAGGAACAAAATCCACAGAATCATAGCTGTAAATGTATTTCCTGTCCCAAGAGGAATCCGAGATAATAGAGCGATTCAGATCACCTAACTGACCTATAACCTAGAGCACAAGGCCTTTACCCTTAACTTGGTAATGTAATATCCTTTCTTCAGCATCCCCACCAACATATTTATAAAACTAACTACCCTTAGGGTCAAATCTCATTTCGAATGGCTCATGAATCCAAGCCTGCTCAGATGAGCCCCAAAAGAAATCATCCAAGGAGGGAGCCAAATCCAAAAGACCCACTGAGTTGACCTCAACATTAACAGAGCAAACATCAATGACAGGAGACATGATCGCAAGAGGCAAAATCACAACAGCATCAGCTGAACAAAAATCAACAACATCAACAGGGGGAACATCCAACTCCACAGGCTCGATAACAGGAGACGAGAGCACAGTAATAGGGCAGAATTTCGGAATCCACTTCGTGACAGGACGAGGAAGAGGGATCCTATGAGAAAGAGGGATAGACAGACATCAGGTAGCAGAGAACATGCATCAACAACGCGACCAAATGAGTGACATGACGAATTAATTTCCAATTTCCAACTATAATGAACATCGACAACTGCTACATGGCCACGAGCAAGATGAACCGAGATCTTAGAGGCTTAGTAGGAGTAACTTTAATGAGAGCCTATAAATACACAATTTTGTTTCGAGCAATAGTATTTGCATCAAAACATTTGAGTTTACCAACTACACTCGCTAACCAATTTAACCCTAACATAGGCTGCAACGCAGAAGGTATATGAGAGAAGTGAGCCCAAACCGAAATAGAGAGAATCCGATCCTTTACCTTGTTCATCGTTAGACTCCAAAGGGTAATAACGAAAGGTTGACAAGCTATAATGGAGGGATCTGCCTCTAAAACTCGGAGCCTTTCTTCCTTTTTAGAAAACTTGAAAAAACATGTTATTATCAAAGTGCACTTGGAGCCTACCCTATTCCAACGTCGGCGACAATGATCACGGACTGCTTGATTTATAGGTTTAGAGTTTAGGAAAAACCATATTAGATACTCTGATCAAAACACAGCCCCTGCTTCCATGACCTCTGTTGGGGAACCATTGCAACATTCACCTCCTCAATATCAAATGCGTGTGGAACATAATCACCCGTGTTCCTCGGCATTGTACTAAAAAAAGACGACCACTTGGTAGCAGGCAATGAAGGAGTTCCCAATACTTTTACAAGCATGTTAGTAGCATTAACAACCCCAGAATTTGGTGAAAGTTACCAAGGATTGTAATAAGGAATATTATCTAAGTTATCTACTTGTGCGAAATATAAATATAAAAAGTAAATGACACCAGGGATTTTTATACTGGTTTGAACTTCCCGTTCTACGTCCAGTCCCAGACTCCTTCTGGAATTTAACTAACAACCCTCTCTTAACCTGAAGGAATAGGCATTGCACTGTCTGAGCAACCGAACAGGACTTCTATCGCCTAAGCAACTGAATAGGACTTTAACCGCCCGAGCAACCGAACAGGACTTCTAATACAACAGTAAAATTGCTTCTGACTAAGTATGCTCTTGAGTAGCATTGATAAGTCAATAACGTACACCCTTCCTATAATCTTCTCCTTTATGGTATATAGTGCGATTCGTGAAGATAGGAAGTTTATTTAATCACTAATGAGATTTGCTCGAATGAACAAGTGATTAGAATTGAAAGTATTTAAATGCAAATGGCAAGATTGTTTAGATAATAAAAATGTGAAAATAGAATCAGAATTAAGTGATTAAAACAAATGAATTCATGGATATATATAATGTTTAAGTGTTGCAACCAATCGTGAAAAGTGACGATCAAAAGATACGGCAGCAACTCTTGAATCAGGAGTTGTTTCTGTTCGCTGAAGTGATGGGTCTTTTTAGAAATATAGCCGTTATGAAGATTCAGTCGACTGATTGAAATAATTCAGCCAGCCGAATTGATTGAAATTCGAATCAGAGAGAAAATAGTGCAAAAAACATGCCATTCAACCGGCTGAATCATATGGTTCAGTCGATTGAATATTCATATGACATTGTGCACGTGCATAAGAATTCAGTCAACCGATCTATACAATTCAATCGGCCGAATTACTTTGTTTTCTGCCATATTAGAGATTTTTCAATTTTTGTGTGTGTATGAACTAGTTACTAAAAATCTTGGCATATGAACTATGATTTGAAAGATTTTTAAGTACTTGTGTATGCATATACCACTTTGGAGAGACTTTAACAAGAATTACTACTAGACTTAGATCATAGACAAACCACATACAATATCTTACTAAAGCTTCTATCTGGAATCTGGTCTGCAATCTGGTAGATTATTTGTCAAGTAAAATAGTATCTTCTCCTGCAAATATGGTTAGTTCACATAATATTTACTTATATAGTTGTCACAATCAAAACATCAAAAGTAGGTTCTAACATTCTCCCCCGTTTTGATGATGACAACTATGTAAGTTTGTAAATTTGTGAAAGCAATTTACTCCTCCTGACTGAATACTCTCCCTATCAATCATATTCTGCCCCTATTTCATCGACAAAAAGGAACAAATAATTAATATGAGAAATATAGACATATAAGCATACAAATAAGCATATAGTTTAGAGGAAGCAAATAAACAACAAACATTACAGATGGCAAGCATGAATGAGCATGTAAGTATGATAGATAAAGGACAATCATACTTAGAAACATCAAAATACAATAAGCACATAAGAGAATGTCTTAAAATAATACGATAAGATGATCATGAGTGAAATAAAAAATCTATAAATCCCCACTGTCATGAATTTCTTCTTCCTCTTCTTCTTACGAAGTTGACCAAGTGAATGGGGTCAGATTTTCAGCAACAACGGTAGAACTAGATCCGGTATAGGAGACTTTTTCCAAAATCTTGTTTAAAAAGCCTTTGATAGAGTTTAGCTTCTTGTTCATTTTAGTCACATTTTTTTCTACGGTAGCTAAATGTTGTCCAAGCTTGCTTTGATTTCGAGAGAACGTGACAATAGCTTGTTTCGAAGTTATGTCACCATGGAGTTCTTGAATTTCATTGTCGTCTTCTTCTTCTTCTTCTTCTTGTCTAGGAGGTTGAGAGGATGAATAATATGAGGAGGCTAGGGTTTGTATTGGGTTTCTTTTGGAATAAGAGTGTTTTGGTAAGAGGAGTATGGAGGAATATATGGAAGTTAAGTAGGGTTTGATTGAATAGTTGTGTTGGGAAGAGTACAGATCTATTTTAAAAAACTGAAAATTAACGGGTCAGTCGACTAAATTGAGGTGGCCAGTCGGCTGATATGCAGGAACCTTGAACCTGCAATTTTATAGTGCAAATAATCATTATTCAGTCAACTGCAAAATGGGGTTCAGTCGAATGTTTGCTGAGTCTAAAAATTGAAACTTTGAATAATCGGTCGGTTGTTTTGGGGGTTCAGTCAGCTGACTTACAAAGAAATTTTACCCGCATATATAGTGCATTTTTAATATATTTCAGTCGACAGGTGGGCATAGGCCAGTCGACTGACTTCAGCTAAAAAATTTGAATGACTTTGAATTTTCAGTCAGTTGAGAGCCTTTTCCCAGTCGACTGAAACTGTTGTTTGGTCTGAGGTTGGCCTTTCTTTCAGCTAAAAAATCTGTTATGTTTTTGAGTTTTATTCTAATGTTAAACACAAGTATACAATTATTATTTCAACAAACACAATACTTATTCATATTAAAATATTAAAAATTTATAAACAAAATAATTTAATTTCCCGAATTTTTAGAATCATCTGAGCATGGTTCGTCCCTGGTGTTTTCATGTAATGGACGGATATGAGACTAAACATTACTTTGAGCACCTGGTTCCCAAGAGTTCGAAGATACTTGAGGACGTTGGGGAGACAGATATTACACACTTTGTTTGGGAGATGATCCGCAGAACTTGAGAGCGAATTATTCTAGAAAATTTAATCTTTTTCCATTAACTTTTAGTTCATAGTACATTTCACGTTGTAATTCTAACGTCTCTCGTTGATAGTGATGGATGTCGTCAATTTTTTCTTTGGTAGATGGAGAACCAAAAACTAAGTTTCTCTTAGCTCGTTTTCCTTTCGATGTATATCCAGTGTGATGATTCGGGGGAGGAGTAATTTTTACTAGAATATATACCGAGGTAGAATTGTTTGACGAATCCGAGGTAGGAGTGTTAAACACGATTGAGGATTGGTTTGAGCTTTCTTGTGATGACATTGTAAAGTTTGAATATTATTTGAGGATTAATTTATTTGTAGAGCTTGCATACGAGTTTAAGAAAAATTTGATTATGTATATATATACTAAGTAAACTATCTATTTCAGGTTATTGTTTTAAGGTTAAAAATATTCAAAAATTTACAGCCAAAAAAATGAAAGGTTAGAAAATGTAAGAGATTATGACTGCAAGTAAAATTGATGCAGCGCATACCTCTTTAGGTCGCGGCCGACCTAACTTAGGTCGCAAAGTCTCTCTCCAGAACCACCTCGCGATTGCAAGCGAACCAATGACGCAAATCCAAAGTCGTCTCTTCACTAGGTCGCTCCACCGCCTAGGTCGCTCCGTCACTCCAGATCGCGAACGACCTACCCAACATTGCGAGCAAGCCCTAGGTCGCGAGCAAGCCTTGAGTCGCGACGAAGTCTATAGGTCGCGATTCGCTTTAACCCTATGTCGCTCCGCTCTAAGTCGCGACGAATCCCTAACTCGCGAATCATCTCCAGTAGATCGCTTCGGCTCCTTAGGTCGCGAGTTCTTCCAGAAGGTCACGAATGAAGTTGTCACTGAAGAACCTTAAGTCGCGGCGAATGTTTATCTCGCAAACGGGCTTCTTTAAGTCGCCGATTTTGTTAAGTCGTTCAAGTAGATAGGTCGCTCAGAGGAATAAATCGCTCCAGCTATTAAGGCGCAGGTCGCGTAAAACTGGAAATGCTTATGCCGCTGGATTCTTCAGGCCGTAGATCATTAAGTCGCTTGATGTGTTGTATTTGAATTTTTTTAAGTCGTTGAGTCGTTGTCTGCTGTACATATTGTTAGGTCGTACTGTATTTGCTTTGTATTGTATTTTCCTTATGCTATTGTGTAATTGAGTCGCTTACCATATGTTGTAAGGTCGTAGGTCGTAGTTATTAGGTTGACCGCCTATAGGTCGGGAGTACTGTGCTGTGGCGTGTAGCCTATAAATAGGCAGGTTATGTCATTTGTAAAAGTTGTTGAATTTGAATAAAATTTCTTTTGTGTGCTTTTGTGCCACCATTAAAATTGGTAGTTGAGTGTTATCTCCTATTTCCACCTTCGGCATTCGAGTGCGCTCGAATCAACGATTGTTGAAACCAATTCACGGAATCAAGTGCGCTTGATCAACGTCGAAGAATTGTAGATCTTCTCTCACGGCATCGTGCGCGATCAACGTGTCGAAGATAGCTAAAGTCCGGTATCTTCGTGATCAACGGATTTGGGCGTTTGGTATCATTAATTCATCGATTCATATTGCTTCATCTAATCGTTTCATCGATTAGTTTGACACGAAATCGTCATTTCGTTGTCATTCGTTATTTCCGCTGCGTCATTTGGTATCAGAGCAAAACTTAGCCAATCATAGCTAAGACGAGCCTGTTGGAGCAAAGAGAAGTGTTTGTTCAATTTCAAGCGAGCCTATCAGTGTTAGATCCGAGAGCTAGTTAAAGCCGTGCATCATTTTGTAGATCAAGGCCGAGTTAAAGTGTTGAAGTTAAGTTGAATCCAAGTTAAAGTTAGTTGGAGATTGTTCGATTCAACAATGCATCCGAGAAGAGGTAATCGTCATCAGAATATTGCCGATGTGTATAGAAGAGAAGATGCTAAGGCAATAGAGCAACGAATTAGTGATAACCTCGAAGAGAAGTTCAATAAAGGTTTTGGAAAGTTGGAGAAGTTGATGATGAATTTGAATCAAAGTCAAAGAGGAAGGTCACCAGTCTTGAACCATGGAGGAAACAGAGTTTCGCCATCGGTTACGGAAGCAAGGAGGGTGTCGCCACAATCTTATCAAGATAAAATGGAATCATCAATTTCAATGAGACGAGATCACCATGGTTACAGAGATGAGGAGAGAAGAACTCCACGAGAATTTGATAATGAACCATGTCGTGATGTCAAACGACCGAGTAGAAGAAATCTGCATGATCATAGAGACATACGTGGACGTAGAGACGAAGGGTGTAATTTGCCAAAGCATGAGAACGATTCTATTTGGCTAAGGAACAATATTTTTCAGTCTACCTGTACTATCTTGGGAAAGGTTTGTAAATTCGTTATTGATGCGGGAAGTTGCGATAACCTTATTTCTGAAGAAGCCGTTATGAAGTTGGGGTTGAAGACTGAAAAACACCCTAGACCTTATAAACTGGCATGGATAAAGGAAGGTGAAGAAGTGACAGTGGGAAGACGAGCATTGATTACATTTTCTATCGGAAAGAAGTACAAAGATGATATATGGTGTGATGTGGTTGACATGGATGCATGTCATTTACTATTGAGAAGTCCATGGCAGTATGATAGAGCTGTACAACATAATAGTCACGCCAACAGCTACAGTTTCATGTTCGAAGGAACCAAAATTACCTTAGTTCTTAAGAAGCGTGAACAAGGTGAAAGCATACCAGAGAAGAAGGAGGAAGCAACTAATCGAATATCTTCGAAAGAATTTGTTGAAGAAGTGAAAGATAGAGTTGAAGTGGAAGATAAAGTAGACTCTTCTCAACCCACGAAGTTTGATGACCATAAAGTTGAGTACTCACAATCCGCGAAGTTAGATACAGATGAAGTTGATGATTTTCAACCAACGAAATTTGATGAACATGAGGTTGAAAATTCACATCCAGCAAAGTTTGATAAACATGAAGTTGATGTTTTTCAACAGACAAAGCATGATGAACGTGAAGTTGAAAATTCACAACCAGCGAGGTTTGATGAGGATGAAGGAAATGTGTCAGAAGATAAAGGGGGTAATTTATCAGTGAAGAAGGTGGATTCGATTCGTCTATTATCTACAAAAGAGTTTGTTAAAGAAGTGGAGGATAGAGTGGAAGTGTTTAGGTTGAATGGGAATGAAACCAGTAAAGATCTCGAGACTCCTGAGGAGGATGAGCCAGTGGTAAATGAATTCGAAGATGTACTCCCTACAGAGTTGCCCAAGGAGGTACCGCCACTGAGGGACATACAATATCATGTTGATCCAATGCCAGATGCTATTGTACCACACATGCCACGTTATCATATGTGTCCGACAGAGCAGGAAGAGTTGAGAAAACTGGTTGATGGGTTGCTAGTCGAAGGAAGTTAGTTGTCCACTACAGATTGCAGTTGGCAAATGAAATTTATCAAAGACTTACATGAAGGAAGACACTTGAGCCGTGATCGTACCATGCAGCTAATCTCAAAATCATATTTTGGATCGTCACTGAGGAAGGAAGTTGAAAGGTTTGTTCAGAGGAGCCATAATCGACAAGTTTCAAAGAAGACCACGACAAATGCAGGTTTATGTATGCCGTTGCATGTACATGCTAAATTACGGGAGGATGTTAGTGTGGACTTTGTTTTGGGATTGCCGCGAATGCAACATGGCAATGATTCTATTTATGTGATGATTGACCGGTTTTCAAAATTGGTACATTTCATTGCCTATAAGAAGATTGCAGAGGCCGTTAATGTCGTTCAATTATACTCCAGAAAGATCTATCGATTCCATGGATTACTTGAATCTATTATTTCGAATAGAGATACTCGTTTTCTGAACCATATCTGGATGAGTCTATGGAAAATGGCTGGGGCTAAGTTGAAATCTAGTAGCGCTAATCATACATAGACAGATAGACAAGCTGAAGTTGTGAACAGAACCCCAGGTAATCTATTGCGATGCCTCGTAGATGATGATTTGAAAAGTTGGGATTCAAAATTATGTCAAGCGGAGTTTGCACACAACCACGCAGTTAACCGTAGCATTGGGTTCAGTCCATTCCAGGCTGTTTATTCAATAATCCCTAAAGGACTGTTAGATCTATCAACAGTGCCACCGCAGAGAGGGGTGATTAAACGGGCTAATGTTTTCGTGAATGAGTTGCAGGAGTGCCACAAAACTGTTCGTGAACGATTGCTTGCATCAAATGAGAAGTATAAACAAATGGCGGATAAGAAGCGAAGAAGTGTGGACTTCAAAGAAGGTGATTTGGTTTACGCAGTGTTGACGAAAGAACGTTTTCCAGTTGGAACTTACAATAAATTGAAAGCTCGAAAGATTGGCCCAGTAGAAATATTGAAGAAGATCAATGAGAATGCGTATCAGTTGAGATTTCCAGATGATGTCCATACTGCCGATGTTTTCAACGTTAAACATTTAATTTCGTTTCATGGGAATGAGCCTGTCAAAGAAGAGGAAAGTGTAAATTCAGGGACGAATTTTTTTCAACCAGGGGAGGATGATGCAGTGCATACCTCTTTAGGTCGCGGCCGACCTAACTTAGGTCGCAAAGTCTCTCTCCAGAACCACCTCGCGATTGCAAGCGAACCAATGACGCAAATCCAAAGTCGTCTCTTCACTAGGTCGCTCTGCCGCCTAGGTCGCTCCGTCACTCCAGATCGCGAACGACCTACCCGATATCGCGAGCAAGCCCTAGGTCGCGAGCAAGCCTTGAGTCACGACGAAGTCTATAGGTCGCGATTCGCTTCAACCCTATGTCGCTCCGCTCTAAGTCGCGACGAATCCCTAACTCGCGAATCATCTCCAGTAGATCGCTTCGGCTCCTTAGGTCGCGAGTTCTTCCAGAAGGTCGCGAATGAAGTTGTCACTGAAGAACCTTAAGTCGCGGCGAATGTTTATCTCGCGAACGGGCTTCTTTAAGTCGCCGATTTTGTTAAGTCGTTCAAGTAGATAGGTCGCTCAGAGGAATAAATCGCTCCAGCTATTAAGGCGCAGGTCGCGTAAAACTGGAAATGCTTATGCCGCTGGATTCTTCACGCCGTAGATCATTAAGTCGCTTGATGTGTTGTATTTGAATTTTTTTAAGTCGTTGAGTCGTTGTCTGCTGTACATATTGTTAGGTCGTACTGTATTTTCTTTGTATTGTATTTTCCTTATGCTATTGTGTAATTGAGTTGCTTACCATATGTTGTAAGGTCGTAAGTCGTAGTTATTAGGTTGACCGCCTATAGGTCGTGAGTACTGTGCTATGGCGTGTAGCCTATAAATAAGCAGGTTATGTCATTTGTAAAAGTTGTTGAATTTGAATAAAATTTCTTTTGTGTGCTTTTGTGCCACCATTAAAATCGGTAGTTGAGTGTTATCTCCTATCTCCACCTTCGGCATTCGAGTGCGCTCGAATCAACGATTGTTGAAGCCAATTCACGGAATCAAGTGCGCTTGATCAACGTCGAAGAATTGTAGATCTTCTCTCACGGCATCGTGCGCGATCAACGTGTCGAAGATAGCTAAAGTCCGGTATCTTCATGATCAACAGATTTGGGCGTTTGGTATCATTAATTCATCGATTCATATTGCTTCATCTAATCGTTTCATCGATTAGTTTGACACGAAATCGTCATTTCGTTGTCATCCGTTATTTCCGCTGCGTCAAAAATGAAAGTTATGTTTGGTCTTTAATTCAACAAACATAATAGAATATTGGAAAGATATGCAACTTCCTCTCATGAAAGCAGAGTTCGAGTGCCATCTTCACTAATTTTTGTTCTAATTTTTTTATTTATTTTAAAAATATAAAATTTTACATATTAATATCGAATTATAACTCATGTAATGACATAATTCCTAGTTCTCGTCTTAATTTAATAAAAATATTTTCATTTAAGGATTTAGTAAATATATCGACTATTTGATTTTCTGATGGTACAAAATCTAGTGAATTATTTACTTTTTCTATATTATCGTGAAGAAAATGATGTCTAATATTAATATGTTTAGTTCTAGTGTGATTTATAGGATTTTTCGATAAATTTATAGCGCTTGTATTATCAAAGTAAATTGTTGATTTAGAAAGGTTTATTCCGAAATCTTGTAGAGTTTGTTACAGGTATATTACGTAAGCACATGCCAAAGCAGTAGAAATATATTCCGCTTCACACGTCGAAAGTGAAACACAATTTTGTTTCTTACTAAACCAAGATACTAAAGATCGTCCAATGAAATGAGAAGTACCACTAGTACTCTTTCGGTCCGTTCGACATCCTCCAAAATCAGCATCACTGTATGATACTAATTCAAAAGGACATTCTTTTGGATAAAAGAGACCATAATCTTTAGTCTTGCTTAAGTAACGCAAAATTCTTTTCACCGCCCGCAAATGTGATTCTTTGGGATTTGCTTGAAATCGTGCACACAAGCATACACTCATCATTAAATCTAGTCGACTAGCAGTTAAATAAAGTAATGATTCAATCATGCTAGATATAGTTTTTGATCAACACTTTTGCCATTTTCATCTCGATCGAGATGTACCGTAGTGCTCATAGGAGTTGGTTTAGCAGAAGTGTTTCCCATACCAAAACGTTTTATAAGATTATTACAATATTTTTCTTGATTAATAAAAACTCCATTATTTAATTGTTTAATTTTTAAACCAAGAAAATATGAAAGTTCTCCCATATGAGACATTTCAAATTCTCTTGTCATTATATTTGAAAATTCTTAACATAATTTTTCATCTGTGGAACCAAAAATAATGTCATCTACATAAACTTGTATGATTAAAATATCGTTTTTATCTTGTTTTAGAAATAAAGTTTGATATACTTTTCCAAGTTCAAAACCAGAATATATTAAATAAATTTTAAGACGATCATACCAAGCACGAGATGCTTGTTTAAACCGTATAAAGCTTTCTTTAACTTATAAACATGATCTGGAAATTTTTCATGTGTAAATAAAGATGGTTGTTCTACATATACGTACATTTTCTTTTATAAAACCGTTTAAAAATGCACTTTTTTCGTCCATTTGATATAGTTTAAAGTTATGAAAACATGCAAATGATAATAAAATTCATATTGCTTCTAGTCGAGCCATAGGAGCAAATGTTTCATCATAGTCTATTCCTTCTTCTTGATTATAACTTTGAGCAACTAATCTAGCTTTGTTTCGAATAATATTTCCTTGCTCATCGGCTTTATTTTTTGTAAACCCATTTGGTAAAAACCGTTTGATTACTCGGTCTAGGAACTAAGTTCCAAACTTTATTTCGTTCAAATTGATTTAATTCTTCTTGCATAGCAATAATCCAGTAATCATTGGTTGAGGCTTCTTTAGCATTTTTGGGTTCAATGTTTGAAAGAAAAGCTACATGACCCATTTGATTTAGTTGATTTCGAGTTCTTACGTTAGTATTTACTTCTCTAATGACATTTTCAATTGGGTAATTTCTTAGAAGTCTTGGTGAAGTTTGAATTTCATTTTCATTTGGTAAATTATTGTTTTCATTTTCAACATTATTTTCAATATTTTCAATATATTGTGATATTTGAGTTAGGAATTGCTTCTTCATCTTCATTTTTGTTATTAAATTTGAAATTTTCATCGAATGATACATGAAGTGTTTCTTTGATTATTTTAGTTCTTTTATTATAAATCCTATAAGCTTTGCTTCGTTCCGAATATCCAATGAATATTAATTCATCAGATTTTGGATCGAATTTACCAAGTTTGTCTTTTGATTTAAAAGAAAACATTTTAAACCAAAAACTTTTAAATATGATATGTTAGATTTTCTTCCATTAAAAAGTTCATATGGAGTATGTTTTGTTAATGGTCTAATGGAAACACTATTTAAAACATAACAAGCAGTTTCTACAGCTTCTGCCCAAAAATGTTTAGGTAGATTGCTTTCATTTAATAAAGTCCTAGCACATTCTTGAAGTGTTCAATTTTTCCTTTCTACAACTCCATTTTGTTGCGGAGTTCTCTTAACCCGGAGGAACAGGTATTACACCGCTTAAGCAACCGAATAGAACTTCTACCGCCTAAGCAACTGAATAGGTCTTTAACCGCCTGAGCAACCGAACAGGACTTCTAATACAATAGTAAAATTGCTTCTGACTGAGTATGCTCTTGAGTAGCACTGATAAATCAATAACGTACACCCTTCCTATAATCTTCTCTTTTGTGGTATATAGTGCGATTCGTGAAGATAGGAGGTTTTTTTAATCACTAATGAGATTTGCTTGAATGAACAAGTGATTAGAATCGAAAGTATTTAAATGCAAATGGCAAGATTGTTTAGACAATAAAAATGTGAAAATAGAATCAGAATTAAGTGATTAAAACAAATGAATTCATGGCTATATATAGCGATTAAAACAAATAGAATCACTAATTCAAAGGGACTTAATATTGAAAATTCATGGTTATTTATTGATTTCAGAAATATAAGGTTTCAATTTTCTTAACTTCAAAATAGTGAATGAGGGTTTTCGAAGAGAATATGATCTCATAAATCTCAGTTTTCGAATAATGAATGTACGAGTTTAGACATAGACCGGTTTCATAAGCATATAGTTTCAAGTATATAGAGTTTTATATTTACCTGGGTTTTAAAAGCACAAAATTTTAAATATTTATGACAGGTTTTAAAAGTATTAACTTTCGAATACATGCCATCACCAAGTTCTAAAATATAAAAGTTTTATGTACATATATATGTAGTGTTAAAGCCTCAAATATTATTAGTTTTAGATATATACATACAAATATGTATGAGTTTCACATATATATCCAATGTATATATTTGGCTTTGAAAGAATGAGGTCCTATACATATGTGATTTCATGGTTCATGCATATGTATAATTTTGAATGTACCAGGTCCTTGAAAATGTAAGCATTAAGTATATTTGGATTTCAAATGTATGTACATATATGATTTTGAAGAAGCATAATTTAAAGTATACTGTGTTTTTCATGTATGAAAGTTTTCAAGTATGTATAGCTTCGTATATACAGGTTTTATATTGGTTCTGTATAAATATTAAGTTTTAAAATATATACAGTTTGGTATATCAGATTCTTGAGTGTGTGATGATTTTGAACTGATTGAGATCTCAGGTATTTATACCCTTGCCCGTATAAAGTTTATTATATGTGAGTCCTGGGTATATAAGTTTTAATTTTGAACACATATGGCTCGATTGAAAGTTAGCTTTGGAATATTTATGAATTTGAAAGAGCATCAAGACATATGAATCTATGATTTCAAATACATAGAGTTTCAAATGGATACAGTTTTAGATCTGAATTGATCTCGAAAATAAGGATTTCTACTAAAAAGCTTTAGATATATGTGTATGGGCTTTGTGCATGAAAGTTTTAAAAGAGCAAAAGCTTCAAATGTACCTATCTTATATAATGTTTCAAAAGCATGAAGTTTCTCATTTGTCTTATTTTAGAAATGATAGTTTTGAGAATATCAAGTTTGAATATATAAGTTTACAACATGAATCTAATATAATACGGTTTCGCATATAGCGATTTCAAATATATCAAGTTACAGATATAATAGTTTTGAATATATTAAGTTTCAAATATACATGGTTTTGAATATATGCTGGTTTTATATATGAATGCAGCTTTCAGTTTCAGATACATACAATTTCATGTATATGAAGTTTTAAATACGTGGAAAATAGGCATAAGGACAATTTTTCATAAAAATTTTGGCTGAAGGACAACAAGTTTCATTTTTAGGCTGAAGGACAAACTAGGACGATGCTAATACAACTAGCATTTTGTACAATGTAAAACTGGATATAATGCTAGTTATAATTAGCATTTTGTATAATGTTTGCACTGTACAAAATGCTAACTATATTTAGCATTGTCCTTCAGCCTAATTTTTTTTCAAAGTTTGTCCTTCGGTCTAAAAATGAAACTTTGTGTCCTTCAGTCTAAATTTTTTTTCAAAGTTTGTCGTTGTGCATAATTCTCTCTTTTAAATATATATTGGTTTTATAAATGTAGGTATTGAGCATATTTTGAGTATCATGGATATAATTTTTTCAGAATTAAATGTATAAGGCTTTTGAATATTTCGACAAAGTGTGATGAGGACTTTGGGTATATTAGATTTTGATGTGTGTGTGTGTAAGATTTTAAATAGGCGTGGTTTTGTATATGTACAAGTTCTAAGTGAATATAAACTTCAATATATTAATTTTATATGTACAGTTTTAATCATATCATGCTTTTGGAGATATGAGATTTAAATATATATAGCTCTATATGTCGCGGTTTCAACGTATATTGAGTTTTAAGCACAACAGTTTTGCATATATCGTATACGTGAAAGCTTTGGATATACTAGACTCTTAGAGATATAAGTTCAAACATGTAAGTGGATGTCACAGGTTTCAAAAGTATTAAATTTCGAATACATGTAAAAATCGAGTTTTTAGTACAAAAGTTTTGAGTATATACATATATGTGATTTTAAAGCTTCAAGTATGTTTGATTTCAGGAATATACATAAAGTTTTCTATATGCGCAGTTTCATATATTTGGGTTTAAAATTTTACCGTTTCAAATGCATGCGAAACATAATCACCCGCATTCCTCGGCATTGCGCTAAAAAGAGATGACCACTTATAGCAAAGAATAGAGGAGTTCCCAATACTTTTACAGGCATGTTGGTAGCATTAACAGCCCCAGAATTTGAAAGGTTAGTCATAATATCAGTAGGTTTCAAACTGGCATTAGCACAAGCACCCTACGTTCTTAAATTTTTGCTCAAAAGGATAGGGCCACTGGAAGCCAAATCATGTCCGTCCCCAATAGTACTACTCAAAAAAACTTCTCCTAAACCAGAATCAGCTCCTTGGCCCTCAAGATTAGCACCCAACAGAGGCAAGGGAGGGCTTACCTCTTTCATGGTAGAAGCACAGACTCTAGATATTGGAGTCTTTCTCTGGTCGAAGCCAACCAAGGCTGAATCAAGCATTGCAAATTCATTTGATGTCGTTATAGGAAAATGCGAGCAATGGGGTTTCAGATTAAACATGGATCCAAAATGGGAGGAGCACAGAGAGAAGCAGCTTTCTCAAATGAAGTTGATACCACTGCGGATGGCTTCGATGAGGCATCGAAGACCCGACCCGATCTCTTATAAGACAGTGGAGAGATGATGACCTTTTCGAAGCAGCTATGAAGAGAAGGACGGGAAGAGATGAAACAGATGGGAGCGAAGAGGAGGGGAGCGAAAAGAAGAGGCGAAGGCTAAAGGCGATAATGAACAGCAGCTAAATCTCACATGCAGCCATTAAAGGCGACAATTTTGAAGTGTGTATATAACGATAATGACACGATTCGTGCGGACAAACCGAGATACATAAATCATATTTAACATGTGTTGTTTTGTGATTGGATCAATATTCAATTGAATAATGTAATATTAGTTGAGTGAAATGATTATTATGAGTGTCTTACCTTCCAATAGTATTAAAAGGAAATGTATATGATATTACTATAATTACTAAGTGATATGCGTACATATATTTATGCCTAAAATATATATTCTTATTTATCATCATATTATCATGTCACACATATGTTCACTTTGCAATACACATCATGTATGTCCATGTGCCATTTCACATGCCCAAGAAGATAAATTAGAACTCCTAATTGATAACACACTTATGATCTATTAAGTTGTTTCCTATAAATAACAATATGACCATTCACATGCCTAAATGATAGAACAAAAACAAACAAATAAATCATACACATAATATATATATATATATATATATATATATATATATTAGTGTATGTATGTGTGTTGCATGTCATTATGTTATCATTTTAGTACATGAATATATTAGATATTCAAAATAAATATTAAATAGATTTAATTAATACGATTAACTAAATATGAAATATTTTAAAATTAAGTACGATTTTATTTCAATAAACATATTAGATCTAATGCAAATTAATAGATTACATGGGCCCATTAAGATCCAAGTAAGGATTTTTTTGAAACTTACCCATTTCTACTACTACAAATCAGCCTGAACCCAACAATAATCATAGAGCCCATATGGTCTATGCAATCTAACTTGCCAGCATTTAGGGCCAACTAATAAACTTTCCTATCTGATGGGTGTCTAGAATAGTAGCTTCTAGACTTGGGGTTGATAAAAAGTACTCTCCCTTCCCAGGCTACATGCATGGCTCGATGGGTGAAGTAAGTCTAAATGGTTAGCCCCGATGTAAGGTTAAGAGTTATTTGGGCCTTGGCCTAATTTTCAAATTAAGATTTGGAAAGTTTTAAACATTTTAAATTTAAATGTAAAGTTTAAAATATAAAAGGAAATTTTATAAATGTTATAATATAAAATTAAAAAAAATCAAGTTTTTTGAGAAATAAATGAAATAATTTTTGAAATTTTTATAAACACTTAATTATTATGATTAATTAAACAAACAGTCAATTAAAGGTTAACTAATTAAAACATATATAGGTTGATACACACACACACACACATATTGCTATAAAATTGATATTGAATATTTATCTTACAATTGTTTGAGGTAATTAAATAAAGGGGAATTAATTAAAGGACAAAAATTTGTATATCATGAAGAATATCGTTAGACTGCATGGAATTCCTAGTAGTATCGTCAGTGATAGAGATGCTTTGTTTACTAGTGAGTTATGGAAGAGCCTGTAGAGTGTGTTAGGCACTAAGCTCAAGATGAGTACCGCATATCATCCTCAGACGGATGGGCAGACAAAGAGAGTCAACAAGGTACTGGAAGATCTCTTGAGAGCTTGTGTGCTGGATTTTAGTGGTTCTTGGGAAGATCACTTGCACTTAGTGGAGTTTTCCTATAATAATAGTTACCAAACTACTATAAGAATGCCACCTTTTGAAGCTTTGTATGGAAGGCCATGCAAATCACCAGCATGTTGGCTAGAGACTAGAGACAGGTTGGTCATTGGTCTAGATTTGGTGTGAGAGGCGACAGAAAAGATCGAGTTGATACAGGAAAGAATGAAGGAAGCTCAATCTAGGCAAAAGAGTTACGCAGACAAAATGCGTAAGGATCTAGAGTTCTCAGTTGGAGATAGAGTATTCATCAAGGTATCACCGATGAAAGGTGTGGTTCGGTTTGGGAAGACCGAGAAGCTAGCACCGAGATATGTTGGACCATTTCCTATATCAGAGAGGATTGGGAGACTCGCATACCGAGTAGATTTGCTGAGCAGTTTGACCGAGGTCCACGATGTGTTTCATGTTTCTCATCTTAGGAAGTATGTTCATGATCCAGAAACTACTATTATTTTGACGGCACTAGAGGACTTAGTTGTGGAACTGAATATGACTTTTGTAAGGCAACCAGTTCGTGTTGTGGCAAAAGATGAGAAGAGGCTAAGGAACAAGACAATCAAGTTGGTGAAAGTTCAGTGGAGCGACAACGTGAAGGACTATACTTGGGAGACAGAAGACAGGATTAGTGCTACTTTTCCTGGGCTCTTTTAGATGGTATGTTCTATATAGGATTTATATAGAATTTGGCTGGTAGGTTATACTAGCTTTGCTTACATGGGCTATATGCTTGTTGTTTTGTCCTTACTAAATTTCGGAGATGAATTTTTTTAAAGGGGGAGTCTGTAATGACCCCGAATTTTAATTAACAATATTCAGGATATTTAATTGGATAAATTAAATAGAATAATGTGAATATTAGGGAGATGAAATTAATAAATCCAATGGCCATGTCTTAATGAATAAACTAAAATAAGACTTAACAAAATTTAGAAGGAGGAATTTTCCTAAGGGGTAAACTTGGAAATGGGGCTACATTTCTTTGTATATATCTCTTCCTCCACTCGAATAAATTTTCACTTTCTCATTCTTAACTCCTCATCACTTCGGTCGTCCATTAAAAAGCTCCAGGAAGAGTTTAAATTGAAGAATAAGCTAAGGAATTAAAGCTAGGAATGTATCTCATTCTCCAATCATGTGTATTATCTCATTTTTCTATGTTTGATCGGTTATGGGTTATACCCGATTCATGTTTATGATTTTGGTTAGGATATAACCATTTAAACCTTTGTTTGGATAAGACATAGGTGTTTTAAAATGTTAATGGGCCAAGTAACATGTTTTCATTCGATTTTGGTTAAATTCCCAGTTGTTTTGATCTTCATATGCTTTGAAATTTTAATATATTGAAGTATATGATTTATCTGATTTTTGGAGATTTTTGGGAATTTTTCCTTAGTGATTTACTAAGGTAATTAAATTATTTAAGCCTAAGGGCTAAACTGAAAAATGTCTTCTGCGTTTATTTAAAGCCGGAGGGAAATTGTTTATGAGAATTGTTTGGAGAAGAAGTATAGTGTTTTGAGAAAAAAGTTGACTTTTGTATACTTTTTATTATTTGGAAGTAAAGGAAAAGGTTCCTCAGCCAATCAAAATTAGACAAATAAGACAAAAACATCACTTCAGTGGGCCCAGTTCTGCCTTCAACTCCAACAAGCCCGCTTTTACCCTTTCGATGAAGTCGAATGGTACCTTTCGCCTAAAACGGAAGGTAAACAGTTACCTTCCACCCAAAGTCGAAAGGTGGGCACGGGGCTGAAGGGAAGAAAAGGGCGAAGGGATGGAGAGGCTGCTTCTTTTGCTTTCAGGCAGAAATAAAAATTATTTTCGAATAAGTTGAAAGGGGATCCTTTGACTCTATCATTTTATAAAAAGACTTAATTTTTTATATATATATTCAAGAAGGGGTTTCGAAGGGGATCTTCGAAATCTTAAACCTTCAAGAGTACTGTTTTTAAAATGTTTTCTGAAAAGATGTTTTAATACCTTTCGGCAAGCCGAAGGGTAAACCTTCTGACATGGTTGGAAGTATACTTTTGAAGGTTTGGTTCCAACACCAACACTTCATTGTTTTTGAATGATTTTGAAGGGGATATCTTCAATAATTTCGAAAGGTTTTAATTTCAAAAGGTTTTGATTTCGAAAGGATTTGATTTCGATAGGATTTGATTTCGAAAGGTTTGGTTTCGAAAGGTTTGACTTCGAAAGGTTTATTTCGAAGGGTTTTGAAGAGGCTATCTTCAATAATTTCGGTGAATTCGAAAGGTTTATTACGAAGGGTTTAGAAGGGGCTATCTTCAATAATTTCGAAAGGTTTTCGAAAGATTTTGATTTCGAAAGGTTTAGATTTCGAAAGGTTTTAATTTCGAAAGTTTTTGAGTTCGAAAGGTTTGATTTCGAAAGGTTTTGATTTCGAAAGGTTTGATTTTGAATGGTTTTGAAGGGGTTATCTTCAATGATTGCGAAAGGTTCTAATTTCTAAAGGTTTTGATTTCGAAAGGTTTGATTTCGAAAGGTTTGATTTCGAAAGGTTTGATTTCGAAAGGTTTCCGAAGGGATTAACTTGGATGTTTATTTGCTTTCGAATGAGACTTCATTCGAAGGGTTTTAAAGGGTTGTTTTTAGTCGTTTTTGTTAAGTAAATTTTTGCTAAGATGAAGGGGTTACTTCGAAGGGTTATAGTATAAAATACTTATCTTTGTTAGAATATGTAAGGGGGATCCTTACATAAAATGAATGTTATAAAACCTTGGGGACATCGGAGTGGGTTTAATGTTTTCGTTACATACACTACACCAAAACAGGCAAATTCTAACATTTATAAGTGTTACAAATAATTTCAGTAATACTTTTTAAGTGTTACTAATGGACTGTGAGGAATGGAGCGGCCAAATTTGTAACACTTATAAGTGTTACAAACATACGTATTACTAACACTTATAAGTGTTGGTACCTAAATATACGGTAACGCTTATAAGTGTTGGTAACGAAATATACGGTAACACTTATAAGTATTGGTACAGAAATATACAGTAACGCTTATAAGTGTTGGTAAAAAAGTATACGGTAACACTTATAAGTGTTGGTACAGAAATATACGGTAACGCTTATAAGTGTTGATAACGAAATATACGGTAACACTTATAAGTATTGGTATAGAAATACACGGTAATGCTTATAAGTGCTGGAAAATGGTTATTTAGTAACACATATACATACATACATACATACATACATACATATATATATATATACCAAAACTTAAACGCAAAGTTCAAATATAAACACACTGCAAATAATGGTTAAACACTCGATAAAAACTTTCATTTCAAAACTATAAATATTCCATTTCATTTTTTTATTACATTCTCTATAAATTATTTTACATTCTCACTGCACTTCTGCCTGTTTCCATTTCCGTTGCACTTCTATTCATTTTCTAATACCAGTGATACCGTCTGATACCAGCTGCTGCTGTTTCATTCAAAATACTTCCCTTACCTCCTTCCTACCCACATTCACATACAACAATCAACCACTATCACCACTTCATAACTTGCGCAAAAAACTGCTGCCTTAACATTCACTGCATACCATACTTCACTGCCTTGTACCACTGTGCACATGCACATAACCAATACAACAGATTTCCCCCCACATTCAACTCATCACTTCGGCTACAACTTCAAGTACCACTGCTCCACCACCACCTCCTTGCTGCCTAAACTGTTGCCTTCCCTTCACCCTATACAAACATCACCACCCTGCTCCACCTCCCTTTTGTCAACTTAAAAAACTGCAAACTCCTCTTCACATATCTAACCCACTGCCTGCTCTATTTCAACTAACATCCTCACTACCACTCTCCACCCTGCCAACTATCTACATATCTGCCACCATTCACCATTCAAATACAACAGCACCCTGCCTACCATTGCCACCATTACCAAAACACTTCACCTCCAACAGCAGCATCAACACATAGCAACCATTCAACAAACATCAAAACATCACCACAATCACAACAGTATTTCATCCCTGTACCACTTCCATCTACTTCAACTACCATCCAAAGCATCCTTCTTCAAGTTCCTGCATTTCATATAAACACTCGATAAAAACTTATACCTTCAAAATCAAAAGGTTAAAGACTGAGTTACAACTCAGGTTCTAATTTTTTTTGTATTTATGAATTCGCAAACTTAGTATGCAAAATACATGTTAATCAAACTACATCAGCACTTAGTAAGCAAAATACATGTTAATCAAACTACATGAAGATAAAATGGGGTAGCCATACGTATAGACAAAGTATTAATCAATGACACCTTTCTGCAACAATTCCAAGATTTCATAGCTACTACCACTACATCATCACTTAGTGATCACAACCCTATCATCATTAAACTACATTCACAAGGTGCTCAAGGAAAGGGGATACATTCCAGATATATCAATACACTACCAATTTTCAAAGTATTAGAGGCACTAAACTAGAGGCAAAAAAATATTTTGGTCCCTCATGATAATTTATTACGGGCATAAATTGCATCAACCTTTATTAAATATTTGAGGGAACAAATACATCTGTCCCTAGGAAAAACCAAGGCAAAAATGAAATTAGCCCCTGCTGTTATTTACTAGGCCAAAACGAACCACAAAAATGAAATGCAATCCTTAATCAAATAACTCTTAGCTACTAATAGATGAATAGTCGAACTTACCACGAAATTATATACAATACATGAATATGCTGAACCTGATCAACATTTATACAACTGTATAAATTTTCATTTTTCATGTAACCATATTGATATGTTAGGCATTCAATGTGGAAGTAAAATGTTGTATTTTGATATAGAGCCGAGTTTATTAGGCATTGTTGTATTCATGGAACTACTGGCTCATTAGTTGCACATGTATCAAACTTAGCAGCATTTGCGACCTGAGAGAAGTTGACATACAGAATAACAACAAATTCCTAGACAGCTTTAGATTGGAAACAAACAATTTACTCCTACCAGAATATCAAACATTTAGCTATCAATCATTTTACACAAGCAAACGCGCCTCTTATAATAAAACTTAGTTTTTGTCACTGTCGCATTATTTCAGCTGAGATTTTATATTCATACATGTCCATTTTGCAATAACTTTGTTGCATTCGAAAGCCTAACCATATTCAGTGTTTATACATTCATGGTCCCATTGAGCCAAAGGGAGAAGCCTTATTTAAGTTATCAAATCTATGAATTAGTAATCATTAGTAACTCAAAAAACCAATTAAAATGTTGTAGGTCTTCTGCAACTAAGCATATAAGAGTGGTTCGCTAGTTTGTTTGTTTACGGTTTGGTTTATTATAAGTGTGTTAATAATAATGTGTTTTAGTGATATTGTTGTTTTTCACTATAAAGCATATAAATTTTTTGAAATTTCTGTATATTTACAATTTTGAATCATTAATAGTGGTTTTTATTGTGATGAAAGATTCAATGGACTGGTTTAATCAATTGTATATTTTATATTTTACTATTTGTTGTAACATTGACCGACAATATTTGAAATTTAATTTATAACTATTGCAATAAAGAACATAAAAAATATAAATCTGAAATTAGCAGGCAGACCATGCTTGAACAAAGTAACATTATGAAATTAAACTCTAGTCTGGCATTTGCTTTTTGTGGGACAATTAATATGCTTATATCATAATATGATGCAGTGGAAATCCAACATCTTAACACTCCGGCTACACAAGCAAATATATGAATTAGTTATGGACAAATAAAAAAAAGAACAAAGGACATACATATACTTGTGGAGAAAATAAAAAAGTAAAAAGTAATTCCATCGATCGAACATATTCAAATTGATTATTATCATTTTGTTGTTATAATAGACGGAAAAGCATGGTCGTGAACCAGATCCTATTGAAGCATATGAGTTAGTTCATAGAAGAAAGGACGAAGACGGAAGTTGCATGGTGTAGCATCAGAGCAAGTTGCTATAATTTAATTGATTACTCAATTAAATTACTCATCTTAAACTCAATATTAGAATATGATTACGCATGTTTGATTTGAAATGATAATTTTCAATTGGAAAGTGCAGAATATTATGCTATTGTAATTTGAAACTGATTAGAAAGTGGTTGGTAAAATTACCAGGTGTGCTAATGTCTGTGGTAGCATTTATTTACCAGTACCTTTAAGTACAGTGCATAGTTATGAAAATACTTCAGGTTATCTAATTATTGTTTCATATAAATGGTCAAATAACTCATGTCCATAAAAAACATAGTAAAATAGAAACAAATCCAAATTTAACTCAAAAAAACTTTCGTACCAAACCTTTGATGCAACCCCCTCTGAAAATCAAGTGTACCAAATGACATATATCAATATTTGTTGGATAAAATTAAACTATTAGACACCCTACACCTTTTGATTGAACTATTAGTATGAAGTTAGAGATATCATGCACATATTCACATTCAAAAACTACCCAATCATTTTTACGATTTTTGCCTTTATTTCTAGTTGTTGAAGTTACAGTGTTATTTTGTTCCTTTTTCCTTTCTCTTTTTGGTAATATCTGTATTTTACCATTTTTTACATCTCAGCATGTTTGTTGAATTCACAGTGTTATTTTATTCCTTCTCGCTTTGCTAATCTTCTATTTTACCAAGTGCTAATACTCATCATATTAACACAACGAAAACTATTTTATTTATTAGTTGAAAGCCTAAGGGAAGTAAGCACCAACCCATCCAAATATAAACAGGGAAAATTTTGCAATATCTACAGAGCTTCTCAAAATTTTCAGCACCACGAAAGTTCAGATGGCTAACAAGTTGGATTTTTTTTGCAATATAATTCCGATAGAGTTGGGCCAGCTAATAATTCCAGAAATGTCGATGAGGATTTTTTTTTGACACTATTCAAACAGCAGGGCTTTTGGAATTGCAAGGAGTGTTTAACAAGTTTACTTGGAGAGGAGGTAAAACAATTTCTACACACAGTAAGCTTGACAGGATATTCACCAATTTTTTGTTCCAATCTTTTTTTTCCTAATACTGGTGCCAATATCTTACCACACTCCAGAAATGACCATTGTCCTATGCTAATACAATTACATAGTGGTGCTTCTAACCTGAAAAATATTCCGTTTAAATTTAACAACATGTAGCGTATATTTCTGGTTATGAAGAAGTAGTGGCAAGTGCTTAATCAGTTGATAATGCAGGTAATCAACTATTTAAATTATTACAAAAGTTGAAACAAGTCAAATTTTCACTCAAGCAATGGAATAAAGGTAGAGTGTCTTTAAATGAGATTATTAATCAATTAAGAGAAAATAATAATAGATTATATCAGCGGAAGACAAACAAAAATTTAAAATTAACTGGTTGAAAGATGGGGATCAATGCAAAAATAAATTTTATTCGAAAATGTCAAGCAGTAGAAATAGAAAAGCTCTAAATGGGGTATTAAATGAATCTGGTCAACCTCTGAATGGGATATTAAGTGAATCTAGTCAACCTGTTACGGTTTCAGCTATTATCCAAGCAATGACAATTTCTTATTTTTCAGAGCTGTATAATGCAACATAGGTGGTTAATAATTTTGATAATATCATTTGTAAGAAAATACTATCAGACTCCACTAGGAAATTCCTAGAATTAGAAGTTAGTGACAAGGAAAGTAAATCAACCACTCTCCAAATTGGATTTGAAATTTATAACCTAAATTGCAACACAAGGATTTAATTAGCCAGCTACTTATAGGACTTCACATTATCTTTTCAAACATATTCATCCATACACGTATAGTCATAGAACACTATAAACTCTTTTGATTATTATCTAATGGCTTTGGAAGTTGACTTCAAATAGGACAGTATCCTTGCTCAGTACGCAGAATACTTTGGATTTTTAACACACCGCCTTTTCTTTTACAGTATGTGGTATAAGAAACTCCTCCTCGAAGTGTCAAATAGTTGGAAACTATGCTTAAATTGTTGAAAACTGAACTGCGCTAATTTATATGACAATCGTACATATTTAGCATGCAGTAGCTAGCAGATTAGATACAATTTTGATTAATATTGCATAGATTTATGCACCATTGGTGTGAATCTTCTGTACATCAGTTTCTAAAATGAAAACCTATCCTATTTTAAAAATTGAGAAATCATATATATAGTACATCAAGTTGGAAACAGAAATTTTTTAGGGATTTGCATACAACATCACGCATTCAAACTACAAATCGCAAATAATTTTCGTCTTCTAATTAAGTTGTTACCTTCTTACAGCAGCCATCATCAGCCCTGATTCATCTGCCACCGTCCCTATTCTGTAAGAATTTTTTATGCCGATGTCTCTAGATCGCAAGCACACGCATCGCTCTCCTCCTCCTTGGATGCCGATGGTGCTACCGGAGTAAAGCAACTTGCGACCACGTCTCTCTCTTCTTGGTCGCCTCTGCTCGATATTTTTTAAGTAGGTATTGGGTTTGCAATTGAGGGAGAAGGAGGATTCTAAAACATAGTGGAAAGAAAATAGGCTTGGCAGCGGCTGAAATAATTTCTGGGCCTAGATTTAATTCAGTGCGATTGAGGGAGAAGAAGGACGTTGGCTTTTCTGCGAGGAAGAGCAAACCCTAAATTAAATTTTAGGTGGCCAAAATCTGTTTAGGAATGGGCAAGCGTGGGAAAAGGGATCATACTTACAAATTACAAAAGACTCCTTTTGTTATTAAATTATTTACAATTTTACCGATTGTTGTAACACTTATATGCGTTGGCAAAATTAATGTAGAAGACTATTTATTTTTACTAACACTTTTTAGGTATCCTAACACTTTTTTACTGTTAGCGGTCTATGACATTTATAAGTGTTAGCAATTGACAGACATAAAATGTTGCAAAATCACTTATTTGGTGTAGTGATATTTTGGGGTTACAAACATAAATATGCTTTCGAAAATATACATTGGGGCTATCACTGTGTTTTTATTTAATTTAACCAAATTGGGGCTACCAATGGGAATAGGTTAAACACGTGGTATACCTGGGGAAAATAATTAATCATGGGGATTATGAATTTTTATAAATAATCATGGGGATCATGATATTTTTTGCCAAGTGATGGGTTCTTGGTTAACCTAGGAAAACCATGAAATGTGCGGTGGATAGCCCACATCAAATTTCTAAAGTAAAGAATGTTTTGCCAGAGGTGGTTAGCTTCGGGATTTGGCACCCAAGGGTTCATAGTCATCCTAGAAAAATAATGGAGTGTGTGGTGGACAGCCCACACCATTTTTTATAAAACAATGTACGATGGATAATCTGCATTTATTTTGAATGGATTTGGGATGGATAGTCCTATTAAATTATGATGGATAGTCATTTAAAATTTTTTAGATGGGAAATCTAATAAATTGCTTTTAGATAGAATATCTAATAAATGGGTGGATATGATACCCAATAAATATGATTTATGGCTTTATTCCATAGTATGTTGAGACTAATCATTTTGGGTGCAGGGGCATAGTAAATGATTTGCATGTTATTCGGATACTAGTGAGGGGAAAACCCATTCCACTAAGCGGCGTGGTCTCACAAGATATCTATTTATGATAAGAGATGATATGGGATTATTCATACCAGACTTATTGTCTGACTCGAAGTTTGTGTTTCTCCGCAAACTCTCGGGTACTCAAAATTAATTTGAGTAGTCTAAGAGTGGGATGTTAGTCCATGAGTTGATGGTTTTGATGACAACAACCTTAGAATAAGATTATAAAATATAAATACTAACATTATAGTTTAGATATATATGTATATGCAGGATTTAACCATGCAGGTACCAAGAATGAAGACTGTACAATATAGAGATTCAAGATATTAAGATTGAAGACTCATGAGTATCAAGATTATCAAGAGTTCAAGATTATCAAGAGTTCAAGATTTCAAGATAAGTATTGAGTCTAGAATTTTGTTAAAACTTCACAATAGCACTGAAATCTTCACTCCATTTTTCTTTTGGGATGGAACCTATTTCTACCTTTTTAGTGGCTTACAAACCCACAACAAGTAGCTTACAAACCTACGACAAATGGCTTACAAACCCACGAACATCCTAGTTTTGTACAAGTTCTCGAGTCCTGACATGATGAGATATTCTACAGGAAGAAGCTTGTAAAACTACTTCAAAATGTTTTTCAAAACAACTTCAGAATGATTTTCAAAATTGCTTTTCAAAATGTTTTAGCCTTAAAAATTATCTTTTCAAATGATTTTCAAAAAGATGTTTTAGCCTTAAATATTCTTGTTTTTAAACTTCGTTTGTTTTAAACTATCTTTTAATTATAATATATTTATACTTAGATTTAAATATAAAATTATAGTAAAATTATATATATATTGTTCTCTATATTTATCTATGTATTTTATCAATAGTCAAGTATATTTATAAAGTTTAAAATAGTTTTAATATAAGATAAAGGTTATTTCAAAGAAAATCAAAACATCAAATTTTCCTTTGGGATGTCGACATGCCCTAGTACCCCATATCGACATAGTGTCAGTTAGTTTCAAAATTTGAATTTCAAAAGAAGTGTCTATTCGCCATAACCTTTCATGAATGGACATGACTGTTGTTCTTCTATAAACAGGGGTTAGTTTCAACGAATTTTATATCAGATTTTCTGGTTTTTCACTTCTCTTCTTCTTCCACATTTGTTAGTCCATAGGATAGTGGTTTTGATGACAACAACTATAGAAGTGTTATAAAATATATATGTGCAGGAAATCTATATGCAGGTATCAACAAAAGAAGACTGTACAGTAAAGAAAACAAAATTGATGAAGACAAAGATCAAGAGTTTAAGATTGAAGACTCATGAGATTCAAGATATTCAAGAGTTCAAGACAAATAATATAGTTAGGTTAGATATTTGTTAAAACTCCTTGAAAGCACTATCATTCTTTTTTATCCAATTTACTCGTGGAATGGAATCCACTTCGTTCTTGTTAAAGGGATGGAACCCTAGTGAGATGGAACTCACGAAATATCTAGTGGAACGGATAGTAGCCCTATTTTGTTATCCACTAATTTTGATTCAAAATGATTTTCAAAATTATCTCTTGTTTTATAAAATGATTTTCAAATATTCCTTTTCAAAAGAAAAACCTTCGTTCACATTTCCAAAAATGTTTTAGCCTCAAAATCATATTTATCATTTTGTTATATTTTGATTTCAAAATTGTCCTTGATATTTTAGCCTCAAAATCTATTTTAATATTATATTTACTTTAGTTTATTTACTTTGATTTTAAATATATTTTAGTATATATACATATATACATTCATAAGTATTTCTACTTCTAAATACCTTCTACAAATACATAGAGTCCATTTGAATAAAGTTGCATATGTTTTAAATCATCATTTTCAAAGTAAAGCAAATCATCACTTTTTACTAGACCATGTCGACATCCTATTTACCTGTCATGTCGACATGCTTCCCGTTACAGCAAAGGTTGTTTTCAAAAGAAGTGTCTATTCGTTTAAACCTCTTCGAATGGACACATCCATTCATTCTCTATAAATAGAGACTGTTATGGACGTTTTCCAAAAAACTACTTTCTTTATTTTCTCTCCTCTTTACTCTCTTATCTTATTTTCTAATCATCCTATCCATATTTTGCCGAAATCTTAAGTGAATCAAACCAGAATATCTCTAGTTTGATTCTCTGCCACTCTCTCCAAAGAATCTCAGTGCTTATCAGAGTTATAGATACATTTGTACTCAAAGAAACTTGTGTGGGGTTATAAAGGTGTGATCGTGTCCTTGGAAATCGATCGGGTGAACTTGTGTCCTGTGAATCAAGTGGTTCTACCCAGAGACCTGAGAATCTGGAGGGTGTACCTCGTTGCCTTGGAATCGAGGGATTGTAATCTAGATTATTGTTGAATAGAAAGCCGTACGGGTTGTGCGGGACTGGATGTAGGGTAACACCGAACCAGTATAAAATTTCTGGTGTGTTCTTTCCTTTACTTGCTTTTTATTTATATTTGCATTTTTTGTGATTCTGTGATTTGATCTGTGATTGTGTATTTGCATTAAGTTAGTTAATTCAATTTAAATCAAAGAAGTTTTAAAGAAATTCTTAAAACACTATTCACCCCCCCTCTAGTGTTAAATAGCCTTAAGATCATCTTCCGCGTCCCTTTCATTTGGTATCAGAGCAAGTTTTTCAAAGTATTCATAATCTGATTTTTTAAAAGTTCATGGCTAAGTTTGAAATGTTTTCTAAAAATATTTCTTTAATGATCAAATCATTGTGGTCTCATAAATTGATGCATGATAGTTATATAGAATCAGGTAGTCTACAAAAGTTGCTCACTGTGCAGGAATCTTGCTTCATGGCGACAAATGAATCTATTCACAATGGACAAGCTGTGCAAATAAGGAAAAACAAGTGGATACATGATAGTGGATGTTCAAGACATATGACAGGAAATCCAGAGATACTCAATGACATTATTTACAAGGATGGAGGATTGGTTAATTTTGGGGATAATTCAAAAGGTTATGTGGTTGGCATCGGCAATGTAGGTAATTCTGAAACCCCTATTATTTCAAATGTTTTGTTAGTTAAAAATCTACGACATAATCTACTTAGTATTAGTCAGTTATGTGATAAAGGATATAGGATTAAATTTGAAAAAGACAAGTGTCACATCGAAGATAATAAATCTAATATTATCTTTGAGGGAGTTAGGAAAAAGAATATCTATATTCTTAGTATGAAAATTTCAAATGATAATCTATGTCTTTTGGCCAATACAAGTGACCCTTGGACTTGGCATAAGAGATTTGGACATTTGAATTTTAAACTCTTATCTAGACTATCCAAACTTGATCTAGTAAGAGGCCTCCCTAAGATGCAATTTAAAGTAGATAGTATATGTGATGCATGTCAATTAGGAAAACTTAGAAAAAGTTCCTTTAAACTTAAAGATATGATCTCTACTTCAAAACCTCTTGAGTTACTTCACCTAGATTTATTTGGTCCATCTCAGATTCAATCAATCAACCATAGTAAATATGTCTTTGTAATTGTGGATGATTATTCCAGATATACATGGACAATCTTTCTGAAACATAAAAGTGATACTTTTGATTATTTTAAAAGTTTTTCAAAAAGAGTTCAAAACCAACTTTCTTCCAAGATCATCACTATTCGTAGTGATCATGGTGGTGAATTTGAAAATGAGAAGTTTGAGGAATTCTGTAATCAGAAGGGAATTACTCACAATTTTTCGTTTCCAAGAACTCCACAACAAAACGGAGTAGTTGAGCGTAAGAATAGGACGATTCAAGAGTGTGCTAGAACTCTACTTTCTGATAGTAAATTACCAAAACATTTTTGGGCTGAAGCAGTTGCAACAGCCTGTTATATTTTGAATAGGATTTTAATTAGACCTCTAACCAATAAAACACCTTATGAACTTCTTTTCAATAAGAAACCTAAGGTATCTTATTTCAGAATTTTTGGAAGTAAATGTTTTATCTTAAATACAAAAGATAATTTAGATAAGTTTGATCCTAAATCCGACAAAGGAATCTTTATCGGATATTCTAACAGGAGTAAAGCTTATAGAGTTTTTAATCTAAGAACAAACACTATTGAAGAAACTTTACATGTTTCCTTTGATGAAAATTTCAAAGAAGTTGATCAGACTAATGATGAGGATGACTTAGTTATTTCTAATCATGAATCTGTAGATGCTACAAATGAAACTTTTCATCCAAATAAAAAGATTAGGCTTTTAAAAGATCACCCTGTAGAAAATATTCTAGGAGATATGCAATCTGTTGTTAAAACTAGGAATCAATTAAACAGTATGAGTCATGTTGCTTTTATATCCTCAATAGAACCTAAAAATCCAAAGGAAGCATCAACTGATGATTCATGGATTCTTGCTATGCAAGAAGAATTGAATCAATTCACCAGAAATGATGTTTGGGAACTTGTTCCTAGACCTGAGGATAAATCCATTATAGGCACTAAATGGGTATATAAAAATAAATTAAATGAATTAGGTGAGGTCGTTAGAAATAAGGCTCGACTCGTTGCACAAGGTTATTGTCAAGAAGAAGGTATAGATTATGACGAAACCTTTGCACCCGTAGCAAGATTAGAAGCTATTAGAATTCTGCTTGCTTTCGCTAATTTCAATAATTTCAAACTTTTTCAAATGGATGTCAAGAGTGCCTTTCTAAATGGTTTTGTAAAAGAGGAAGTTTATGTTGAACAACCTCCACTCTTTGAAGATACAAAATTTCCAAATCATGTTTTTAAATTAAAGAAAGCCCTGTATGGTCTAAAACAAGCTCCTAGAGCTTGGTATGATAGACTTAGGTCTTATCTTTTGCAATCTAATTTTGAAATAGGTAAAGTAGATAACACACTTTTTATTAAAAGAAACAAAAATGATATTCAACTTGTACAAGTGTACGTAGATGATATTATTTTTGGATCAACCAATTCTGACATGAACAAAGAATTTTCTGACATTATGACAAAAGAGTTTGAGATGAGTCATATGGGTGAACTTAACTTTTTCCTAGGATTAGAAATCAAACAATTAGATAATGGTATCTTTATCAGTCAAGAGAAGTATGCGAGAGAGTTAGTTAGTAAGTTTGGCTTGACCAATGTGAGTGGAAAACCAACTCCCATGGCAACCAATATAGCGTTAAGTAAGGATGATCTATCCAAAGACGTAGATCAAACCTTGTATAGAGGAATGATTGGATCACTTCTCTATATAACTGCTAGTAGACCAGATATCATGAACAGTGTCTGTCTCTGTGCAAGATATCAATCTCAACCCAAGGAAACTCATCTAAAAGCTGTGAAACGTATCATTCGATATGTTAAACACACCTTTGATTATGGATTGTTCTACCCTAAGAATGATTCATTTGAATTAGTTTCCTACTGTGATGCTGACTATGCTGGGTGTAAGTCAGACCGAAAGAGTACAAGTGGAACTTGCCACTTTCTAGGTCATTCCTTAATTTCCTGGTTCAGTAAAAAGCAGAATACTGTTTCCCTATCAACAACTGAAGCAGAGTATGTTTCTGCTGCTTTAGCTTGTTCTCAAGTTTTGTATATGCAACAAACCTTGAATGATTTTGGTATATCTATCACGAAATCTCCAATTTTCTGTGATAACACTAGTGCCATTAGTTTGTCCAAAAACCCAACTCTCCATGCCCGAACTAAACATATTGACATTAGACACCATTTTCTAAGAGATAACGTAAATAAAGAGAAAATTTCTCTTGATTTCGTTAATTCTGAAAATCAAATAGCTGATATTTTAACCAAACCTTTAGGAGAACCTGTCTTCACCAAGTTAAGAAGAGAATTATGTATATGTTCTCTTTCTGAAATATAGTATATAGTATAGTAGTATACATAGGGTATATATGAATGTTTTCTTAACCATAGCATTTTGCAACACCATGTCGACATGGTATTCATGCGTCATGTCGACATGCAACGGTAAAAATGACAGTTCGTTTTTTCCCTCTAATTTTTGAATGGGTGGTTATTTAACTCACCCATTCCGAGTTTCTCTTCCCTCCAATCATTATTTCTTCATTCTACTTTCTAGAAACATCAAATCCATGGCTTCCACATCCAATCCTAATCAAATATCACCGGCTTCTTTCCCTTCTCCTTCACATGGCCCTTTCCAAAACTCCATACTCGCTTGTGTCATCAAAATAGAGGAGAAAGTTAATGATTCGCTGCAGATGTTAACTGAAATGCAAGTTCAACAATTGAGAATGGCAAGAGAGCAAAAGAAACAAGGGAAAATTCTGAGGAATCTTCAAAAATTCCTCATGGATAATCATGCCAATCCAATTGTAATTGAAGATTCTTCTAACATAGAAGCAAATGAAGAAGGAGAAGAAGACGAAGACGAAGAAGAAGAGGAAGAACCAATGGAGGAAGAAACTGATGATGAAGCAGTATGTGTAGGGGAAGTTTGTTTTGATGCTTATGGGAACATTGTGGAACAACATGGAAATTTCTGTTTCCATTACCCAAATTGTCCTGTCCACAAGTCTCCCATCATCAAAAACAACCGTTGAGTTGTTTATTTTCTTGTTTTAGTTATTTATGTGTTTATAAGTTTAAATAGTCATGTATATAGTAATATTGAAATGAATAAAATAATCTGTGGTTACACTTATTATTCTTATTCTTATATTGCTCATATATAACATTCTAAGTATACGATGTTTAGTGCATTGTTATATCTAGTTTCAGTATTATTAATGATAACACTATCATTAATATCATAGATTTAGGGGGAGTTAGTGTCATTTTTTTGTTGATGACAAAGGGGGAGAAGTATAAAATAGGTTAGTTAGGCATAGATTAAGGGGGAGTTATTAGATTTAGGGGGAGTTATAAGGAGAATATAAATATTTTATAAACAAAGGTTGTCATCATCAAAAAGGGGGAGAATGTTAGTCCATAGGATAGTGGTTTTGATGACAACAACTATAGAAGTGTTATAAAATATATATGTGCAGGTAATCTATATGCAGGTATCAACAAAAGAAGACTGTACAGTAAAGAAAACAAAATTGATGAAGACAAAGATCAAGAGTTCAAGATTGAAGACTCATGAGATTCAAGATATTCAAGAGTTCAAGACAAATAATATAGTTAGGTTAGATATTTGTTAAAACTCCTTGAAAGCACTATCATTCTTTTTTATCCAATTTACTCGTGGAATGGAATCCACTTCGTTCTTGTTAAAGGGATGGAACCCTAGTGAGATGGAACTCACGAAATATCTAGTGGAACGGATAGTAGCCCTATTTTGTTATCCACTAATTTTGATTCAAAATGATTTTCAAAATTATCTCTTGTTTTATAAAATGATTTTCAAATATTCCTTTTCAAAAGAAAAACCTTCGTTCACATTTCCAAAAATGTTTTAGCCTCAAAATCATATTTATCATTTTGTTATATTTTGATTTCAAAATTGTCCTTGATATTTTAGCCTCAAAATCTATTTTAATATTATATTTACTTTAGTTTATTTACTTTGATTTTAAATATATTTTAGTATATATACATATATACATTCATAAGTATTTCTACTTCTAAATACCTTCTACAAATACATAGAGTCCATTTGAATAAAGTTGCATATGTTTTAAATCATCATTTTCAAAGTAAAGCAAATCATCACTTTTTACTAGACCATGTCGACATCCTATTTACCTGTCATGTCGACATGCTTCCCGTTACAGCAAAGGTTGTTTTCAAAAGAAGTGTCTATTCGTTTAAACCTCTTCGAATGGACACATCCATTCATTCTCTATAAATAGAGACTGTTATGGACGTTTTCCAAAAAACTACTTTCTTTATTTTCTCTCCTCTTTACTCTCTTATCTTATTTTCTAATCATCCTATCCATATTTTGCCGAAATCTTAAGTGAATCAAACCAGAATATCTCTAGTTTGATTCTCTGCCACTCTCTCCAAAGAATCTCAGTGCTTATCAGAGTTATAGATACATTTGTACTCAAAGAAACTTGTGTGGGGTTATAAAGGTGTGATCGTGTCCTTGGAAATCGATCGGGTGAACTTGTGTCCTGTGAATCAAGTGGTTCTACCCAGAGACCTGAGAATCTGGAGGGTGTACCTCGTTGCCTTGGAATCGAGGGATTGTAATCTAGATTATTGTTGACTAGAAAGCCGTACGGGTTGTGCGGGACTGGATGTAGGGTAACACCGAACCAGTATAAAATTTCTGGTGTGTTCTTTCCTTTACTTGCTTTTTATTTATATTTGCATTTGTTTGTGATTCTGTGATTTGATCTGTGATTGTGTATTTGCATTAAGTTAGTTAATTCAATTTAAATCAAAGAAGTTTTAAAGAAATTCTTAAAACACTATTCACCCCCCCTCTAGTGTTAAATAGCCTTAAGATCATCTTCCGCGTCCCTTTCAACATTTTCTTATTCAAAATCCTATCATCACTCTGCCGAAATCAACATTGAATCTAACTAGATTATCTCTGGTTTGATTCTCTATCACTATCTCAACAAGATCCAAGTGCTATTCAGAGTTATAGGCTTCTTTGTAATCTATCTAGCGAGAAAAGGTGTGATTGTAGCCTTGGAAATCAATCAAGCAAGAAAAGGTGTGATTGTAGCCTTGGAAATCAATTGGGTGAACTTGTTGCCCCAGAAATCAAGTATCTCTACCCAGAGGATTGTGATTCTGGAGGGTGTACCTCGTAGCCTTGAAACCGAGGATTGTAATTGTTGAATTGCTTTTGAAAGGAAATCCATACTTGGTTGTGCGGGACTGGATGTAGGGTAACCCCGAACCAGTATAAAATCCGGTGTGTTCTTTCCTTTACTGCATTTACTTTATTTCTGCATCTGTGTTTGTTTCTGTGATTATATCTGTGTCTGAATATTGCATACATTTGTGTTCAAATTAACATAAACTCAAAAAGATTTAGTAATTTCTTAAAAACACTATTCACCCCCCTTTAGTGTTATTCCTAGCCTTAAGATCCATATTCCGCATTCCTCACATGGGAGACTTTCAGGTTTTTGACGAATAAGCTTCCGGAGACGTGGAGGAGGAAGTATTAGCTATATAGGAGCTATTTTGTGTATTCCGCTGTGATGTACTAAGAACTGTAAAGTTCATATTTATTAGTTCTCTGATCATCATAAGGGGACATCTTCATATGTCGCTCTTATCGTATTTTGTATATGTACATGTGATCTGAGCGTGGTTAACACTTGGGTTATGTAATTAAATCTTAAATTGAAATTCATAGGAAATGAGAAATTCTGTTTTATTGAAGTTTAAAATTTTTCATATTCTTGTGTTTTTGTGTTACCAATAGTTTTAAGATTTCGATTTCGGTCACTAAGAAATAACACCCATGGATGACTGTAGCATCCGCAGCAGTTAGATTTGAGCCTCCGGAAGCGGGATGTTACAACTGCAGCCATCTCCATTACCAATACTTCAACCTGCATCAACAACCAATCGCCGAAAAGACTGACTTCGAAACATAGCAATGCAACCTTCCCAATCATCCCAAATCACCCAGTATGAACTCCTACCATCGACCAAACATTGACCACAACGTACCCCGAAGCAACGATCCATACATTGACTCAACGACTACGAGCATCAAACAAGAACGGTAGAAGTCAAACCACCCCATTCGTGAAAATCCCCAATTGAAATTGCCACCGCATTCGAGAAAATTCCCAAACTCGAACACAGCCTTCGCCACTGCCCGCAACCACCCTGAATCGAGAATCGCCCGAACCCCTCACCGCACTCCTCAAGCACCAAAAGGCGACTCGAATTAATCATTTTCTATTGCAAACGATTTCAAATTAGAGTTTTTTATTTTGTTTCAATCGTGAGTTGAGCTGTAGTTTATCTGCTTAATTATGAGATTGTACAGTATAAGTATAGCGTGTTTAAAAAAAAATTGTTTGGGCCGGAGCTTGTTGGGCTTGGTTAAGTTGTTTTACAATTCGTTTAGTGTTAAAAAAAAGTAGTTCTTCACAAAAAAAAGAGTTTCCTTTAATTTGTCTTCTTTGGTTTAATTTGTTTAGTTTCCATTTTGTTTTTCCATCCCTATTTAAAAAAATTCTTTTAATTTGTTTTCTTTTATTTAATTTGTTTTTAGTTCAATCCTAATTTAAAAAAAAGAGTTTGCTTTCTTTTAGTTTAGTTTTGCTATATCCTTTACCAAAAAAATTAAAATTAATTTTTTTTTTAAATTTGTTTTGTTTTGTTTTAATTTATTTTAGGTTCCATCCTTATATATTTAAAAAAAGTATATAACCTATTTTTATTTTCAGGTTGTCAAAGCAGATAGGAAAAGTTGTTTTCTTCGCTTAGCTTGCTAAAAATAAATTGCTTGCTTGCTTGCTTATAAAAAAAATTAGCTGCTTTGAAAAATAAATAATTTGCTGATAATTATGCACGCTCTGGTATCATGCTCTCACTCCTTTTTTTATTTGCTTTGCATTGTAGGTTGCTTGCATTTTAGAAAAAAAATATTTCAAAAACAAAAACAAAAAAATATATTTCATTCGTAGTTGCATTGTTAATGCACGTTTAATTTCTGCTTTGCATTGCATCTTAGAATTTGCTAATAATAACGGTTGGATATTTTAAGGATGTCACGAGCTCACCTAGGGCTTAATTGTATCTTTACAGGTCCTCTTTCGACAATTTAATTTCTTGGGGTTTAGACTACGGTAGAGCAATAACCATTTATAAATATTATGGTGATTCATAAATATTATAGTGGTTGTTTCTCTGAATGTACTTAAACCTTCGGCTGCATTGCAACGGTGATTCGTGGTGCACCGATAAATCTTGTCCGTTACTTGGCTGAGAACTATCTTGTTGAATTAAGACAGTGTGATTATACAATTTTGGGTTAGGATCTACATAGAACAAAAAATTTGTAATTAAGTCCTCTGCATTCATTTCATTGCATTAGTTCATGCATATTTAAAAAAAAATCAAAATCCAAAACAAAATAAAAAATGTAAATATTTCTTAACTTAGTTTTTTTTAAATCCTTTCATTTGAAATTTTTAAATCAAAATCCAAACTCCAAAATACTAAAAATGTTTTGAAAAAAAATTTGAAAAACAAAAAAAAACCAAATTTCCTTTTGAAAAAAAATTCCTTTTGGTAAATAGTTTTCACTTATAAAAAATTCAAAAAACAAATATCCAAAAAAAAAACCAAAATCATTTTTGAAAATGTCCAAGTTTCCCTACTTACATGAATTTTACGATAGTTGTGAAAATCAATATAATCTATATAACTTCACTCCAAATTCTCATGGATATTTTAATGACAACTATTGTATAAACAATTTGAATTTTGAACCACAAAGTTTTCAAAATGACGATCAACCCTTAACTCTTGAAAACATTATTGAAACGATTTGGTCATTACTTGAACAACAAAATCAAATGATAAATAATTTGAGTAACTTGTGCAATAACTCAAGTCAAAATTTTCAAAATAATCAAGATTTGAATTCTCTTCAAAATTCAAATGATTTCGATTATAACCCATGCCAATTCAACTTCGAACTCCAAAATGAATTTAAAAATCAAAATGAAAATGGAAATAATTGTTTAAATGATTTTGGCAATGGGAGTAGTTTCAATCATGGTGACAATTTTTTTTCTCAACAAGTTCAAATCGAAAATTTTCAAATTAATAATTATAAATTGGATTTTGTTGAGCAAATGGAAGAGATTTACAATGATCACACGAATTTGTTGTTTGAAACATATATAAAACAACGTGAGAAACAAAATCAAATCCCAAACGTGTGACGAGTCAAATAATAATCCACCTTTTACCAGTATTGACGATTTTCAAATAACAACTTTTGAAATTGAAAATGATAATCTAAATGAAAAAACGGTAATTGAGTTGGATTTCAATTCTTTTGAGAATGTGGAACTAAATTTAAAATTCGATCTTCCTTTTTTCGATTTTGAAAATTTGAATACCACAACTTTGGATTTTGAACTTGATATATGTAATGAAGTTGTGAAAACTTCAACAAAGGAAGACGAATTTAGTGAACACGTTTTCTTTGGAATTTTCGAAAATGAGTTGTTGAATTCTAAAGGCGAAGATTTAAATCACCATTTTTGATTTTGAAATCAATAATTCTGAAGAAGTTTTCAATGATATGTTTGAATTTCAATTTGTTGAAAATAAACTTGAGTTTCAACCAACTATTCTATCAACCCCAAAAATCATCGAAAATAAAACAACTCATACGATTTTTAATAAAACGACATTCGTTTTTCCAAATCAACATTCAACTTTAAAATCTTTTATGGTTTGGTTTTTTATGCTTAAGACGTGTCTCTCATACTTAACGAGACAAATGAATTGGTCTTTAGAAGACCGTTTCATTTACTCTTTGACGATATACTTTCTAATGTCGTGTAACCGTTTCATTTTTATATAAATATAGGTCATATTTTTATTTTTATTTTTATTTTTCTCCTTTCACTTGGGTTGACTGGGGGGACACAGTAAAAATCAAGTGTGGGGGGAGTCTCATCTTCTTTTTGATTTTTCATGGTTTATTTTTCTTGCATTTTCTTTCAAAAACAAAAAAAAATCCAAAAAAATAAATATAAAAAAAACCAAAAAAAGATATTAAAAAAAAACCCAAAAAAATTTTCTTTCTGCCATTTTGATTTACTTTTAAACAAACACTATTGGATAAATATAAGATTTTGGTTATTAAATTGAAATTTTTGAAAATTTATTTGTCTTAACAAAAATAAAAATAAAGTTTGATTACAAGTAACAGTGGTTTAACTAGTATATAGGAAGATTCATGGGTGATAATTATAAAGTATATCCTAATTATAATCTTTGTTTTAAAAGTGGTTAATTTAAAAGTAACGGCTATAACGTTTTTTATCTTCTAAGTTAAATGGTGCTAAGATGATTTTGTAGAACTCTCTTTAAAAAAAGAAAAAGAAAAAAAATATGCATATATATATATATAACATAAAAAATGGATTTTATAAAAATAAGAAACACCTAGAGTCATGTGTTCACACGCAAGTGTATACACTTGCCATGCTCTGTACCCTTCTCACGTAAGCCCGAAAGGCAGTGCATGATCGGTGTATCTGGTCTCAGTTTATCTAAGTTAGGTGTATGTATATAAAAATTCTTTCATTAATAACGCCTACAGTCGATAGGTGTATACACTTGTGTGTACACTCTCCATGCTCTGTATTCCCCTCACGTAAGCCCACACGGCATTGCATGGGTGATATATCTGGCCTCAGTTTATCTGAGTTAGGCATATGAAAATATTGTTAATATCGATAAAACTTTCAAATAAGAGAGAGTAAGCAATTGAAATCCAAGCACCATTTTCACTTATTTGATTTGACTTGTTATTTAAAGGAAATGAAAATACCACTTTGAAAAACTTTGATAATCAACTAAGGATCTATTTCATAGTTGCACTGTGTTATCAACCGAAACAATGAGTCGAACAGAGTTTAATTGTGATGATAACTTAATTTTTATTAGAAATTTTGGCAAGTAAAAGGACTTAAATTTCTTGACAATGACCAGAACTTATATCATGTCAATTTGAAAGCAAATCCTTTATTTGTAAATATTTTCAAAAACTTGCATTCATCTCTTTGTTATTATGTCTTGCATTTAGGAATTTTACATTTCGCATTTGGATTTTGTAGGTAGTATCCGCTGAAAACCCTCATGAGACAACATAATCCTACTAGGGACACTTAGAGGTTTAACGACTTGTTGCATAACGCTTAATGCAATCGTGTTTCCTACGAAAATGGATTTATCGTAGTTTTAGTTTATTCGAGGACGAATAAAAAGATAAGTGTGTGGGTGTTTGATGTGCACGTAAATGTGCATATTTTTACTTCCATATTTAATCTAATTAAATTAAATAAATGATCATATTGGGTGTTTTAACATGTTTAAACCAAAATTCAAATTATTTTCAAATCATCATTGATTCATCTTCATATAAGGGCAAAATGGTCATTTTTGTGCATATATTAATTTGAGAATTTTTACTTGGACATTTTTATGTTATTTTATAGGAATTTGGATTCAAATGGAAGAGGTTTTCATGAAAAATATGCATGCACAAGAGGAAACAAAGGAATGAAGATGGAAATAATTCAAACTCATGTATCATGGAGGACCTCATCTACCCACTTACGTTGATGTACAATTAGGAGCATATGCACATGCTAATGAAGATTACAGTTTCATGCATACTTGATGATGGATTAATTAGAGGCTAATGATAACTTGGTGGCCACTTCCTAGAGGGGTATTTTGGGTAGTCCCCAAAAATATGATTAGGGTTTCAAAACTTGTATAATACCCCATATGTTCATGTAATTAAGCTCTTAGCCTCCTTTGAGCCTCCACTTTAGTTAGTTTAGTTTTAGGCTCAAAAATAAACAAAAGCTCTCTTTTCTATTTCATGGCTTCTTAGCTATTTCTCTTATATAATTTTCTTTAATGCAATTTTAATTCATGCACTCTTCTTTTATGTTATTTTCTTGTTTATTTCCCTTTATGTTAGTAGCTTAGTGTCATTTCTTATGCAAGTAGAATAGCTTTTATTTCATTTTAATTAGCACTTTTTTACTTAGCTTGCATTTTCTTCTTGTTTTTATTTCATGTTGAATGCTACATTTGTTGAAAGGATAACAAATATGAGAGGCTAAACCCCTTCAATTTAGGGGTAATGAAGCTCTCTTAATCATGTAGATTCAACATTCTGATAATTTTTGATCTTATTTTATGCTTAATGAAAATGTTTGAATGGGTTAAACTTTGTTGTTTTAGCTTTGAATTTGATAGCCTATATTGTTGACACCAAATAGGCTATGCTTAAACAAACAAAAACACTAATTACCTCTTCATCTACATATATATGATTATGGTAATGAAGTGAATTTTAAAATCAAAATTTGATGGTCTAATTTCTAATCAATAGTTAATAGATCATGCTTAGAATAGATTTTATTTTCAAGTTCATTGTCATTTTCATGAGAGTTAAGAAGTGGTTTAATGGGTGTGTTATAGTTTGATGGTTTATATTGGGATAATTAATAGCATAAATATTCCATACTTATGATAAACACATCAACTAAATTCACTAATGACCAAAAAGGAGAGATCCTAATTTTATGTTGTGTTGATTTATGTGATCATGAGAAATGATTTGCCTCTAAATTGCCTTCTACCCTCATATTTTTATCCATTTTCTTTTGCTAGTTTATTTATATTTTTTAACTTAAAAACATCTCAAATCTTGGTTTAGTTTGATTGAATAGAATTTTAAATCTAAACAATTCCCTGTGGATCGACCCGTACTAGAATCGTACGTTGTGCGCTTGCGGTATGTTTTTATTTAATTTTTTTGGCTATTTTCTAATCCGATAGAAAATTGGCCGTTAAACAGCCGTAGTCGAAGGGGTTTGCCAGAAATCGACCGTTAAGGTGGTGATGGTGCTAGCTTCCGGCGGTGACCGCAGTTGATCGCGAGGTGATGAGGGTGTGCGGCCTAGCGCAGCGAGGCCAGGGGGTGAGGTTGGATTTGAGCGTAGCAGCCTGGACCGTCGGCGGTAGGTTGTTGAACGACGGCGGCTGTAGGTTTCGTGCTTGTCTGGTCAATGTCGCATACGCTTAGGGTTTGAACGATGGTGAGCAATTTACGCTTTTGCCCTTCATATATTTTAATTTCAATTTTCAAACTTCTAACTGTCATAACTTTTTTCATACGAGCTCGGATTTGGACGCGGTTTCTTCCATTGGGATCGTATCGAAATTCCGAACAATATGAAACTTGTTTGGTTAAAATTTGAGACTATTCAAATTTTGGGCTTTTATTGGATTTTTAATCGGATATAAATCAAAGGTAAGTGATTTAACCCACTCACGCAATACTAAACCTTCTTACGTTAGTTGACCTAAATTTATAAAGGGATAAGAATGTTATTGGTTGTTGTTTGATAGTTAAGTTGACATTTTATGAAATTGAATTTTATTGAATTAAATTGCCATTTAAATTAATATTGAAATTGAATTGCTGGTTAAGTACCTGATATTGATTACTAGTTAATCGTTGTGATTTATCGGCTGATTTGGATGTTGACTGCGATGGATGTCTATTTGTTGACATTTTAGATGATTTGATGTTTATTTATTTATATATATCCCTGTTATAACTCTATATATTAATTGAATCATATAAACTGTGATTTAAATTATTTTGAATAAATTAACAAATAGGTTGAAATGATATATGCCCATGACATTTTGATTTGGATTGAAATGATATATAACCATCCCTATAATTAAAATTGAAATAACTGATCACTTGACCATAAGGTAGAAAATTATATACGGACACCAGATTGGTTAAATTCAATGGTTTTTAAAATCTTAAATTTTTGGATTTAAAAGAAATAAAATTTGGATTTATGTGAACTGAATTATTTTCTAATTCAAGCTTTGAAATGTTGAAACTGGAACTTGTTAAAAGGGAAATTGTTTTGAAGAATTGAATTGGAAATGTGAAGTTGTAATTGATATATGACTTTAATTTTGGAAATTGAATAATTTTAATATTTTGATCTTAAAATTAAACAATGAGGTTTAATTTGATTTAAGTGCTTAAATCAGTAAATTGAAATTGGACTTGAAATGGTTTAAAATAAGAATTAAGTTGAAATTTAAATCATTAAATTGGATTGTTTAATCGAATTTGAAGTTAAAAATGAACGTTCGAAAAGTGAAGTTAATTCGAATTGAAATTGAAATCAAGTGATTTGACATTAAAACTAATTTGAGTCAATTGAATTGAAAGATTGGAAATTGAATTTTTTGATCTGAAATTGGACATGGGTCCAGATTTGTAAAATAGAAAGATATAGTTTGATTTGATATTATTTTCAAAATAAATTATTTTAATATAAACTGTTTAAAATATATTTTCATTAATATTAAGATAATTTTGATTTCTCCAAACTATTTTACTATATAAACTATAATCAAACCATTTTATATCAAACTATTTAAACTATTTTTAATCTATTTATAATTATTCAAACTATTTTCTAAAATTTAAAACTGTGTAAAGTTGGAATGTTTATATCTAAATCATTGATTTAAATGCGAATGGGGTTAAATGAGGTTATAACCTAAGTTGGAAATTGAAATGATACTTTCAAGTGAAAATGACATATTTGGGTAAATATGATGATTTTGAAAAGAAGGATATTTTGAATCAAATATGATATTTTGATATCAAATATGAATCGATTTTGAAATGTAAAAGAACCAACCAGTGTGAAAAATGACGTTTGGTTGTTAAAGAGACCGGGGCCTCTTATTGGCATACTCTCTGTCAATATTGGAACCACTTTAACAACTGTGTACATGATGGATGATCCAGAATGAAGTGGTTGGATTTGGTGAACGTATGCTGGATTTGAAGAAAGAGAACGATGATGGATGACCCCGGCACTTGTGCCAATTTGAAATGACTAAAACAGGAGCCTATGTCTAGCCAAGGGGTTCGCAACCTTTAGGGGTCATCACCCCTTCGTATTACTATATTGATTTTGGACTCGATCGGTGTAGCTTGATTTGATTTGGGGGTGGTGGACTCGGTGGGAGGTCGTAGCTACGATGCGTTACCACCAGCCATGTGACGCCCCACTCCGAGACCCATATTGGCAAAGAGTATTACAAGGTAATACCGTCTGCTAATACGTAGAATAGGGCTGGATAGGAGCGACCATCTATAGCCTTGTCTTAACTATCTACTGAATACATCGATAAATGTAGCATATATTTTTTTTCCAGGTGGATCGACATATCCAATAGATATTTAATACAAAACTATAATGGCTATAAGGTCTAACAGAATAAAATATAACAACTCAAATGTAAAACACATCACAGAACAGTAGATCATCACATACATATACACATATACAGATACATCACGGAGTATACAAAATGATACATGTCAAGTGGTGTAGCAACCACAATATACAGACGAGTCAAAAGAATATACATATCAGAGTTACAACCAAAAAGGACTACACAAAAAGCTATAACAAAAGGAGCTAGCAGAATAGTCCATGCGGAAGCAGAATAGGCTAAGTCCAAATGTACCTAACCCGAAACACCTCGGTCTGACCCGAGTATAAAATACACGGGTCAGTCTAGCTAAAAAAATCAGTTAGATAAGCTAAATGATAATGAACATGCGGAAGCAGAATAGGCCATGCGGAAGCAGAATAGGCTAAGTCCAAATGTACCTAACCCGAAACACCTCGGTCTGACCCGAGTATAAAATACACGGGTCAGTCTAGCTAAAAAAATCAGTTAGATAAGCTAAATGATAATGAACATGCAAGGTCATAGTACCACAATAATCTCTAAAAGAGATAACATGATCATCTAACAAAAGATGAATCATAACAAGCCTCATATCATCTGCAACTCAAATAAACAAAGGATATGAATATCCCAAATCAAGCCAAAAAGGCAAATAACAAATACCAATGAAGGTAACACAAGTTTCCACAAGGTAATTGCTATGTATCGAGTGGTTCAAAAGACCTACTCCGAAAGGCGATACTCTAGGGAAATATAAATATCAATGAAACAAAAGATGCACGTGCTCAGTATTGTATAAACAAGGATCCACAAGCCCGAAGGCGACAAACCCAAGTATCTCTCGAGTGGTGATGAAGGACCAACTACAAAAGCAATACTATAGGGAAACAAACCCGAAGGCAACAAACCCGAAGGCACAAACCTGAAGGCAATAAACCCGAAGGCACAAACCCGAAGGCAACAAACCGTAGTGGCAAAGGTCCGGAGTCCCAGTACTGGACACCACTAATTGGCAATATGTGTCACAAACCCCTCGGATAGGAACCCACAAAGTGTTAACGTGTGTCCCATACCACACGTTCGCACTAAACGGTTTACTAACCGTTAGTCAATTCCACACTCAACGCAGTACAAAGTTTACCTCATCTCATCAGTAAACCAGACCCGAAGGTCAAAACGATCAAACGAATAGATTAGGAATTAACTGAAAAGATAAACGCACGTGTTTATAACACGCGTTTTATCTAATCATTTAATTCTCCTCCCTCTTCGCTCGAAGTTCAAAATTGTGTGCTTTATATAGAAATTAAGTTGAAGAAAACGAGTTTTAGGAATGTTTCGAAATCGCTTTAGAAATTGCCTTTGAAATTCTCTTATTATAGAGTATATAATTTTTTATACTAATAATAATAATAATAATATATAATAATAATTTCAAAAGCCCATTTATTTGAAAAATATTTTTAAAACACATTATAATACCTGTGTATGAAATCCAGAAAGAAATATCAAGAAAATATCAAAATAACGGAAATTACACCAAGTATTATCCGTTTAAAACAAGCTACGACTCAATATTCGACAGCAGGTTTGAACAAGTTAACAGTATCAAAATGACTTGAAATTTTGCAGAAATATAGTTCAACTTTCCTACTTCAATCTGCAAAATGAATCATTCTAATCCTATTTGAAACGAAGAATCTGCGTTGTTTCAAAGTTAAACTAAAACAAGGTTTTACACACTGAATTACAGCATGCTGCGGGTACAAGTTCGACAGCAGTTTTGAAATAGTAAACTAATCCAGATTGTTATGAAATTTGGCAAAAATGTAATTCAACAATCCTACTTTAATCTGCAAAAAGAATCACTCAAATCCGATTTGAAACGAATGAGTTATGCTGTCTCAAACATGGACTCAGGCCATGTTTGCAACAGAAAAACCAAAAATGTACAGGCCTGAAACCATCTTGCGTTCAACTTCCAAGCATGAAACAGAGGAACAAATGGCATCGGATTGAGCTCATAATTGGTGTGCATGTAGTAGAAAACTTTATCTTTCAAACAAAGAAAAGAATGATGCAATTTGGATAAAATATGAGAAAGTTATGATGTCTCAAAGTTGAACCCAGACAGTGTTTTCACTGTAAAACTCGGCAAAAACATGGTTCGGGTAATAGTTTGGCAGCATATTTATATAAGCTATCTATGTCGAAATGACCTGAAATTCGGTATGCTTATAGTAGAGAACTTCACCTTTTTAAAAAAAAGAATCATACAATTCGAGTAAGAAATGAAAGAGATATGCTGTCTCAAACATGGACTCGGGCCATGTTTGCAGCAACTCAGAAAACAATGTGCACAAAAATTTGTCAGGCTGTGCATTGATTTTACAGTACAGTTCCCAGGCATCAAACGAATATGTTTCGCAATGAAATTTGACATGCATATACTATAACACACAGGCTATCAACTGAAGAAAATCCGGCAGCATTTCGTTGCCGGAATTGGGAGAAAATGATGTGCAAAGGGACATAAAAACTCAGATTCCACAAAAACAAAACATGAATATAAGATCATTGTATTGAAGTAATTTTTGGTTAGATTTTGGCATTTTGAAGCTTTTTCTTCAGCTAGCAATTGTGAACAGTAACTCACCTTTGATTTATCATAGCAAATACCCAAATTAATAGAGAAAGATTGAAGCTTTTGCTTCAGCTAGCAATTATGAACAGTAACTCACCTTTGATTTATCATAGCAAATACCCGAATTAATGGAGAAAGATTGAAGCTTGGGTTGAATTTGAGCTTCTACAACCTGTAAAACTATGAAACAAGTGCATGCAAGAAAGTAGAAAGCAATTAACAAACAATCATTCACAAATTTGGACTTTTGATGAAATATTAGGTTTTAGATTTTGATTGCCTGTAAATTTAGCTTCAAACTGATTTTTAAAACACCAAATTTGAGTCTAATTTGATGATTTTTGGCTAAGGTTTGTAAAAGGAAATGGGTTCTTTTTTTTTCCACTGACTTGAGGAAGGAGATGAGAAGATAAGAATGATTTCCTGTACATGCATGAAATGTTTTTCTCATTTCCTTATCTCTTAGATTAGACTAATGGGCTTTTAGGACCCAATAAGAAGAAAACTAAACGGCCTAAGTTATAAAAACAACACTTAAATCAAATGCACATATATTACACTATATAATAAAACAAAGTCATTTTCTTTCCAATTTCCAACCAAACAAAATATGTAAATTTACATACACATGAAATAAATTATTTTACACTATGAAAAGATCAATTTTTATTTTTAGAACTACTATTATTATTAAAAACCTTAATTTGCAAAAATACACTATTTTGACAACAAATGCAAAAGTTCACATTTTTAACTTCTAAAATTCGACCAAAAATACTTTTCTCACTTAGAAAAATATTTCAAACCATTTTCAAACCTTATTTATAACCAAAACATATTCTAAAACCAATTTACACATTTTTATTTAAATAAATCACCTTTAAAATTAATTACTTCTTTAAAAAAAATTATTAAAAGAAGCAAAATGGCAATAATTAATAAAATGACTGCACTATCATTAAATAAAAATCGTTTTCCATTTATTTTAACTCAAACCACAATAAAGAGGCTTCTAAAACTTTATTCTCACCTTTTTATCCCAAAATTCATTGTTTATTTCAAATAAACAATTTAAATCTCCAATTTTATTTTAATTCACAATATTAAATTATAACTACCTTTATAATTTAATATTTACAGGTAATCTCCAAAACCAGGGTTGTTACAAGCCAGAAAGGGTAAACTGGTAGAATCCTACCTTGGGCATTGCCTTGCGTGCCTTGTCATACTTTTATCCTTATACGTGCCCACTACAATTTTGTTTTAGTATGGTATTTATAGGGGACTCACTGGCTACCGACGTTACTGGTTGTGTTACAGGACTTGCATAGACTACCTACTTAAAAATGTGTGGATCAACGTAAAGCCTTAACGCTATTTTAATACTTTACATTACTGATAGACACTACATATATAGCGTATTTTACTACCAATAGATAGTTTAATGGATCCTTAGGAGATGGAAAATCCCGTAACATCTCTTAAGTTATTGCACTCACATTGTACACTTGATAGGAGATGTAAAACCCCATAAACTTCTCTGAAGCTGTTACACTTATGTTTACTTGTTGATTTAACTTACATAAGAACTTTTAGTTCCGATTTGAGTGTTTTGACTTTTCATTATGCTCGGGTCAGCCTGAGCTTTTCAGTGTTGAAGACATTATTTCTGGAGGACGAAGTCAGAGTTTGGTATATTATATTGTTAGTATTATTCTGCTGCATTATTTTGGTATGTTTGTTGATTGTACTCTGATTATGTTGTAAAAATTTGTGTAATCAAATGTATATTGTAAAACAGCTTCATGAATTGTTTATTTGATTACTATATTTTGTCATTCCGCTGCGAGATTCTGTATTTTTTCCTTCTTTTCTCTTATTTTCTTATTAAATCCCATTGACAATCCTCCCTTTTGAATGGTTTGAGTTAGACATGTGTGGTTTATTATCGATTTAAACCATCCAAAAAGGTGGGTCATCACAATTTTGGTTCAAATATTTACAAAGTAATTTGTGTTAATGGAAGGATTTGTTAAAGGAGGCCTAGTGTTGCTTGGTGCTTAACAAATGCTGGTTTTTTCCTAGGGAATTAAATCCTTGATTTGAATGTTTATTATTCGATAGTTAAATAACCGACTATCGAATTTGGACCCAAACGTAACTTTCGAAATATCTAGAGGAAATACGTGAGTTATATGGCACAGTCATCTCCGATGATGATATACTGTGCGTATAAATCTCATTGCGTTCTCCCAGGGCAGTGATAAGGAAATTCGTCTACTTTTATCATTGTTCTTTACTTTCTAAAGAACTGGGGTTGATTTTACTGGGAATTATCGAAAGTTGTTTCGAGGAGACTGGGATCGGGTATTTATCCGAAAACAACTTCAATCCAACGAATGCGTTTCGAAGTGAAGACATCATGAGGATGATGGGAATTCAGAGATGGAGCTCTCAGGTTTTACGTTCAGTCCCAGAATGGACTTGTATGGATGAATGCTGGTATTGCATTGTTGCTTGGAGGGCGATATTAGCATTCCAAGTGGGAAATGCTATATGAAAGGTAAAACGTAGCCTCAAGCCTCATCAATCGGGAATGACTAAAACATGGGAGATGCAGCAGGGCTAAGTGGGTCGTTCCCAAGTTGGATATGATCATCCCTATCTAGAGTCGCTATTATCTCTCATTTGTATGCTTCGAGGCCCATTAACGGAGGGGCGATTATTTTCAGTACTATCTAGTAAAGGGTAGGCCGGTCCTGTGTTGGCAGGGGATCCAGGCGAGGTCCTCGGTGTTATTTTATCTAGAGATGCATCGTGACGGGCGGTACCCCAGTAGCCCAGTCATTGTATGGAACACATTCTCCAATACGAGCCTTTACGGTTTTACTTGTCGAACCTAGTATGCTGGAATTTAATAATGTAACAATTTCGGCTAAAATTAATAAATATTTGTATCTAGACATTATCATAATATCAGAGGAATTCATATGAAATGTTTTGGTTATCGTAAGGTAAAAACCCGTCCGTGTTTATGTGCGGCGTGGTCTTACGAGATACCTTTGTTTCCAAAGGTTTTTATAACTTAAAAATTCAGTTGGGTGTATTTTTCTCACGCTGGTTTTCCAGACTGACTCAGGTGTTATTTTATTATAATGCTCGGGTCAGACCGAGCATATCTACAGATTACTTTGGATGCATTGGAACTTAGGAGACGAGTTGGAGGTCTTCAAGTCGTATTCTCGTATATGTTCATTTCCGCTGCTTTGTTGTTGAAATTATCAACAATTGTGAGGACAGGTTGCTATAACTGTCTAGGCTGATAATTGTGATTATTGTTATACTCTGATGGATGTATGTATATAACAGTTTCTCGTTGTGAAAATCATTGATATTATATTATATATTGTTCCGTTATGATTGTGAGATTTTTTATTGTTTTTAATTTCTTTTCTTTCTTCTCTTCTTCTCTACTTCTTTCCTCTTTCTTTCCCATAACTATCCGTCTTTCCGTTTGATTATGGTTGAACATGTGTGGTTTATTGTCAGCTTAAACTATACGGATTGGTGGGTCGTTACACTGTACTGGTGTTGAAAGATTTTCCCGACTAAGATAAATAGGGACAAACTGTGGGAGCATATGCATTGAATGCTATTTCGATTACATCGAGTGCCCCATCGATGAAAGAGAAGGGAAAGGGCATCACCATCTAGGGTATGCTTTCGATTTATGGCATTTCCATCATGTTTTATTTGACATCGTTCAAATTCCTTCATATCTAGTGGTTTGTGGATAGATTGGAATTGAGACCCAAAATTGTTCACCGACCTTTAAATTTTGATGAACATTGTTAGGGGCTCTACTAGATTATACATGTGTAACATCCCATAATTTGTCATCGAAAATTAATACTGTGAATGACTACAACATCCATAGTGCTTAGTCTTGGGCCTCAAAATGGAAAGCATGACAACATGGTTTGTCTATATTTAATCTATACATGGTTTTTCGAAACCTTGTCTTATCAACTCATGGATGTTTGTTTGTTATTGATTTGCTTTAGGTTAATTAGGTTTAGTATTATCGTCTAGGAATTGACTGGCTGGACATGTACGGGATAGTGGTGGATTGCGAGAGGCCGTTATTGATGACAAGGGCTAATGGTGAGTAGAAGGCAGTGTTTGGCTGCCTATTTGATGATTTGGTGATGGTAGCTTTCTATATTCGCTCGATATCCCACACAATGAGTTATCTTTAGTGCCTGTAGCTAATGGGTGTCTAGACACATTCGATGAGGTGACCGGATTACCATCACATATAGATAGGGTTTCGTATCGATCTGGTTAGACGTGTTAGGAAAGTAGTTATGCTTTTAAGGCATATAATGCCCAAAGAGTAGAGAGACTAAAGGTGCAAGCGGATGATCTATTGATGCAAGGGTTCATTTGTTGGAGCATATTTGAGTAGGATGCAGCTATAGTGTTCGCCTCTAGGGCGAATGGCTCTTTAAGGTTGTATATTGATTACCATGAGCTGAGTGAGATGACGAACAAGTATTTGATTCCACTTATTGATGTCTTGTTCGAACAGTTCTATAGCGCGAAAGTGTTCTTTCTGTTGGATCATACGATGGTGTTTCATCCACTGAAAGTATCTAAAGAAAGTGTGTCGATCACAGTGTTTCATATGCTACCTTAATTTTTGATTGGTTGGTTATGCCGTTTGGGCTAACCAATGCATCGGTATGCCTTGTCGATTACTTGAACCATGTTTTGAGGAATCACTTGAGTAAGTCCGTGCTTGTGCTCGTTGATGATACTTTCATCTACCCATGGACGAAATAGAAGCACAAGCCACAAATGATGATCGTGTTGGAGGTGTTGAGAAAACAACAACTGATGATGAGAAGTTTCCTTAGATTGGCGAGTTGTTATAGACGCTCTACCAAGTACTTCTCAAAGGTAGCAGCAATGTTAACCGATTTGATGAGAGAAGAATCAGACTTTTATTTGGGACGTGAGGTGTTGATATGCTTTTGTGAGTTTGATAGGGAGGTTGACGACTGTAGTGATGTTACTCACTCCTAGTGGGAATGAGGAGTAGATAGTACACATATGCCTATGGTACTTGACTACGTGCTGTATGGATACAAAAAAGTAAGGTTGTCACATGTTAGTTGACAGCTGAAACCGCACGAGCGGAAGTATCTGCCTCTTAGTTCATAGTTGGAGGCGATAGAGTTCTCTTCGGAGATCTGGAGGCACTATCTATTAGGAGAGGAGTTAGAGCTATTTAGTGATACCATATTATTGAAGTATCTCTTCTCCGGGTATGGTCGCTAGGGCTGTCAATTTCCTACACGACCCGAAACCCGCACGGAAATTAGCAGGTTAACCCGACCCATTAATTTGGCGGGTCATTTTCGGGTCAACCCGAATTTGACCCGTTTATAAACGGGTGGGTTTCGGGTTGACCCGCTAACCCAAAATTGATCCGTTAACAACCCGTTTATACTTATATAGGTTGGCCCCGACCCGTTTACGACCCGACCCGACCCGTTTATGACCCGTTTATACCTTATACGGGTTATACGGGTTGACCCGACCCGTTTACGACCCGCTTACGCCTTATACGGGTTGACCCGACCCATTTACGACCCGACCCGACCCGACCCTTTTATAATCGGGTTACACGGGTTGGGTCGGGTTAACCCGTTTATAAACGGGTCAGGTTCGGGTTGAGCGATTTCTGACCCGTTTAATAAACGGGTTGACCCGACCCATTTAAAATCAACCCGAACCCGACTTGACCCGATCCAAACCCGACCCGACCCGACCCATTGACAGCCCTAATGGTCGCAACCTTCGCCACAAGCAGTGATGTTCAGAGTTCTTCGCCTCCTACCACTTTGACATTTCCTAGACGTTTGTTAGGGAAATATGGTCTTTGATGTTTTGAGTGGGAGATGTACCAGTTTAGGAGTGATATTCCTAAAGCGGGCATTGCTTGAGTTTATCACTGGTTATGACTTCAGAACTCGATGTGTGCTACGGCCAAAGATGATGGCTGGTTTTACCATCAGACGTGCTTTGGTCAAGCGAATCGGTACTATTTAGAGGCGTGAAGCTAGACTAGCGGAGATTATGGCTAAATTAGAGGAACAAGTAGTGTCTATAAAGGTGATGCAGCGTAGGCTCGACCGAGACGGTTGGCCCCGTAGGAATGAGAGATTATTCGTTCTCGAGTAGTGGGAACATATATCTATAGGCTGCATTGATGAAATGCCAAGGACTAGAAGAGAATTCGATTGCATTTGAGTCATAGTCGATAGGTTGACGAAGAATGCTAAGTTTATATTCATTAAGTCAGTAGAATGGCATCCACATTTGACGAGTTATATATGGAATGGATAGTGTGATTCCATTGTGTGCCAAGAGCATTGTAAGTGGCTGAAATCCATTGTTCACTAGTGAGTTTTAGTAGAACTTACACGAGGCGTTTGGGAATTTGGCACCGAATTATCTAGATGATATCGAGACTGAACCAAGCACTTCGAGACCTCGTAGGTCTATTCGTACTAATAGATGTGATATGAAACAGGTTAGGAGGAAGACAATGGAGTAGTAAAGGTTTAGTAGAGTGAAAGCAAAGGTGATTGCACATGGCAGACCGTTGAGAGCATGAGGACCGCCTGTCTGGAGCTCTTCATTAGGGGAGATTTCTATTTTCACCGGCTTTTATATTGGATATCATATTTGATGTTTTATACTAGATGGTTTAGTATCCTGCTTGCTAGGATATGCATGGATGTTACTTTTGATGTTTGATCTTATAGGTGCTTTTTGATGTTTTATTGTTGGCACTTGATATGATTACTTATGCTTATATGGTTGTTAGGTATGCGGGATATTTATGATTCGATATAGCACATTTATTTGAGACGATTGCCATATATATGATCTAGTATACTTATTTATATTATGATGTTACTATTGTGCTTAATCCTCTGTGTTGAGTATTTTATTAGGTAAATGGAAGCAAGCATTGGCTATTTGGATGTTAATTCGCTTATATTCGCATCTAAATAAAAATTCTCTTGCTATAAAAGAAGTATATAACACATGTAGTGTAGATCTGGCAATATATGTTTGGTTGCCCTTGGAAAGGAGATGCCTCAGGTATGAGACGTATATTTTTTTATGTTGTATTAGGATTTTTCCTAGACCTAGTCGTGGAAAAAAGGTGCTACCGAAATTTTCCAAGTAATAAGCCAAACTTGAGAGAAAAGCCATTGTATAGGATATTGGACATTGCCGATAGTTGAGAGAGTCAGTAATATATAATATTTAGTTAACTTGCCTTTTGATTAGCGAGTTGGCGCTTTTATTTTCCATTGTCCGTTTCTTTGGAAATAATTTGCGTAACATAGACGTTTGACTTAGCCACATTAGTTTCAGATTTGATAGTGATTGTGCTTAGGGATGAGAATGATGGCTCCATGCTGATTCCGAGTCTGTTTCCTCTGTTGTAATTGCTTTTGAGTGATTATTGTCGAGAGTTGATAAGCGATGATTTCTCTTATATCGTTGCTTATGTGAGGGTATTGGATTGTACTACTTCGTCCTTTGGATTTCGACAACAAAATCCTTTTAAGGAGGGAAGAATGTAACATCTATATTTTTACGATTGGATATTTAAATAATTTATTTAAATATCGAATTATTAAATAATTAATGCTCCTAAAAATATGAGATTTTTTGCATACGATCGATCAAAACTCGAGACCACTTTCATTGAATTCATATCGACATTGCGAATTAAAATGAGTATCAGGATCGCTATATTTGAAGATCGAAAGATCCAATGGCTGAAATGGTCTCATAAAGCGTAAAATTATCATCCCAGGGTGTAGTTTAAGATATCAATGAACTTTATACCACCAGGACCGTAAAAATAAGATGATGAACGCAGATGAGTTTTGTAGCGATCGGACGCACCGTTCGATCGTGCGAGCTCGAAAAGCACGACCCACCTTTCTGACCCTTGGGAACGACACTTAATACATCCATGGTATTCGTGTGCCGTTGCCTAAGCATTCGAAAGACAAGTTGTCTTGGGGAAAAATAAAGAACAGAATATGATGGAATATAAAAAACCTTACAATGGAATGGTTACATATAATACAAAATGATATAGTACAAAAGGTTACTCCTTAATTGGAGCTATCAGAGTTAAACAAAAAACTACATCTAACAAATTTGAAGCTACACATTCTGACTTTTCATTTTTAGATACTAAATACATCTTTATAATCATATAGTGAAAAGAAATAACTAGATAACGAAAGAGCTGCCTGCTCAATCACCATCTTCAAAGAGCTCCAAAGAGAAACCTACTATTCTCGGATTACTCGAATATAATTGAGTACCAAGAGTTTAGGGAAAATAAACAACTCGGGTCAGACGATATGTCTGGTATGAGTAAAACTCTATAACAAAAGGGAGCGTATTAACAGTAATATGTGGGACCATGCCGCTAATGTGGAACGGGTTTTCACCCATATAAACAACAACCAAACTTAAGAATGGAAAAGAACAATAGGAAACAAAGCCAAACATAGATGATGGTCAAAAATAGTATAAAGATCCAGACATGGAAGAATGGAAATAGTATGAACAAAATCCAAACTGGACAGAATGGATAAATCAAGATAACAGTCCAAACTTGATAGAATGGACAAAACCTATAATTAAACATCGTAAAGAGTGGTTGACTCTTCCCGTTGCAATTACAGAAAAACAATTCGAAGGTTCGAATCAAACAAGGAAAGGAAAATTTCCAAAAAATGACTAGGAGGGTGCATCCCCCTTAAAAGAAGTACACCTTTAGAAATATACTTGAAAACCCTGGGAACTCCAAGCCGGACCCCGCCAATCCTTACTGAGATCCGAGCATTTCACATCTAAATGCGCAAACCCAAATCCAATCTAGGTAAGATATGAAAATACCCTAATGGTAGCAACCCCCCATAACTTGGCCCCCAAAACACGCACTTTGATTTAGTCATTTTCGACAAAGGTTAACAAAGCTCTATAGAGCAACACATGGTCTTAGAATGATGATAACAAAGAAGATGAAATAACCGATAGTTGAGAAACCAACTATCGAGGATATAAAATGATTGTATATGGAAATTAAGTCTTGTATACTTACCACCACCCATCAAATTCAAACTTGTACTATTTCTTGGTTAACAATAATACCGGACAAGTCAAGGTAGTGTTACCTCAAAGTCATGTCTCACGGTTATTCTTAACTTTTGAAACAGTGACAAGTCTACTTCTTCGATGTTTAGTACTAATTATACAAATAAACTGTTTCCATATAAGTGAATCGCTTTTTGAAAATTAATTCATTTCCATAAACAAATCAAACATTTAAAAAAAACCGAACTCCTACTTGGCTTCACATTACAAGTATTAGATTTAAAAACACTTTATTGATAAAGTTCCCTAATCTTTAAATCATCATAAAAAAGGATTTAATAACTTAAAATATTCTTATTACCTTTATTAATAAACATTAAAACTTCATTAATTTAGTTGATTAATTTCCAATAACCCTTAATTCAAAAGAAGTTAACCACCTTTAAACATCATTAATTTAATTAACTAATAAATTTAAATATAATTAATTAAATATCATTATTTAAAATGATTAATCAATTTAAACCAACATTAAGGAAAGATTAATTAAAGTTAAAACAAGTTGATCTTCTTTTAAAAGTCATTAAATAAAAAGATTAATTAATTTAAAAAAATCATTAATTAATTGGTTAATTAATTTTAATCCATCATTATCAAAAGATTAATTAGCCTTAACATCATTAAATAAAATAATTAATTGATTTAAAACATCATTTTAAGAAATATTAATCAAAGTTAAAACAAGTTGTTTAACTTTTAAAAGTCATTAATTAAAAAGATTAATTAATTTAAAAACATCATTAGTTAATCGATTAACTAACTTTAATCCATCATTATTAAATGATTAATTTTCTTTAAACATCATTAAATAACATGATTAATTAATTTTAAAACATCATTAACTAAGTAATTAATTAAATTTAAAACACATCATTAACTAAGTAATTAGTTAAATTTAAAACACATCATTAACTAAGTAATCAGTTGACCTTAATCCTTGTTAACTAAATAATTAATTAGATTAAATAATCATTATTAAAATGGTTAATTACTTTTGAAAACATCGTTAATCAAAATCTTGCTTAACTTGTACAACAATTCCAAGCACGAAGATGAGACCAAACAGTTTCAATAAAAAGTGATTTTTTGAAAGTGCCGGTATAATGACTATCGCTATACGAGCAGTTCGGCAAACAAGTTTATGGCATTATCATTACAACCAAACATTACATAGCAAGGATATGATCATGTATACATGGTAATTTACTATGATACAACATGTAGTAAGCATGACCAACATTATAAGTAACTTTTACTTACTAACTTTACAAGTTACTAAATTACGACCAAAATGTCAACTTTTCGAAGCATGAATCAAACCAACAACTACTACACTACCAAATACATACAACAAGAATTCAATAGCAACAAATATGAACATGAATATGGTTTAAAAAAGTTTGGTTTAAAGGTGAAGTTTTAACCACAAAAATGCAACCGAACTAAGCCGAATTCCTACAGCAACTTGCCGACACACTAACTATACTTCACTCCACTCAAGCTCAGACTTTTGGGCGCTTAAATGAGCTGTTTGGGTTCGGCCATGGGCTGTTATGGGCTCAGACATGGTTGAAATGGAGAGTTAAGGTGTTATTTTGGTAAGTAGAGTGATGTAGAGAAGGTATAAGCTAGTTTTAAGTGGATGGAAGTTGAAAAACTATAGTTTTAAGCCATGGACATACAAATGGAATCCATGGAAATTTATGAATACATGAAGAGAATGGAAATGAATATGGAAGTCGAGATGTAGAGTGAAGAATGGTGAGAGGAGGCATGTATTTATAGGCAAATGAGAAGAGTATTTTAGTAAATTGACTTAGGAATTAAATAATATAAAGTGTGCATGTATCATGGAGCTCCATACCTCCTCCATCCCTCCTTTTACACATGAATTGTACACCTCTCCCCCTTTTTCCTCTTCATGAACAAGGTAAGGCATGGTGGTTAGGTGCAGGTTCACTTTAGGGTACTTATGTGTACTTTTATAGCTTATTTTAATACATTAAGGTCAAATCATATTTTATTTTTAAACTAAGCATGATTACTAACCCTAACATAATAATTAACTTATCACATGGCATATGTACATGTGTGTACATGTGTATATGAGTTATAAAAAATATGCACAATGTTTTCGACGACTTTCCGATGCCGAAAAGTCGAAATTTCAAAAAACTTTTTTTGGTCACATTTAATGTTTTTATTTAAACTAACTATTTTAGTAAACATATTTTGAAAACGATTTTAACATCATTAATTATTACTTAAAAGATGTTTATTTGGTTATTAAAATCTATTATTTAAATATTCAAATACTAAGCGATTAATTTACGGGTCGTTACATATTTATTCAAGAAATCAAATAATAATATTAATATAATAATCACCTTAACCAATCAAACCCAAACCCTCGTCTCTCAACATACTGGGTTACTATTCCATTAGAAAGAATGGCCGCCTACCATTTTGATTTTCAAAAAGTACTTTCCACCAATCCGTTGCCCAAACTAGTTTTGTTAAATTTGTATCGACAAAATCTCACACCCATAACCATTTTGTAAGGTGCGATGACAATTTTCGGGATGGTCGTATAGAGCTCGAAACTAGGGTTTCACATTGGTCAAGGTAGAGACAACGATAGGCTAAAAGGATGGTGTAGGCGAGTTTCCCAAGGCGAATAACACCTTCACCTAAAATTTCATCGTGGTAAGGCAAGAGATGCAAAACGCATCGATAAGAGGGGGTACGGCCTGTCCAGGTCATGATCTAAGGCATTTGGTCGGGCTTCACCACTTCAGGTCGGATGCAGGTAGATCATGTAGCACGGTTCGCTGGTGAAAACGGTTTGCGGTTTCGTTGAGAAAGGAGGAGAGAGAAAGTGTGTGTATATGGTATGTGTGCATGGTATGTACAGGGTTCGAGCATTCAAGGAAGAAAGGATTAACTATGTAATTAAATTTGTTAATTAAATTTACGTTAATTAATTATGAAATTAATTCGAAAACTTATACAATTCTTATCTTTTGCATATGAGGTTCATTTTGGATGTTGTTTCTTGCGTTGTGCTTGTGAAGGAGAGCTCTATGACTTGGCGATGGTTTAGACCGATATGGATGAGGTAAGTGATATTGTTCCTCACCATACTATGATTGTTGGTATAGTATTAAAACGACGTTTTGAAATGTTTTCCAAATTTAAAATGTGATTTCTAAAATACTTGACCCGTATATTATTTTATAAAAAGAATTAAAAGTGTTTTAAAATGATTTAAAATTAAGTATCATATTTTTCCCCTATTGATGCCCTATTTTGATGATATTACTAGATTTAGACTATTTTGATGTTAATCACATATTATCCCACATTGGTTGCTTGGATGTATTGTACTGTGTTGTTATAGATATAGGTAGGATATTATAAACATTTTTATGCTTGTTGGTTGCATGTCTACTTGTTTGGTAGTTGGTTGAAAATGTCATTCGAAGGCGATATATAGGAGTAGAATATATCCCATAGGATAGGATTTCATGCATAGAGTATCATGCACGTCGACTGATCTGAAGATGAAGCACGATGGACTTTGGAGATACGCTTTAGACTTTGATGAAGATGCCGGACATTTTCATTTGGTTTGTACTTAACCATTTTTGGTTAAGTACACGACTAAAGTGGTCGTTTTGGACTACTCTAGAGTGGTCGATACCTACTACTATTGATGATGGCTGATTTGGCTAATATTGACAAGGACAATGGAGAGGGCTCGTGGAGCATGATGTGATAGTTCGTTCGTTTGTTCAACATTCGATTTTGGTGTTACTACTCTTTGAAGAGTGGTTTGGCGACAAAGCAAGGATGTGGAGCTTCGACGCAATGATTTCGTGATTCGACGATGATGATTCCTTGATGGGTAGTGACGGCTTCGATGATGGATAGCTGTACTTCAGGATGTAGAGAGGGAAACGACGAGTCGGATAGCTGGAACTATCGGAGAAAGGTTATTGAATGCACGATGACATTCTACGAATGACATTGGGTAATAGTTCCTAAATCGAGGGACGCACGATGACATTCTATGAATGACAATGGCTATCTAGAATAGTTCCCAACCGTGATGATTTCAGATGGGAGTTGTAAAGACGGTTCCGAGATTAGCTCTGTTATGAATGGCGTTTGCAAAAGGATGAGCTCGCTTGGATCATATGATGACCCAATCCATTTACCCTGGACAACCGGGTCGGGTAGTCTAGTTCCTAGCCTTTTGAGTGGCATGGATCGAGTACCGAGAGATCAAGACATTGAGTAGTCCTCGGCCAGGGCGGTCATACGAGTATCATATATCCAACGTACCGAGTGAGTGAATGTGATAATGAATGATGGATGCCATGTTTGTTTGACTGTTTCTATCATCTTCGTGATGTCACACGATGTAAATATTACCGATGTCGATATCTAAACATCCTTAGTACTTTGATGTATAGTACACCCATGATGACTATCATAGTAGCGTATATCTTTTATATGTGCGAACTCTGTGGATGTGGGGACATGTTAGGTATGATTCTTTATACCCTCTATTCCATATACTATACAGACTTTTATAGTGTTTTGCGATTATTTATCGCTCATAGCAGGCTATTATCTGATTCGAGGTTTTATACTTTGCTTCTTATTATCTCGGGTGCTCTTAAATGAGTAGAGTAGATAGCAGGTGTAAATAGCACTTGGAGCTGTGCAGATGGACTAGTAGATGGTGACGCTTTCTCATGTTTATATTTTGAGTTATTATTGATTATTCCGCTGTGTGACACCATAGAGCCTTGACAGATGGACTAGTAGATGGTGACGCTTTCTCATGTTTATATTTTGAGTTATTATTGATTATTCCGCTGTGTGACACCATCATAGCAGGCTATTATCTGATTCGAGGTTTTATACTTTGCTTCTTATTATCTCAGGTGCTCTTAAATGAGTAGAGTAGATAGCAGGTGTAAATAGCACTTGGAGCTGTGCAGATGGACTAGTAGATGGTGACGCTTTCTCATGTTTATATTTTGAGTTATTATTGATTATTCCGCTGTGTGACACCATAGAGCCTTGACAGTGTTGACCTACTATTATTATAGACGGTTTATCAGTTGAGTTTATTTATTAGTTGTATAAATTCTATTACTGTTTTCTATAACTATATGAGCCCGTGTACTCTAATTATATGGTTTATATAGTTATTACCATCTCACATGTTTTATATCTATGATGACTATTATAATTTATCTGATGGACTGTAATATATACGATAGGTTATGTGATTGTGTGATGTTTTATTTCCTTCTCCTTGTTTTTATTCTCTTCTCTTCTATCCCTTATCTTTATTTCTTCGTCTTTCCCTTGACAATCATCCTACATTGGCCGGATGCTCCAACCGTGCACTATTCGATTATATGAGCATCGGTGGTGTAAGACGGTTGTTACATAATAGGAATATTAAATAGCAACGACATGATATCGATGCCACATTTCATGAATATCACATATTATCAATACCAAACAACATCAATGTCATAGGAATATCAAAGGCCATATAAAGAAAGAGGATTAAAATCATTTGATAGAGAAAATTCAAGAGGATTTAGTGTGTTTCCCTTTATAAAGCTTCAATGGCATTCATGCTGAAGCCATCACCAAAATAACAATCAAAGTCCCACATCGCCAGTGGAAACAAGCATACCTCCTTTCAACCACTATAAATAAAGATGCACCCCCTCATATAAATGGGCTTTGAACCTCTTTCACGCTCTTATCACCTTTTCCAATTAGGATCTTCTCCAAGTTCTCTTCATTGAGAACTCGTGGACAAACTAATGGCATAAAGGCTGATGAGGAAGAAGAGGATATTTAATATTTGCAAACAAGGGCTTGAATAATCTGAAAATTGCATATTTGCACATCTTGTAACATGTTTATAAGAGAATAAAGGACATGACTTGAGCATATTCCTATTGATTTTAGACTTGCTAATTTTATCTTTTGAACTTATGAACTATATTTCGAATAATTCTGTGAATAATCATAAAACGAAAGGGTATTATAGGAATTTCTTCGACCGTGCCTCCTCGTACACACAACTCGAACGTTGAACATAATTTCAGTTTAACAATGATATTCTTCGGTTTTGTTATATAAAATTAAACAATATTTGTTTTTTCTAAATAAATGATGTGAGAATGAGAATAAATTAGCTTTAAATATTTGTCTTTATATCTAATGAAGCTATTTGTGCCTCTGCTATGTTCCACTATGTCCCGACTTTATCTTCCTTTAACTTTTTATACCTTCGCTGCTATAGAACCGCTAAGTGCTTTAACTACACAGGTTGTACTATTAACATATTACCTAGACAAGGTAAGATACATGCTTGTATTTGTTGAGAAAACTCAAGGTTTATGCATTATTCTTAGGCCGTGGAGAAATAATATGTAAGAGTGAATAATCTCTCTTGATTTGTGGAGAAAACTCAAGGTTACGGTCGAAACTAGGGCAAAGACTATAGCTAGGAGTTGTATATGATACAACCGATAAAGAGTTGTCCATCGCTTGCATACCTATGATAGCAAACTCAAGGTTAGAATCCTAAAGCAAGCGAGTCCTAACACTCACTAGAGAAATCAAAAAGGTTACTACATTTCTCTTAATATTTTGAGGAATATAAAAATATAGTTGGAACTTTGTTAGAAAAATGAAATAACAACATTTAACCTTACTAACATTATAAGAACATTTGATATAAAAAATTTAAAGAATCTACTTCAACAAATTTGTGCAACTAATATAATTGACAAAATTGTTTATCAACTGAAATATACTAAAGAACTGAATTAAGATTGACAAAGAAATATAACGTATACTTACTAATATATCCTTTGACATGTTGTCAATTCAATATACATGTAAGAGCCAAATTATAGAATTACTAAATACATTTGCATCTTAGTCACTTAAGTGTTTATTTGCCTAAGACTTTGTATTGATTTCTATGAGTTTTGAACTCCAAAGAAATATAAGAATGTGGATAACTGATCCATATTAAAAAACATATAAAAGTTTCTTGCTGAATAGTCGCATTCATAATATATGAGATCTCGATAAAAATTGGTTCACTCAAATTGAGTAAGGAAACCATAGTACAAGGTCATGTTTTCAGTATGATTGAATATAATAAGGATCATTTTGTGTTAGAAGCAACATCTAAAAAGAATTAATAGTCAGACCTTAGAATTTGATCATGAAATGTCAGTATGATCAGTTTATAGTAAATGCAACTTATTCGGTATCCTTAGTTGTTAGGGATGACCGAATGCACTTCTATGATGAATTCATTGCATTATTATGTTAAGGGTTTCCTTTTGAATGGTTCGACCATTTGGAAAAGGAAAGCAACCATCTGGAAGTGGTAACGAAGACACAATTGGGATGAAGAGAATGAATGGTCACCTCTGCTTGATGAAGAGAAATTAGAAACAAGAATTGTATAAAATACTGGTAGATAGTTAATATGGAATGAGAAATGTGATTTCTGTTCCAGATGTATTTTCATATCGAAAAAATGTTTTTGATCTGAAACTCTGGGCTGTAAACTGGTTACAGTGGATGAAATAAATTACATATAATAAGCGATTGAATGAAGCTTCATATTTCATGTGATGTTATTGTCATGGTATAAATAGTGGGAGTATACCATATATCACTTATTAGTGGACAAGTTATGAAAGATTGTCTTCGTATGTATATTGAATATTATTAGTGAAATAATAGTTATTTTTTGGTATTGACTAAAAAGAGATATAGTTTTATGTAAATATAAATATTATGAATATTCGTTATAAGATAAATCGATAATAATGATATTTGTTTTCGTAACAAAAGTAATGCATTAGCTATAGAGAATACAAAAGTATCTAAAAAAATTATAATTATTTAGGAATTATGGACTAAGCCATGTCTTTGAGAAATAATTCTTTAATCATATGATTATGAAGCATAATACTGGTGGATTGTATCCCAAATGATTAAGAACAAAGCACCCATTCAGTGGGAATGACAAAGTAGTTAATGAACTTTTTGGATATATATATCTCTGTGTGTGTGTGTGTGTGTGCAACCTAAGGTCTAATGACACCAAAACGGATCCACTTACCTAACTAAATTAACCAACAGAATTATCATAGACATGAACATTTATAATCAATATACAATCAGTTTACGTATGACAAGTTCATAGAATATTAATTGGAAATAGAAAATATAATGGGGGAAGAAAATATAATAGTTTGATTTGAATGAATATTTAAGTATATTGGAAATAGTTCCAAAAGTACCTAAAAATGAATAAGATTCAGTCTCAAAAATCACTCCTCTCTATGATACATAATGATGTATCATATGAAGTAAGTGGATATTGTTGGACAAAGTACGATTAATGATGAATGAAATTGAGTTGCTTTTTTTTATAAGGATGTGTACTTAAGAGTAAGTACATGTGTTAAAATTAATTTCTTCTAAAAGTGTGACGACCCGGAATTTCTAGATATTTGAAATTGAAATATTTAATTGATTTTAAATATTTGAAAGGTAGTTTAACTTGAATTTCAAATATTATTATTATTTGGCAATTAAGTTATTGAATTTAATAAACTGAAATTGGGTAAATTATTGAATCTTCAGTTTTAAGCCTGTTAAAATTAATTTGAAGACTGGTAAAATTTATATTGATAGTACTGAAGATAGTAAAAATGTTAAATTTGAATTTGGAAGTGTTTTGTTCAGTTTTGAAAATATATATCGTTTAAATTGAATTTAAAAATAGCCTTCCGAGGCACAGTCTCGGAATTCGACGAAACTAGTTCTATTGGATCCGTAATATTGTATTATTATCGGATTGCAAGTTTCGCAGTGATTGGAGTTGTTGTGTGAGTGTACGACATATAAACACGCTGGAATTTATATCGAAATTCAATATAATAACTGGGTCCAAAAGCTATCTTCTTCATATGATCGAATTAGGACTCGAAACCTTTTCCATTGGGTTCGAAATAGGAGTATGACATTATAAACGTCTGGCGGCACATCTTGATAGGAGGTCAAGATTTTGAGTTGCGATTTTGAGACGTTTAAATTTTAATAATGTTATATATATATACTTTTGTTGACCAGTCAACCTTTCCATTCAGCTGTTTTTCATATCCCATCTGTCATTTCTCCTTTCACTCAAATCATTTTGCTTTTCCTTCTCAAACACGCTTCCCTCCCTAATAAAAACACACGCAGTCTTCCTCTACATTCTTTCAAAAATAGCCAGATTCAAAATGAATAAATAATAATTCGAAGCTGAGGAAAATGGCAGAACGTTGTCTCCCCTTTCATCTTTTTCAATTATTTCGCGAATCAATAAAAAAAGAGCCGATCTTTGGAAATTTCTATCACCTAATCCACTGATCTATAAATTCCGAGACAACCTCCTAAATTCACGTTTCAACATCCTCTTCGCTATGATATTCGAATCGGGGGTCGCGGCATCGTTCTTCGATGATCGATGTGGCCGTTTCTCACCTAGGGTTCGAGATTTATGAAAATTTTGACTTCGATTTGGGAAAGTAATATAAGATTCGAGTTCGCCATGGATATGGGCACCTTCGATTGGAATTTGGAGTGACGCGGTCAACCTTTAGGAATCGCGACATTTGGGAAGGGACGCACTGCTATTAAGTCGCGATCGTGGGGGGGATAGATGTGAGCTTCGAGATGGAGTGCGATCAGATGAGGGAAGGAAGGGGAGTCAAAGGCTGAAATCGGTGGTTAGCAGGCCGGGTTCGTTGATGGTATGGGCTTTTTCTCCTGTTTTTTTCTTTTTAAAAAGTGAATTTGTATTTTAATTTAAAAGGAAATGAACTTATGTAGAAGAAGGTTGCTGTGGTAATTTTTGTGGAAACAGAAAAGAAAATATAGTAGTTTTAAACGATGAAGAGTTTATATACATATATATATATAATATGTAGTAAGGTAATTAACTTGTTTAATTGGCTTATATGATTATTTTAGTTACTAAAAGATTATTATAGGGAAATTGGGTTAAAAATATAATTATTAGTTAATTAAATAAACAAATAGTAATTGATTGTCCGATCATGCAAATGTTAATAAATTTATATAATGATATACAAGGTCAAAAATCGAGAAACAAGCTGGAATGAAAATGGATTGCAAATAAAAAGCAAAAGTGAGTTAATCTCACTCTTCTGGATTGCTATTTAAATTTAAATGGTTAAATTTAAATAATTGGTTGGATGATTGAATTGATTTGATGTGCGATATTATATATAGTAGTATATATAGTATAAATATTGGAGTGATTGATTTCCCGCATTATATAGCGGATGAGACCCTATGCGCCGCATAATAGCGGATGATATTATATAAACCCATATACCGCGATATTCCACCTCGAAGTGGAATTGGTATTGTGCTAACGTCTGTGGATGCAGGGAAACGGGTTGGAGGGATCCAACTGGATTCCTCAAAATTATTTAGATTGTTTAATATTCTGTGTTATGAATATTTGATATTCTGTGATGAATTATACTGATAATTGGAATATTGAATGTTATGGTTTGCTTGAATATTTCGGTACCCTAAGTTACTAAATTATATAGAATTGGATTTTTGAAAAGCAAACAAAGGAGTGAATTTTTAAGTAAAATAATTATAGAGAATTTGAATAAATTTAAGAATGAATTGCGAAAGAATAAAAGTGATTTAAAAATTTTAATAAATAAATTCCGAGTATGGGAAAGGGAATTTTAAAATAAACAGAGAAATATGAAATTTTAAACTTAAGTTATATTATATTAGGAAATAAAGAATTTATTTTTAAATTCAAGGTTTGAATTTATTTAAAAGGATTAAGAAGGAATTTGGGAAATCTAAAATTGGTATTTTCAGTTAAAAAGATTTTAATCATAATGAAGAAACAAAATCTAAAGTTAACGGATTTGAATAAATTGAGTAAGTAAAGGAGTTTATTTCAAAATGAAGAAATTTTGAAATCAATTTGAGATTTGATTTAAGTGTTTAAAATTGGAATTTTAAAAGGGAAATGAGACTATGGAATTTATAAACTAGGTTTATAAAGGTGAATATATCAGTGGATATTTGGGAGAATAAATTCACAGTGGGAACTCATTAAAGGAATGGGTAAATTAGTTTTAAAAATAAATAGTGATTTATTTTTAAAGATGTGAGAGAGAAGTGGATTTCCCTGAATAGCCAAGAACGTTTTCAAAGAAATTTTTTAAGTATAAGCTAAAAGTTTAAGTTTGTTTAAAATATGTTTTAGAAAATTTATTATTCTTAAAAGTTTAAATTTTAAAGCAAGTATTTTTCAAATTCATTTTAGTAGTAATTATTTAAAGATGACTTGGTATTATGTTTTAAAAGGTAAAAATCTAGTTTTATATTTTATTAAATAGCTTTATTTTAAATATTCTTAAAGTATATATATCTTTGAATAAAGTATTAAAGTAGTTTTTAATTTAAATGTTGAAAGCTTATTTCATAATATAGTGTTTTAAATTATTGTACTTGGTGATTTCAGTGGAAATAGAAAATATTTGGGAATTTATTCCATGAGAGAAGACGGTTTGAAACTGTTTTCAAAGGGTTGAAAAGTGGAAATATATCTTGCGAAGATATTTTGAGATTTATTAATAGAAATTAGTTTTCAATCAAAAAGTTTTTAAAATAAACATCAATTTTAAAGTTACAAAATTAGATTGGATAACATAGGCGAATATAAATTCGTTGAAGAATGATAAGAATCAAAACTATACATACAAGATAAACAACTAATCAAAAGAGATACAACGTATATGTGACTAACTATATTATAATCATGTATTTCATAATCAAATAAAACTAGAAATTAGACGAAGCTAAAAATCACACATTGAATGAAAAACTCCTAGATTTGAAATAATCTTACTTCGTATTTTGCAAGGATCTAAACCACCACCTTTTATTCATTTTATTTTGATTTGTTTTGGAAGTTTTATGGCTTAAAAGCCATTAATTTTCAGACATGGGGGTGGGGGAGAGGAGGAGAGAAAGAAAATGAAACGTCATGAGACTGAATGAATGAATGTAAGGAATTTTTGTTTTAAAGAAACAGTTGAAACCTTTCCACTTCCTTTCTTAAAATCTTCCCTCGTTAATTCTTCATTAAACCTCAATCAAATCATTCAAATCCCCTTTTAATATGCATGGCCGGCCATAGATGGAGGCTATTTGAGCCTTTAAAATTTTTAAAAATACTTAGTAATTAATTGATTTAAATCAAATTTAAATGTTTATCGAAATTGTATATCGATACGTGTGTGTGTGTATTTATATATATTGTTGGTTTAGCGGAAGATGGATCTTAGGGCTAATTTAACACTAGAGGAGGGTGAATAGAGTTTTATAAATTTTGTGAATCCTTTTGAATTCTTTTAAGATTATAGTTTAAATAATGCAATTAACTATCACAGATTCAAACACAGATATATATATAAATGCACTAAAAGTATAAAGGAAAGAACACACCATGATTTACATTGGTTCAGATTTACCCTACATCTAGTCTTGTACAATTCCTTATACAGATTTCTTTTCAAATAACAAAGAAAATACAATCTCGATTTCAAGGCAACGAGACACACCCTCCATACTTCTGACCTCTAGGTATAGTCACTTGATTTATACGGGCCATAAGCATACCCACTAGATTTTGGGCTACCAAGCACACCTAATTGATTTACACGGGCTATAATCACACCCACAAGTATAACTGTATGATTTGATAGTTTTACAAACTCAAATCGTTGATCTTGATTACAAATGATCCTATAACATCTTGAATAACACTTTGATCTTGTTTTAGTGAGAGAAATGAAAGAAATCAGAGAATAATCAATAGAGAATCAAATCAACGGAGTTTGAATTCGATTCTGATTGAATTTGAGAATATTTTTAGTATATTTTCTTTTAGAATTCAAGAGAGTAAAAGAGGAGAGAAAATATGAGAAAGTAAAAGTAAAGAATACTTTGTAAAATCATCTAAACATAGTTTATACATATTTTAATCATATCAAAACTTAAGAAAACTTTATAGAAATATATTTAAATATATAAAGGATGAATTTCTTTTGAAAAGAATAAATATAAAGTAAAAGTGAATATACTTGAAATCAAAGTAATAACAATTATTATAGTAAGCTTATAAATATTTAAAGATCTTTCAAAACTAAAATTATTACAAAATATAATATAAAAAAATACTTAAAAACTTAAAATGTAATAAAAGCAAAAGATAGAAATAATTTGAAGGCTATTTTGAAAAATTATTTTGAAAATAAAAATTCCTTTTAAAACCAATTTTAAGATATTTGAAAATCATTAGAAAAAGAAATAGAGAGAGATCAAAGAAGTGCTATTAGGGTATTAACAAAAATTATAAATCTCTGTAACTTATCTAGGATATCTTGAGTTCTTCAATACTCATGAGTCTTCAATTTCTAACCCTTGAATCTCTATATCTACCTCTTGAATCTTCCCTTGATATTGTACAGTCTTCTTAATTAATATCTGTCTGATATCTTGCATTATATACTAATATAACTTGATAAAAACATTAGTATATATATTTTATATAATGTCACATGGTTGTTATTATCAAAACTAATGCCTAAGGTACTAACAATCTCCCCCTTTATGATGATAACAACTATGTATATAAAATATGCTATAACCCCCCTCGGTTACAAAACTCCCCCTTTATTTATGCCTAGATTCGTAGATTTTATATATTTCTCCCCTTTGTCATCAACAAAAATCTAACTAAAAACTCTCCCTAACTAAGGTACTATAATACTGGGATATAAAAGCAAGTAGAATAAATAATATTAATGTAAAAGTGAGAAGAACAATAAGTGATCATGATGATAATCGATGACATAAATAACTTGTGTTTAATCAAACTAATTTAAGTAAATCAAACAAATCAATCATAAATCAAACAAAGTCAAACTAATCAATCCATACATATCAATTCAATCCACATAAATCCATATTGTAATATATATTATTATACAATTTTATTATAAATCCAAACCTATTTAACTAGACGTTTCGAGGAACTTCAACCGAACCATCAGCGCTAAAGATTGGATCTGCTTTGATGGCACTTCAATCTTCATCATCTTTGTTGATGGCACATTTTGGATTGTCGGTTAGTTCTTCTTTGGTAAGGGAAGACATCTATCAAATAGCATCAAAATGATTCTCTTGCTCTTTAATCATCTGCATTTGGCCTAGTTCTAAGTGTCTTTGATTTCTAAGAATGAAAGTAAGGATATTTTTGAATGATTCAAGTGTTTGTTCAAGATTTTCATAAAATTTTTGATGTGGAGAAGCCATTATTTAAGAGATAAGTTTATATATGAAAGAGAGTGAAGATAGAGATTGAAAATAATGATTTTCTGGAGTGAATATGTATATATAGGGGTAAGAAGTCGTTTGAAATGAATTTGTGTTTGGTAGTTATTTTATTTTATTTTTTTTATTTTTTTTTGAAAACTAGCCGTTATATGTCGACATATGCACTATATTATTCAAAACTACTTTACTTTACAATTCTATTGTATTTGGCCTATACTATTATATTTGTATGACATCCAGAGATAATTGACAATGTGTAACAGCAAGAAATAGAATTTTCATTGATAATAAGGATGAATACAAGGAATAAAAGAAAGATACATGATATTCAATATAAACGAAAACTAGAAAATCCAAATACAAAGAAAGATTAAACAAACAACTAGAAAGATGTGGATGAAGATGAAGAAAAACCACCAAGCTTGCGGATGATCTTTCTAAAGAATTTATCCATTTTGTTGGAAGCCGAGGTAAATCTCTTTGAGAATGATTTCTTAAGCTTTCTTTGGTTATGAATGATCTTCTCTTGATTTTGAGAAGATCTTTATTGGATGGATTAGGTGGCATATTGGTACTTTCCAAGGAAGTATCCTCCTCCTCTTCTTGTTCATCCTCCTCGACTTCCATTTCCTCTCCTTCCTCTTCCTCTTTCTTCTCTTTTCTTACTTGCTCCTCTTCTTAAGCCAATCCTTTTTCGCAAGCATTTCATAAGGCTCGAAAAATGGTGAAATATGCATAACTGAAATGTTGGCGTTGTCAAATATTTTTCGAGGAATGGTTTCCTCTCCTTTAAGGTCAAAACCAAAATAATTGAAAACTCGAGTAAGATACACACCATGAAATAGTATTTTTTCATGTTTAGAAAGATTTTTAAGCAAAAGTTCATCTAAAATGACTTGAGATCAATTTATGTCGTATTGACCATAAATGGCGTAAAGAGTTTGGAAAAGTTTTTGTGTCGGGTTATTATAATTACCCGTCCTAGGAGTGATACTTTGTTGCAAAAGAAGGCTTAAAATTCTTGCTTTTGGATGCAAGTTTTTGTTTTTAAATTCAAAATCATCATCCCTTTTGAAAATGTCATGAATCGCTTCATGGTTTTAAAATCAATTTGAAAAGTTGAAAGGTCCATTCCACTAGATTTGCATCTAAGAATGTGACCAAAAAGTTCATAATTTAAAACAATTTGTGTCCCCTTTGACACTACTCCAAACTTCGCCTTTTCTTCCATCATAAAACTTTCCTTAATTTTGCATAAAACATCTTCATCAATTTTGGATAACAAACGAAATCAGTTTGAGAACATCGATTAAACCAAGAATTTCATTTTGCAAACAAAGATTAAAAAGATCATCAGTAGGAAAATCTTCAAAATAGCAAATCTTTCGAGAAAGGCTTTTTTGAAAGATATATACTCAATATAGGCTTGCATGGTTTCTTGATCATTAAAAGGATATTCCTTTATTTTCTTTGAAAGCCTTATGGTTGCCTTAGTATTACTTGAGGATGCCATTGAAGAGTAGTTTGAAGAGATAAAGAGTTTATGATTTTTGAATTTGATAATGAAAGTGAAAAATGAATGGATGAAGATAGAGTAAATAAATAGAGAATCAAAGGACATGTTCTCTGGTCAAGAGACATCTCTTTAGAACATAAGAGTTGGTGAAAAGGTGGAGGGAAATTCAAAATTTTGAAATTGAAACTGAAATTCAAAATTTGCCTACATATGTCGACATATACATGTGGGGTATGTCAAAATTTTCAAAAAAGGAAAATTCAATAAATAATTCCTATTTATCTATTGTTATAATTATCTTATAATTATTATTTAATATATACACTAAATAATTTAATTCTTTTAAATATATTTTATATTATTTTTAATTAATATATGTTATTAATATATATATATATAATATTTAAAATATATGCATACATTATTCAACTAATATTATTATTAATTTATAGGTTATTCCTAGCAATCAAATCTAATCAACAACAAAAATTCAAAATTTTAATTTAAATGCATACCTATTTTAGTTCCATTTCTCCAGACTTCTCATTAAATGTCGCTGTGAAGTACATATTAGCATTCTCTGTATTTGGTTGGCCATCACTTGAGGAAGTATCTGAATCGTCTAGTGTTGCAGCATAAGCCCTTCTCTATTTTCTTAATGAATCAGTATTTTGGTGTGTTTTTCGATTTCTCGAGATGTATACAGTCTCTTTGATATGGTCGGTTTCATCACAATTAAAGCATCTACCGCATTTTTGCTACTATTTCCACTTGGATTTTTATTATCATATCTCCTGAGATTATTTATCTTTATATACTTCAAACATTTTCTAAAATTTCTTGCCATGAAAGCAATTTTCTCATCATCATTTTTGTCTGAATCCAAATCATCATTTGTGGCATTGAAAGCAATGGATTTCTTCTCTATTGCCTTGCTTTCTCTTCTACCCTGCAATTGTGCCTCGAATAACATTAAATTGCCAATTTGCTCTTCAATTTTCAGAGTGTTAATGTCATTAGCATCTTCAATTGCAAAAGTCTTTTGGTCCCATTCATGAGTAACTGAATTTAGGACTTTTCTAACTTGATCCTCTTTAGAAAAACTTTTGCCAAGTGCAATTAGTGAATGAACTATATTTTAAAATCTACTATACATATCAGAAATCGACTCATTTGGACTTATTTTAAATAATTTAAATTGATTTGTTAACATAGAAATTTTGGTCCGTTTGACTTTACTAGTATCCTAATGTGTAACTTGCAATGTTCTTTATGTTTTAAATGCAAACTTACAGATAGACATGCTATTAAATTCATTTCTATCAAATGAACAAAATAAAATATCCATGGCTTTAGAGTTACTTAGTGCAACTATTTTTTGGTTAGCAGTCCAAGTTGAAAAATTAGACTCGGGCTTAGTGTACTCATTTTGTGTGATGTTCCAAATGTCTAAAACATTTGAGTGTGAATATATTTTCATTCTACATAACCAATACGTGTAATTACTACCATTAAAAAGTGGGGGTCTAGCAGTAGATTGTCCTTCTACAAATGAATTACTGACAAGTGGATTAACAGTGCTACTAACAGTATTACTAATAGTGTTTTTGGCCATTAAAACTTTTCAAAAATCAAAATTATGAATACCTTGAAAACCAATGCTCTGATACCAAATGTTGGTTTAGCGAAAGATGAAGCTTAAGGCAAATTTTACACTAGAGGAGGCTGAATACTGTTTTATAATTTTTATCGATCCTTTTGAATTCTTTTAAGATTATAGTTTAAAAGATGCAATTAACAACCACAGATTCAAGCATAGAAAAATATAAATGCAGTAAAAGTAAAAAGGAAAGAACATACCTTGATTTTATACTAGTTCAGAGTTACCCTACATTCAGTCTGGTACAAGGAAGTACTGTACAATTCCTTGTACAGATTTCTTTTCAAATTGCAAAGAAAATACAATCTCGATTTTAAGGCTACTAAGCACACCCAATTGATTTACACGGACTACAATCACACCCACAATTATAACAATATGATTTGATAGAGTTTTATAGACTCGGATCATTGTTCTTGACTACAAATGATCCTATAACCTCTTGAATAACACTTTGATCTTGTTGAGTGTGAGAAATGAGAGAAATAAGGGAGCAATCAATAGAGAATCAAACCAATGGAGTTTGAATTCGATTCTGATTGAATTTGGGAATATTTTGAGTCGATTTTCCTATAAAATTCAAGAGAGTAAAAGAGGAGAGAAAATATGAGAAAGTAGTTTACAAAAATTCGTTGGTTTAACCCATATTTATAGAGAAACAACAGTCATGTCCATTCGCAAAGAGATACGATGAGAATACACTTTCATTTAAAATTTTAATTTTGAAAATTACGGTCACTATGTCGACATATAGGAAATGGATATGTCAACATATCCTTCACAAAATTAAAAAACACTTCATAAAAATTATTTTCAAAATATTAAGGTTTGTGAAATATTTTGATACTTCGTAAAATCATCTAAATATAGTTTATTCATATTTTAATTATATCAATACTTAAGTAAACTTTATAGAAATATATTTAAATATATAAAGGATGAAATTTTTTGAAAAGAATAAATATAAAGTAAAAGTGAATGTATTTGAAATCAAAGCAATAACAATTATTATAATATGCTTATAAAAATTCAAAAACCTTAAAAAAATAAAATTATAACAAAGTATACTTAAAAACTTAAAATATAATAAAATCAAATGATTGAAATAATTTGAAGGCTATTTTGAAAAATTATTTTGAAACAAAAATTCTTTTTAAAACCATTTTAAAGATATTTGAAAATCATTTGAAAATGAGAAATAGAGAGAGAGAGAGAGAGAGAGATCAAAGAAGTGCTATTAGGGTTTTAGTAAAAATTCTAAGACTCTATAACTTATCTGGGATATCTTGAGTTCTTCAATACTCATGAGTCTTTAATCTCTAACTCTTGAATCTCTATGTTTGCCTCTTGAATCTTCCCTTGATACTGTACAGTCTTCTTAATTAATACATGTCTAATATCCTGCACTATATACTAATATAACTTGATAAAAACTTTACTATCTATATTTTATATAATGTCATATGGTTTTTATCATCAAAACCAATGCCTATGGTACTAACATATATAACTTTTTTATATGTACTTTATAAAATACTAATGTCATTCAAACGAATTAAATAAAATTTGACATTTACTATTTCATAAGTATTAATTAATTAAATTAATTTACAATGGTTATAAATTAGTTAAATCATATGGTTTTTTGGAGTATTCATCAACACGATTGTGTGACTCAATAGTGTAAATTTAGTCAGCGAATATATCAAACAATTCGAACATTAACGTTCACATGTCACCTTAACTAGTGATATGAGATTTTGGCCAAATTTATCACTACACATCCTTTTGGTAAAATCTAATTTTGCCATTATAATTAATACCCGGTAGTAATGATTATTTACACCAATTCTCTTCGTCAACACTATATCACATTAGGACTTACAAAATCTGTTTTGGTCAAATTTTTTACATCGTCCACATTAAACTTAATTAATCCACACACAAAATTCTTGGTTCAATAACAACAATTTACTATTAACCATACCACTCTGGCCAGAGACTTTGACTTTGAGTTGACTACAGTTGATTGTGATAGTAACCTCATATAACCGAGGAAACAAATTCTCTATTTAATAGTGTTTCACTTCCAATGCTTTAATACAAATCCAACTAAGTCGTTCAATGGACACCTGGCCATGATTAACTATAATTAAAGTGGATTATCCACATTGAAGTTCAACAGTATTCTCAAGTCGAGCAAACCGTGTAATATCGTCACTTCAAGATTCTTTGTTTGACCTTAGTATATTAACAAATAGAAAACTCTCGAACGAGTCATTCCACTGTAATCGAATAACTATCAGTACGTAACTCCTTGGTGCCCCTAGCGGCTATGAGTAATACACCACCCAAAATTTGGAGAGCATTACATGCTCTAGTCTCAACGGATGTATTGATATCCCATCTCTAAACTTCTTGACTAGGAGTTTTTAAAATAAAGTTATTTTTAATGTGATAAAATTTTCATGATTACAACATATTTGTAATTACTATCACATAATATATCATTTAAGGATTTTCTATTTAATATACTTTAAATTAATTACTTAATTAATTAATATAACAAATATATAATATATAAAAAAACACCTTTTTATTGAACAAGATTGGTTATCAAGTTAGATATGTGCAACAAATTACATAATTGCCCCTAGAACATACTCTTAACTCTATCACTATTGATTGTTAATGATGTATCCATGTTAAAATCATTTTTTATTCGGTTGTTTAATTCTTGATATAGGGTTTGAGAACAACGTCCTTTATAATCAGTATAAAAGGATGTCGAGATGCGATATACACAGACACTATAGTAAAATATTTAATATGGAGCATATGAGATGAATTCCTTTTGCATCGACAATATGAATTATCATATATTCTATTTTTCCACTATATCACAATCAGCTTAAATAATTGGTGCATTGAGCGAGTATTAAATTCGAATTAAGATCATAACAAGTATTTGGAAAGACTTGCAGGATTATTTATGGAAACAATAAACTCCTAATGAAGGTGTGTTCGTGATGGAACTATGCCACTACGTAGTGGGTTAAATGGGTGAATTTCTAAAATAATTCCATTTTTATATCACATTGGGTCTATAAACTGTAAATTGATTTAGATCAAATCTAAATAATTTTAAATAAAGTTTTTATTTTATTTAATTAACTAATATAAAATTCTGATTTATATGTGTGTGTAAAAGATAAAGTGTATTTGTGTATCACATACACGCATACGTGTAACTGTATGTGCAACATATAGATGTGTGCATGGTTTAATGTGCCTGTATATAGGTGTTGGGATTTACACTACAACGGACACACTAGCCCTTTTATATATGTATTTTTTGTATGTTATTGATTTATTGACATAGGTATATGTATATGCATTGTTTGTAACAAAAATGGGCACAACACTCTTCGGAAGTTTTTTAAGAGATAAAAGTGAAGAAAAAAAATTAAAACTGAGGATTATCTAACAAAAACTCCAAATAACAGAAAGTAAATTGCACAGAAGACAGCGATTTAGAGTGGTTCGGCGTTTTGCCTACGTCCACTATGAAGTTTGATGATTTTATTACTTGATGCTTGAAGATTACAGTTTCTTATAATCTAATACAACTGATTTTCTAAGCTAAGTCTGAAACTAAAGTAGCGGTGGTGATTTGAAGTAAATCTGGCGGAGTCTGGGCGCTCTTTAGCTCTTAGAATTATCCGACCCCTTTTCTGAATGATCAGGAGCTCTATTTATAGGTGTAGGAGGCTGAAATTTCGCCTAAAATTCGGGGAGACCAGTTCTGGTACGTGAGGAGGCCCACATGCCCGAATTCTGGGAATCCGGGCCCACTTTGGGATCGATTCGACCCTTGCTTCGAATCGATCAAGATTTGCTCCGATTGAGATGAAATTTGGCATGAACATTCCTTAGGTTGCCAGTAAGCTACTATGAAAATTTCATAGCATTTGGACTTGTAGATCTCGAGTTATGATCGATTCAAGATTGTGTTTTCCGTCATATGGATTCGTTCGAATCGATATGGTTCGAGTCGATAGGTTCGAATCCATATGCCTGCGTGCGAGAACGATGACGTGGTGCGTGTTCCTCGGGGTCGAATCCTTGTTTTTAGCTGTTGTGACTTGGTGGTTTCGAAGTAGTGGATTCGAAGGTATGCTCCTTCGAATCGATAGAAAGTACGTTCCCTTCGTATCAATCAGGGCATTCCATAGTCGATCGATACGAAGGCTTTACTACTGAATGGATTCGAAGATGGGAATGCTTCGATGGATTCGAGGTAATGGATCCGAAGACAATTATAGGATGGAATCGAAGCTCCTTCCACTTCATGGATTCGAAGGGTGTTCCCTTGATGGACTCGAAGCAAGAAAGGCTTCGATGGATTCGAACCAAGGCATATGAGGATGAATTCAAACTATGGCTCGCTCCTGGTGGATTAGAAGCATGGCTTGTTCGACGGAGTCGAAGCAAGATTACTTCTCATGGGTTCGAGCTAACGCAGGGATGATGGATTCGAACCTAAGGCTGGGTCTGATGGACTCGAACCAAGGCTATTCCTTCTACTTTCCACTGGTGATAACTTGAGCATACGAACTCGGATTGTCTCGAAATTTGGAACGTTGGTTTCTACGACTTTGCTTGACGTGTCCTATCAATTGTAACCCGATCTAGACTCGGGAAAAATTCATCGATATTTGTAGTTGTCCAACAGCCATCCAATGCTGGAGACGTACGACCCTCACTTTCCAGTCAATTCCTTGGTATCTCGGCCTTGCCAAAAGGCGGGATAACATGCATAAATAGATATATACATATATAAATATTTAAAATATTTATATATGTATATACATAATCTAGAAATGTTGACTAATTCAAACGATTCAAATTAGTATGTAAAATAACTTAAGGTAAATTTAAATTTTAAATCAGATCTGGATCTATAATTAATAAACTATTTCAAAATCCAAATTTCAAATATTAATACAATTAATTATATATATACATAAAATATATAATATTTTTTAATTTTTAATTTTTTTAGAATATATATATATATATATATAAATATATATTTATAGCATTTTTTAATTTTTATTTTTTCAAAAATATGTTTGTATGTTTATTTTTAAAATTATTTGTAAAATGGTAATTTCTAAACATAAACAATAATGTAAAATTTAAGTTTATTTTTTTTACGTTTGGCCAAAACACTTTTTAACAAAATAAGATTTTATTATTAAATCTATGAAAATTTAAAACAAAACCAATTTTTTTAGATTATTAAATCTGCACATATTTATAAAATTATACACACGCATATATTTATGAATAACAATTTAATCAAAATTTTAAATATATATATAAATATAAATATATTTAATTTCAGTTTAATTATAAATAATTATATATATATATTTAAAACCTACACATATTGTTATCCCACCTTTTAGCAAAGCCGAGATATCAAGAAATTAATTGAGAATCAATGATTACTAGACGCAAATATCGGTTATGCATTACAGGTTCGCTATGGATATCGATGAATTTTGTCCGAGTCCAGATCAAGCTACAATTGACAGGACATGACAAGCAAAGCCATAAAAGCTGACGCTTCAAATTTCAGGTCAATCGGAGTTCGTATGATCGAGATATGATCGATACAAGATGAGGGAAACACGCCGTTCGAATCGATACGTACGCCATGTTCGTATCCATCAAGGAACATCTGATTTCGAATCCATCATGTTCGAATCGATCTACGGTCACGCTGTTCGAATCCATTGAGTTCGATTCGATCAAAGTGACTTCACCTCGTATGTGTTCATATCGATCAGAATGGTTTCGCCTCGCATCCATCGAGTTCGTATCGATCAGAGTGGAACTATTCGTATCCATCGTTTATCCGTAGTTTCGACTCGATCGGCAATGTCCACTTCGTATCCATCACGAAGACCCCCAGCCATCGATGCGAAGTAACCTGAGAACATCGATGCGAACAGAGCTACAAACGATCGATACGAAGTCAATGCTTTTTATCGATACGAAATAGAACACGAACCATCGATACGAACAAGGTGCAAATAAGACTCGGTCAAATCGGCGAGAAGGGTGGATCGATCCAGGAATTTCGTGCCACGTCATCTCGTGGGCACATGCTTTAGATCGAGTCGACGAGAACGATACGAACGTATCGAGTCGAACGAAACAGCCTAAAGAAAACTCCAACTCGTATCGATCATATCTCCTAATCCACAAGTCTAAATGCTATGAAATTTTCACGGATTACGTTCGTATCGATCACGGATCCAGTTAATCTTTTCACGAATTATGTTCGTATTGATCACGGATCGAGTCAAAACTTCATGGGATCGATCGCGTGGGCCCACTCACATGCCAAAAGAAGTCTCCCGAGATTTGAGCGAGATATTTGCATGGAGCGCCTATAAATAGAGCTCCAGAGCCTACAAAAAGCGGGATCTTTGCTTTTCAACATCCAGACTCTGCCCGATTCAACTTTGCACTCCATAGCTGCTGTTATACTCGAATTTTATCATTATAATCTGCTGCAATCAGTTGTAACCAGCGAGGAAAGTCAATAAAAGATTAACTTTTGGAGTGGACGTAGGCCGGAGATAGTCGAACCACTATAAATTCTGTGTCTCTGTCTGTTTCTTTCCGTTTTAAGTTTATTATTCTTCATTTTTTATCCTCTACATCATTTAGATCTGTGATTTGTGATCATATACTGTTGATTTATGTTCATACACTGGTGTTTTCACGACATTTGGGGTTTGTGGCCATTTTTGGCGCAAACACATATATAAATATATAAATATGTGAATAATAATTAACATATAAATTTATATGTAATGTATATGTATATATAGTTACAAATTAGAAATCGAAGGGATTTTATACATATATGTATAATTTTTTTAAGTATGTATGAGAATATATATATATATATATATGAATTTGATAGCAAATTAATATGTAAATTCATGATATAGTATGTTCTAATATACATATAGGCATTAACATAAGTAAACATGTATATAACAAAATACAATCTAGATATTAACAATATTGTGGCATTGATTTTGCACCTAGAATATTGAATCAGAATCTCGTTGGTTTGAATCCTTACTCATCCAAAAACAAAACTAACTGAAGAGATCGCCAAACTTTTGATATAGATTTGTTTTAATTTTGGATTAGAAATAAAGAGGGGGAGAGCACTGTCATGCGACCAAAAACTAGGAGGGGAAGAGCAAAAGTGAAATGCAAATGAAGAGGGATAATGGGTTTAAATATGAAAAGAAAGGAGAAAAAAGAGGGGATCAAGATCTCCCTTTTTACCTATTCACCCTACTGATGCAAAACTCATATTTCAGATAAATATCACACCTTCTCCCGCCCAAGTCAAATCGGCCATCCCTTTAAATCCAATCAATATTTATACATTTAAATCCAATTTAAATGTTTATCGATATCGTATATCGATGCGTACATATATAACTTTTATATACATACCATATTAAATACTAATTCGAGTAAGTCAAATCAAATTTTAAAATTCGCATTTCATAAATATTAGTTAATTTAACTAAGTTATAATAATTATAATTTAATTAATCATGTGGTATTTTGGAGTATTCAATATTGTGGTTAGGCGACTCATAGGTGTAAATTCATTCAGTGATATCAAACAATTCGAATATTAATGTTCACACGTCACCTTAGCTGGTTATGTGACAGTTTGGCCAAATTTATCACTTACACAATTTTGATAAAATCTAATTTTACTATTTTAAGCGGTCCTCGGTAGTAACGATTATTCACACCAATTCTCTTCGTCAAAACTATATTACGTGAGGACTTATGAAGTTTGATTTTGGTTAAAATCCCAGTATTGTCCACGTTCAACTTGTATAATTTAAACACAAAGTCCTTGGTTCAATAATAACAATTATTATTAACCGAACTGCTTTGTCTAGAGACTTTGATTTGAGTTGACTACAGTTGACCACGATACTAACCTAATATAACTAAGGAGATGAATTATCTAGTGAATTTTGTTTCACTTCCAATGCATTAACTCAAACCCAACTATAGTTGTTTGATGGACACTATGCAACGATTAACTATAATCAAAGTGGAGTGTCCATATTAAAGTTCAACGGTACTCTCAAGTTGAAATAATTGTGTAGTATCATTCATCACTTCGATATTCTTTGTTTGACCTTAGTCATATTAACCAACAGAAAACTATCAAGCGAGTCATTCCATTGTCATCATATAACTATTAGTATGTAACCCCTTAGCTCCCCTAGTAGCTATGAGTAACACACTGCCTAATATTCGAAGAGCATTATGTACTCTTGTCTTAATAGATGTATCGATGTTCAGTCTTGGTACATCTTGACTAGGAATATTTAAAACGATATGTTTATTTCCATTGTGATAAATTTCTCATGATTACAACACATGTAATTGCTATCACTACACATATCATTTATGGTTTTCTTTTAAATATACTTAAACTAAATAATTACTTAATATAACACATTATGACAAGTATATAATAGAAAGGAAAACACCTTTTATATCGAATGAGATTTTATTAAAGAGCTAATAATTTAAAATAAATTACAAAATTGCCCCTAGGGCATATCCCTAACTTTTTTGTTTAGACTCGAACTTCATAAGTGATAAATAATATAGTATATCAATCTGTTATTCATATTCAACCTTAATTAAAGAGTTTAGATATGGAAATGTTCCAAACGAGAGGTGGTGGCTTCAACCAAAAGGCTAAGTACATCACCTTGAATAATGTCGTAGTAAAAGTAATATAAATATACACACAAATGTATAACCAAGTAGGGATAATTTCAAATGTTTAGAATCCCATGACATTATTCTATTGAAATAATGTTGCGATATAGGTCACCAAAGAATCTAAGGCTCACAAGATGTCTAGACACATACTTCGTAAGTTCCACATGATAAAAGTAGTTTATCAACGTTGGAGAGATGTTATCTGATAGAGTAGATAATAAAACAATATATTAGATCCATTCACTAAGGGACTGGCCTGATTTGTTCTTATAAAACTAATCAGAGGAATGAGATTAAGATTCCATAATTGACCCCAAGTGCAAATGGGAGACTGTGAGAGTTAGTGGTATGCCTTATGGGTAATTTTGTAATTTTTTAAATATATATCCGTTGACCAGAAATCTAGCTAACCTTGAAATTATGCTTATATGGTGATATTAATTAGCAATGGCTACTTACTAATACCTTGGTTTAAAATGTAAAATGAAGAAGATAATATTTGCTAAAGCAGCAAAAATACATGATGTATAGCTATGCGATCAAAGTTGATGTACATCCACCGTGAGGAATTTCTTACTACTTTGTTTCTCTTACAATGGATGATTATAAGAGACAATAAATCTAATGCTTCGTAGCTTATGTTGTTTAACCCTTGTAAGAATGTATGTCTTGGTCTATTTATAGCTGTAGGAATTAGTGCTCGGATGGTTGAGATTGTGTTGTCAAGGCCTAAAATTTGCGTTAGGCCATTGATATGCATATAATGTTGGTGCACATGCCAACGAAGATGCCAGATGGCCTGTATGGTATAAGTGATGACAACTGGTGGTTTGTACCATGAATATGCTTGGCTTAGGGGCAAACGACATGGGATCAGGGAGTGGTTGTTATAGATATGCTTTGGTGGCAGTAAAGGACATCGAGTGGTTACTGCACACTGGCATAGATGAACAATATCATTTATGCCGGTCGTTTTAGATGAACATTGCATGCAAATCTTCTTTAGGATATGGTGGTTCAGTGCCTTATTCATGGCTAGGTGTTGCCACAGGAGTTGGTGTATATAGGCGGATGGTGTTGAAGATGGGCGAGGGACTTGTCTGCCAATTGATTGAATAGACGGGTAAGTTGACTGTTGAGAAGGAGCGCTTTATAGGCCTGGTTGTTCATGTATCACCTCGCTCACTAGTGTATTTAGGGGCGAGGTTTGACTAATGCCTATGCCGGTGCAAGATGATATGCTCCTTGAGAGAGCTTTATTTGCTTGGATCGGTCGAGGGATAATGCTAAGCGAGAGAGCCAGGTACTAGGAGCTTGTGGTGCATGGGTGGGCCATTGTTATCTCAGCCAAGGACTGATCAAAGAGACAGATCACGGAAATACGTAGGCCATTAGATGGGCCATATTGCACGCCACTATAGTCATGTGGGCTATTCAAACAATTCGGGCTAGCCCACTCCGTGCTTGCAAGAAAATCAACTAACATTTTTCTCCCAAGCCCATACCTGCTTGCGGGGGCGGGTTTGTCAATCAGGCATTTAATGCTCTCACACGTGTTGTTGGATTATTGGTGGAGGTGATTTGTTTTGCCAGGCGCCATAAAGATAATGTGCTTTTTTAATATGGTGATGTGATAGATGCATTGATGATACCTAGACGACTCACATCGCTTCTTACATGGAAGATCCAACGACTTGCACCACCTTCAGCTGTCTATAAATACCCGACCTCTTCTTCTCTTCCATTCTTTACTGAATTTCTGAACATTTCCACCATTAAAATGGTTTAGACAACTTTTATTCTTCTACCGTCTTCAATTTCTAATGGCAAACTTGAATCTTCATAACCAAGTGCTTTTATCATTGGTCCATTGCGTTTCATGTTATTACTTAAATATAATTTTGCTTGTTCTTTATATTTGATGTATTGAGTGGGCGAAGCCCATTGATGTAGTGGAACTATCTTTTGAATATCATGAACTCTTTTAGATGTATTGCGTACTTTTCTTTATGATGAGATCTGTTGTTGTAGACTTGTTTGTTTCTCTGAATATTCTATATTTGCCTCTTACTTTTTTGCTAGCATTGTGCACGTATATATACGTATATTTGTCTTCCATGCTTACTTTTTAAATGTCCCAATATTAGGCAGTTCAAGTAGTACTGGCGTTGTTATTAAACACATAAACTTAGCTTTTTATGCAATAGATCAAAAATAAGTAAACAAGCAAAACAAAGGGAAAACAAACCAAAAAACATATCTTTCATTGAGGTTGGCTACCCATAACTTTTACATAGAGGATGTTACATTTGATGGTCGTCAAGGGACCCGACTTTGTTTGGTAGGACCATTTAGGTGTTAAAACCAGCTAGCACTACGGATGCTAGGTTCAAAGTTACTACGGGGATAACCGTGCTGCCATAGCATTCATGCCCCACCCCGCTTTAGGGACGGGCATCATTATGACCGAATGAATTGGGATCGGTAGCACTATGGGCGAATGAATTGGGACCGCGGAATAGGTGGTCATGCCATTAGTTCGTCAATGCCTTCGGCATGGAAGAGAGCATTGAATGGCTTGCATATCCTCTCAAAGAGGCACTGCAGACATAAGGTTTGGGGTTACATCATGGGTAATCGCACTGCCATTGCATCAGTGCCTACCCTACTAGAGTGACATGATGCATTACGGGCGAATGAGTCTAAACCATGACATGGAGGTCATGCCATCAGTTCTTTGATGACTCTGGCACAGATGTAAGCATTGAGTGGCTTGTGCATCCTCATAGAGCAGTTTTGGCATTCTTGGGTTACGGGAAGGAAGTAGGGGGCTTTTTGGCCCATCCTCTCTAAATAGCCTTAGTTGTGGCATTCTCTGGTAAGGAAGAGAGCATCGACTGGCCTGTCCCTACCGGATAGCCTTGTTGATGCTTGGGTGAAGAATGTTTATACAAAAATATTTTGCATTATAAATACGGCAAAATCCTATATTCTTATAACCCCAGCTTACATAATTTCATTCATAATACGCTCGAAGGTGATCTGAATTCCAAGTGTGTGGCATATGGGTGGCATTAGGGCATGAAAGGCAGTAGGTGCCATTGATAAGTGTGTTATTGATCACATACGAGCCTTCCCACTTCAGCCCCAATATTCCTTAGGTCATGTTTTAACGTTTGCAAAGACCTGACATAGTACTAAATCTCCAATCTTGAATTATGAGAGTTTTACTCTTGTATTGTAGTGTTTGGCTATCTATATTTTGTATGCCTCAATGTAGAGCTTTGCCTCCGCTCTTCATTCCTCTAAGCCATCAAGCCCAAGCTTGAGAAATTCTTCATTTTTCTTAGGATCGTGGTCAGGTGGTTTGGAGATGGTTTTTTTGACTTCAACGGGCTTCATACCCATAGACTAAAGAGAATGGGGAGTTCCTAATTGATGTATGACAAGAGGTGCGGTATGACCAAAGCACGAGCGATAGACCTCCATCGTAGATTCCTTTGGCTTTCGTAAGGTGCTTCTTTAGCATTTCCTTAATGGTCTTGTTCGCAGCATCCACTACCCATTTTCTTGTGGGTGGATGAATGAGAAGAAGCATTTTTCAATTCCATTCTGCTTGTAGAATCCTTGGAACAAACCACTCTCGAACTGCATGCCATTATCTGTTATGATTTTCTTTAGGAGTTTGAAGCAGCAAAAATGTTCTTAATCACGAAGTTTAGGATCTTGGGCACGATGACCCCAATGAGGGGCTTCGACTCAACCCATTTTCTAAAGTATTAGATGACAACTATGGCATGGCTATATCCACCTTTGGCATTTGGGAGGTCGCTGATCAGATTGATCCCCAAGTGTCAAACGGTCTGGGGACGTCATTGGAGTTAGGAGACGTAACACCCATAATTTGGCATTAGTTAGTTAATTAATTAGGCTCCAAAAATGGAATTTTTGCAACAATCGAATTTGACCACTAGACTTGTGCAATTGTGTTTATGGTGAAATCCTAAGCAACTTTCATATTTGGAGTGCGACCAGAGTACAAACGAAGAAGCTACGGATGAAAAACAAATTCGGAACGGAAATATTTCGTTTAAGAAACTAACGTTTTTTATTAATTAAATGGGGTCTACAGGTCGACCCGCTTAGTGTAGCGGTCGACCCCCATATGGGGGATGGTTGATTGCTCTTAAGGCGACGGCTAGGGTTTCCCTAGCCCATTGACCTGGATCTATTATATTTTGATCTAACGGTTCTGATTGATTCTAGCGCCTATAAATACAGGCCTAAACCTTATTTCTCTTCTTACATTTTTCTGAATAGAGCAATAAAGCTTTACTATTTCTTCTTCTCCACTTTCTTTTTAAATTTTAAAAATAAGATATTTATATCTATATTCGTACAAATTGAAGAAGAATAGAAATCTAATAAAAAGGAGAAGAGAATCGACTATATGCATATTTGAGGTAATTTATATATATTTATATCTATTTTCTCTCCCAATCCCAAATTTCTTCTTAGATCTGTAACTCTAAAAAATGTATATACCCTTTTTATACATATTTCTTGGATTAAAAAGGATTTGAAGATGAATCAAAAGTTCTACTTCAAGTTTGGAGATTTGGATCACTTTTAAAAAGTGAGTGGGAAATTATATATATATTGTTTTTTATTTTAAATCTATTCCATTGGCATACATTGATTTTTATGCCTAAATCAATTTTATTTGTGAGCTGTAGGCTCAAATTAGTGTAGAAAACTATTACCTACATATTCTTATCTTAGATTTGTCTCAAAAACATGTTTACACCTAGACCTGAAAATCAGTTTCAAAGATTTTAGACTTTGAATGTTGTATATTTTTATTCCAGATCTGTACTTTAGTGTAAAATAGGATTTTTGGATTATTGCCTAATTTGTGTTGTGTTGTAGATTTTCCATAATTTAATTTGTGGGAAGAACAACCGTTTGATTTTTATAAATTTGTTTACTTTTTCCACTTTTCATTCAAAAGGGCAACGTTTGATTTAACAAGGAATAAGAAATTATCCATTACTTATAATTTCAAACCGAGCAATCTTTCCTTTTTGTGTTAAACTAATTTATAAAATCATAGTAGAAAATCTTCCTAAGGAATTTGATTCTGCAAATTAAATATGAAGAGCATATTTTAGTTATATATTTATGACTAGAATATATTTGGTTACGAATAGGTAGTTTTATTAGGCAGTTTATACGCATTTATTGCATTAATAAATAAGAATATCGTTTATTCATCTGTTATTTATGGGTAACGTTCTTTAGTTATTATTATTAGGAACTGAATAGTTAGAATCAGAAAAGGTAGAAATTCATATTAATGGAAAATAAATTAGGAATGCATATTAATTAATTAATAGGAAATGAAAGATTGTAACCTAAATTAATGGGCAATTTATGAAAAATAATATATAGTATTAAATTAAGGGTTAATAGAGACAAATGGATTAGCATGACCGATAAAAATGAAATAGATATAAAAAGTTTACTAATTTGAAATTAATAATCATATATAAATGTCTTAGGAAATGTTCGTTAGGATTTTATGGACAAATTGACATATATGAGCATTAAAAGGGGATTTATGGGTAGATAAGTATTTAATGTAAACCTTATTGCCTTAAATAAAAAGGGAATTAGTAAGCTAAGTCAAATGTCAACCTAAGATAGTATAAGTAAAAACTTATGATGGTTAATTGGACTTAGTGGGTGAGTGATGCGAGGTCAGTAGAGTCACTCGACGGAAGATTGCCCTTCACTTTGAGGCTATCCGTAGTCGGTGCACTTACTACTGATGTGAGATATCAGTAACCCTTGGACCCATGATGATGTGAGAGATTGGACCTAATTTCTTAATTGAAAAGTATTAAATGGTCTAAATTTGGAATTAGGAAGCAGTGAGGGATATCTCTAAAAAGGTTTACTTCAGTGTTGAGGTATTAAATGGCTATTCTTAGGGCCCGCCTCCCTACCGAAGAAGTAACCTAATGATATTCCACATTTATAATTAAGAGTAATGATGGATATCTCAGGAAGGGTTCACTTCGGGTTTGAGGTACTAAGTGATTGATCTAGGGTTCGCCTCTCTCTTATAAAAGAAGTACTAAGTAGCCTAATGAGATTTCCAAGCAATGTCAGCTATATGGTATCAGTGAGGAGTCCGCCTTGGGGTTAGGTATTAAATGGCAAAGGCCTATATAAAAATAAGTATTAAATTGTTAGAGACCTGCCTAGTCCTTATTAATGAGGTATTAAGCGGCTTGGGTGCAGTCTCTCACATTGCTAAGACTTTAATAACGATAAATGCGCTAGTGGTATGGTTATTATAAATTATCAGGCCATATATATGGTTAAAGGTCCCTATAATTAGGACTAATAGACCAATAATGATGACGCTAGAAGTCCACCTTGGGAATAAGTCTTAATTGACGGAGTCTGCCTCGATTGAGGTTATAAATGGAAAAATCTGGCTATTTCTCTTTTAAAAGTATTATGCAGTGATAGTAGAATCCCGCTTCATATTTAGAAGTAATAAGTGGCAATGGGTATGGAAGTATTGGGTGGTTGATAAGGCTTCGTCGATATTTTGTACCTTGAGAGTGGGTAGGTAAGTAATCATGTGTGCAATCAAGGTCAAATTAGAATTGCTAATCTTAATAGACATAACAATTAGATGAAAACCAATCGTTATAAATTTATGTTATTGATAGTTTATAGATTTTTCAATCATCAAAACATTGTTCTGACCCCTTCCTCATTACAACCTACATGATAGATTTAGAGAAATAGGTCACTGGAGCTGGATGTGTATAGTCGTTGGAGAAGTCTTCTCTTCTCTCATGCTCAATGCTGATGTGACAATCTTCTATCCAAGGAATATCTTTAATTCCAAAGTAGTAGCCATAGTCAATATTCTTATATTATTGTTTCCGCTGTGAGTTTAGATTTCTGTCAATCTCTGATAATGCTCATGCTTATTTGCAGGTACCAAATTCAACGATATGTGCTTTGATGGACTTGGGTTTCGATTTTGTTTTTGAAATTTAGGCTTATCAAGTTACGGGTGGTTATAGGAGACTTGGGGAAGCTTTCAAGATCTTGGCAAACTACTAACATTGATTGCATTTCCAACGTAGTTCATTGCATCCTTGATCATAGTAGGTCAGTAATAGCCTTGACGGGTATCCTTCTTTGCTAAGCTTTACCCCTTGGCATGATCTCCACAAAAGCCCATGTGCACTTCCTCAAACATGTGACCAACTTCTTCATTTGTCATACACCGCTAAAGGGGAGTTAAATACCCCTGTTGGTAGAGCTTTCAGTCCATGATGTATAATGGGGAACTCAACATAGGGTTTTTCGGACCATTTTTCTCTTAGTAATAGCACACAACTATACATAAAAAAGGAATGCCACGTACCACTTTTTGGAAACCAAAGTCCTTGTAGTTCTGTTTCATGCTCTTTTCCTATCCTAAATACTTATTAGTACATAACTACTATGGCATCCATGCAACCATTAAAACTAATGCAACTAATGTAACCAATGGAAGCAGAAAACAGTACTCCTACTCATCCATCACAAAAAATCATCATATAGAGTAATAACAATAATAGAACATAGCCATAAAAATCAACAACACTTAACGCTAACCCCATTCATCAAATAAGAAAATAACAAAACAAATATACTTAAATACATACTAATCCTCGACTATAATAACACAATATCAATGTAAGTATAAGTCATAAAATATGTACTAATCACTTCACAATAGTAACACAACATCAATCATCAATTAACTATAATTAACTACCCATCGTTTGGTAGTGATAATAATAAAACATCACATAATCATCCAAAATTGATTTCATTATCATAATACAAGCATATCACTCATTACATATATCCAAACATTGTATTCACAAGAATTATTTTTCCTTAAGTATAAAAATCATCTTACTATTGTCTATTACAAAAACATCTGTAATGGACCCAAAGAAGGATAAGGCAAGAAACAGGTAATCACTTGTAATAGGTTTCAAAAGGTGGGTCATATCACGAAGAACTGTAGAACAAATATGTCGAAGGTCAAGTGCGAGAACTATAACTGATTGGGGCATGTGACAAAGAAATGTAGGTTGTATTTACAGAAGATGAAGTATTAAAACTGCGATCAAATCAACTATATAAAGAGATACCATTCGACTTTGAAGAAGGAAGGTCAAGTGGTTAAGGCATACGCTCTAAATGTCGTTTTGACGGCCACCATCACACCATCGTTAGTTAAGGAGAAAGGAAAATTGATTGTGATGGAAGGTGTGTTGTTATTGTCCAATTTTCTTATTTGTATTTTGTTTGGTACTGGTGCATCTTATTCAGTCATAACAAGTGTATTGGTTAATAGTTTAGCTTAATACCTGATATCGTACATGAATCCATTTTGGTTTCGGATTCTGTCAGAGTTTGACCCATCTATCTATGATATGCCATGATTTAAAGTTGGTCATACATGGTGTGGAGTTCTACTGTAAACTGAGATTTTTAGGGTATGGATTAATTTTGGGAATGGACTGAATGTCTCATTATGGGGTAATATTGGATTGTGATAGGAAAGTGGTTCGGTTGAAAAGTGATGGAGGGAATAATTTGATTTTATGTTGTGAGCCTGATATTTCTATTATAAAGAGCTATTTTGTACTATATTATAAAGGTTTTTAAAACTTAATAAATAAGCCCATCTTTTATTATAATAGAAATATAGTTTTAAAGAAGATAGAAATAGTTTGAAACAAATATTACCGAAATGGTTATATAAAATATTTATAAAAGTAATATTTTATAAATAAAGTAATAGATTTATAAACGGAGTTTTATAAATATTAAAAATGTATTTGTAATTGATATTTGATAAATAGATTTATAAAGGGATTTTATAAATAAATGAGATTTATAAAGGAATGGATTTGTAAATAGAATTTTACAAATAAAGAGATTTATAAAGAGAATTTTTATAAAATAGAATAAAATTTTATAAACATGGTTTTATAAATAAGGAAATGATTTATGTTGAGATTTGGATATCGATTTTTATAGAGGAAATACATTCACGTTTTAAAAGTTAAAATAATCTTTTAAAGAATTACTTTGAAAGTGATATTTTCCGATGAAGTTAAATGGTTTTAAAAGGCGATTTAAAATGTACTAAGGGACGAAGACATAGATGATCAACATTTATTGTTGTGATAGATATTTTAAAAAAAGTGAGGAAGGCATAAATTATAACACTGTTGTTATAGTAAGTGATTTCCGAAAGAAAGTGTTTTATATAGTAAATGGGATTTACATAAATATAAATAGTCGAATCCCTATACTATTGGTTTGGGTTGTTGTAACGATGTTTTACGCAACATTCGTTTTGACCTAATAAAGCGTGTTTTGGAAAATATGAAGCTTTCCTCAAAAGATTGGTAAATGTACTTATTACGGATTTAAGTATATAGAGATATCTTCTAAATGCTGAAAACAAAATGGTTTGTTAACATACTTATACTGTTGAGATAAGTATATGGAAATGTTTTCCAAATATCAAAAGATTAAAATGGTTTTGAGAATATATCCTTTTAAGGATATTTTGAGGTAAATATTTGGAAAGTGATTTAATTAATAAAAGACTAATTAAACAAACCTACCGACTGCTTGTATGCTGGATTGTATTTTTGGTTCCTTGACTTGATGTGGGAACTGATTGGTCATGCACTTAGTACGAGGCCAATGGAGTAGGCTTGATTATCGTTTGGTATTAATAATGATGATTCGAGTAGGGCGGAGTAGCTATGGTGCTCCAATCTAACAAGCTTCCTTCTTGGTCGAAAGATAGCAAGTTGAGAGTTGGAAACGTGATAAGTCTACGAGACTTGTTTTCATATGAGGTTGAGGGAGTCTTATGATTGTTGGTCCGGAGAGATCGGGATTGGATTTATCCGAAAACCACTTCAGACTAAGGTATGCGTTCGAAAGTGCAGATTTGTTGAAGAAGATGATTTTTAAAGATGGAGATCTTTATGATGTAGGGTTGCTTGCCACTAGCCCCGTGATTCCATATTATATATATATATGGTGGCAGTAGTGCTTCATTTTGAAAATCTTCGATGCAAGGACTGCTCGTTACTAATACTAGGGTTGATTCCCGACAGGATGTAGTAGGAAAGTGCCTTTGGTTTGTCCTGTTCCTTGATGACTTATATAGACGAATGTCTGACATTGTATTTCTAAGAAACACATACGTTGTATTTTACAAACATACATCTATATGGTGGTGTAGGAGGTAACCCCTCTTGCACTTAACACCCTTCTCTGAGGCGTATGAATTCGAGGGTTGTACTTTTGTGAAAATCAATAGTGTGTTGTTGGAAACAACAATGTGGAATTCAAAGTAGTATTGTTCTGTAAAAGTTAAAACGCTACATTAAGCCTTGCACATCGGGAATGAAAAAAACAAGGTAGATGCAGCAGGGCTAAGTGGGTCGCTCTCATTAGGATATGTTCATCACCTTTCAAGATCACTCTCTATATTTCAGGTTTTTGTGCATGATGTGGCCATGGATTGGTCGGGAACGACCGGGATGATGGGATATTCAGTACTATCATTGGTAAGGTAGGCCGTTCTTGTGTTGGTAGAGGACCCTCTATTGGTGCCTTGGTGTATTTTTCTAGAGATGTACTGTCGGAAGGTAGTCCCTTACCTTGTCATTGTATGGAATCCATTCTCCAATATGAGCCTTTACGGTTTTATTTGTAAACCTATTATGCTGGAATTTAATAAATGTAATGATTTTGGCTATGATTAATATGTATTTGTATCCTAGACACTATTATAATATAAGAGGATTTGATATGAAGTGTTTTGGTTATTGTAAGGTAAAAATCTGTCTGTGTTTATGTGCGGGGTGGTCTTATAAGATACTTTTTTTTGAAAGATTTGTATAACTATAAAATCCAATTGAGATATGTTTTCTCATGCTAGTTTACCAGACTGATCCGAACGTTATTCCCTTCTAATGCTCGGGCCAGACCGAGTATATTTACAAATTCAGTTTGGATGCTTTGGAGCATCCAAAGACGAGCTGGAGGTCTTCAAGTCATATTCACGTATATGTTTATTTTCCAATGCATTGGTTATTTAAATTATCAGCACTATGAGGACTAATTGTTATAACTGTCCAGGCTGATGATTATTATTTGTGTACTCTGATTTGATGTATGTATATTATGGTTTCTCTTTTGTAAAGATCATTGATATTATATTATATGTTGTTCCGCAACATTGTGAGATTCTGTGTTATTTGGTTTTCTTTCTCTCTTCTCTTCTTTCTTCTTTCTTCTTTCTTTCGCCTAACTATTCGCTTTTTTGTTCAATTCGAGTTGGACATGTGTGGTTTATTGTCAGCTTGAAATATGCGAAATCGCGGGTCGTTACAGTTGGTATCAGAGCTTAGGTTAGTAAACACCAGGGCTTTGGTGGCGTACTATTTATTGATAGGGCCAGTAGCACCCTAGAATGAGTTTGATTGTGTGTGTTCGTGCGTATTTGTTAGTGATACGAAAATGTTTTATATTGTATTGATTGATCTTTTGAGTGGCTTATAGATTCTGGTCAATACAAGTAATTAACAGTATTGATAGGGATATCTAAACACTTGAACATAGTAAGTCGACATAGTATTGTTTTGAAATTGGGTAAATGAAATAATTTTACCTTAATTATATTATATATATAAAGGAATAACTTTTCAGAAATTATTATAGTTATATATGGTATGTTGGTTGGATTTAAGGTATAATGTTAAAAAAAGTTGTTTATTATAATCTAAACAAAGATAAACATTTGTAAAATGAGTTATATAAGAAAGTGAATTTATAAATGTGAATTATAGATTATTGATTACAATTAAAATAATCAACATTTGTGAAATGATATTAAAAAGGAAATGAAATTGTATAAGTATATTTGTAAATATGGTTTATAAATAAAAATGTATTTAAAATAAGAAATTGAGAATTTAAATCCCGGAGATTTTGAAAATTGTTTTCAAAGGTATTAGAAGAAATAATAATAGTATTATTTTGAAAATATTTTGATTATAAATATTTAAAATGGAATTTAAAAGAAATAAGAAAGTAATGAACTCACTTCGGTCGCTCGAAAATAATTCAGGTGAGGACTGCAGCATCATCGGTGTTCATTTTCGATTTTCTAAGTGACAGATTGCTACCATGGTGATTTGGTATAAAAGTTTGTTTTGGTAAAATAAAGTTTTGTTTTGGTAAACAAACATTGTTTTAGATTTCAAAAGTATGATTTTATATACAAAGGAGTTAAGTATATGTTATGATTTCAAAATGTTTTGAAAAAAACCCGGGTGTCTGAATTTTGAAAATTTTAATTTCAATGTTTTGTGAAAATATAAGAAAATAAGTTTTTGTAACTTATATGTTGAAAAATAATAAGTTTGAACAAATTTTAAATTTGTTAAATATTCTAGTTAAGTAAGGCAAATTGAAAATTTTACACACTCTTAGGATGTAGAAGAGTGTGAAATGAATATAAACTTATGTGTAAAGTGATTATATAACCATAAGTTGTAATTATAGAATGTGGAGAACTTAAGTAAATATTTATGAAATTGTAAGAGATAAGTTTATATAAATTATAAATTTGAGAAAATGGAAAGTAAAACCAAAATTTAAAAACGGTTAAACATTTTGGTTAACAAAAATTGAGCTATGAAATGAAATTTAACTTAAGTAAAGCTAAATGAAAATTTTGTGATTTAAATTAAATACGAACTTAAGCCTGGAAGTGATAGTAAAAATAAGTTGTGTTGTATAAAATGTTTATAATAAACTTAAGTAATGATTTTATGGAATGATTCCAACATGATATTAGTATTAAAAGAAATATATTAAGAATGAAATGAATGAGAATAAAATGAATGAGAATAAAATGAACATGAATAAAATGAATGTGAATAAAAAGAATTTGGTATAATTAAGAAACAATTGAAATAAATACGTATGTCATATGTAGACTATTTTATTCGTGTAACTGTTTGATCCGGATTCGAGTACATGATTTCAAGGTGATTTACACCGGTCTGAGTTAGGATTTTTCACTCGATCCTTGACGGCGAACACTGGATACATATTTTGGATTTATTATGAAATTCTCTATCATAGTATATGATTGTGCAAGGAGATTGATGATTTCTAATCAAGGAACCGGATCGAAGTACGCACTAGAGAGGTTGAGTGAGCGATACTAGTTCAGAAGTGAAATTATGAGATCGAGAGAACTACCAAATTCGATATTGCATACGGATGGTCTATGGACATCTTACGAGCTTTGGTATGATTTTGTATGCTATGTTTAGTCAACTTTGTTTACTACTAATTGTAAATAGTATTAAGTAAGATGCATGATGGTTTCTTTGGTTGCATATGGTGGTTATATTAGTCTAAGTTATATAGTGCTTTTACTTTCCATATACTTTTTCTCATTTGTTGTTAAGTGTTTAGTAGGTACCGACGGTGTATGCTTCGCATTTAGAGCTCGCTTTCACATTATATTAATTATATATGCTTGCTAATATTAAGAAAAGGTACACATCTCGGATTACATATCACGTTTTATGTTTTTCCCTACGGGATGCCTCATCCTTGAGATGAGATGTATATTACATATGTATTGTAAATTTTCCGATCCAGCCGCGCAAAGGAGACGCTGGCGAAATTTTCCATAAATTTAAGGCATTAGAAATTTTTGAGAATTCTGAGAAATTTTGATAACTAAAATTTGATTTTTGTGTTATAACTTGGAATGATATTAGTTGGTATCGGGGAATGAATTTAAAGACTTAGAAAATTTTATAATCTATTTCAGCTAATTGATTCTGGAAAGTTAATGGGTTTTGTGGCATTTTTCTTACCTTTGCAATTTTAAGGATGAAATTCTTTTACGAAGGGAAGTCTGTAACGACCCAGGATTTTGGTCATTTGAATTTGAAATATTTAATTAATTTTAAATATTGAAAAGTTAATTTTATAAATCAAAAGGCTTAAATTTGAAATATAGGGATTTAATTGAATAAAAATGATTTCGAAAGCTGATTTAAATTCTGTTTAAAAAAGAATGAAGATAGTAAACTTTTAAATTGAATTAAAAGTGATTAAATTGGATTTTAGAATATTGTTTAAATTTGATTTTAAATAATAAGTGGTTAGTGTAAACTTCAATTTATAATTAAAGTGATTAGAATAGTTTTAGTAATAATTCGTTTTAATTAACATGTGAAAATAGCCTTCCGGGACACTGTCTCGGATATTGATGAAACCAGTGCCATTAGATCTGTAATAGTGAATTATTGCATGTTAATGAATTTCGTGGTGATCAGACGTATCGTTTAGTCGTGCGAGCTCGAAACGTGTAAAAATTAATTACAGGAATTTAATATAATATAATTTGATTTTGAAAACTAACTTCTGTATATGATGGAATCAGGCCCTGATACTAGTTCCATTGCATTCGGAATTGCGGTATTTAGTATGGAATGCTATGCGGCATGCCTCGTTTGAAGTTCGAAATTTCTAGGGATGAATATTGTTTGAAAATTTTCTATAAAAGGACCTAAGCCCATTCATTTTGCACAAACCAGATCCTTAAACCCTAGCTACCATTCGCTATTCTCCTCATCCAACAATCCACGTTGATCGCGACCACCAGAGGGTGTATCGGCCTTCGACCTCAACTGCAAAGTTGCTCGACCCGAGGAGATGAAGCTATCTGATGGTTGGATTGTGCTGTCTAGACGTGTGGTGATCGAAAATCGTAGTTGAACGTCGGCAGCCTTTTTAGTTCGCCAGCATGCTTTTGTCATCGAGGGAAGGTGACGCTTGGGTCATTGAGTTTGTCTTGGATGAGGCTTCCACCTGTCAAGTCATGGCGGTGTGAAATCGCTTACGGTGGCGGCGACATTCAATCGAACGAGGGCGATGATGGGTTGGAGCTTGATTTTGGGTTTGAATGAGGAGAAGGGTTAGGCGGCGTGAGTAATTATATTAGGGTTAATTAAGTTTCAGTTAATTAATTAATATTTTATATAATTCAAATCCTTAGAAAATCCATATCTTGTTCATATGAGGTCCGATCGACGCACTATTTTCATCGTTGCGTTTGTATCGAGATTATCTATATCATCTGGTTAGATTCATTAAATTCGGAGCTTGTAGAATTTCAAACTAAAATAGAACACTGCTCTATTTTATTTTGAACCAGAACGCTCCGGCGACAACTAGAAATTTGGATGAGTTAACTCACCTCTCTAGACCCAGTTATATTTTATATAAGTGCGGATATTTTTTGATGCCTGTTTGTTGCTTGCTTGGATGATTTACTGCTTTATCAATTGGTTTGAATTTATTCCCACCTTTGGAACGGATGACCTTTTATATGTACCTGCCTAGTAGCGGATGACCCATATTATATGATTATATACTGTATGTGACGCATGAGGACAGGTTGGAGGGATCCAAGATGATTCCTCACTACCGTTGAATTTACTTTTCATTTATATATTGTGATATATGATTTGTTGGATGCCATATTTGATGACGTGGACATGATTTTACTTATTGAGTGATATACAAGTGCTTGGCCTTATTTTTAGTTTTTTGAAATACTATAAAATAACAATCTTGAATCGTAGTGATTTTTAAAGTGATATTTGGAATAATACATGTTTTAATAATTATTTGTAAATTATTGAAAGAAGGATTTTATTAAAATGAAATAAAAACATGATTTTTTGAATATTAATTAACTGTTTTGTGAAGTATTTTTAAATAGAGATTTTTGAATTGTATTATAAAGGTTTTGAAAACTTAATAAATAAGCCCATCTTTTATTATAAAGGAAATACAGTTTTAAAGATGTTAGAAATAGTTTGAAACAAATATTTCTGAAATAGTTTATGTAAAAGATTTATAAAAGTAATATTTTATAAATAAAGTAATAGATTTATAAACGAAGTTTTATAAATATTAATAATGGATTTGTAATTAATATTTGGTAAATAGATTTATAAATGGGATTTTATATATAAATGAGATTTATAAAGGAATTGATTTATAAATAGAATTTTATAAATAAAGAGATTTTATAAAGAGAAGTTTTATAAAATAGAATGGAGATTTATAAATATAGTTTAATAAATATGAAAATGATTTATGTTGAGATTTTGATATGGATTTTTATAGAGAAAATACATTCATGTTTTAAAAGTTAAAATAATAAAGGATTATTTTGAAAGTGATATTTTCGATGGAGTTAAATGGTTTTAAAAGGTGATTTAAAATGTACTTAGGGACGAGGATATAGATTTCCACATTTATTGTTATGATAGATGTCTTCGTGAAAGTGAGGAAGGAATAGACTATAACACTATTGTTATAGTAAGTGATCTTCGAAAGGAAGTGTTTTATATAGTATACGAGATTTACATAAATATAAATATTCGAATCATATACTATTGTTTTAGGTTGTCATGACGATGTTTTACGCAACATTCATTTTAACCCAATAAAGCGTATTTTGGAAAATATAAAGCTTTCCTCAAAAGATTTGTAAATATACTCATTACGAATTTAAGTATATAGAGATATTTTCTAAGTGTTGAAAACAAAATGGTTTGTGAATATACTTATACCGTTGAGATAAGTATATGGAAATGTTTTCCAAACATCGGAAGATTAAAATGGTTTTGAGAATATATCTTTTTAAATATATTTTGAGATAACTATCTGGATAGTGATTTAACTAATAAAAGACTAATTAAACAGGCCTAGTGATTTCTTATGTGCTAGATTGTATTTTTGGCCATTTTTGGTTCCTTGACTTGATGTAGGAACTGATTAATCGTGCACTTAGTACGAGGCCAATAGAGTAGGCTTGATTATCATTTGGTATTAAGAATGATGATTCGAGTAGGGCGGAGTGACTATGGTTGTAACAACCCAGAATTTCTATCATTTGAAATTCGTATATTTAATTAATTTTAAATATTAACAAGTAAGATTTGTAAGTCGAATAAATTTTATTTCGAATATAGTGATTTAATTGGATAATTAAATCGATAATTTAATATTTGAAATTCCAGAAATAATTGGAAATTGGATTTAATATAATTAAAAATGATTTATAAAGTTGTAGTAAATCATATTGAAGTTAGAATGATGTTATAGAACTTTTAAAATTGGATTAAAAGTTAAATTGTAGAAATTGAATATTTTAATATTTAATCGACGAGTAAAAATAGTCATTTTTCAAACAGTCTCAGATTTCGACGAAACCAGTTTCAATCGGATACGTAATGTTAAATTATTGTTAGATTTCAAATTTCGTGTCAATTGGATTTACGGTTTGTTCGGGGCAAGCCAAAACGCATAGAAATTTGTTTAACCGATTTAATTTAAATTTGATCGTTACTTTCGTAACTCGCACATATGATCAAATTAGCTTCCAAAACATGTTCCATTGTGTCCGGAACGTGGGTTAAACCCTAGAAACGTTATCCAGCATGCTTCGTTTCGAGTTCGGAAAAATTTCGAGTGAATAGTGTTTTGGAATTTTCTATTAAAGGAAGCAACATTTTCTATTTTTCACTCAGAAACCCTAGCTAGGGCTAGCCGCCGTTTGCAAAGCAATGGCCGAAAATGCTCCATACTTTCTCCCTCAAAATCTCTAGATCCATCCACTTATAGTAAAAGCTTCCAACTACAAAATGATAGAGCGCGACGAGATCTCTCGGATCGACGGTGGTGATCGAAAACGAAGAGATGGATCAACGACAATTTTCATTTGAATACGTGCGCTTCGTTCACGATTTCCGAGGCAAGGGGGCAGCTGAGTGCGTGCGGTCGCTGGCCGATGGTAGGTGGGCTTATGGGCGTTCGAATGAGGGTAGCTGATCGAATTCTAGTTCGTCGAAGAAGGGGTTTAATTCGATGGAAAAATGGCGGCCATTGGGTTCACGCGCGTGATAATTGCCTGGGGGAAGAAGCTTTTGCGAACGGCCCTAATCCGTAATTCAAAAACGAGCGGCCCGATTTGATGTAAGGTTAAAAATAAAAAGAAAATTGAAAATTAGTATATTTAAATTCGTTCAAACTGTAAAATGTTGTAACTGCTTCATACAAGGTCGGAATTTGATGAAATGACTTGCGTTGGGTTCGTTTTGTCAAGCACTACGCAATGGAGCTAGTTTGGAGTCAATTGGAGCTAGTGATAATTTCGGGTAAAATTAAACGCGTGTTTAATTTTATTCGAAACAAAACACTATAACTGTTTTTGGAAGCAAGGTGAGAACTCCCCACTCAATCGAATTTGTTTCGATTTAAATTTAAATAGTTAAATTTAAAATTGCTTGATTGTGTGTTTGGATTGATGGTTGTCATTTGTTGCATTGAAATAGATCCTATACGCCGCATATTAAGCGGAGGTTATTATATTAAAAACATATACCGCGATATTCCACCTTGAAGTGGAATTGGTATTATATATGTATTTGGAGTTGATTTCCCGCATTATATAGCGGATGAGACCCTATTGCGCCGCATAATAGCGGATAGTATTTTATAAATCCCATATACCGCGATATTCCACCTCGAAGTGGAATTGGTTTTGTGCTAACATCTATGGATGCAGGGAAACAGGTTGGAGGGATCCAACTGGATTCCTCAAACATTTGAATTTATTTCAATGTTGTGTGTTGATTATTTATAATCTCCGTGTGATTATATTTGTGAATTGGAATTGTTGAAGGCTATAATTTAGCCGAATATATTTTTGGTATCGTTGGATATCGGAAATAAATAAAAATTGGATTTTTAAAATTTAAGTTGAAAGTTTATTTTAAAACTTATTTTTGAGAATTGGATAAATTAAAAAGGAGTTTTAAAAAGATAAAGTTATTTTTGAACCCTATTGAATAAAATTTCAAATTACGGGGAAAAGGCTTAATAAATGGATTTCGATAATATTATTTCTAAGTTGAAGAATTTATTTAAAAAGTTGGATTTTTAAATAGATTTGAAGAGATAAAGAAATTTATTTTAAAAAGGAAATAATTTGGAAATTCGTTGAAGATTTGATTTGGTGTTTTGAAATAAATTTGAAAATAAATTTGAAATTAATTGATTATTAATTTACCATAACTAGTAAAATTTATTCATAGAAATTTACCTGATTTAAATTAGTCAGATAATTAAAGTAATCCTACTTATGGATGTTTGGATTTTATCGAATGGTTGAATTATTTGATATCCCAAATATGTGATGCTTTGTGATATATCCTGATTTGTGTTGTGATCTGTAATTTGTTTATCTGTGATATATATATATATATATCTGCGATCTGTGAATGAAAGATAAGCGTTATAGTTTATACCGCTTATCAATTATATTGTTATATTTGATCTGTGATGGTTGAATGTTGTTGCACTATTGTGTTAAACCCTTGGACTACACAATACACACACAAATGTGGATTTCACGTGGAAGTCAGTTAAGTCACAGATTTTTAACAATTCTAAAGATTGAATTTTTGAGTCAAAAATAGTTTTGGAAATTGGAATTGAAAGTTTTTGAAAATGAGTTTCAAAAATAAGAGTTATTTTAAATAACTTAATAAAATTGGAATTTAAATCATTTGATTTAAATTTTGAATTCAATATTTTGAAATTAAATTCAATGATTTGGGAATTATGGTCTAAAAGTTGTACAGGTTATAAAAGGTGTTTAAAAGGGTTTTTTAACCATTTAAAATATGGTTTTGGAAATTTAAATTTAAATTCAAGTTTTATACTTGGACGGCTTTAACCTGTGTAATTGTAACCAGTTTTTCACAAAACGAAAACTATCAGTTTTCAAATAATAATAGCTTTCATAAAGTGAAAAGATTTCCAAATTGTATCGAAACAATTCAAGTTGAAATGAAATTTTAAATAGTTTGGAAAAACTATGAATTAACCTTTGTGAAGATGATTAAGCTTTATCTTGAAATCAAAGAAGATTTTAAATGGTGTATCTTTTATATTATAAAAGACTTGAATTGTGAATAGGTTTGAAAGCTATAAGTTAAATCTTGATTTAAAGATTTAATGAGTTAGTCCAAGTGAAATGGGAAATGATTTGGGAATCTGTGAATGAATCTTTGTGAAACTGGGTAAACTTTGTGAAGTAAATCTTTTTGTTTAAAGATTTGAAATGGTAATTTGTTTAAACCATTTAAAGGAAAGGATTTGGGTAATAAGTTGTGACTTAATTGAAATCCCTATATCCATATGTTTTAAATATTGTGCTCACTATTCGGTTTATCCGGGAAAGGACCTTTGTGTCATATAACCCATTCCGAATAAGTGATATGACAATATGGATAACATTTGAAGACCGGTGATGAAGACCGGGTATTTGTGAAAACGATAGGATGACCTATCGATTGTCTCTGCACCGTTAGCTACGGTATAGAGATTTCCTTTGTGATGGGAAGTTCGATCGGGATTGTGAATACCCGGATTGCAAGGGCTTCTTCGGAAGTGCCTTCGGTTCTGTTCGAACCCGGAACAGACTTGTATGGTTACATGTCTGACATTACATTTTGAGATATAAAGCTGATTTCTTCCAAATACATTTCTGTTGGTGGCGGAGAATTTATTCTCTTAGCTTAACACCCTTCTCTGAGACGTACGAGCTCAGAGGTTATGTAGTTGAAGGTTATCAGTGATATACTTCCAATTTGGTAATGTGGCATGCTGAGTGTTGTTATGTGATGATTATTTATTGATCATTTGTTGATCAAAGCGTGGCTTTGTGAAAAAGCGTAGCTTTGTGGACGAGACCTCTTCGGACCTCACAACCCGGAAATGGTCGAAACAGGAATGATGCGGCAAGGTGATGAGGGTCGCTCCCTTTAGGGTATGTCATTTCCTTCTGGAAAAGGGTGGTATCAGGTATGGAGCCCTGGTATTTAACCTATGTGGTTACTCCAATCTCATTTACTGTGTGATTGTTGTTTTGTTGAGGCACCTCGGATAAAGGTCCCAAAGGACCGGGGGTGGCATATTCGTGTAGTAGTTACCTAGTGTAAGAGGTAACCCGGCCTTGTGTTGGCAGAGAGCTAGTTAGTTCTCGGGACGTCCATCCAGAGACGTACCCATTGACAGTGGGAAGTTCCTTAACCTAACCATTTGTTGGAAATCCAATCCCCAATACGAACCTTGTACGGTTTTAGTTGTAGAACCTGCCATTTACTTATGGTGGTCACCACTGTTTAGATGGTAGCTATAGTAGGCATAGTTCGAAATGTCTATGCTGGCTAAGATTAATATTACACTTTCGAAATGTTTTTCTACACTATGCACTAATAATAATATCAAATCAAATGAATTTGCGTAGTAAGCATGTTTGACTATCATAAGGAGAAATCTCCTCCAATTCTGCGTTTGCATTGTGTGTATGGGGGGAGGCCTTATGGTAGTTTCATTTTCCAAAAGCATTGCGGATATTTTTCACTTCCTTTGTTGTTGTTTTAAAGATAATAACTGTTTTAAGTTCTCACACCAGTCCCATGACTGACCTGGAGTTTATTGTTCCTTTCCTAAACTCTGGGTGTCCATAATTTTCCACACGGGCAGCCTAGAGTCAGGTTATCAGGTCATTCTAGATTCAGGAGATGCTGTGGAGCTCAGTGGCGAGCTGGATGCCGAGACATATCACTTGTATATGATATTATTTATTCCGCTGTGTATTCTGTATGAGGACAAGTTTGTATAACTGTCCATTGATGTATTGTGTTGTAAACTCCGATGATGATGTAATGTATAAACTGATATAGTTCTTGATTTAAAGATTATTTATTGATCTATTATATGTTGTTCTGCTACGAATGTGAGATTCTGATATTGTTTCTGTTGTTTCTTCTTTCTTTTCTTCTGTCTTCTTCTACCTCTTCTTTTTAACCATAACAATTCGGTTCTCCGGCATTCGATGCTCGGCAGTTGATACAGTGGACGTATTAATGTCGACTTTCGAGCGTCGAAAATCGCGAATCGTTACATGTGGTATCGGAGCATTTTGTTAAGCGATAACCTTGGTTTTGTTGGGTGTTACTCATTAGAGATAGAGTCAGTAGTACTCTAGAATGAGTGTGAGTGTAATAATAGATATGAGCGCGTATTTGTTAGTGAATATGAAATTGTTTTGTATTGTGTTGACTTATCGATTGATTGTTTATGAATTCTGGTCGGTGCAGTCTAGCTAACTGTATCGATAGGGGTTTCTAAACTCTTAAACAAGATGAACCGACACAGTATCATTTTAAATTGGGTAAATGAAATAATTTTACCTTGATTATATTTTACATATAAAGGAAATAATTTTTTCAGAATTATTAAAGTGTATATAAAATTGAACTGTTTGGTTGTTGAAAATGCAAGAATATATATGAGTTAATAAAAATTGTTTGAATAATCTAAATAAAAACAACAATTGTAAAAGAATGAAGTATATAAGCAAATGAATTATTAAGTATGGAATTATAATTAATATGATTTGCAGTTGTGAAATAATCTTATATATAAGAAGTGAAACTATATGAATATATTTATAAATATGAGTTGTAAATAAAAATGAATTTGAACTATGAATTTGAAAATTTTGAATCCTGTTTATTTTGGAAGTTATTTTTCAAAATTAAAAGTTGAATAGTGAAATTATATGAGTAAAAAGATTTATAAATGTGATTTATAAATAAAAGGAAATTTTAAAAGAACAAAAAGCACTGGATTCACTACTGTTGCTGGGAAATAATAAGGGTGATGACTGCAGCAACATCAGTATCATTTTCAAGTTTCTGTGTGATGGATTTGCTACCATAATAAATTCAAAATTTGAAGTTTTGTTGTGATGAAGTTGATTTTGGTGTCGAAGTGAAATACCAAAGTGAAAGTAAATTTAATAACTTGGTTATGTTGAATATACATTGGTTGTTATATGATTGTTGGTTGATTGTACATAGTATAATTCATTAAGTGTTAATGAAATTGAATTAGTGAAATTAAAAGCTATGTAATTAGATCCAAATTGAAAGTGAACCAACTTGAATTTAAATTAGTGAATGTAAACTAATTGAAAATGAATAAATGAATGTCGTTGTATATGAATTGGTTGTAAACAATTACAAGTAATGTCGAAATCATATAAGTTGCTTATAAACCTTGTTCAGTATGCATTTCTTTTAATATGCATGTGTTGTAGTTGTTTAAAAGAGTAAATTGTTAATAACTTCATATATGTGGCACTTTCATATTTAAACTGAGTAAGTATAGGTACCGGGGCTACCGTTTGGCGGGATTTGGTTGCGCAAAATGCTTAATAAATAACTGCTTTGCTTAAAAATGCTAAAAAGGTATGCCTACGCAATAAAAATAGGAAATATGAACTGTTTTTCTATTTTCCGACCGTGTGGGTCGATGTATATATATTTATATCTATTGTTAAATTGCGAAAGCTCCTCCGTACAAAGAAGACTCTGCCAAAAATTTTCGTAAATTTTGGGAGTTAGAAAAATTTTGAAATTTTTTGTTAACGGAAAGTTGATTTCCAAATTGTAATGAAAACGTAGGAATTGAACTAGAAAATGGAAATCATTATTTTGGTTGAAGTTAAAGGTTTTGGAAAAGGTGAATATAAAATTTTCACTAAGTGGATTTTTGAAAAGTTAATGGATTTGGGGCATTTTTCGTACTTTGCAATTTCGAGGACGAAATTCTTTTAAGGGGGGAAGATTGTAACGACCTAGAATTTCTGTCATTTGAAATTCGTATATTTAATTAATTTTAAATATTAACAAGTAAGATTTGTAAGTCGAATAAATTTTATTTCGAATATAGTGATTTAATTGGATAATTAAATCGATAATTTAATATTTGAAATTCCAGAAATAATTGGAAATTGGGTTTAATATAATTAAAAAGGATTTATAAAGTTGTAGTAAATCATATGAAGTTAGAACGATGTTATAAAACTTTTAAAATTGGATTAAAAGTTAAATTGTAGAAATTGAATATTTTAATATTTAATCGACGAGTAAAAATAGTCATTTTTCAAACAGTCTCGGATTTCGACGGAACGAGTTTCATCGGATCCATAATGTTAAATTATTATAAGATTTCAAATTTCGTGTCAATTGGATTTACGGTTTGTCCGGGGCAAGCCAAAACGCATAGAAATTTATTCAACCGATTTAATTTAAATTTGATCGTTTATTTCCGTAACTCGCACATATGATCAAATTAGCTTCCGAAACATGTTCCATTGTGTCCGGAACGTAGGTTAAACCTTAGAAACGTCAACCGGCACGCTTCGTTTCGAGGTCGGAAAAATTTCGAGTGAATAGTGTTTTGGAATTTTCTATAAAAGGATGCAACATTTTCTATTTTTCACTCAGAAACCCTAGCTAGGGCTAGCCGCCGTTTGCAAAGCAATGGCCGAAAATGCTCCATACTTTCTCCCTCAAAATCTCTAGGTCCATCCACTTATAGTAAAAGCTTCCAACTACAAAATGATAGAGGGCGACGAGATCTCTCGGATCGACGGTGGTGATCGAAAACGAAGAGATGGATCAACGACAATTTTCATTTGAATACGTGCGCTTCATTCACGATTTCCGAGGCAAGGGGGCAGCCGAGTGCGTGCGGTTGCTGGCCGATGGTAGGTGGGCTTGTGGGCGTTCGAATGAGGGTAGCGGATCGAATTCTCGTTACTCGAAGAAGGGGTTTAATTCGATGGAAAAATGGCGGCCATTGGGTTCACGCGCGTGATAATTGCCTGGGGGAAGAAGCTTTCGTGAACGGCCCTGATCTGCGATTCAAAAACGAGCGGCCCAATTTGATTTTAGGTTAAAAATAAAAAGAAAATTGAAAATTATTATATTTAAATTCGTTCAAACTTTAAAATGTTGTAACTGCTTCATACAAGGTCGGAATTTGACGAAACGACTTGCGTTGGGTTCGTTTTGTCGAGCACTACGCAATGGAGCTGGTTTAGAGTCAATTGGAGCTAGTGATAATTTCAGGTAAAATTAAACGCGTGTTTAATTTTATTTGAAACAAAACACTATAACTGTTTTTGGAAGCAAGGTGAGAACTCCTCACTCAATCGAATTTGTTTCGATTTAAATTTAAATAGGTAAATTTAAAATTGCTTGATTGTGTGTTTGGATTGATGGTTGTCATTTGTTGCATTGAAATAGACCCTATACGCCGCATATTAAGCGGAGGTTATTATATTAAAAACATATACCGCGATATTCCACCTTGAAGTGCAATTGGTATTATATATGTATTTGGAGTTGATTTCCCGCATTATATAGCGGATGAGACCATATTGCGCCGCATAATAGCGGATAGTATTTTATAAATCCCATATACCGCGATATTCCACCTCGAAGTGGAATTGGTATTGTGCTAACATCTGTGGATGCAGGGAAACAGGTTGGAGGGATCCAACTGGATTCCTCAAACATTTGAATTTATTTCAATGCTGTGTGTTGATTATATATAATCTCCGTGTGATTATATTTGTGAATTGGAATTGTTGTAGGCTATAATTTAGCCGAATATATTTTTGGTATCGTTGGATACCGGAAATAAATAAAAATTGGATTTTTAAAATTTAAGTTGAAAGTTTATTTTAAAACTTATTTTTGAGAATTGGATAAATTAAAAAGGAGTTTTAAAAAGATAAAGTTATTTTTGAACCCTATTGAATAAAATTTCAAATTACGGGGAAAAGGCTTAATAAATGGATTTCGATAATATTATTTCTAAGTTGAAGAATTTATTTAAAAAGTTGGATTTTTAAATAGATTTGAAGAGATAAAGAAATTTATTTTAAAAAGGAAATAATTTGGAAATTCGTTGAAGATTTGATTTGGTGTTTTGAAATAAATTTGAAAATCAATTTGAAATTAATTGATTATTAATTTACCATAACTAGTAAAATTTATTCGTAGAAATTTACCTGATTTAAATTAGTCAGATAATTAAAGTAATCCTACTTGTGGATGTTTGGATTTTATTGAATGGTTGAATTATTTGATATCCCAAATATGTGATGCTTTGTGATATATCCTGATTTGTGTTGTGAGCTGTAATTTGTTTATCTGTGATATATATATATCTGCGATCTGTGAATGAAAGATAAGCGTTATAGTTTATACCGCTTATCAATTATATTGTTATATTTGATCTGTGATGGTTGAATGTTGTTGCACTATTGTTTTAAACCCTTGGACTACACAATACACACACAAATGTGGATTTCACGTGGAAGTCAGTTAAGTCACAGATTTTTAACAATTCTAAAGATTGAATTTTTGAGTCAAAAATAGTTTTGGAAATTGGAATTGAAAGTTTTTGAAAATGAGTTTCAAAAATAAGAGTTATTTTAAATAACTTAATAAAATTGGAATTTAAATCATTTGATTTAAATTTTGAATTCAATATTTTGAAATTGAATTCAATGATTTGGGAATTATGGTCTAAAAGTTGTACAGGTTATAAAAGGGTTTTTTAACCATTTAAAATATGGTTTTGGAAATTTAAATTTAAATTCAAGTTTTATACTTGGACGGCTTTAACCTGTGTAATTGTAACCAGTTTTTCCCGAAACGAAAACTATCAGTTTTCAAATAATAATAGCTTTCATAAAGTGAAAAGATTTCCAAATTGTATCGAAACATTTCAAGTTGAAATGAAATTTTAAATAGTTTGGAAAAACTATGAATTAACATTTGTGAAGATGATTAAGCTTTATCTTGAAATCAAAGAAGATTTTAAATGGTGTATCTTTTATATTATAAAAGACTTGAATTGTGAATAGTTTTGAAAGCTATAAGTTAAATCTTGATTTAAAGATTTAATGAGTTAGTCCAAGTGAAATGGGAAATGATTTGGGAATCTGTGAATGAATCTTTATGAAACTGGGTAAACTTTGTGAAGTAAATCTTTTTGTTTAAAGATTTGAAATGGTAATTTGTTTAAACCATTTAAAGGAAAGGATTTGGGTAATAAGTTGTGACTTAATTGAAATCTCTATATCCATATGTTTTAAATATTGTGCTCACTATTCGGTTTAGCCGGGAAAGGACCTTTGTGTCATATAACCCATTCCGAATAAGTGATATGACGATATGGATAACATTTGAAGACCGGTGGTAAAGATCGGGTATTTGTGAAAACGATAGGATGACCTATCGATTGTCTCTGCACCGTTAGCTACGGTATAGAGATTTCCTTTGTGATGGGAAGTTCGATCGGGATTGTGAATACCCGGATTGCAAGGGCTTCTTCGGAAGTGCCTTCGGTTCTGTTCGAACCCGGAATAGACTTGTATGGTTACATGCCTGACATTACATTTTGAGATATAAAGCTGATTTCTTTCAAATACATTTCTGTTGGTGGCGGAGAATTTATTCTCTTAGCTTAACACCCTTCTCTGAGACGTACGAGCTCAGAGGTTTTTGTGAATGATATGTCATGTATAATATTTAGTAGTCATTTTTCACCTGATACAGTATTTTGGATGTAATGTATATATTCATATAGGTCTAGTACCGATATTTTGTGGACTCATATTTTATTATGATATATGATGTATATTACTTCGCTGTGATCTATGACTCTGATTTTTATTTATCTATACTATATGCTGTTCTGAATATTTTTAATCACTATGTTTATTATTTTGTATTAATACTTTTCATGTCAAAAATTTTAGTTCAGATCCTCAAAAGGTAATAAAGACGCAGCAGTGTTAGTATAAAGATATATTCACATTCGATAGCCCTTAACTAGTCGTATTCTTCGTGTTATTAGACGATATTACTTATAATGTTCTTTATGAATATGGGCATAGAGATGGGGTTGTTACAACATTATCTGTTAGGAGAGAGCTTCAACCTATTTACAAATAACAAGTCAGTTACCTTTTCTCCAGAAAAGATTTGAATTACAGGCAGCAACGGTGGATGGAATTCTTATCATCATATGACGTTGGAATTGCTTATACTTCAAGGAAGGGAAATTTAGATGTCGATGCTTTGAGATGTAGGAGGCATGCTGAGTTGAATTCTATGCTCTATTGGAGTGGAAGAATTTAGAGTTTATTTCAGATTTGATTTCCTACCCTAATCAGAATATGCACCTAGCTTGTTGGCAGCGATAGAGGTTATACATACATTAATGGATCGTACTTGGCTTAGTAAACGACCTGACACATCGTTGGTTATCATTGAAAAATTAGAACAGGGTTAACGATCATTACTCCAGGGACAAGAAGGGTTATCCAAGGCGATAAGGGAGATTGTGTGTGCCACACATTAAACAATTGGTAGAGGTGGTCATTGATGAATGTCGTTGTTCTATGATGATTATTCATCCTAGAGGAGATATGATGTGTCAGGACACTAAGAGAGTATTATGTGGGCCAGGATGAAGAGACATGTAACAAAGTATGTAAAAGATGTTTGGCGTGCTAAAGGAGTGCATATCTATGGATTTAATTGATGGATTGCCTAAGATAAGAAGAGGGAATGAAAGCATCTGGGTTATAGTGGATTGACTCATTGAAAGCGCACATTTTATTCCATAAAGAGTATAAGGACACCATCGACACTGGCAACATTGTATATCCGGGAAGTAGTTCGACTCCATAGTGTTTCAACGAATATAGTAAGTGATTGGGACCCACTTTTCACATGTGAGTTCTGGAGAAGCCTATAAGATACATTAGGGACTGAACTGAATCTGAGTATGACCAATCACCTACAAATCAATGGACAACCGAGAGGGTGAATAAGGTGTTAGAGGACTTGTTGAGGGTGTGTATATTGGATTTTAGAAGAGCTTGGGAAGATCACCTACCTTTCGTAGAGTTTACATATAATAATTGCTACCATGCCAGTATAGGCATGGCACCATTTGAAACATTGTATGGAAGACCACGTAAGTTACCTTCATGTTGGTAGGAGTCTACGGATAAGATCGTGCTTGGGTCAAAGATAGTTAGGGATGCTATAGAGATGGGGGAAATATTAGGAAGAAGATGAAAGTTGCACAAGATCAGTAAAAGTCATACCCTGGTAAGAGAAGAACAGATTTAGAGTTTGCAATTGGAGATTTATTTTTTGTGAAGGTGTCATCTTTGAAGAGATTAGTGAGATTTGAAAGTTTGGAAAAGCTAGTACACTAATTTGTTGGTCCTTTGTGGATATTGGAGTGGATGTTAGAATCTCAAATTTTGATGTTTTGATTGTGACAACTATATAAGTAAATATTATATGAATTAACCAAGTTTGCAGGAGAAGATATTCACAAACATATGAAGACCAGATTCCAGATTGTTGCTACAACGTATTGTTAAGTCTGAGCCTAGATGTAGAAATATGTTAAATTATCTCCGAAATGGTATACACATACACACATAACAAAAGAATCGGCAAAACAAAGGAACTGCACAAAATACATTCAGCCGGCTGAAAGGTCCCTCTCAGCGTTTGAATGTTGTGCATGCACAAAAAATATTAAGAACATTCAGCCGGCTGACCTATAATATTCAGACAGCTGAATTATGTCTGTTTTTCACTAATTTCTCGTTGTTTCTAATTTTACTCGATTCAACTTTCTGGAATATTTAATTCAAATAGTTGAAGCTTCATAACGACTATTTTTTGAAAAGGTGCTTCTCTTCCATGAATAGAAACAACTCTTGATTCAGAAGATACTTTCATATCTCTCCATGGCTGCTCTTTGTGAACGTATAAAACCTTTTAATTTGTATAAATAGCAAAGAAATCCAACATCTTTAAATCAAATTTTCTCATTCTTAATTCTATCTATTCTTGCTATTTTAAATCTAAAGCATTCTATGTTTTTGATCACTTGTATATTCAAGTTTACTACTCTTGTGATCAAATAAATTTCTTTTCTTTACAAACTACACAATATATACCACAAAGAAGAAGATTATAGGAAGGGTGTAATTTATCGACTTATCTTTGTTATTCAAGAGCATACTCAGTCAGAAACATTTCTACTATTTGTATTGGAAATCCTGTTGTAGTATCCTCAGGCAGTTGAAGTCCTATTTGGTTATCTATGCAATTGAAGTCCTGTTCGGTTGCTCAGGCGGTGTAATACCTATTCCTTTGGGTTAAGTGATGGTTTCGATTTAATCTAGAAGGAGTCTGGGACTAGACGTAGAACAAGAAGTTTGAACCAGTATAAAAATCTATGGTGTCATTTACTTTACTGCTTTTATTTTTATATTTATATTACACACAAATAATTAATTTAGTTAATATCCACATTACACGATCCTTAGTCACTTTCATTTGGTATTAGAGCAAGGTCATCATATAACCATAACACAGTTATTTGATATTCAAATAATATGGAAAATAACACTAGCACAAGTTTTATTGAAGGTCAACCCACTGCACGACCACCACTGTTTAATAGACTAAACTATAATTATTGGTCAACTAGAATGAAAATTTATATGCAAGCAAATGGATATGGTACTTGGAATATCACTCAGGATGAATACATTGTACCTACAACACCATACGCGCAATGGTCTAACACAAAAATTAGATGCTACTGCTAATGCTAAAGTCATGAATATGTTATTTTGTTCATTAGACAAAAATGAGTTTAACAGAGTTAGTATGTGTAGTTCGGCATATGAAATTTGGCGTACACTTAAAGTTACACATGAAGGTAATAACAAAGCTAAACAAAGCAAGATTTCTATGCTAAAGAATTAGTTCCAGAACTTTAGAATGAAGAAAGATGAAACTATAAATGAAATGTATTCTAGGTTTCAAGTTATATATCATTCACTTTGGCATTAGGAGAAAAATACACAGATTTTGATATCGTTTCAAAAATCCTCAACTCTTTAACGGATGAAATGGGAATGAAAAGTATTAGAAATTGAAGAAGCTAATGACATTTCAACCATAAAACGAAGAGTTGATAGGAAATCTAACGTCATATGAAGTAAATTTACATGCAAAAATAGTTCAGGCACAAGACAAAAAGACAATAGCATTCCAGGTCAAAAAGGAAGAATCGAATTCTGATGAAGATGATATGACGTTTATAGCTAAAAAAATTCAATTTTTTTTAAATTTAGAAAAAGCAATAAATTTGAAAATAACAAGAACACCAATAAACCAATAGCTTCAACTCTCGAATGCTATGAATGTCACAAAAAGGGTCACATAAAGAAGGACTGTCCTGATTGTGAAAGACAGGTACAACTACAAGAACAAAAGAGATAAATATAAGAAGAAGCAAGCATTTTCTGTTACATGGGATGATTCAGAATCGTCTTCCTCATCAGACAATGATAGTGATAGTGACACAGAATAAGCCAATTTACGCTTTATGTCGAAATGACAATGTAAGTGATCTTTCTTTTGATGATTTAGTAGATAAACTCAGAACTACTAGATAAACATAGGAATATCATAAGAAAATATAAAGATACACTTGAAAGGTTAAATAGAACTGAAATTGAAGTAGATATGTTAAAAGATAAGAAGAAAATTTTAGAAGAAAAACTTGTAATCACTCAAGAATCTTGTTCTAATACAACCTTTCAGCTTACGATGCTAAGTAGGGAAATAGAAACTCAAAAAGAAAAGAATGATATTCTTTTATATGAGAATCACGAATTAAAATCTACCGTTAAAATATTAGAATTAGATATCTTTAGTCTTAAAACACAATTAAAGAATATTACTAAGAACGTTTCTAATTTTAATAAACGAAGAGAAATCTTTCTAGAATTATCGAAAATTCACAGGCTATTTCAAATAAAAAGGTTCTAGGATACAAGAAAACGACAAAAACTAATCCTAAACATGATTCTTTATATACTAACTTTAAAAAGAAATAAAATACTTTTGTGAAACCAGTTTTAAAAGGTATTAACCAAAATCTATTAAAATTTGGGTTCCAAAGACAAACAATCATTTAATTAGAAATAAGTATGTAAAGATTTTTATAGATACAGTTCATAAAAATAAAAGTTTTACTTATAAAGGGAATTCTAAACCCACTTGGGTTTGGTTTCCTAAGACCTAACTCTTAGGATCCTAACAAAAAGTGGGTACCAACGTCATTTCTATATTTTATTGTAGGTACCGATTAAAAAAAGAGGAAACTGGATACTTGATAGTGGTTGCTCAAAACACATGACAGGAAACAAAGATATGCTGACTAACATTATCTACTCAAATGGAGGATATGTCACATTTGGAGATAACTCCAAAGGTTATAACATCGGCAAAGGTGATGTGAGTGATAACGATATATCTAACTTACCTCTTATTACAAATGTTTTATTAGTTAAAAACTTGAAACATAATTTGCTTAGTATAAGTCAACTTTGCGATAAAGGATTTAATATATCATTTTCAAAAAATAAATGCAATATATTCGATCAAAATAAAAATCTTATTTTTGAAGGGATTAGAGAATGGAATATATATGTGTTAAATATGAAAATTAATCATAACATAAACATGTGTCTAACAGGAAAAGAAAATGATCCTTGGTTATGGCATAAGAGATTTTGTCACATAAATTTCAAAGCTATAAGCAAATTATCTAAAAATAATTTAGTAAAAGGTTTACCAAAGATGAACTTTAAAGTAAATAGTGTTTGTGATGCTTGTCAGTTAGGAAAATTAACTAAATCATCCTTTAAATCAAAGAAAATTATTTCTATATTACAGTCACTTGAGTTATTATATTTAGATCTATTTGGACCAACTCAAGATCAATCTACAAATCATAATAAATATGTTTTTGTTATTGTAGATGATTTTTTGAGATATACTTGGACAATATTTATGAAAAATAAAAGTGATACTTTTGAAAATTTTAAAAGCTTTACTAAAAGGATACAAAATATTAAAAATGTAAAAATTAAAAACATTCGAAGCGATCATGGATGTGAATTCGATAATGATATTTTTGAAAAATATTGTAATAAGAAAGGAATTTTTCATAAATTTTCATTTCCTAGAACTCCACAACAAAATGGAGTTGTAGAAAGGAAAAATAGAACATTTCATGAATGCGCTAGAACCTTATTAAATGCAAGCACTCTACCTAAACATTTCTGGGCAGAAGTTCTAGCAACTGCTTTTTATGTTTTAAATCGAGTCTCGATTAGACCATTAACAAAACATACTCCATATGAACTTTTTAATGGAAGAAAATCCAACATATCATATTTTAAAATTTTTGGTTCAAAATGTTTTCTATTAAATACAAAAAACCAACTTGGTAAATTTGATCCAAAATCTGACGAAGGAATATTCATAGGGTACTCGAAACGAAGCAAGGTATATAGAATTTATAATAAAAGAACTAAAATAATCGAAGAAACACTTCATGTGTCATTCAATGAAAATTTCAAACTTAATAATAAAAATGAAGATGAAGATATAATATCAAAATCAAATATCATAGAAGATGATGACATTGAAAATGTTCAGAATAATACTAAAATTGAAAACAACTTACCTAATGAAAATGAAATACGATCTCCACCTAGATTATTAAGAAATCACCCAATCGAAACTATTATTGGAGAAATAAATTCTAATGTAAGAACAAGAAATTAGTTATATCAAATGGGTCATATAGCTTTCCTATCTAATATTGAACCTAAAAATGCTAAAGAAGCCTCAACTGATGACTATTGGATTATAGCTATGCAAGAAGAGCTAAACCAATTTGAACGAAATGAAGTTTGGGACTTAGTTCCTGGACCAAGTGATCAAACAGTCATTGGTACTAAATTGGTTTACAAGAATAAAGCTGATGAGCAAGTAAATATCACTCGAAACAAAGCTTTATTAGTCGCTCAAGGCTACAATCAAGAAGAAGGAATAGACTACGAAGAAACATTTGCTCATGTCGCCCGACTAGAAGCAATACGTATTTTATTAGCTTTTGCGTGTTTTCATAACTTTAAATTATATCAAATAGATGTAAAAAGTGCTTTTTTAAATGGTTTTATAAAAGAAAATGTATATGTAGAACAACCACCCTTATTTACACATGAAAAATTTCCAGACCATGTCTATAAATTAAAGAAAGCTTTATACGGTTTGAAACAAGCACCTCGTGCTTGGTAAGATCGTCTTAAAAATATCTTATAAAATCGGGATTTGAAATTAGCAAAGTAGATCAAACACATTATAAGCAATATAAAAAGGACATTTTAATCGTTCAAATTATGTCAATGATATCATTTTTGGACCTACAAATGAGAAACTATGTAAAGGATTTTCAAATATTATGAAAAGTGAATTCGAGATGTCACATATGGGAGAACTCTCATACTTTCTTGGGTTACAAATTAAACAATTAAAAAATGAGATTTTTATTAATTGAGAAAAATATTATAATAATTTAATAAAACCTTTTGGTATGGAGAATACTTTTGCTAAACCGATTCCTATGAGTACTACTGTTCATCTTGATCGAGATGAAGATGGCAAAGTATTGACCCAAAACTTTACAGAAGTATGGTTGGTTCTCTATTATATATAACTGCTAGTCATATAGATATTATGATGAGTGTTTGTTTGTGCGCACGATTTCAAGCTAACCCCAAAGAAACACATTTGCGAGTTGTGAAACGGATTTTGTGTTACTTAAGCAAAACTAAAGACTACGGACTTTTTTACCCGAAAGAATGTCCTTTTGAGTTAGTGTCATATAGCGACGCTGACTTTGGAGGATGTCGAATGGATCGAAAAAGTACGAGTGGTACATGTCACTTCATTGGACAGTCTTTAGTATCATTATTTAGTAAGAAACAAAATTGTGTTTCACTATCGACGTGTGAAGCAAAATACATCTCTGCTACTCTTGCATGTGCTCAAGTAATCTACATGCAGCAAACACTTCAAGACTCTGGTATAAATTTAACTAAATCAACAATTTATTGTGATAATACAAGTGCTATAAATTTATCTAAGAATCCGATAAACCATTTAAGAACGAAACATATTGACATTCGACATCATTTTCTACGAGATAGCATAGAAAAAGATATGATTTCGCTAGATTTTGTCTCTTTCGAAAATCTAATAGCTGATATTTTTACAAAACCGTTGAATGGAAATATTTTTCTAAAATTAAGACGTGTACTTGGAGTTATGTCTATACATGATTTATAATTTTATAATAAAGTATATATAATTAAAAGTGTATAAAATAATAAAAGTTAAGCAAATAAAAAAATGGAGCTGTTGGCATTCGAACTCTACACTCTTGGGAGATAGGCATATGACTTTCCATTTTTCTATTTTAATGTTCACATTAGAACCTCTCCGCCTTTCTTTTTATATACGGCTATATTTATAACTTTTATTCTTACCTTAGAATCATTTTGACTACTTATAGCATAGAGGTAAATTAAAGCCTACGGATTAATAATAACCAGGAAACTCTAATTCAGAAATAGCTAAATGAAATTAATATATATATATATATATATATGAAGAAAATGTTTTTAAAATTCATATAAAACAAAAAAACATCCACTTCAATTCTTATGAAATGTCATCTCAAGAAATTCCACTACTCGTTAATTGTATATAGCACACCAACTTCGGATTCGTCTAACAAATCTACTCCAGTTTATGTTCCTGTGAACATTACTCCATCTACAAATCACCATACCGGATATACACCGAATGGCAAAAGAACTAGAAGAAACTTAGTATTTAGATCACCTTCTACAAAGGAGAAAATCAATGACATTCATCACTACCATCATGAAATTTTTATACACTGTGAGATGTATTACGAGCAAAAACACCATGGAAGACGTTTAAATTTTCTCGAAAAATTTGCTCTAAAATTCTGTGGAACTATCCCTAAAGAGGGTGTGCATAATCCATCTCCTCAATGACCTCACGTGTCTCCAAATTCTTGGGATCAAGGTGCTACAAATATATCTCATATTTGACATAATACTTGGTCTCCTATTAATCCATTACAGGAAGACACCAAAGTTGAACTAAGCTCGTTCGAAATTTTTTCTTCAAACGAATCCAAGACCTCTGAAAAATAAATGAATTTTATATTCTCATAAAATTATGCTCATCATATTGATGTTGTAATTTACATATATAATAAGTTTGTTGAAATGAAATTATATTTATATATTTAATATGAGAATAAAGCTCATAAACAAATACTTGTATGGCGTACATTGTTAACCAAAGTTGGAAATTGCTAAAAATAGGCTGATCTATAAAAAATCAACAGATTCAACCAGTTGAAATTAACAATTCAGATGGCTAAATATTCAAAGTTATTATATTTTTCACCTAGAATTCAGCTGGATGACCCCCCACTTTCAGCCGACTAAATCATACCAAAAATCTCTGGATCCACATCAACGGGAATTCTTGAACATCCAGCACCGTTCACTTGGATATCTTCGGAGGACGAAGGTAGCAAAGATTGATTTGGTATGTTTTTCATAACTATCTAAACATAACTCTATCTTTTATTTCGTGATTAATTTTCTTTAAGAACAAATTTATGTAATATTTGTTGTGCACTTTGGATGTTTTAATTCGTGACAACATGTTTTATGGCTATTTTGTGTGGTTAGGAAATGTTTCTGTCTTGTTTTCTAACATGACCATTTGCAAATTTGTGATGTTTATGTGTTAAGTGTGTTTTGTGAAGTAAATATTGTCATGTTTTTATGTGCAATGTCTATGTATGTTTATATGCAATGCTTATGTGTGTTTATATGAAATGTCTACATATGTTTATGAGCAATATCTATATGTATTTATGTGTTCTAAAATTTGTGATGTTTATGTTTTAATTCTTACCGATTTATGATATTTCTCCTATCAACTAGTTGTTTCCTTTTTGTCGATGACAAAGGTGGAGAATAAGGTAATCATATTGATAGAGGGAGTATCGAGTCAGGAGGAGAATAATTGAACCTTTATATTTAAAACTTACATAGTTGTCATCATCAAAAGGAGGGAGAATGTTAGAACCTCAAATTTTGATGTTTTGATTGTAATAACTATATAAATATTATATGAACTAACCAAGTTTATAGGAGAGGATAATCATAAACATATGAAGACCAGATTCCAGATTGTTGCTACAACGTACTGTTAAGTCTGAGTCTAGATGTAGAAATATGTTAAAATCTCTCTGAAATGGTATACACATACACACATAACAAAAGAATCAGCAAAACAAAGGAACTGCTCAAAAACATTACATTCAGCCGGCTGAAAGGTCCCTCTTATCCGTCTAAATGTTGTGCGTGAAAAAAAAATATTAAGAACATTCAGTCGACTGACCTATAATATTCAGATGGCTGAATTATGTCTGTTCTGCACTAATTTCTTGTTGTTTCAAATTTTACTCGATTCAGCTGGCTGGAATATTTAATTCAGATGGCTGAAGCTTCATAACGGCTAGTTTTTGAAAAGGTGCTTCTCTTCCACGAACAAAAACAACTCTTGATTCAGAAGATACTACCAAATCTCTTCATGGCTGCTCTTCATGAACATGTACAACCTTTTAATTTTTATAAATAACAAAGAAATCCAACATCTTGTTAATCAATTTTTCTCATTCTTAATTCTATCTATTCTTGCTATTTTAAATCTAAAGCATTCTATATTTTTAATCACTTATATATTCAAGTTTACTACTCTTGTGATCAAGTAAATTTCTTTTCTTCATGAACTACACAATATATACCACAGAGGAGAAGATTATATGAATGGTGTACTTTATCGACTTATCAGTGCTATTCAAGAGCATACTCAGTCAGAAACATTTCTACTATTTGTATTGGAAGTCCTGTTGTAGTATCCTCAAGCATTTGAAGTCCTATTTGATTGTCTAGGCGGTTGAAGTCCTATTGGTTGCTAAGGCACTGCAATACCTATTCCTTTGGGTTGAGTAAGGGTTTTGATTAAATCCAAAAGGAGTCTGGGACTGGACCTAGAATGGGAAGTTCGAACCGGTATAAAAATCTCTTGTGTCATTTACTTTACTACTTTTATTATCATATTTATATTACGCACAAATAATTAATTTAGTTAACATCCATATTACACGATCCTTAGTCGCTTTCAGTGGATCGGGAAGAGTGGGGCTTTCGGAGAAATGGCAGGAATCCATAATGTATTTCATGTATCATGTTAGCAAATTTATTCACTAATCTATTATGCAAGGACGGCTAATGTTGGTTTGAATAAGGGCTTAAGTGGCTTTATGCAAGTCTGGAAGATTATGCCAGTCCAAGCTCAAATCAAAATCCATAGATGAATCATATGCATGTCCATAGTTCAAGTTCAAGTACAAAAATGAGTCATATGAATGTGTAAAGTTCAATAATAGTCAGATATTCTCATTCGATAGAAGTTTGCTATACAAAGTTAATTGTCCAAGCCTTTATATGCAAAAATTCAAAAAATTACAATCGGCTCTAAAATCCCTAAATCAATTTAGCGTTTACAACCTTTTAATTTGAAAAGGAAGAAATTATTAATCGCCCCCTTTGGCTGTCGATGAGGGTCTATTTATAGGGGTGCAACCATGCAGGATGATTGACACATGTCATGGCTTGGGACCCAAGGATTCCAATAGCACTACCTTAATGTAATAACGGCATCCCATTGTTGAGATTTGACATCACTTGCTTGTTTAAGTACGGCAAGCATAATCCCCTTTGTAGAAACTCGACATCCTTTACATCTTTTGAGTTATGGTATCTCTTGCTTATAGAAGCTTGAAACCTTTTGCTATTGTCAAAGCTTGATCCTATTTATTAGTAGATTCTCTACCACAGTTATTGTTATAGAGGCTCGATAATAATTGATGCATCATTGGCTTATTATCCATAGAAACTCGATATCCTCCGCTTGCGGTTAGACGCTCAACATTCTTTAATGGTGCGACATCCTTCCTTTATTATATACTCAATAATGCTTTGGGTTGTAGAGGTTTGACATCCCTGTTACCTTTAGACTTGGCAACCTTTTTTTTGTAGAAGATCGACTTCTCTTGTTCTTCCAAGTTTGTTGTAGATCGACATCCTTAACCACTCTCTGGTTCGACACTTTCATGCTTCTACAGGCTCGATACCCTTCTTTATTGCTAATGTTTGATATCACCTTCCACTTGTTAAATATTCGATAACATTTTTTGTTGAAAAGGTTCGTTAAAGACTCAACATCTCTCCATTGCTTATTAATTACTTAAGCGTTTAACATCCTTAGAGACTCGGTACCTCTTTGTTGTTAGATTTTCGATACCCTTAGAGACTCCACATCTTTTCTTGAGTGCTAAATGCTTGAGAACTTCACTTTCTTCAGGCTCAACATCTCTTTTTTATTTCCAAGCTCGATATGTTTCTCTTTAGAGGCTCGATAACTATATTTGTAGCAATATTCACCCCCTGCCCCCCGTATGGAAGAAGCATATTATACTTGAGTATAATTTCACTTCTTACATTGCCTCCTATTGGTATTCTGTTTCAATCTCGTTCGTTCATTTGAATAGAAATCAGTTCTCCCTGCTGTTTCTCTCTTCTCCTATAAATATCTGCCTCTTCTTTTTCTAAAATCTCTACCTGCAGCTAAAACTCAAAATAACAATTATAATTTTCCTCCTTTCAATTTTGAAATTTCAAGTAAAAGCTTTTGATTCGTACAGTATTCAAACTCGGTTTAAGGTGCGACTTTCTTTTTCAATCGATCCAAGTATGAAAAAGAGGGTTTTTTGTTTTGAAATTAGGGTTTCAACAATCATGTTTCTATGATCCATTTAGGTTCAAATAGCAATTAGATCCAAACACTCTCATGATTTTGAGAATTTGGTATTTAGACTCAAATGATGTTTGTAATACATAACCTTAATAATTAATAGAAACCTAATAATCCACTGATTTTTGATAATTATCACAGATCGATAATCTTCTAGAAATTCGATAATTTACTGGAGTTTTGAATCATTAACTAGTTACGAACTCAACAACCCGTTAGAGAGTTGTTAACTTGTTACTAATTCGACAACCCTTTAGAGAGTTGTTAGATAGCTATGAGTTCAATACCTTTTATAGGCTCGTCATTTAGTCATGAAAAAGAACCTTTAACTGGTTGTGAACTCACCAACTATCTATAGGCTCGACACCCTGTTGTAAGCTCGATAACTGGTTGTAAGTTCGGTATTTTGTTATGAACTCGATGACTAATCAAGGAATCTACAACAATTTATGGAATTACTGCCTATTTATGAGTTTGGTATCTTATTATGAATTTGATAACAAGTTATGAGTTCGACATATTATAAACTCTATAACTAGTTACAAATTCTATATCTATTTGGTGAATCGTCAGCTAATCACGAACTTGATATCTTCTTATACACTCATCCATTTTTAAAATTAATTTTTTCTTTAGCATTTTCTTAAGTACTTTGGACTTTCATAAAGTATATGATACTTCCTTGATTTCTGCATGATATTGTCTTACAGATAAATGGCTTGCAAGGAGGGCTTCAAATCCTTTCCTACTTCAGAGAAAGGAGACTATAGGCTCGTTCCATTTTCTATAACTTCTCAGGATGAGGCTGACATTATTCTTCAGCAATTCAGGATCACTAATATAGAAGCTAAAGTGGCAGACCCATCCGGTATGATAGATAATCCTCCGGAAGGTTTCTTTGCTTTCACTCTAATCCATATTTGGCATTCGGGATATCTCCCTCTCTCAGAATTGTTCACTTGATTCTTGGATCATTTAGGGATTTCTCTAATACAATTTATGCCCAACTCTTATATATATATCTAAGCTGCCTTGACATACTGGCCAGGGAAACTGACCTCCCCTCAGTCGATGCTGAAACTTTTCATTCATTAGTAAATCCTTTTAAAGTGGGAAAACAACTAGTGGGTACTATATATCGCCTTCTTCCTTATCCGAAGAGCTTAATTACAAATTTGATCAATAGAGCTAAGGACTGGGAGAACCAATTCTTTTATGTTAAGAGCCATACCCCTGGAATTAAGGGGTCCTTCTCTACCCTAATAAGTATCACTGCTTTCTCTTTATTGTTAATACTATGTTTTGCTATTCTCTTATAGTAGCTATTAAGGACTGGGAGAACCAGTTCTTTTATGTTAAGAGCCATACCCCTGGAATTAAGGGGTCCTTCTCTGCCTCTAATAAGTATCACTGCTTTCTCTTTATTGTTAATACTATGTTTTGCTATTCTCTTATAGTAGCTATTCTTTTTCAGAACCTGCTTCTAAGAGGACGAATCCTTATATCACTAGTACAATTGGTGCCTTAGGCTTAGCTTCTCAGACTATTGGGGATAAATTTAAACTCCCAACCGAAGCTAATCTTTGAAAGTATTACTTGATTCTAGAGAACCATAAGGTTCTCAAGGAGCCTCCAATGATTAAGGAACATGCTCATGGGAACCAATCTCTAGTTGTTGGAAATCAAAGTGCCTTTTCTCCATATTCTCCCATGCATTCAGCGCAAGGTTTCAAATCTCGGATTTCGGCCAATATCTCGGGCAAATATCTCGGCTGTCTCGGGCAATATTTAAAAGACTTATAACTAACCAAGCTGCCAAATCTCGGATTTTGGCTAATATCTCGGATTTTCATCTCGGCTGATCTCGGGGAGATTTAAAACCTTGATTCAGCGTGATTCTTTCAGTAACTTTTACTATGATTGATAGAATTTTCTATACTATCATTTTAAGGTTCTTTCTTTGACTTAGGTTCAACCCTTATCGCCCCTATTGCTAAGTCCAAGAAAGCTAAAACTCCAACCTCCTCTTTGACCGTTATTATTAAGGGCCCCATTGCTAACTCTATCACCGACGCTCTTAAGGCTATTAAGAGTCGTAAGAGAAAGATGGATTCTAGTGATATGCCTAGTGTTCCAATTCCTCTTCCGATTAAAAAGGTTGAACTCGGAGAAGATTAATCGCTTGCTATTATTGCTGAGGAATCGAATCCTGCTTTGGCAGCAATCAACCAAGACTCTAGTTTTATTGATTTAAACTTGCTAGACCAGGATCCTCAAGGCTAGATAAAAGTTGCTCACACCCTAATCCTATTATAGACATTATCAATCCCTTATCCATAACTATTTTTCAACACTTATACTAGGAGTTGGGCCAGACTCCTCCTTATCCTAAATCTTTGACTTATGAAGCTCCAGCTCAACCTATTCCTTTAAATTTTGATGATTTTGTCCACTCGGTCATCCAGTCTCCATCTGTGGTTGCTTTTGGTACCATTGCAGCCTTCTGCTTTTTCCAAAGATCATCTCCACATTCTTTTTCAACAACTTCTTATGGTACGTATCCTTACGTGTCTGGTTAATACAAATTTTTGCTCAATATATCTTTATTTATTATATATTTTAGGTGGCCAAGCAAATGTTTTTTTATACAACAAGCTTCTCATGAATTTGTTAATCAAGTTCCAGGTTTTAAAGAACATATTTCATCATTGATAGATAAAGTTAGGTCCCTTGAGGGCCAAATTCTTGAAGTCACCACAAAGAGAGATAAAGTTACTACTAAAAGGAAAAAACTTTCCTCCGACTTAAATAAAGAGAGAAAAGCTAAACTAACGGCTGAAGAAAGAGTAAAATTGCCGCAAAAAGAACTCGAACAAGCCAGAACTAAAAACGCCCAAGCGACCTCACAAATTACAACTTTAAAGGAAAATCTAGAAAGGAAAGAGGCTACGCTGGTTTATAAAAATAACATTATTAAAGATGCCAAAATGAAAGTCTCTTCTTTAGTAGGATGATCCCCCTACAAATAAAGGAGCACTGTTCTGAGGAGCCCTCTTTATTGTGTATTACAATAACATAGAAAATTATCCGTGGTTGGACTTCCCTTCACTACCGACACTAAAGACAAGTTTAAGAGGAAGTTTGACCTCAAATTGGGGAGAGTTGCTGAGTCATTACAAGAAAAATTCCCAAAAGAGGAGGCTATCAATCTCCAGGAACTATTATCTTTTGATGATCCTCTGTCTGAAGAAGGCAGGGATGATGATGATAGAGGGGATGGGTATAAAGATGATAATAATGGAGATGAAGATAATGATGATGATGATTTTGGGAAGGATGGAGGTGATGGTAATAAAGACCCAAAAGGATGAGGAAATAACGGTAATGGGTCAGGTGGTCATAACTTGGGCTCGTCTGCCCACATTGCTGAATTCTTTGATCCTTCTGAAATTTTTTCTATTTCTCAGGAAGACACTACTTCATAAGACATTCATGTCACTAGCCACCATAACACAGAATCAGGCGAAGAGAAAATTCAGGCTTCTCCCTTAAAGGCTCCCCTACACCGGTATAAAGCTTATCATCTTTAAATGCTTATAAGTATCTGTTACCTTTTAATTAATAAATCTATTATTTTAGCTAAGAAAAAGAAACAATATCACTTACGAGAAGAGTGAGAAAAATGCGCTAAGGTTGAATAAAGAAATTGAGAAATTGGTTGAGGATCACAATAATTTATCTGAAAAGTAGAGGAGCCTTCTCACTTATACCAAATGATTGAAAGATTTCAAAGAGAAATGAGTAGTCTTGCTTTTAAAAAGATCTCGCCTTCATCGAGAAAGAGTTTCAAAGGAAAACACTGAGTTAACTACACTTTTTTTGATGCTTATTAAAGATAGGGACAGTTTAATGGAATTTCTCTATAAAATCTATACTAGGAATCTTTTACTGACTTTTCCTTCCTAGGAAAGGAGAGTGGGGGATTACTTAGGCATCTTTCACAGTATATATTTGAATGATCATAGGACTGATCCTCATATTGAAGAATGCTAGAATCTTCCCAGGATCGCCACCGTTCCACTTACCACAATACCCTTCCTTGCGAGAAGGTCAAGTTCAACAAAGAGAAATTTATTTATGCGTCTTACAAAGGGTTTATATTATCTGAATCTAAGTGATTTTGTTGTTTTAACATGTAATTCGTACAATTTTTTTTATAAATTTTGGTGTTTCTATTTTTGCGGCTTAGTTTGTTTTTTTTGAAACACACAGGTTAAGGAATCATTGGGCACTCCTATTTCGAAAGAACTTTTAAGTAAATTTATCAATCTAAAAAGGGATTCTAGGGAGAAAACATTAACCCTCAAAACCTCTCAACTAGTAAAATACTGCTTTTTTAGGGACCTTCAAGAAGTTTACTCATAACTCTCCCACTTATATTTGATTTCTTAGGTGATGAAAAAGATAGTTTACTTAAAGAAATCCAATATAATTATGCTAAACTATTATGTGGAGATCTAGTCCTCTTGCCTAGAAATGGGATTATTATCAGTTTCCCTCGGTTTATACTCCTTACAGATTTAACGCCTCCTTTGACTCTACTTTCCCTATGTCCACGGGTGCACTCAAAAAAGCTCAAACTGTTGCTTCTAATCTTAAATCTTTAATGTATAGAACTTGAATTATTAACGTAATTGGAATTTTCTTATGCTTGTAAAACTTGTTATTATCAATAAAAGAATATGTTTTCCCATGTGTTGATATTTCTTTTATTTATTCTTACTAGGAACGTCAACTGACGCTTACATCTAGCGATCCTGACCTCTCTTTTCGATTGGATAGACTTAAGGCCAGACCGATGTTAGATATTGGTAAGCGCTCTCAAGATGCTTCAGCTATACCATTTCCGAACAACCGAGAAGCATGTAAATAGCATAACAAATACTATAAATTGAGGTCAACATTAAGTAGTATGAATGAAATGACCTCAAGTTTAGAGGAGAAAATCAAAGAGAAAGATAAATAGATAAAAGAGCTGAAAGAAAGGATAAATGTAGTTGGTCGATTTGGGCCCCCAGATCTAAGAATTGAGGTTGCTGCCGAAATCGCTCGGTTACACCAGAAAATTAAGGATCTTGTAGTTGATCTGTTGAAGAATCAAGTGTCATGTCAATCATTAGAGCTTGTTGATGCCAAAAATAGGCATCAACACCCGATAGAATCTAGTAGAGATTAAATGAAGAATGAAATTAAAATAGAGCAAAAATCATAAATGAACACGCATATTTTTATAGTGGTTCGGCAATCTTGATGTAAGTCCACTTTATATTTTTATTGATCTTGCACATGATTATGATTACAAGAATGTGTGGATCAGCTGTGATCCATTAGTACAAGAATGAATAATAAAATTGAAGTGCCTTTGCAGTAGAAAGAAGGGGCCCCTTTTCTAACGCCATGTTTGCTGTAATTGTAGGTAAAGACGTGCACGGATCGGGCTGAAATTTCGGCAGAAGAACCTCTAGGCCAAGACGAGGCCACACAAGAATTTTAAGGCTCATTGGGGGCCTACAATAGATATCGATACCTATACCTATTTTGGTGTCCAAATGGGGTGCAATCCCTCTGGTGGACCCCCATGATGATAGCTACTTGCCCTCCAATTTGATGCCATTCCAACCTACCGTCTGTGAGATATCGCGTTTTCCATGAAGTTGTGTTGCATGCATTCTGATTTTAGTCGATCCCTCTAAAGGGATAGAGACCGATCCCTCCAATCTCCTTTGATTGGGATGCGATCCCTAGAGGATGTTCTCCATGTTGTCTTGTGCTTATACTCCAAATTTCATGCTGATAACATCTGTAGAATTTGAGTTATTGACCGATCATTGTTGCAATATGCAGTGAAAGCTGAATATGGCCGATCCCTTTTATACCGATCCCTTTTTATAGGTGAAGTAATTTGCCCATAACTTGAGCATACTAACTCTGAACGACTTAAATCTTGAAATGTAGCCTCATAGGGCCTTACTTGTCACTCCATATCGATCTCACCTAGTTTGGGACAAAAATTGAGGATAGGTACTGATCCCCTAGGGAAAGGGATAGGCATTGATCCCTTGCCTAGGGGAGGCATTATTTCATACTTAGAATATTATCATTGCATGCACTTGATCTCTGAGCCTAATACACTTCTCTCCAAGCTTCTTCCTTGATGATCGTCCAGTCTAACTTGTCCAGTCAGTCTAAATATAGCTAGACTAAAAGGCCGGATAACATTTGCCCCTTAAAGTACGTCTTGTTGCGTACATGATGTGCTTTGAATTGATGTCAAGTTAGGGTCATCGTAGAGGATTCCACTTAGTGCCTCGAATGGTTATTATCCTTCTGTTGCTGTTGAGCTGCTTAGTGAAGAGTCAAACCTCTCTCTGTTTGTCATGATGCTTGGTCGTTATCAAACGATGTAAGTTCTGGAGTAGAATCTATCGGTAATCGTCTGCACTCAGTTCCATTGAGTTGATTAGTCGAGTTAGTATGCCTAGGTTATCTGATCCAATTATTCCCCTATTTCTCCATGTGAGAATCCAATTTTTGTCGATTTCAAGAAATCGAATTTTCAAGATGTACATGTGCACGTTCAGGTACACGTTTTTGTTGTTAGCTCCCGAATTCGTTCATATGCTCATGGGTCATTGCAAATTTGGTGGAATGTAATTCAATCATTTGCAATTTTTTGTCCATCAATCCTTCTCACTCCTAATATTTGTGGATACAAGATGAAGGGATTGGAGAAGTTGATGTTGAAGAGATCACTGATGATGATCGATTATGGGTTTGAAGCATATGGGTAGGTCTTGAGGTCGAATGTGGCCTACTGCATTTGATCACCTATGAGATGAAATGAGGGGCAGTTTCAATCAATTATAGGCATGGTTGGGCTTAGGTATTTATGGCAAAATGAATGGTGTTTCTTAAAAAATGATTTTGAGTATAGGACTTCTCTCAATATTCGTTTGATTTTGTCGTGGGCAATTCACTGAAGCAGGGCAACGGATAAACCCTTCAGTATATGATTCCTTCTCAGATGACATAGCATGAAGCTATGCAAAGGATCTGTCTTTTTTCATTCCTCCATTCGAGATGGATTCCTAATTGTAGATAGTCTTTCATAGGAGTCATTCATGACTCCTTGTTCGGCTCCATCTCCAAGATCCGGTCGACCTCCATCTGATCAATCCTTGGAGCATTAAGTACTTTGACTGGGACTAAGCCCAGTTGCTGCGCATTCCCTGAACTGGCATACTACTAGCTGGGAATCACAAAAGATCTACAAGATTTTTACTCCCAATTCTTTAGCAAGCTTGAGCTTGGCAACCAAGGCTTCATATTCAACTTCATTATTTATCCCAGGGAAATCGAATTTCAGGGCATAGTAGATCGATCGTTCCTCAGGAGTCGCTAACATAACTCCAACGCCAGAACATCGGTCATTAGATGCTTCATCTGTGCACATCTCCTACCAAATGATCATTTCTACACTTCTCCCCGAAGAGTCGTCTGGTGCAGTAAATTCGACTATGAAGTCCGCCAATGTATGTCCCTGGATAGCTCTTCCAGGGAGATAAATGATGTTAAATTGGCTCAATTCAATGTTCCATTTGAGTAGTCTTTCAGACGTCTTAGGTCATTGTATGATCTGTCGTAATGGCTGGCTGTCATAGACGTTAACGAGGTGAGCCTGTCAATCGCTTGCTTACATAATATACAGATCTTTGGATCCAGTTCTCTTCGTATAGCATTATGGCCCTTATGGCATGTACCGACATGGCTAAATAGATGTGTAAATCTTTGTGATCCGGTAGCTTGGATAGGATGAGAGGTCTTTCTATTTGATTTACCAGAGTTTGAAACGCGTCAATGCAATCCTGCGTCCATTCAAAGTTTCTTTTCCATTTCCTGATTAGGTCGAAGAAAACAGTACACCTGTCGATGGCCCTAGAGATGAATCGACTTAGGGCAATTACTTTCCCATTTAGGCTCTATACTTTCTTGATTGTCTTCGGTACCTAGATGTCTCAGATTGCCTAAATCTTCTTGGGATTGGCTTCAATTCCGGGAGAGTTGAGCATTAAACCTAGGAACTTCCCTGACGCAACGCCGAAAGAGCATTACAAGGGATCTGAGTTTCATTCCATATCTTCGGATAAAATTGAATATCTCTACCAAGTCATCGATATGGTTGTTTGATTTTGTGACTTCACGAGCATATTATCCACATATGCCTCCATTGATCGCCCAATCTGGTCTTTGAACATCTGGTTGATCAGTCTCTGGTAAGTAGCTCCAGCATTCTTTAGTCCAAACGGCATCACAACATAACAATGTAGCCCTAGATCCGTAATGAAGTTGGTGTGTTCCTGGTCGGGGACGTGCATTGGCATCTGGTTGTTTTCGGAGTACACATCCATAAATGAAAGCAGTTCATGTCTAGAAGTTTTGTCTACCAACTAGTCGATCCTCGGAAGTGGAAAGCTATCTTTCTAGCATGCCTTGTTCATGTCTGAGTAGTCGACGCATGTCCGCCACTTTCCATTAGCTTTTCTCATAAGAACTGGATTGGATACCCATTTCGGGTAGAAGGCGGCACTGATAAAGCCATTGTTTTTGAGTTTATCCACCTCCTCTTTAAGTGTAGCAGATCTCTTTGGATCCATGCCGCGTTGCCTTTGTTTCACTGGGACATGCCTTTGGTCGATATTTAATGCATGGCTCATGATAAACGGTGAGATCCCACACATGTCAAAAAAGGTCTAAGTGAACACACCAAGATTCTGCATCGGGTAAAGCCAGCTAATTCCTTCATCACCGTTGCACTGAGCTGCGATTCGATTTTAACGACCCATGACGAGTCGTCATGACTGGCCGTAATGTCAATCGTTAGTTTAGTGGGTACGACCTTGGATTCTTTGGGCTCTCTTCTTCATCGCTTAGGTCTATATCTGTATATAACCGACTGTGGTGTTGTTGCTTGATATTAGCCTTATGTTGTGAACTGAAAAATGCTTAAGTGGATTTGCCTAAGCAATGGGATCGGTTTCGATCCCTTGTATTAATGGGACTTAAGAAGTTTTTGGTTTGACATGAACATATTAGACCATATGAACTCAAAATCGAACAATGGGATATGTCATATATGACTTGCATACTTGAACTAGCATGTAGCCTTGAACCATATGTTTACCACTTCAGACTTGAATAGATTAGCATATTTGTACTTGTATGGATTGTAACACGTGCCCTGAGTGAATTTGAATATGAATATCTAATTCCTATATGCTGATAGCCGATCCTTGAGTTCAAATGTAACTGTTTTGCATAAGAATCAACATGAAATCTGGTTGGGACGATCAATGATGACGGTCACTCTGATCGAATCCTAGAGCCTTGTCATAAGCTATTTAGTCTGATAGTTACGGGTTTTAGACACTTTTAACGATTATCTACGATGGTTGAAGATCAGGCTTAAAGAAGCGTTGAATCAAACACCAAGCAGCATTTAGTCTTGTGTATTCAAGTAATATGCTTTCCATAAAACGTATTCATGATCTATTACTCATCATTTGGGTTGGAGTGATGGTCAGTTTCCAATGAGCTTGGGGATCGATTTCATAATTCTATCTCTAGGCATCCTTTCAGTCATAGCCTCGAGTCATCTTAAACACCAGGTATGAGTCACAGTACTGAGCTATCGTAGTCAGTCTTTGGATGATCACACTTCTTCCCCCCATCTCGGGTTGATAAATGTACTGCATGGATGGCCGAGTCTCGTCTTAGTCATTTTTATACTCCTATCTAAGCTCCAAGGACTTAGAATTGATCTATGAATGATCAGTTCACATTCATCTTGTTTCTCGCTCATGCCTTCAAGTCTAGGGCATACGTCGATAAGTAGGAAGGAAAATCATGTCCAATCAGTGATTGATGCTCTCCCTGCCGGACCAAGGGCAAGGATCGGTGTGCGGATGGTCGAGTCACGTCCGTTTCGTATTGCTCTTCTAGTCAGAACATGGTAAGAGTCAATGAATGAATGGTCACGTCGCATTCATTCGGAGCTGGATGGTCAGTCGCATCCATTTTGATTCATATTCTCCCACCAGATCTAGAGATTGAGTTGGCTCAGGTGCAGTTGGTTCATGCTTATCCGATTTCATACTCCTCCTGACGGATTAAAGGAGGGTGTTGGAGAATAAATGATCAAGTCACACTCATTTGTGGTTTATTACCTATCCCCACTCTAGTGATTGAAGTTTTTCGAAGGACATCTGAGTCACATTCGTTTGAGTTTGGTGTGGATCGATATTAACTGTCGACCCAGTGGGACAATATTTAAAGTTTGGATCGACATTACCTTTCACCCGGTGGTATGATATAGTTGGTCGCCCGTAACTTCGAACTTCGTTTTGATTGGTTTTGTATTGAGGTCTCCTTGTAGTCGTTGCCTTAAGTTGTAAGATCACCAAGCCGGAGCTATAGTGAGATGTCGTACTTATCTTGTAGTAGTTTGTACTCTCGTTCCCATTCTTGGGTTAGCAGAATTAGTTCGTGGACGGTCGAATTTCATCCGTAGTGAGTTTATACTCCTCCTGTTGAGTTCAGGTCAGAGTTTATGGAATATTGAGTGGTCGGACCACACTCATCTAATTATTTATACTCATATCCATACTCTGGGGATAAGAGTTTATTAACAGGTGGTCGAACCACACCCAATTTGTGTTTATACTCCAAGCCACACTGGGGGACCAAAGTTATTTGTTGGACGTTCGAACCGCGTCCATGTCTTGGTTTGGATTTTGGGCTTGCCGATGTTCGGGCAAGGCTTGGATTATTCGTCGTACCTTGGGCGCAAACATGGTCATGGATGGACGTATCACATCCTCCTTGGATTGCACGGTCGAACCACGTCCAATTTGGGCTTAGGCTCTCAAACTACACCCTGCATCCTGGGCAGGATATAGAGTATATTAGTGTATGATTTTTGTTTAATGATAATAAACATATATATACTCGTTTAAATGTATCTATTGTTGTACTATTTTATTTTTTGCATAATTAAATAAATATTTGTTGAAAAAAATAAATAACTAAGAATTCATATTTAAACAAATATTTTATTACATATTTAATTAGCACAAATTTGAGCTCTCACTACATTTACACAAGTTTCAATTGCAACACAATTTTTCATACATATTTCACCTTACTACATAATTCACTCAACACTCATACAACTTGATCTTGACTAGCTCCAGCTTGTATCGAGCCATCTATTATACCTGTTAAATAAATAGCGCAGTAAACCGGAAAAAGAAACAAATTTAAATTGCAAAAATAAAATTGAATTTAAAATTTGTTTTTGCCTCAGGTATTTGGGTTGTTTCATTTCATATTTTTTTATAGGGACCAAATATATGTGCACGAACAACTTATAATATTCACAGTGTATGTAACGACCCCGAATTTTATATAAATTTAAAATGATAATTAATTAATTTTTGAATAAAATTTGTGAAATAAATCGATAAATTGGATGCGAGTTTCCCCGAACTCAAATAAATTTGGTATAAATCATTTAAATTTAAAATATTGTATATATATGTGAATATATATATATTTGGGTATATATGAGTCAATTTGAAATTATAAATATATATGTATATATATATTTGGTTTGAATTTAAATTGTAAGTAAATGGTTTAAGAAATGAAAATATATATGATATAAAAGTATAGGATAAATACATTGGATAAAATTTAATAACAAATAAAAATCTAGAAATTCACTTGTATTACCAAATGAATAAAAAAAATATATAAGTTAAAAATAGAAATAAAAATAAGAAGTAAAATATAATACAAACAAAGGTATTTGTAATGACCCTAGATTTTTATTTAATTTAAATTGATAATTAAATGAATTTTTGAATTAAAATTGTATAATTTATTATAAATGGAAGCGAGTTTCCCCGAATCGTAATAAATTTGATATAAATCATTTAAATTTAAATATATTGTAAATATTGTATATATGTGAATATATATGTATTTGAGCATATATGAAGAAATTTGAAATTTATAAATAATAGAAATAATTAGTATTAAATTTAGAAATAAATATAAAAATACATAAGATAAAATTTTGGAAAAATAAATAATATACATATATTTTGGACACAGGTATAAAAATAAATAAATAAATTGATTTAAAAATTTAGAAATGATGGTAATTTGAATTTAAATAATAATTAGTATTAGAGTTAAATAATAATAGATGTTAAACTAGTATAAAAATAGAACAAATGAAATAATTAAACAAAGCAAACCAGATAAATTTACATAGTCTGGTGAACTAAGAAATAACATTCAACTACAATTCAAAAATGTAAAACAAGAAAACACATTTAAGTATGAAACAAGATAAAAACAAATAGAATAAATGAAACAAAAATAATAATAGAAGTAAAATAAAATACAAAGACAAGAAGTAAGAAATACAAATAAATATCTATCAAACATAAACAACAAGTATGAACAAGTCAAAGTAAATAAATGTTAGCACACAAAATCATCTTCTCAGCCGAAAACAAAAGGGAAGCATCTAGGCTGTAAACAAAAGCAAAGCATTTAATGAAACATGCCTCTAGCCCATGCCTATATTGTATAAGCAAATACAATCCCCTTATACAAAGTTATATCATCATGTATAATGGTCAGCCGAAGACAAGGGAACATCATCAGCCACCATTTGAATAAAGAAATCCCTGCTAAACATTGTACTGGAAAGAAAAAAAATATCTCTGATATATTTGTACAAGCCAAAATAATGTGTTACCCTATTGTACAAACAATATGAAATACCCTGTACACATCTCGTCTATATCAGCCTACAAACCTATTTTAATCCCCTGTACAAATGTATATCACCTCATTCTCAGTTGAAGAAATACCACCTCATTTTTAAACAAAGTCAAGAAGAAAGCCTGATTATCAATCTTTAGTTCAAAAGTTTACATTCTTCTTCTCAAATTCCTTTATCATCTAAGCTTAAAACAAAAGGCAGATCCAAAATTCTACCTGAAACAAATAAAGCTTCAGTTCAAGTGGATCAAGCAAATCAATCTGAAAGAATCAAATTCCAGATTTGAATCTGTTCCAGGGTTTCAAATACTTGAGTCCTCTGTTCTTTCTTTTCAAGGTGAGAAATTCACTTACCTTTGCTTTGATATTTTAATTGATGGTTGAAGAGGTTATGAAATGTATCTAGTTGCTGAGAATACTCGCATATGGTGTGCGTATATATATGTATATACATATATATGAATCAAATGATGGGTATACAGGGAGATGTGCCTGTTCTTAAATTCACAGGCTTGGGACTTTGAAGAAATATTTTTTATCTTACAATCTGGATAAATTCAAGTTATGATTATTTAAGAGAAGATGATTTAAACAGTATAATGTCAATGCTAAAAATAAATTCAAGCCTTTATATTGAATAATCAACTCGAAATTAAGGAAATCAATATAACTGAGCAAAGCTCTTAACAAGTTAAAATCAAGATTTTTAATTGTCGAATTCAGATATGAAGATTGAATCCTCATACTGTAATATGAATTTTAAAGCAAGCATCATGATTTTTAGGGCTAAGATGAAGGAGCAGTTCATAGATGAACTGGGATGGGGTTTTGATGAAATTCAGGCGACCGGAGGAGTTTTGGGGAATGGGCTCTCGCGTGGAGGTAGAAGAGTGATCGACGCGTCTGGAAAAAATACTGGAGGGGTAGTCAGACCATGGTGGTGGCAACGGCGAGTGGTTTAAGTTCGTAAACCTAAATTGGTCGGGGTTGGTTATCTTGATTCGTTTGTACTCTGCAGTCGATCGAGCGTTGTGGGGTTTTGGGGAATGATGGAGGAGGTGTCGACGAAGCGTCGACCGGAATCTCAAGTCCTCCGGTGGTCGAGGCATCGAGAACGATGCGATTGCCAGGATTGGTGGAAGTTTTTGTTTGGGTTCCAGATTTCAAGTTTTAAACTCGAATTCGATTTCGAATTGCTGTTAGATTTCCGGTGGTCGTGATCGAGTCTGGTGATGGTCGGCGATGTGGGGAAGGCCTGGAGGGTGGCTGGAGTTGACCAGAGTCACGGTGCATGTGCACCGTGCACTTTTGATTTCTGGTAGTAGCAGTGGAGAGAACTCGAGTTTCCTCGAGTGAGTACCGGGTAAGACTCGAAGACGAGAGGTGTTTGCTCGAAGCAAATTTTTGAGTGGCTCGGGTAAATGTTTCAGGTTTAAACAGAAACCTGTTCTGTTCATTTTGAAAACTTAAAACTGAAATTTGAATGATCAAACAAAGTTTAAAATAAGTTTTGAATCAAAGTTAAATAGAAATCCTAGTCCAGTTAAAACTTAGTTGAAAATAAATAAAGTTTAATAATTTAGAGTTATGTAAGTAATTAAGTAGATTTGAAAAGGAAATTGAATTTAAGATTAGAACTTGATTTGTAAAGGAAAGATTTGAGCAAAGTTAAAGCAAGTTTTAAACTGAATTTTTAAATTTAGGTTTAAATATGTATTTAGGTTCGGGTTGAAACTTAGTTTAGAAACTAAGTTTAAAATTTTAAATTTGTTAATAACTTAAAAGTGTTAAATATTTAAGTGTATTTTTTTAAAAAAAGGGGTTATTCGTTTTAAATCTTTAGATTTGAAATGAATTTAAAAGTGAATTGAATATGAATTGTCAACATATTTATCAGTGATAATAAATCACTAATAAGAATGAGATTTGTCTTAAGTTGATTAAAATGAATAATTTATTTATTTAATTTATTAATGATTTGGGTTAATTAAATAAGTAATTAAAGGTTTAAATCATTAATTAAAGTAAATAATTTGAGAAGAATTTATTTATTAAAGGTTAATAAATAAATGAAAGTGATTAAGAAATTGAATTAATAAGGATTAATTTATTAATGTGATTAATTAGTTATAATTACACAATTAATTCATCTTAATTATAGATGATTGATTATTATCGAATGCTTTGTGATATGATGCTTTGTATTGAACTGTTATATCTGTGATGTATATATTGTTATGTGAATATGAAACCCTTGACCCATAGAACGACACTTGAATTTCGATGCGATAGGGAGTCGGATTCCAGTTGGTTATCCGAAACCCACATCGAATCGTAACGATGAGTCTTTGTGACTGATAAATTTATTTTATCTATGAATCTGTGAATAAAAATAAGCGTTATCGATTATACCGCTTATCGATATATCTGTGATGATTGATGTTGCACTATTGTGTGTAAAACCCCTAGACCACACTGTTACACACACAAATATGGATTTCACGTGGAAATCGGTTAAGTCACAGATAATTTAAATTTGATGTTTTGAAATTGAAATTTTAATTTCAATTGATTTTGAAATTAGAAATTTGGGTTTAAATGTGAAAAAGCTTTTGAAATGGAATTTCAAAGATAAGACTTATTTTTGAATAACTTGATAAAGTCTTGAAATTTAAATAATTTGATTTAAACTTAAATTCAAAATTTGAAATTGAATTATATGATTTGAAACTAGGGATTAAAGATGTTATACCAGTTATATAAGGGTTAAACCATTTTAAAAGTGTTGATTTTGGAATGTGAATATAATTCAAGGGCTTTAACTCGAGCAAATATGATTGGATTTTTCTTAAACAAAAACTATTTGTTTTCAAATAATAACAGCCTTCATATAAGAAGTGAACTTCCAATTTGTGTTGAAAGGTTTCAAATTTAAAATGAAATTGAAATGTTTTGAAAGGTTATGAATGAATTCTTTTTGAAAGCTATGAATTGAATCTGTTTATTTTTAACAGATTTGAAAATGATGATTTGTTTAAACCATTCGAAATGAAATTGTTTTGAAAGCTATAAGTTGAATCTTTGTTTTAAAGATTTAACGAGTTAATCCAATTGAAACGGAAATTGTTTTGAAACCTGTGAATGAATCTTTGTGAAAAACTAAGTGAACTTTATGAATTTAATCTTTTTGTTTAAAAGGATTAAAAATGGTAATTTGTTAAACCATTTGAAAGGGAAGGTTTTGGGTAATAAGTTGTGACTTAATTGAAATCCCAATATCCATATGTTTTTAAAATATTGCGCTCACTATTCGGGTTAGCCGGGAAAAGACATTTGTGTCATATAACCCATTCCGAATAGTGATACGTCGTATATGGATAGCATTTGAAGACCGTCGGTGAAGACCGGATATTTTTGAAAACGAAAGGACAACTCGTCGAATGTCTCTGCATCGACTGGCCCCGATATAGAGATTTTATCACCCTTTGTCATGGGAAGTCCGGACGGGATTGTGAATACCCGGAATTGCAAGGGCTTCGTAAGAAGTGCCTTCGGTTCTGTTCGAACCCGGAACAGACTTGTATGGTTACATGTCTCACATTACACTTTGAGATATAAAGCCGATTTCTTTCAAATACATTTCTGTTGGTGGCGGAGAATTTATTCTCTTAGCTTAACACCCTTCTTTGAGACGTACGAGCTCAGAGGTTATGTAGTTGAAATTTATCAGCGATATACTCCCAATTTGGTAATGTGACATGCTGGGTGTTGCTGTGTGATGATCATTGTTTGATCATTTGCGATATGATCATTTGTTTGATTTTATATCTTTGTGATCATTACCTTGATCATTTGTTTGACCCGAAGCATGGCTTTGTGAAAAGCGTAGCTTTGTGGACGAGACTTCGTCGGACCTCACACCCCGGAACGGTCAAAACAAGAAGGATGCAGCAAGGTTCTAGGGAGTAGCGCCCCTTAGTGTATGTCATTCTTTCTGGATAGAGGTGGTATCATGGTATGGAGCCCAGATATTTAACCTATGTTGTTACTGCATTATTATTACTCTTATGTGGTTGTTGGAATCGAGGATCCTCGGGAAGATCGGTTACGATCGGGGGATGGCATACGCGTGTCAGTAGTTACCTATTTTTGCAGAGGTAACCCGGCCTTGTGTTGGCAGAGATCCAGTTAGGTTCTCGGGACATCATTCCAGAGGCGTTTCCATGTGGCAATGGGAAGTTCCTTGGCCTGACCATTTGTTGGAAATCCAATTCCCAATATGAAATCCTGTACGGTTTTAGTTGTAGAACCTGACATCTAATATGGTAGCTATAGCAGGCATAATATAATGGTACCTATGCTGGCTAAGATTTATATTCTACTTTCGAAATGTTTTCCACTATGCACTAATAATAATATCAAAAATGATTTGATTTTGCGTAGTAAGCATCTTTGACTAACATAAGAAGAAATCTCCTCCAAGTCTGCGTTTGCATTGTGTGTGGTGGTGGGAGGTCTTATGGTAGTTACATTTTCAAAAAGCATTGCGAATTGACTTTAAAATCTTTTGTTGATTGTTTTAAAGATAAACTGTTTTTGTTACTCACACCAGTCCCATGACTGATCCGGAGTTTATTGTTTCTTTCCTAAACTCTGGATGCTCAAAATTTTCTACACGGGCAGTCTAGAGTTGGGTTTTTCAGATAGTCAGATTAGTAAATTTTCTGGAGCTAGTTCAGTCTTTGGATATGGACTGCACTTGCTTATCTTTGTGCATCGTTATTGAGAGTTCAAGCTATTTCTGGATTTGTGCTTTGAAGATGAAGATTATTCGCTGCTGATGTTATCTTTTTCTTTTCCGTTGCTATTTGTTGTATCATATCTCTGATGTATATTGATATTCATTGTATCACTCTGTTGTATCAGATATTGTATCAGATATTGTATATCAATGTATTATTCATTTATTCCGCTGTGTTATTTACTTAATGTTGTTATAAGCTCCGGCGACTCGGATTTGAACGGTCGAATCTACGGCATTCGAGTACGATGTAAAGTATGGATGTCGATTTTCAAGCGGGCAAAATCCGCTTCGTTACAACTAACAACCTAAATAAGAAATGTATGTGTAGACATACAAGATAATTAAAATTTAAGTCAGAAATAGAAATAAAAATATACAAGATAAATTGTAAAATATAAGGTAAAACACATTAGCAAAATTTTAACAACTTATAAAAAATTAGAACTCATCCATATTGCAAAATCAAGACAACAAAGAAAATAAAGACAGCAATAAACTATGAAAAAAGCAAGTAAACCATAAAAAGGGAAAATGAAGAAACAAATAAAAATATAAGTATGATGACAAAGCAAAGTGAAACAAAGGCAACATTTTATATTCACAAGTATGAAACCAGACAACATTTTTTTTTCAAACATGATAAGTGTGAAAACAAAACAAAAATATACCTAAGTATGTAAACAAGTAAAGGCTTCCAATACAAGCCAAGTAATAAATGCAAATATCTTTAGTACATAAGATTAATACCATCAGCCACTGAAATGAAGAAAGAAAATATAGTTTGTACATGGCAATTAATGCCATCTCACTTCAGCCACCACTTGAGAAAAATCACTGGCTATTGTACAACAAGTTTTATCACTTGTACAGACAAATATTATCACCCTGTACATCTCATTTTCTATATACATTAACAATCTTTCTCATCTCAGACTTCTCATTTTATTTTTCGTCCATCAAAGCCATGAAAAACTGAAGTAAAATCATTTTTTTTAACAAACAAACATCCACTTAAAACATTGAGCAATCAAAGAGAGCCTGAGAAGAAGAAGTTCCAGTATCAAACTTCAACTCAGTTTTCAATTCAAATTCAAGAAGCTTCAGCTTGCAAATTTTAAAAAGCCTGTTTCATCAAGCAAACTCTCTTCTTTCTGGAAAATAATGTGAGTAACTTAAATTTAAAAATGCTTAAGTATATTCATATATATTGCTTATGTTTGAAAGGAGTATGTTTATATGGATATATATTTATGAAATTCTGTGTATATATGATGCCTGCATGTTAGTGATCTGGAAAATGTCTCTGTTCTTGTTTCTCCCAGCCCAGATTTGCAAATAAATCCCCATCTCTTGATCTAATCTCTGTTAGGACTTAGGTTCTAAACAAAACTTGTTTGTTTGATCATAGAGTAGGTTTTAAAATTTTATTCAAGTTAAAATAAATTTAAATTTGCCCTAGGAAAACCATAAGAACAGTAGAAGTTTAAATATATCAAAATCTCAACTTTAATAATTTGTTGTTTCAAATATATAGTTCGATTCGTTATGAAAATCTAGGATTTTTAAAACTAAAATCTTGATTTTTAAGCCCTTAATTCGATAGGAATCATGAGATGAACGGAAGTTGTGTTTTCATCAAATTCTAGCGAACGAGAAGCTCGGGGTGGTCGGGACCACTGCTGGAGGAAGATGGGGTGTCGTAGATCATAGGAAAAATGCTAGGAGAATTTTTAGGTGGAAGTGGTGGTGTAACGACGTCGAACTAGGGTTTAAGCCTAGTTTTGGGTAGCGGTTGATTTTGAGACAAATGCGGTGTCGACGACGCATCAAGTTCGATCGGACCTGGAAGAAACGATACATGGGTCGGAGGCGAAGGTTCAAGCATGAGGCCGTGGTCTCAGGTGGTCGTGGATGGTGGTATGAGGTGGTTGTCGTTGATCGATTGATTCTAGTGGGTACCCTGTGTGCTCGATTTTGATTTACGGCGAAGTGATGGGTTCTGGGTGGTTGTTTGGGGTGAGGTGATCATTGACGACTTGTAGATGGTCGGAGTGACGATCGATGGTGGCCGGAGTGGATGTGCACGTGCACATGCACGTTCGAGTTTGGGTTCTTGGTGATGAGCTCGGGTTTGAGCAGGGGAGGCACCGGGTTTGGCTCGAGTAAATTTGCTATGGGCTCGGGTTTTTTTTTATAAAGGTTACCAGGTTTTCAAATTGTAAAAGAAACATGTATTAATTTGAAAATAAATCAGGTACAGGCTTATGTTTCAAAGTTAATTGATTTAAAAGTTAATTACTTTGTGTAATTGATTTAAAAGATAAGTACTTAGTGTAATTAATAAAGGATAATTTATTAAGGGTTAATTAATTAATTAAGTAATTAAAAGATAATTAATTGATGATTAAAAGTTGATTAATTTAAGTGATTAATTAAAGTGATTGATTAATAAATGTAATCAATTAAGATAATTAAGATTTTAATGATTTAAGATTAATTAAGTTAATTAATTTACAATTAAGGATTAATTTATTAATATAATTAATTAAGGAATGATTAATTAATGAAGGTGATTAAGACTTAATCAAATTGTAATTAATGATAATTAATCATTGATTAAAGATAATTAATGAAAATAATTATGTGGTTGATAAATTTAAAACCACACGATTTATTCATCTCAATTGAAGATGGTTGATTGTTATTGAATGCTGTGTGATATATTCTGATTTGTGTGTGATCTGTACTGTAGCTATTTATCTGGGATGAATATGTAAATTATTATCTGTAATATTTATATATCTGTGATCTGTGATTTATGAATGAAAAGATAAGCGTTATCGTTATACCGCTTATCAACTATATTTCTATATTCTGATCTATGATGATTGAATGATGTTGCACTACTGTGTGAAACCCCTGGACTACACCATACACACAAATATGGATTTCACGTGGAAATCGGTTAAGTCATAGATGATTTAAATTCAATGTTTTTGAAATTGAAATTTTAATTTCAATTGATTTTGAAATTGGAAAATTGGGGTTTAATATGAAAAGCTTTTGAAAGAAGTTTTAAAGATATTTTGGATATCTTGAAATTTAAATAATTTGATTTAAATTTGAATTCAAGTTTGAAATTGAATTCTATGATTTGAAACTAGGGATTAAAGATGCTGTACAAGTTATATATGGGTTAAACCATTTTAAAGGTATTGATTTGGGAATTTGAATTTAATTCAAGGGTTTTAACTCGTGTAAATATAACTGGATTTTTCCGAAACGAAAACTACTTGTTTTCAAATAATAATAGCTTTCATTTTAAGAAAGGATTTCTAAATTGTGTTGAAAGGTTCCAAGTTTGAAATGGAATTGAAATGTTTTGAAAACTATGAAATGAGTCTTTAATTCAAAGACCGGACGAGTTAATCCAACTTGAAATGGAATTGTTTTGAAAGACTATGAATGAATCTTTGGAAACGAGTTTTGAAAGCTATAAGTTAAATCTTGATTTAAAGATTTAACGAGTAAACCTATTAAAATGGAAATTGTTTTGAAATCCATGAATGGATCTTTGTGAATGGGGTAAACTTTGTGAATTGAATCTTTTTTTTAAAAGATTGGAAATGGTAATTTGGTTTAACCATTCGAATGAAAAGTTTTGGGCTTTAAGCTGTGATTTAACTGAGACCCCAGTATCCATATGATTTTTAATTGCGCTCGTTATTCAGTTTAGCCAGGAGAGGACCTTTGTGTCATATAACCCATTCCGAATAGTGGTACGACGATATGGATAGCATTTGAAGACCGGTGGTGAAGACCGGGTATTTGCGAGAATGATAGGATGACCTATCGATTATCTCTGCACTGAGTCGTGCCGGTATAGAGATTTCCTAAGTGATGGGAAATCCGATCGGGATTGTGAATACCCGGATTGCAAGGGCTTCTTTGGAAGTGCCTTCGGTTCCATTCGATCCCGGAACGGACTTGTATGGATGTGTGTCTGACATTACACTTTGAGATGTAAAGCTGGTTTCTATCAAATACATTTCTGTTGGTGGTAGAGAATTTATCCTCTTAGCTTAACACCCTTCTCTGAGACGTACGAGCTCAGAGGTTATGTAGTTGATGGTTACTAGTGATACATTCCCAATTTGGTAATGTGGCATACGAAGTGTTGTTGATCATTTGTTGATCAAAGCGTGACTTTGTGAAAAAGCGTGACTTTGTGAAAAAGTGTGGCTTTGTGAAAAAGCGTAGCTTTGTGGATGAGACTTCGTCGAGCCTCACAACCCAGTAATGGTCGAAACAGGAATGTTGCGGCAAGGTTACTAGGGTTCGCGCCCCTAGGGTATGTGTAACGACCCCAGATTTTAATTTAATTTAAATTAATAATTTATTGAAATTTTGAATTAAATTGAGTAATTAAATAAAATTTTGGATAAAAATTTGTAAATTTAATTAGAAAATTGGAGCGAGTTTCCCCGAATCCAAATTAAAATATATTATATGATTTAAATTTAAATATTGTATATATATGATATATGAGTAAATTTGAAATTTTATATATAAGTATATATTGATTTGAATTTGAATTTCAAGTAAATGGATTTTAAAATAAATATATAGAGAAATACAATATAATTTGTATTAAAGTAAAATAAATAATTTAAGTTAGAAATATAATTATAACAACATATTAATAATTAAAAACTTCATTTATATCCCTAGATAATAAGACAGCAAGTAGAGAAAAATAAAATAATTAAAACAACATTTTAGTAAGCAAGGCAAATTAGTTATGTAGACTAGAAATAAAATATAAATTGAATACAAAGTAACACATTAGCTAAACCTTAACAATAAAATAAAATATATACACTTAAACAATACCAAGGCAAGTAAAAGATTTTCATTAGCTCAAACTTCTCAATGCTGCATAGAAGAATAAACAAAAGTATGGAGCAACATACCTCATGCATTAAATACCAGATCACTTTAGTAATGCTTGTTGTACAAACATAAACAACAAGTATGAACAAGTCAAAGTAAATAAATGTTAGCACACAAAAAAAATCATCTTCTCAGCCGAACAAGCATTGTTAGTCAACAAACAAAAATAGAATAATATCTTTAGCCTCCACAACAAATCATCTCAGCCGAGCCAAATAATGTAGGCAAGGACATAAACAAAAGCATAGGAATAAAATACATTCCCATGTGAACAAGGACAAGTAAGTATGGAGTGAAGTAAGGCAAGAATAGGATGTATACATGTATGTACAAATAATATATATATATATAATTATCTCAGCCGAAAATAATATGTATAAGCTTTTGATAAACAAGGCTAAAGACAAAAGAAATATGTATATTCAAGTATATATTGTACAAAGCATTTAATACAAGATTTTCAGCCTCCACAATGAAAGATATCTCTGCCTATACGTGTGCAAAATAAACATCACTGGAACTAAACAAATAATGTCACTTTGTATAAACAAATAACATACCTTGTTGTACAAAATAATACATTGCCATAAGCTTCTTCTATATCAGCCTTCCTCAATTTCAAATTCGTCCATTTTCAAAGCTAAGTAAAAATCTGAAGTAAACAAAACTTCACTTTAAAACAACAAATTATATCAAACCAAACCAGAGAATCAAGTGAAAGATTTCAACTAGGAATTCAAAGTCTGTTTCAACAAAAATAAAGCAGCTCAGTTCATTTGGAAAACCAGGTGAGCAAATATTTTTCTACCAGACTTCTTTGTTCTTACTAGTGAGTAACATTATTTTAAAATCAAAAGTACATGAATCTGGATTTCATGGTTAAAGCTTTGGGATAAGTATGCTTGGCTTATATGTATATTTCTATGTATATATAAAGATATGAAGTATGCAGGTTGTTTCAACAGGACCCTTCTCTGTTTATGGTTCCAGTTCTCCTGTTGTAATTTAAATTCAATTTCTTTGGAACCAATTGTTGTTAGGACTAAGTTTACAAACAAAAGATGTTTGATTTAATATAGATTAAAGTTTGAAATTTTAATTTAGACAAAATAAAGCAGGAGTGACTCTGTAAAACCAAAACCAACAGTGCAAATGCATATAAAAGTGGAATTTCAAACATTGTAATTTGTTGATTCACTTATATAACCTGGATCTTTATCAGAAATCATGATTTTTAAAGGTTAGATCATCATTTTTAGAATGGGAATAGAGGAGCAGTTCGAGTTTGTTCGAATTTCGTATTTTAGGAAAATTCTGGTGATTGAGGAATCAATGGAGCTCGGGGTTTTGCGGGGAGGTGGAGAGGCCTACGTAGGTGCTGGGAAAAATGTACGGCGACGATCTCGATCATCGAGGAGACCGCGGCAAGCTTTTGTAATTCGTAAACCTAATTTTGTCTAGGTTGAGTGTTTTGGTTGGCTCGTCGTCGTCAGGCGATCGAGTGCGGCGCGCTTATGGGATTTGCTAGTGGGGGTATGGACGAGGCCATGGCCGGAGGCGATAGCTCTCAGGTGGTCGGAGCCTCCAGAAAATGGTGTTGCCAGGTTTTGGAGTGGGGGCCCTCTCGAGTTCCAGGTTTTATGCAAATTCCTATATCGAGCTCGAATGCTCGATCGAGCCATGATATTGTTTTCATCGTTTCGATGATCGGGGACGAAGGTATGGGTCACTGCCGACCTATCAGAGACGGTCTCGGTGATCGGAGTATCACCATGGAGTGGTGCACGTGCACGAGAAGGACGTGGTGTCAGTTGTAACTGGTTGGGGAGGAAAGCAGATAACTCGAAGCAATACGCGAGGAAATTGGAGGGAACTCAAAGGCAGGCTCGGGTTATTTTAGCATGGTATCGGGTTGTTTTAGCACTTAATCAAAATTTGAAAAGAAATTTACTCACACGGGTCGATTGGAGGGAAAACTCGAAGCACTTTGGCATTTTTCTTGGGTGTGACTCGAAGTGGGTCTTAGGTTTCATATAAAAACAGATTTTGACTTTAAAACCAGATTTAAATTTTAAATATTTTTAACCCATGTTTTAAGATAATTGTTTTGACCTGAAAATGGATTAATAAGGATTAATAAATTGTAAATAAAAGGTTAGTTAATTAATTAATTAAGATAATTAAATTAAGAAGCAATTAATTAATAAAGGTGATAAAAAGATAATTTTTAAGCTTATTTAAACTTAAAAATTCATATGTTAAAAATTATGGTTTATCTTAAATTTATTTAAGAATAATTTATTAATGATTAAAGATTGATAAATCAAATGATTAAAGGAAAAATTAATTAAAGGAAAAATTAATGTATGTGATAAATTAATTAAGGTAATTAATTTGAGGATAATTAATTAATTAAAGGTTAATTAATTAATGAAAGTTATTAAGAGATGATTTATTAATTAAGGGTTAATTCATTAACATAATTAATTAGAAATAATTAATTTTTGATTAAAAGATAATTAATTAAAATGGTTTACAACTAATTTATAATTAATTAACCAGGATTAGTAATTTATTCATAAGAAATTAATCTGATTTAAATTTATCAGATATTAATTGATTCTACTTATGAATGTTTGGATTCTATTGGATGACTTGATTGTTTGATATCCCTGATATATGATGTTTTGTGATATACCATGATTTATGCTGTGATCTAAAATTTCTATTTCTGTGATATATTGTTATATGAATATGAAACCCTTGGCCCGTAAAACGGCACTTGAATGTCGATGCGACAGGGAGTCGGATTCCAGTTGGTTATCCAAAACCCACATCGACTTGTAATAGTGAATCTTTGTGACTGATAAATTTATTTTATCTATGAATCTGTGAATGAAGATAAGTGTTATCGATTTTACCGCTTATCGATATATATGTGATGATTGATGTTGCACTATTGTGTGTGAAACCCCTGGACTACACCTTTACACACACAAATATGGATTTCACGAGGAAATCGGTTAAGTCACAGATAATTTAAATTTGATGTTTTTTTGAAATTGAAAATTTTAATTTCAATTGATTTTGAAATTTGAAATTGGGTTTAAAGTGAAAAGCTTTTGAAATAGAATTTCAAAGATAAAAGTTATTTTGAATAACTTAATCGAGTTTTGAAAATTTAAATAATTGGACTTAAATTTGAATTCAAGTTGAAATTGAATCCTATGATTTGAAACTAGGGATTAAAGATGCTGTACAAGTTATATATACGAGTTAAACTATTTTAAAGGTTTTGATTTGGGAATTTGAATTTAATTCAAAGGTTTTTACTCGAGCAAATATAATTGGATTTTTCGGAAAACAAAAAAACTACTTGTTTTCAAATAGTAAAAGCTTTCATATAAGAAATGAAATTCCAGTTTAATTAAAGGAATTTCAAGATTGAATTGAAAAATGGTTTTCCAAGTTATGAATGAATTTTTTTTTGAAAGCTATGAATTGAATCTGTTTATTTTTAACAGATTTAAAATGATGTTTTGTTTAACCCATTCGAAATGAAATTGTTTTGAAAGCTATAAGTTGAATCTTTGTTTTAAAGATTTAACGAGTTAATCCAATTGAAACGGAAATTGTTTTGAAATCTGTAAATGGATCTTTGTGAATGGGGTTAAAATTTGTGAATTGAATCTTTTGTTTAAAGGATTGGAAATGGTAATTTGTTTTAACCATTCGAATGAAAAGTTTGAGTTTTAAACTATGATTTAACTGAGACCCCAGTATCCATATGATTTTAAATATTTCGCTCACTATTCGGGTTAGCCGGGAAAGGATCTTTGGGTCGTATAACCCATTCCGAATAGTGATACGTTGTATATGGATCACATTTGAAGACCGGTGGTGAAGACCGGATATTTTCGAAAACGAAAGGACAACTCGTCGAATGTCTCTGCACCGACTGGTCCCCGGTATAGAGATTTGATCATCCTTTGTGATGGGAAGTCCGGACGTGATTAGAAAATTTTCCGGATTTGCAAGGGCTTCGTAAGAAGTGCCTTCGGTTCTGTTCGAACCCAGAACAGACTTGTATGGATTGTATGTCTGACATTACACTTTGAGATATAAAGCTGATTTCTTTCAAATGCATATCTGTTTGGTGGCGGAGAATTTATTCTCTTAGCTTAACACCCTTCTCTGAGACGTACGAGCTCAGAGGTTATGTAGTTGAAATTTATCAGCGATATATCCCAATTTGGTAATGTGGCATGCTGAGTGTTGCTGTGTGATGATCAGTGTTTGATCATTTGTTTGATCATTTATCTTTGTGATCATAGGTTGATCATATGTTGACCCAAAGCATGGCTTTGTGACAAAGCGTAGCTTTGTGGACGAGACTTCGTCGAGCCTCACAACCCGGAAATGGTCGAAACAGGAATTGTGCGGCAAGGTTTCAGGGGTAGCTTCCCTAGGGTATGACCATTCCTTCTGGAAAAGGGTAGTATCATGGTATGGATCCCAGATACTTACTCATGTGGACACACTTTATTTATGATGTGTGATGTTGGTTACCGAGCGCTCGGATAAAGGTCCCAAAGGACCGGGGGTGGCATATCTCAGGTTTTGTATATCCCTTGGGAAAGGGGGTAGCCGGCCTTGTTTGGCAGAGAACGGTATGGTTCTCGGAGCGTCCCGCCAGAGGCGTTTCTTTCGTGGAATAGGAAGTTCCTTAGCCTGACCATTTGTTGGAAATCCATCTTCCAAATACGAACTTTGTACGGTATTAGTTGTAGAACCTGCCATCTACTTATGGTGGCGCCCCACTGTTTGGATGGTAGCTATAGTAGGCATAGTTCGAAATGTCTATGCTGGTTAAGATTGATATTATACTTTCGAAATTTTTTCTGCACTATGCACTAGTAATAATATCAAATGATTTGATTTTGCGTAGTAAGCATCTTTGACTATCATAAGGAGAAATCTTCTCCAATTCTGCGTTTGCATTGTGTGTGTGGCGGGAGGCCTTATGGTAGTCTCATTTTCCAAAAGCATTGCGAATTGACTTTAAAATTCTCTGGTAATTGTTTTTAAAGATAAACTGTTTTTGTTGCTCACACCAGTTCCATGACTGATCCGGAGTTTATTGTTTCTTTCCTAAACTCTGGATGCTCAAAAATTTTCTACACGAGCAGTCTAGAGTTGGGTTTTTCATATATTCAGATTTAGTAGATTATTTGGAGCTAGTTCAGTCTTTGGATCGGACTGCACTTGCTTATTTTGGCGTATCATTATTGGGAGTTCGAGCTATTTCTGGATTGGTGCTTTGAAGATGGAGATTATCCGCTGCTGATGTTATCATTTTCTTTTCCGCTGCTATTTGTTGTATCATATCTCTGATGTATATTGATATTCATTGTATCACTCTGTTGTATCAGATGTTGTATCAGATATTGTATATCAATGTATTATTCTTTTTCTTCCGCCGTGTAATTTACTTAACTGTGTTATAAGCTCCGGAGAACCAAATTCGGCGTTTGAATCTACGGCATTTTGAGTACAAGTGGAGTACAGGTGCCGATTTTCGAAGGCCGACTTTTGGGTCTTTACAGTATGTCATTTCCTTCTGGATAAGAGGTGATATCATGGTATGGAGCCCACATATTTACCTATGTGGTTGCCGCATACTTATTGCTGTGTGGTTGTTGGTTTTCGGGATCCCGAAATAACGGTCGGTAACGACCGAGGGATGGCATAGCTCGTGTGGTAGTTACCTAGTTACAGCTTGGTAAAAGCGTGAGGTAACGTCGGCCTTGTGTTTGCAGAGATCCGGTTAGGTTCTCGGGGCGTCTTTCCAGAGGCGTTTCCATTTCGGTGTAGGGAAGTTCCTTTGCCTGACCATTTGTTGGAAAATCCAAAGAAACAATACGAGCCTTGTACGGTTTTAGTTGTATAACCTGCTATGGAATGTGGCAGTAATCTGCTATTGAACATAGTAGCTATAGTAGGCATACAATAATGGTTGTATGTTGGCTAAGATTAATATTGTACTTTCGAAAGGATTTTCACACTATGCACTAGTAATAATATCAAAAGAGTTTTCTTTTGCGTAGTAAGCATGTTTGACTATCATAAGAAGAAATCTCCTCTAATTCTGCATTTTCATTGTGTGTGTGGCGGGAGGTCTTATCGTAGTTTCATTTTACAAAAGCATTGTGGATTTCAATGTTTAAAATACTTTGTTGTTGTTTAAAGATAAACTGTTTTTGTTGCTCACACCAGTCCCATGACTGACTCAGAGTTTATTGTTCCCTTCCTAAACTCTGGGTGCCCACCACTTTCCACACGGGCAGTCTAGAGTTAGGGTTTTCAGATATTCAGGTTTAGTAGACTAGTTGGAGCTAGTTCAGTTCATCGGAGATCAGGACTGACGTTGCTTATCTTGGTGCATCGTGTTGGTGTTTCAAGCTTGATGTTGGAGTTGTTGGATTCATTCTTGTCTGAAGATCATTTGAAGTTATCACTTCTGTTATATTCCGCTGTAGCATTGTATCATATCTCTGATATTCGTGTATTATTGATATCATTGTTGTATATTATTCTGGATATTGTATTCATTGGAGTTGTATATGATATCATTCATTTCTTTTATTCCGCTGTGTTGTTATACTTACTGTGTTATAAGCTCCGGTGAACCAGATTCGGCGTTTGAATCTTTGGCATTTTGAGTACAAATGAAGTACGGGTGCCGATTTTCGAAGGCCGATTTCAGGGTCATTACAGTGTATCACTGTGAATATTACAAGGCCATTTCCCAATTTCATCTCACAAAGTAGTGCAAATGCACACGTGTACAAATCAAGTATAAATGGATACGGCACATGTATTACACAATTACACACATATACATGCATATGTATGCATGTATATACATGAATATGTGCATGTCAAAGTCAATGATCAAGTACAGGCATAAACAACCAGAATTGAGGACAGAGCAGCCATAACAATAACCAGACTTCAAGTAACAGTGGCAAACAAACAAGATCGAAGCAAACATGCAACTACACCAGATCAATGAATAAGCAAAAGCAGTTTTACATCTGATACATGTGCAGACACACAGATGCATATCAATGAACACAAGATAAATGTGGAACCAGATTTCAAGAGGTGATAACAAAACTTCAAAATGCACAACTCAGGGATGATAACACCATGAAGTACACAAACATATGAAACAGAGGAGACAACAATGGAGCAGTGACTACAATTCTGAAGTGAACCAGACTACAAGACCACTACAACACAATGCAACATGAATACCCAATCCAAACAGCAGCTCAAATGAGCAAATTTAGACAAGACTAAGTCTTAACCAAAAGAACTCCACATGAAAACTCACAAGTTCAACATACACCATACATGAACCAAAGTACAGAATTCAAGAGGAACAAAGCCAGATCGAGCTAATAGTTAACATGGAGCCTCAACAAAATGTACACACATGAAAACATGTATCAAGACAACCGAACTTCAAAAACAAATTCAAACATGCTCAGTGCACATGTATAAAGTGATGTACACATGAAGCCAGCAACAACAGTTCAAAAGACTCCAATCAACCAAGTTTATATGCAAATGTACAAAGGCACAAGTCGAGGCATGAAGTAAAATGCTCACCCATGAAGGCTCATAATTGAACCATACTGCAAATATGCATCCAATATGAAAAATTCAAAGTATCAACACTAACATGAAGTGCAAACTAGGATATGTATACATGAATAAACATTGCAGTTCGAAAAACAAGTCAGAGCAGTTTCAAAGTGCAATGAAAATTCAAATATTGCCAGAAAATGAATGGAACAACAGGTTGAATAAAGTCATAGAGAAAATCATGGTGAACCAATAAATTCTCAGGAGGTCAACAATATATCTCGAGTTCAAATGACAAGCTGGAAGATGAACAAGTCAAGGCAGAGAAAAGAACGGATCAATTCAAATATGATTGAGGAAATTCGAATTAATCAATGGAATATGCAGTAACACGTCAACTAAGAACAAATCAGAATTATCACCATCGTTTAAGCAATAATCTAATGGCCGAGCAAACATTTGAAGAAATCAAATAAAATTATACAAACATACATATAGGGAATTTATCCCTATAAATCCAACCAAAATTTCATCACTGGAAAACATGCGATTCGAGTTCGAGACAAAAATTCAGAGCGAACACTTAGAACAAATCACAAATTTAATTCAAAACTCAAATCGAAGTCGAGTATAATCAAAATCGAAAAGGAGATAAATTGCATACCATTTTTATCATTCATGCTCGACAAAATTGGAGCAGCCGCAAGCCAATCAATGCCAGGATCGATCAACGAAGCAAAGCCGAGTTGAATTCATCACTTAAATCGATCAACTTCAAGGCGGCGACTTCAATTCCAGAAACCCTATTTATTGAAGAGGAAAAGAAGGCGGCCGAACTCATCACAAATAAAAGAAAAGAGGAGATGTCTCAAGTTATAATCAAAAGTGGGCCGAATACAAATGGGGAAGACATTCTCTTTTATCTACTTTGGGCCGTATTTTTTATTTTGGGATTAAATTGTAAAAATAGGGTTTTTGTGTTTAAGTTTTACTTTTGTAATTTTCTTTTTAAATTATGTAACTTTCTAGTTGTGTAACTAGGTTACGGACTATGTGGCGTGGTTCGAGAATTCGCAACTCAGTGGCTGAGTTATGGCAGGGTTCTGAGCTTAGAGTTAGGTTAGTCGAGTTAGCGGGTGTCGCAAGTTTACGTGTGTAAGCGTCTAACTACTTAATTTCTAGTAGAAACCTTGGAGGCAGCACGTAGGCAGTTTATTGCCAAAGCTGGGTAAATCTAGTGTGAGCTCTACTGCATTACTTTCTGTTATTATTTTTATTTCCGCATTAATTATTATTATTATTATTAGTATCACCCTATTCACTCCTTCCCCTCTAGGGTAAAAATGATCCTACATAGGAGTTGATGTATGGATGGTCATACTACATCCACTTCCATTTGGATCCTATTTCTGCCGAGCCTTGGGAGTGAGATGAGTCGTTTGTTTTCCCCAAAGTTAAGGGCAAGAGTTGAGGAGCGAACGGTCGAACCACACTCATCTATTTGTGTTTACACTCCGATCCACGCTCCGGGGATTGGAGTTTTATAATAGGTAGTTTTTCATGCCCATTAGGTGTTTATACTTTAACTCACACTCCAGAAGTTAGAGTTATCGATGGATGATCGAACTGCATTCAGCTTTTTAACATATGTTCCCTTCGTCGGACCGATAGTGAGAGATAGTGAGCAGATGGTCGAATCTTGTCAAATTGGTAAGTTTATAATCCGTTTGTCATGGCATAGATTGGAGTTGGCGAATGAACGATCACGTCGTGTCCATTTATATCGGATGGTCGGGTCACTTATGATTTTTTTGCTTATACTCTAGTCCATTCTAAGGGAACTGCATTTGTTGACAGGTGGTCGGATAACCAACATTTAGAATTTATACTCCAGTTCATGCTCTGGGAACTAGAGTTGGCCAATGGGTTGTTAGTCACACCCATTTGGTGTTTATACTCCAGTCCGCACTCTGGGGACCAAAGTTGTCAATGGGTGGTAAGTCACACCCTTCTGGTGTTTATATTCCAATCCGTGCTCTGGGGACCAGAGTTGGTCGATGGATAGTTATGCCACATCTGTTTCCAACCAAATTGGTCACAAACACCCGAGAATAGGTTTAGGTAGTGAAATAAATGAAGAAATTAAATGAAAACAGAGGAATAACAATAAGTATTCAAGAAAAGATAGCAGAAAGTAAAAACAACAGGATTTATAGTGGTTTGGCATTTATTGCCTAAGTCCACTCTAAATGCTTTCTTTATTACTTTATCAACCAGTTGATTATAGTTATAATCCACAAGAAAGAGCTTGAGAACAAGTTAGAACAAAAGGAAATTGATTACAAAAATGGCAGAGTTTCACTTGCAGCTGAAAAGAGAGGTCCCAAAAATGGCCCCCTGCAGTTTCAAAGCCTGGACCCCCCTGACCACTTGGGCCCTCCATAAAGAATACTTAGCCTAACTCACTATGTTGACCTATATCATTATGACGATCCGACCATTTTTGTGCGCCGACCCCATAATCTTTGTATCCTATGCCGATCCAACCATTTTTGTGCGCCAACCCTGCAATCTTTGTATCCTATGCCGATCCGACCATTTTTGTGCGCCGAAGACACAATCTTTGTATCTTATGCCGATCCGATCCATCTCATATACCATGTCGATCCATCTAGGTAGGCCAAACCATTATCTCTACGTCTTATGCTGAACCTATCTCCACACGCTATGCCGAATCGAGTAACAACATACGTTATGCCGACCCGAGGAACATCATACGTTATGCCGACCCGAGGAACATCATACGTTATGCCGACCCGAGCAACATCTCATAAATTTTGCCGACCCGAGCTCTACTATATCCTTTGTCGACCCGAAAAATGTTACGCACTATGCCGACCTAAACGATTTCACGTGCTCTGTCGATCCAAACACCACTATACCGACCTCTCTGGATTTCATTGAATTTACCTAACATCCACTTTGGTCATGCGGATATTTCCTCGTGATCATCCTTCCCACCAATAGTCGAATTAGGACTCCACGATCAACCTTATGTAGCCAGGCTATGGAACCAGGTAACACTTGTCCCCCGTAGTACGTCTTGTGAATAACATGACGTGCTTTGAATCAGAGAAAAACCAGGTTCTCAGAAACCGGCCTATCCAAGTCACTGGTTGATTATTGTTCTCTCATCGACTTTCGATGAAACAGGTCTGATGTCTCATGTCATTAAATTCATAAATTTGGTCATACGGAGTTTCTAGGCTTCTCCCTAATTTAACCTTTTTTAAAAGGTCGAATTGATTAACTCCTCTCGTGCATGCTCATACATATATTTTTGTTGTATCTTAGCCCTTACGGTATCGGTTTTCATTTGGATTCTCCAAACATTCGTTAGTACCTTTTGCTCTTCTTCTTATCTCATGAACATTTTCCTCCCTTCTTTCATCATTCAATATATACCATCATCACATAGTATCCTTTAATATTATTTTACATTTTTTCTTTTTCCTCTTTCCTTTTTTTTAAAGAGGGGTCGGCATTTTGCATGCCGATCCCTCAATGGATCTATATAGGGTGGGGTCGGCATACATAATGGCCGACCCCTTCTAATATTGTAACCGAGTCTTTCAAAAGAGACCGGTCCATATTCCTTTCACCTCTCTCATATAAAAACCCATATTCTCTTTTACTTCCATTCCTCTAAGTTTTTATCTTCTTCCTTAATACCCGTAGGCCTCCCTTCTACTGACCACTGTCACCACACAATACTCCTTCCAACAAACTTAGTTCTTTCAATCTCCAATCTTAAAACCGAGCATAAACTCAAGCTTCTCCCCCCATAGTTGCTTCCTATTAATTTAGGATCTTAAAACCCAAACGCTCGCCCTCTAACTCGACCCGAACATATAGGTACAAACCCTCCTTTTACTTGCGATATTGAGTTTTAATCTTTGAGTTTGGGCGAATTTGTATGTCGTTTAGGTGCAAGTAGATGGGTTTCATGAGCAGAGGAGAAGATGAGGGAATCGGAGGAAGGGAAAGGAGAAGGAGGAAAAAGAAGGTTCGGATAAGGTGGCGTTGGCTGGAGAGAACTCAACATGGGCTAGAGTGTAGTGGCTGGGTGAGAGTTCGGTGAAGGAAACGTAGGAGATGGGGTCGGTAAGATTAGGGATCGGTGTAAGTTAGAGTAAAGGAAAGGGATCGGTGCATGTTGTTTTAAACAAGGGGTCGGTATTCTTCTTTAGGCATAGGGGTCAGCGTAAGCCAGGTTATTAGGATGGATCAGCATAGAGGTAAAAAGGAGAGCGATCAGTATTATACTAAGAAAGGAGGGATCGGTATAGAGGTCAGAGAGGAAGGGATCGGCTATGGGTTTAGGACATGGGATCGGCATAAATCATTAAGGTCGGTGTTGACTAATTAAAACCATCCTAACTCATGTTATTCGAACATATGACTGCATACTGCCTTGTCTAAGCATAAAGTGACTTACAACAACACGACTAGCATATACGGATCAATGGACCTAAACTTGAACGAACAAATTCCCAATCCACTCAACGTGAGTTAAGTATAAAACCGGCCCGACATATTTGAACAAAGGACTTTATAATCCTGAACGTCAACATCTGATCCCAACGCTTTTGTCGCCGATCACATTTTACGTTGTCCGAGGCGGTCAGCGATGACGGTCTCTCCAAAAAAAACCTCTAAGTTTTGACATTTTACTTTTGCTTTTTTGATTTTAAACTATTCACATTTATTTCACATTCCATTGCACTAGTTCACACATAGCAAGGGGGAATAGTTATTATTTCCAATATTGATTGTCTATTGAGTATAGTTGACACAGATATCGAGTTATACAAAGCGTTCACCCGCAATGTCTTTTAGATCGGATATGAAATCAAGCTCTGCTACTTTGTCTGACAAGCCTGTACCAAGCCAGCGAAGAAAAGAGTAGAAACATTTGATCCATAGGCAGACCTTTTGTCCGATATTCCGACTCTTTCTGCATAATTTATAGGCCCAGCTCCCGATGCTGTAGAAGATGCCATCGTCTTGAATAATCCACGTGACTCACAAGCTTCAAAAATCGGCGAAGCTGCTCTTCGTCGATTGTGTTCTATCCACGGGATCACTTTTGAAGATGTTCTGGTTCCGTTAAGGCAAGATAGGCCTCACTTGCCCCCAACTGGATATACCGCATGCAATAAGTTCATGTGCTGGGCTGGATGTGTACCGCCTTTTAACTCTTTTATTCGTGAAGTGCTGAAGTATATGGGAATTGCTCCCACTCAACTGCACCCTAACAGCTACGCTTTTATCCATGGCACTTTCCTCCTCTTCATGAATGTCCTATTTCGTTCGCCAACTCTCAAGGACATGCGGTACATTTATAATTTCAAAAGATGAACCGACAGCCCTTCATACGTCTTCCTCGAGTCTATGCCCAAATGTCAAGTCCTAATAGGTGCATGGAATAAACTCTCCTTGTTCAAGCAAGAATGGTTCTACATGCGATGTCTTACCAGCATCGTGAGAAGGTGGTTATAAGGACGTAAGTACTAACCTCGCCTTTGCCCTTAATTCAAGAACTCAAATCACATCTTCTTTCTTAATCGTACGAATTCTTTCAACTCTTTTAGGTGCTCGCTCTCAGCCCGAAGGCGTGAGGTATTCCAGGACCATTGCGGCTATCCACGCTACTCCAGTGGAGGATAGAGAGATCAAACTCCACGTCATTGACGAACTGCTCTCATTATTCGGGCTATTAGAAGACGGCCGCAGAACCGGTCTCCCAAGGAGTAGAGCGATCCCGAAGGTTGTTGTCGAGAAAAAGGGAGAACTGAACGACCCCATGGTTCCCCCTACTGAGGGAATCCAAGAAGGCACCGAAGAAGGGGAGATAAGGTAAAGAGAAGACGCAGGGCCAAAAAACGAAGGTGCAGGCCTTGGACAAGCGCCGACAGTCGATGCGCCGCACACAAGCCAATCGCAACCTCCCCCTAAAAAGGGGAAAAGTCAGGCGTATAGGATTAAGAAAAAGAAAACCAAGGAAACCCCAAAATTTGTCATAAATCCTGTCGAAAAGGGTTCGTCTTCTCAACAAATGAAGAGCGCATTGGGTGGACTTTCTGACATCTCCATTTCAAACGATTTGTTGAATTATGACTTTACCACCCTTGGCGTTGAAGGGCTTAACTCTCCTGCGAGAAGCGGTGAAGGCAAGCAGCCTTCCAACTAAGGAGAAGGAACTCCTATGAGTAAAGCAAACGTTACTGCTCCGTCGGGGGGATACACTAGGACACACACAAGCACTTGTACCCTACCATTCACTTGCACTTAACTCTTGACATAGCAACTACTAATATGTTCTTGCTTGGTTCTTTTATAGGTGCAATGTCTTATTCACATGCTTTTGATCGCCTTCGTGGCACTTCCATCTTTCATCGTTCGAGTCGGGATTCCGAGTCCGGAAGACGCCGAGACAGAGACGAAGGATGGGAAAAAGATTATCATTCTTGAGAATCATCTTCATCATCCAGAAGGAAATCCTAAGCACATACTTTGCGTCAAAGCGACCCAACTAATCCCCCTGCACGCGGTGGAGACAAGCCCATACATCGAGGTTCTCAATCTGACGCGCCCCACGACTAGCATTCTGGATCATCAAGCACTAGGCAGTCCCGTGAGCACTGTAAACAAACGCTGATCACATCTGAACAAATTCCCCTGATTCATGCCCACGATCCAACTACGGTAGAGAAACTAGCTGAGCTTAAGGCTACCTTTCCAAAGATTTGTTTTCGACGGGCTCAAATTCCTCCCGGCTATACACACCGTCCTTGGAACTGCCAAAGAGAGTTCACTAGCGTGTGTGAATGATGTGTATGTACAACATGAAGTGTTCATACATTTAGTCGAAAGAGTCTCCGAGGTCTCTATTGAACGTCAACATAAGATTGATCACCTTAAGTTGAAGGCCATCCATGATAAAGACATTATTAGGCATCAAGATAGTGAGCTGCTCGCATTCAGAGCTCAACTTGACGAGGCGAAGAAGAATGCAAAGGAGACGGTGGAGGCAGTTAATCCCCTAGAGGCTTCTCATAAGAAAGAACTGAATGATGCACTCCAACGCAGCAGCGCCTTAGCTTTGGGAAAGGACTCCTTACAAAAGGAGAAAGGCATTTTAGCTTACCGCGTGGAGGAGTTAGAAAAACTGCTATCCAAGGAGAGGGAGGAGAAAGTCGAGGCACAAGAGGAGTCACAAAGGTATTGTGAGGAGATCGTTGAAAAGAGAAACCTGAAAACGAGGCTTGACAAACAACTCTCCCAAATTGAAGCGTTGAAAGAAGCTGCTCACGAAGAGGGCAAGAAAGCAGTGCTTGCAGAAGACGACTCACGAGTTGAAGCAACAACTGAGTCCGGCAATGAAGAGATTAAATGCTTATTCGATCCTCTCATTGCCGAGTTCAATGCACAAGTCCTCCTTCACTGCGACTTGACTTTTCTAGGTGAAGGCTATCTTGAGTCGCTTGCCGAAGCTTGGGAGATCATCACAAGGATCAAGAAAGAGGAGTTGGGAGTGGTAGAATTTGATGAGGGGGCTCTTGTGTAGGAAGTGCACCGAGGAAATGAGCCATCTGACTTAGCTGCCGCTAAACTCCAATTTGGCAAGACCCCATGCACCGGTCCAAGAAAAAGAAGATGTTGCAGGGTCTCTCGGAACTGAACCCAAGGGTCCTCCTCCTTATACACAGCTGGCTGGAACGTCATCTTCTCATCCCACAGAGGAGCACGTCGATTATGATCCAGATAAACATGGACTTGGCACATATATGTTGTCTCCTCCCATTGAAGGGAGCACCCTGGCGACCACCGAAAGTCAACTGGATGCTGGTATTGTACATAACTCTTTACAAATCAAAGAAGTTGCTATTTTCGACACATAATAGCTGTAGACTAACGTTTTTCCTTGAAATTTGATAGGTCATCCCGGTCCGGAATTAACTCCTAGGAGCAAGGTTGCCATGGAGCAGGAGGGAAACGTGACCGAAGCTCTGGCTGCCTTAGAAACTCTGAGGCACGATGCTCAGGTGATCGGGGCACTTGATGAGGACAAAACCGAAGACCCGTCTTTTACCGTGGAGCATGATGATGTTGTGGTCATGGGCGCTTCAGAGCACACCGCCAAACTCAACCTAAAAGAACAAATAGAAGAGGAGGACAAATCAAAACTCAAAGTTAAGGCTGAACTTGATGTGCTGGTGGTCGAGGATCCTCTTCATAGGCCTTTGCAAATCATCCCACTTGGTAGAACAACTCCTATTATGGTTCCTCCTCCTTCCTCAAGCACCTCTGCTCAAGGCGATAAAGGGTCTCGAAAGAGGCGCTTGACCGAGTCAACCCTCAAAAAACCGAAGAAGGAGAAGAAATCGAAAAAATAGACAGCGTCTTTTGTTATTGTACCTACTTCGAATAAGTTAGACATGTGTTTTTTTTCTTTCCTCTTTCTCTTTTCCTTTTAATAGCACATGTACGGGCGTGGATCTCGAATTCTCGAATGGTTTGTAAGGAAATTTTGAGATTGTAAATAAATTTTTTTGTTCCTTGGTTAACCATTGAGTGAATTATTACTTCAATAGTAGAATAATTTCTTCTCATTTCAAGTACTTGTCATAATTTTCACAAGTTTTGATGATAATTCATTATCTTGGTCCCAGAGCTTCTCTGTAGGCTCCATCTTAGGTCACAAGCGATGCCAAGCCGAAACCGCAACCGATAGTTGTATTCCGCCGCTACCAGCTCGAGCATCTTTCGTCGATCTTAGACCATAATTCGTGGGATAGCGAACGCTTGAGAGCTCACCTGTCTACCTACTAGGTCTTTGAAGTAGCTCATGGTTTGGGGGCTTGGAATTTTTTAGTCCACAGCCAGTGATTCGAGACTTCCGGTCAAATCGTTTACATTTTAATCTGCTTCAAGGACTTAGAGATTGTCGTGAAGTCGTTTATGCTCTAGTCCGCTTCAGGGACTCAGAGTACTCTAGCCCACACTTCGGGGACTCGGAGATTTTTCTCAAGTGATTTATACTCTAGTCCGCGCTCCGAGGACTCAGAGTACTCTAATCCGCACTCCAGAAATTTAGAGATTTTTCTCAAGTGGTTTATACTCTAGTCCGCGCTTCGGGGATTCAGAGTACTCAAATCTACACTTCGGGGACTTAGAGATTTTTCTCAAGTCATTTATACACTAGTTCGCACTCTGGGGACTTAGAGATTTTTCTCAATTCATTTATACCCTAGTCCATGCTCTGGGGACTTAGAGTGCTCTAGTCCACACTCCGGAGACTTAGAGATTTTTCTCAATTCGTTTATACTCTAGTCCGCGCTCATGGGGATTAGAGTACTCTAGTCCACACTCCGGGGACTTAGAGATTTTTCTCAATTCGTTTATACTCTAGTCCGCGCTTCGGGGACTTAGCATACTATAGTCCAACTCTAGGGACTTAGAAAATTTTCTCAATTCATTTATACTCTAGTCCGCGCTTCGAAGACTTAGAGTACTCTAGTCCACACTTCGGGGACTTAGAGATTTTTCTCAATTCGTTTATACTCTAGTCCATGCTCCGGGGAGTTAGAGATTTTTCTCAATTCGTTTATACTCTAGTCCGCGCTCCGAGGACTTAGAGTACTCTAGTCCACACTCCGAGGACTTAGAGATTTTTCTCAATTTGTTTATACTCTAGTCCATGCTCTGGGGACTTAGAGTCCTCTAGTCCGTACTCCGTGGACTTAGAGATTTTTCTCATTGCACGTCTGTTCATACATTGCGTACGTCGATATCAATCAGTTTCAACACATATTTAACATAACATGCAATAACAGTAATTTACACAAAGGGATCTTCAAGCTTTTATTCATCACAAAAATAAGGATAGAATAACTTGCCTTATTACACATCAAAAGATCAAATACCAAAGCAAATATTGAAAACAAATTCCACTGAAATATAAAAGAAATAGTCTAGGTGAAATAGCATCGTAAATGCTCGCTATTCCACGCACTTGGAAGCGTTATGTGTAACGAACCAAATTTCTGTACAATTTAAGTTGGCAATAAGCCACACATGTCAACTCAAATTGAACAAAAAGGCGGATTATTACGGGAAAGAAAGAAGATAGAAGATAGAAGAAACTAAAAGAAAACACAGAATCTCATAGAGCAACAGAATAAAATATATTAATCAACATAATATTTTACAAAGTCATTTCAAAAATGATACATTAGAGTTACACCAATACAATTTCTAACCTAGGACAGCTATAACAGCCTGTCCTTATACATCAGATATAAAGTATATAGTATACAGCGGAAACAAGATAATAACTAGCTATCGATGAAGCCTCCTGCTCCGAGCTCCTCCAAAATGCATCCGTGGAAAAACCTGAACTACTTGGCTTCTCATAAAAATTTGAGCACCCAAGAGTTTTAGGGAAAGAAAATAAAACTCCGGGTCAGACATGGGTCTGGTGTGAGTAAACTCAAACAACTTGATTATTACATTTCAAAACCTTTTAATAATCAAAGGTATCTCGTAATACCACGCCGCACATAAACACGGATGGGTTTTTACATTACGATAACTAAAACACTTTCATAGAAAATCCAGTGATATTATAACAAAGTCTAAAGTACAAATACTTATTAATCTTAGCCGAAATTGTTACATTAATTAAATTCCAGCATACTATGCTTTACAATCAAAACTATAAAGGCACGTATTAGAGAATGGATTTCATACTATAACCAGGTAAGGAACTACCTCCGATGGGTACATCTCTAGAACAATGCACTTGGGTTTGACAAGAATATCTTGTATCCTACCACACAGAACCGGCCTGCCACTTGAGTAGTAGTACCGAATATGTCATCATCCGGTCTTCCAACCTTAATCGAGATCTCTTATGCACAACCAAATCCATAAAATAAGATAATCTAGAAATATAATGACATACCCTAATAGGAGCGACCCACTAAGCCCTGATGCATGCCCTATTTTAGTCATTTCCCGGTTGATGAGGCTTGAGGCTACGTTTTACCTTTTTGAATAGCAATCCCACTTGGAATGCTAACACCGCCCTCCAGGAAGTAATGTAGTGCCAACATTCGTCCATACAAGTTGTCCAGGATAAGGAGAAACCGTAGGCACTACTTCTACTACATCCATTTTGGAATCACCCTCAGGACTAGTAGCAAGCAGCCCTTGCACTTCAATGCTGCATCTTCGATTCCATATTCTTCAAGACATCTTCAGTTCGAAATGCTTAAGTTGGATCAAAGTGGTTTTTGGATTACAGACCCGATCCCGGTCTCTTCGAAACAACTTTCGATAATTTCCAGTAAACTCAACCCCGGTTCTTTAGGAAATAAGCAAATAAAAGATAAGATCGGAGTTCACCTCCTAACCGTTAGTGGACGGATTTCCTTATCATTTATCCTAGAAGAATGAAACGAATTTATACGTACAATATAGCACTAGCGACGGTAACTGTACCATATAATTTCCGTGTTTCTCCTAGATATTTCCAAAGTTACGTTTTGGTTCAGATTTGATAGTCGGTTATTTAACTATCAAATAAACAAACAATCAAACGTTGATTAAATTCCATATGGGATCCTCTAAGCCTTCATTAATTAATCTTTAATTAATAAAATCACTTTATAAAACTTTATCAAAGGATCTTTTCTAAAACACTTTTCCCAAACCACTTACATCCCTTTTACTTGGAAAATAATATAAACATTTACCAAAAAAATTTGGAAAATTCTCTCTTCTCACATTCCATATTAAATGGCCAAACCATTCCCTTTCTTAACATCACTTACTATAAAACTCGTTTACTTTATAAAACCCATTCACTTATTCCTTATAAAAATTCTTTTATAAGTTCACTTCACATTCCAAACCTCTTTACAATTTTTCAAACTTGATTTAAAATGTCTTTCAAAAATATCTAAAATGATTTATAAAATCTCTTCCTATTTTTACAACTATTTAAAAATCTTCCTTCATAATTACTTTATAGAATCTCCTTTGTAAAATATCATTTTCAAATATCATTTGTAAATCACTTTAGGTAAAACCTTTTATTTAATAAACCCTTTTTTTAAAACAAGATATTATTTAAAAATAACTTTATAAAATAATAATAAAATTTAAAAACCATTTATAACCTTTAAACCCAAATCGATTTAAGAATTAAAGCTAATTCAAAGACATACTTTAGTAAATTCGAAAGAGGCTTAGCAATCCCGATGGTACTAATTTAAGTTACCATTTAATTTCAATTTCAATTCACTTAACAGTTATTTACATAGGTCAACATATATGTAAATACACTCATATCCAAATCAGGGAATAACATGTCAATATGAACTAACTAGCATATACATGTTCAAATAACATAATAGCAAGATGGTGATTTGTCCTACTAAACAGATGTCCAAACAATTCAACCAATTCATAGCAGAACAGTGATTTATTCTGCTAACACATGTCCACATAAACAAACAAGCAAACAAACAAGCAAACAAACAATTTATAACAGAACGAGGATTTATTCTACTAACACATGTCCACACAAATAAACAAACAATTAATCAATTTATAGCAGAACCGAAATTTATTCTGCTATCAAGTGTCTAAACAATTCAAAAATCTACATTATAACTCATTCACATTTATATGGTTTCTTAATGGTATTGTCACTTGAATCACTTGTATTCAAATCCATCTTTGAAAAGAAGTAACTTTAAACAATTTATCTTTTGGAAACCAAAGAAAAAAACCTTTTTTTAAAATAATAATAATTAATTATAAGTTAAATCCTTATTCAAATCATAATTAATTTTAATTGAATCTTAACTGAATTTAATTAAATAGTTAAACAATAATTAACTATTAATTAAACCCAAATTATTCCTTTATTAATTATTAAATAATTAATTAAATATCATTAATAATTAAATGGTAATTAATCTCAATTAATTAATTAATTAATATTTTTTAGCAAAGGCTAGCGAGGTTAACAACCCCTACCTGATTTTATTACAAACAACAATAAAATAAAAATGCTCAAAACAAACTTCAAGCATCAATACACACTAGGAAAAACTAGGAAAAGACAACAAGCACACAGAGTAGACATAGAAGATAGTAGAAGGAAGATACACAAACAGAACCCGAAGACAAACTAAATTATCTCCAAGCAACAACCGAAGCAGTGGAGAAAATTGACAACCTCAACATTGCTTCCAGAATTTCCTTTTTCAATACTTTCCATAGAACTTCACCATCTCTTCTTCTTTTTTCAAAACAAATAAGATTTCGTTCGCGCCAAACCAAAGACAGGTATTTCTTCAAACATAGTGTTAGGAGTCGAGATTTCGTAGTTCGCCATCTTGTTGATTTGTAAATCAAGTTCAAGTCAATATTAGATGGGGAAGACAACATGTTGCTTCCAGCTAACAACATCATTCGTCTCCATAAAGGTAGATTAACATCACAGCCAAAAAAGATGTGTTCACATGTTTCATTACTGTCATAACAGAAATAGCACAAGTCTCCGAGGTTGAGACCCATTCCCAAGAAGACATTTCTAGTTAGCAAGGCTTGGTGTAAGACCTTCCATAGCATCATATTTTATTTTGGTGCGGTATCAACATTCCAGATTATCTTCATCCACGTGCATTTTGGTATACTATCAAGCCTAGACAACAAACAATATACAAGAGAGACAAAGTGTTGCTTATCCTTCCAGACCACCTGATCAACACTCACGGTTTGAATATAGCTATCCTGAAGTTGTGCCCAAACCGATCTGATAATCTAGTTAGAAGTGTAAGGAAGATGTAAGTGAAAAATATAGTCAGAAGCCTTAGCTTCCGTAGGTATACCAGTTTGTAGAATTTGCTGGTGACTCAATAGGTTGGAAAGTATCAAACCGGGGGCTACCCAAGGATCAAGCCAGAACTTAACTTCAGAAAATGCAGCCATTCTCATGACAATCAAAGGCAGGAAAGAGTTTCTCAACCCAAGAAATCTTCTCCAAGTCCAACTATAGTTTTGTGGGACTTGCAAACTCTAGAAGTCCTTCCTGCCTATTCTGTAAGTCCACAGTCAGTTCACCCAAACACTGCCTTGCCTAGATAAGACAGAGTTGAAGTGTGAACTGAAAGCTGCTACATTCCAATTCAATATGTTAATAACTCCTAACCCTCCTTTGTCCCTTGGCTTTTCAAACAGACTGAAGGAGCAAGGCATGGGCTTCTTCTTATGGATAGATCCACACCAGTAGAACCTCATCATAGCACTTGTAATCATTTTCAAAAGTTTATTAGGCAAGATAAAGGTGTTAGCCCAATAAAAAAACCATGGAGAAGCTCACAGATTTGATGAGAATGAGACGGTCAGCCTGAGATAAATATCTCTTAGCCAACCTGTCCAACGAAGATGTGATTCTATTGTAAAGGGGAAGGCAGTCAGATAAAGAAAGCCTGGAAGAAATAAGTGGAAGTCCCAAATAAGATGTGTTCGAGTCCATCAATTAAAGACCATAAGCTTGCAATAGATGAGTAGATAGTTGTAAATCAATGCCAGAGAATATGATGCTAGATTTGGATTGGTTAAGTCTAAGACCAGTCATTAAGTAGAAGGATGTCAAGGTGGTTAAAATACACTGGATGAGGTGAGGTTTCGTGAAGATCATGATGTCATCGGCAAACATCAGTGTAGTTACTTCATGGAATTTACACTTCGGGTGGTAGCTAATCAAATTTGCACTATACTTTAAGGAGACAAATTTAGTGAGTACCTCCATCACAAGAATGAATATATAAGAGGAGATAGGATCACCTTGTCGAATCCCTTGCTTTCTTTTGAAGAAACCGACTGATCGACCATTAAGAATGAGGGAGAAGCTTGGAGAGGAGATACATTCATACACGCAACCAACATAAGGTTTAGGAAATCTCATTAAGGCCATGATGTGAACTATTGAAGTCCATTGGATAGACTCATACCCCTTAAGTCAAGCTTCATCATGGCAGCGGGGGTAGCATTTGCTCTTCCATACCCACTAAGGAGCTCCCAAGCAAGAAGAATGTTATCTAAAATGCTCCTTTTTGGCAAGAAGGCCACCTGATTTTGAGAAATGATATGTGGAAGAACTTGAACAAGTCTAGTTGCAAGAATTTTCAATATACACTTGTAAACTACATTGCAGCAAGAGATCGGTCTGAATGAGGAGACAGTGCTAGCATCAGTAGACTTTGGGATCAATACTAGGTTAGTTGCATTACTTCGGAGAGGAGAGTACATTTGTCAAAAAAATTATGCACAGCCTTACAAAAATCAACATGAATGATATCCTAGCTAGTCGTGAAGAAATGCACGTTGAAACCATCCGGGCCACCACTCGACTTCTTATTCATTACGAACAAGGTTTGCTTAATCTCATCATCAGTAACTTTATCAACCAGCAAGGCAGACTGTTCATAGGTGAGGATAGGAAGGGGTATTTCATCAAACATATTGAGGTCAGGTGTGAAGTTTGTTGACTTACCAAGTAAATCATTGTAGTAATTGAGGAAGGCAGAGTCAACCTGTTTAGGAAGGAGAAAATAGTACCATCATGTCCACGTATCATACGTATGTTTTCTCTTTCTTGCTTGATTTTGATCGAAGCATGAAAGTACGCAGTGTTTCGGTCTCCAAACTGGAGGCACTTATTGTGCAACTGCTGTTCTTTCATACTGCTTTCACTATCAAGAGTTTGGTTGAGTAAAGTGTAAAGCTTCCCTTCCTCCTCGGCAGCTTAAATGTTATCTAGGTTGTTCATCATGTGTTCTTGAGCTATTTTGAACTTTTCTTTTAGAAGGGAAGACTGCCTTGTTCCATCTCCATACATATTGCTTGCCCAAGTTCTCAGAGCCTTTTTAACAAGTTTAAGTTTTCTGCACAATTTAAACATAGGATTACCAAAACAGTCAGTGGACTAGGCAGTGTTTACTATAGTTCTATATTCAGGGGAGAGAGTCCATACATTGTAGAATTTAAAGCTTCTTTTCTCCTTAACCTTGGAAGAACAAGAAGAAAGAATTAAAGGAGAGTGATCAGACATAATGGGATGAGGAATAGAAATGGATAGATTGGGCCACATTGAAAGGGATTTGAGATTATAGAAGGCATGATCAATGGTTGGGAAAGTTCTCACACCACTCCTACTTTTGTTGTTCCACGTGAATTTTGCCCCAGAATTTTGAATTTTGATAAGATTAGAATCAATGGAAGCAATGTTGAGAGGTTGGATGTGCTTGGGCAATAAGGGTTGGCCACCATGCTTGTCATCCAGATGAAGGCAGCAGTTGAAGTCGCCCATGGTGAGCCAAGGATGCGTTTCTTGCCTAAGATGAGGAATAAAATTAAGAAAATTTTGCCTGGATTCAGTGGAGTTGTCAGCATAAACAAAAGTAAGATAAAAGGATGTGGTTGACTGCAAACAAGTAACTTGAGTGTGAATGAATTGTCTGGATGAGAGGATAGTAGATATTGTGAAGATGTTAGGATCATATAGAACTAGAATCCTTCCATATTCTGCATCGCAAAGATTATGAAGCAGCTTCCATGAAGGGTTTATATAGCTTGCAACTCAATTATCAGAAGAAGATTTAATTTTGTTTCTAGAATGGAAATGATTTTCAATTCGTTGGATTTTATAAGATTCTTAACTTTATCAAGCTTTAAATGACTGTGTGCTCCTCTTATGTTCCATACTCCAATGTTTTCTATCATCATTTACTATAGAGATTGATGGATGGTGTTTTTCTTGCTCCTGGTTGCAGGAGACTGGGAGTTTGTAAATGCAGCTTTGGCCTTAACATTTTTGCTTGAGGGAGGGTTTTTTAAACCTTCAGTTCCACCATGGCAGTTGTCATCATGTAACCCTTTGTCTGAACTTACCCAGCCATGGATACTGGAATTATTGACATAGGGGAACAAAGGAGAGGCAGAGGATGGAATAGTTGTAGGTAGTGAACTGGAAGAAGAGAGATTTTGAGAAGATAGAAGAAAGAGATGAAAGTTGATCAGGATTTTCATGCATAGAGTAAACGAGCTGGATCATTTGATTTTCAAGTTCCATGCAAAAGTTTTTTTCTATTTCTTTTGAACCGTCTTGTTTGCATCCTTCATTTTGCAGCAGAGTAAGTTGATGATGGTGAGTATTAGTGCATCTACTGTTCAGTACATTTCCACTATGTGTGTGTGCACGTGCACAAGGGATTTACTATGCAGTGTGGTACACAATTCTAGCTCACCACTGCAATCTCCTGAGACTTCAGGGTCAACCCTGGGAATTTCATAGACTGCTCTGGGACAGATCTCTCTTTCATCAGCTGTGTTACCAAGCACAGATAAGGGAAGATACGAGTTTTGCAAGGTCGTGCACAGAGGAGCATCTTCATATGCTTCGGGACCAGGAATGGGAATTTCACATCTTTTTTCAAGACACACTCCTTCCTTAACATCATTAACATTTGCACAGCTATTTCCCTTAGCTTCTATCTCTATAACATCAAGATCAATTTCATCATCATTTTCAAAGGCTTGAAACTTGTTCAATGTATAATAAACTCCACCAGTCTGACTGGCAGTTGGATTTTGATCAGTATTGGGATTATGTGTCTACCTCCTCAATTTCCACAGTATTATTCAAGGCCACTTCAACAACATAATTTAGCTCATTTGCTCTATTTTCCATCACAGTACTTCCTTTATTTTTCTTTTTGTTATGAGTAACTTTCTTCCACACCTGTTTCATTTTCTCAAACTTGGTTGTGACCTCATTCGATCGTCTACCTCCTTCCTCATAACCCACAGGATAAGTTCCACCTGGTGCCTCTATCTTATTTTCACTGCGAGCCAAAACACATGTTAGATCAGTGTGACCAAACTCAGAGCATGATACACAAATTTATGGTTCCCAAAGATAGCTAACTTGCACCAATCGATCACTTCCATCAAACAGCTTAACTGGAAAATTGTCCACTAGCTCCTGATCAGGTTTCACTTCAACAAGACATTTAGCAAATGTAATCCTCTCAAGCTTTTCAGTTGATTGATCCATTCATAAAAACTTCCTTATTCTAGAAGCTAACTAGTTAATGCCATAATGGGACCAGGCATAAAGTGGAATGTTGCTTAACTTAATCCAAACAGGCACTGAACGAATAGTGCCACAACTATTTCCAATAGTTGCATCCCCTGGCTTGATGATGAAAAGCTTGTTTTTCATAATTATTGGATCAGCCTCAGCTATCCTATGTCGATCATCATCAGAGGAGAATTTAAAGAGAAAGAGGAACCCATCTAACTTTACAGAAACTTCACCCTTCAGCTTCCACACCCTTTTCAAGTGAAAAACAACTGAAGTATACGGCAGAGGTTTTTCAATGAAGAAACCCACTAGGTAGTCCTTCCACACTTCATTACTGGCCTTGAGGATATCATTCGACGGCAAAAGAACATCACCAGAGAAGCTCATTGGAATATCTTGAGGACAATATCTACCAGCATTACGAGGCCTGGATTTGAAAAGAGAAGTCCAAGGCAGGGAGATGTTAGAGGCCAAAGGAAGGGGAGGAGAAACTGATGAAGATCGAGGAAGCACATAAGGGACAGAGAGCGGAGGAGGGTCTGGGGAAGGAGGAGCAAGCTTGGAAGAAGCAGAGAGAGGAGCATGGTGAAGGGATATATTAGAAAGAGTAGGGGACGAAGCATGGTGAAGGGACGTATTAGAAAGAGTAGGGGACGAAGCATGGTGAGTGACTTGAGTGTTTGAAGGAATTAACGAGGGAATGGTCCCCATGGAATGAAGAAAAGAAGCTTGAAGAAATTTAACTAAACTTAAACAATAAATCAGACCTTTAATAAATAATTTATTATAAATTAAATCTTTAATCAAATAATTAAACCCTTGATTAATAATTAATCCTATATTTAATTAATGATAAATTAAATATAAATAATTTACTTAACCCATACGTAATTAACTTAACTAATAATTAATTAAAATAAATCTTAACTTTAAAATATAATCAATTAAGAACTAATCTTTATTTAATTAAAGTTGATAAACCTTGTTAACATTTAATTAATTATCAATTACTAAAACCTAATTAATTTTTAAATCCTTAATTAACTTTTAAAAAACATTATTATTTATTTATAAAATATTCACAAAACAATTTGAAGTATAAAAACCAAACTTTTCAAAAATCGAAATTTTAAGCGAACTACATCCATAGCGACTATCGTTGTGGATACCAGTAAGCTTTAACTTGTTTCTATCCTTCTTTAGAAAACTATACCTTAAAGCTCATTAACTTTCTAAAAACAAAAATAAGTATTTAAAACTAAAACAAGTTTAAATCTAACCAAATATTCGATTTATAAAACCTAAAACCATAACTTTCTTACACAAGATTCTGATTCTCCAATACCCTACAAAAGTACCAACTTCTTCTTAGCTTATACATTACATACCCAATTCCTTACACAACCATAACATCCAGGATAACATCATGCCACAAACATAAGCAAGATCTAATCTTTAACCATTTAGACTTCACATTCAAGTCTAGTGTCCTTACATATCCAAGCAACAAGTGTACACACACACAAACACATATATAACCATCACATGATAAATTAACCAATACTAACCATCACATCACACAATATATTAACTAACATAAAAGTAAAAACTTTTTCAAAAACTCATAGTTTACTCACCGGAAATCCTTTGAAAACTTGACACACTTTGAAATTCGGGAAGCTTCAAAAACCACAAACTCTACTCAAAAATAGGTCAATTCTTGTCTACTTTTGGACCTTTTTATCTAGGATTTTGGTAAAGTGATCAAAAGGAAAGTTTTATATTATTCTTTCCTATATCATCTAAAAAAAGAATTACTCAAAAAAGTTGAATTTCTAGGAAGTTATGGCTAAAACAGTGGGGTATTTTCGGACATCAAAATCTAGGTTCAAAAATACCACTACACCAAACAGGCCATTTTATCACACTTTTTTCGTTTCATTTTGTCAAGGTTATTATTGTGGGAAATTTATAATGGTTATTATTGTTATATTGTTTTGTCACGGTTATTTCCGTTACAAAATTTGGGCTTTTCGTAAATAAGTAGAAGACATTGGGCAGAGTTGTCATTTACGTTCCAATCCTTAGCTTCAGATGTTTGTCACGGTTCTGGCTTGTATCTTTCTTCCTAAAATCTAATTAGGTTAAAGCCGTCGCAGCCTTCCTTTATTGCGAGTCGCCCTATCGCCATGTATATTTTGGTTTGTATACGAGTCGCCCGCCGATCTTCCTAAATCTTCCGTTGCAGCCTACTTCCATTTGTATACAAACCTACTTCCTCATCGCAGCCTTCCTTCATTGCGATTTCTCCCTAAATCTTCCGTTGCGAGTCGCCCGCCGATCGTCAGGTAATAATTTTTGTTTTTGATTTGGTTTTGTGACTGATTATACGTATTGCCGCCAATCTTCGATAACCCCTGGGTATGGTCATTTTTTCCCTGCGTTATTCACATTTTCTCACTCTTTCTTAATTAATTTACAGGCCGAAAGAATAGATACATTTATTTTGAATTAATAAGCCTAAATTTACTCTAAAGTCATAGCTTTCCAGGGATTCCAGATCTGCATACATTTTTATATTCTAGTTCTTTAGCTAAATGGTTTCAGAGTAAGGATCTTAAATAAACAGAATAAAATGAGGAGTTACTTATCTGCCGTAGATTTTCAAGTCATAGTGAATGCTCTGCATGCAAAAGTTCTCCCTGGATCTACGGGTTTCCATTTAGACCTTAAGTGTTTTTAACTACAGTGTTTTGTCAATAAGTTGATCTGCAAACTTGAAGCTGCTATAAGTTTAGAAACAACACTTAATATTTTTAATGTTGTTTAAGTTAGAGTTAATAACAACACGCAGTGTTGAAAAATATCCTTACCAAAACCTAATATGTAAATTAGTAAATGAAATAATTTTGTTAAAAAATTCATTTTTGCTCCACGACAGACAGTGGTTAAGAAAAAGGGTTGTAACTTTTTCAATTTCACAAGAAACAGCGGTTCCACTACAAAAATGAATTTAAAAATAATAATACAAAGATGGCATGAAGATAAAGGAGGCTTGAGAATAATGAATTTGTTATCGCATCTTTGTCCTATACGTGTTTTGTTATCTTGATATTTGCATTTTACACTATGAATCCGACTTTCTTACAATTTCTTAACCTTTTAAATATAGGTCTTATTTTGCCTTTGTATACATTATTTTTTAGCGAAATGTTATGTTAGCATGTTGTTTAATGCTTCGTTTATGTATTAATGTTGTATTTACATAAAATTGTAGGAACAAATAAATTTTCTTCCTAATGTCGAATCCTACATCGAGAGAGTGATTAGAATTCGGCATAGGAATACCAATGAATATATACAAGGAGTTCGAAATTTTATGGAATTCGCGAAGAGTCATTCACCACCAGACTTTGGACTATGCAGCTGTCCTTGTATAAAGTGTAGGAATTCAAAAAAGTTGGCTTTTAAATTAGTAGAAAAACACTTGATCATTCATGGTATGGATCCAACATACGACGAAAGGTTTTTCCATGGCGAGAGAAGCCACAATGATATGGTGGTCAATACTACACGACATAATACCTATGAGGCTTACAACTCTAATCAATTTCAAGAACAGAACCATGTAGGAGATGCGCTTGAAGACCTTGTTGATGATGCATATAGAGTATATGGTAGCGTTGAAGGCGTCGGTGATGGTAACCATTGGAAAAGGTATCAGGAATACAAAAGAAAAGAAAATGAAAAATTATACCCTTCTTGTGAAGATGGTCTTACAACATTAAGTGTCATTATAGAGCTTCACAATTTAAAAAAAGATTTTAATTGGTCAGGAAACAGTATGACCGAGTTGTTGATACGATTGAAGCGGTGGCTTCCAAAGGAAAATACAATACCGGAGAAGTACTCGACAATGAAACAAATGTTAAAGGATTTGGGAATGAAAGTAGAGTGTATACATGCTTGTGAAAATGATTGTATATTGTTTTGGAAGGAATACAATGATGCGTTGGAATGTCCACGTTGTCATACGTCCAGATTTAAAGTTAAAAATCAAGGGGAAGTGGTAAAAATGACAAAACAACCTCGAAAAGTTTTGAAATATTTTCCAATAACTCCGAGATTAACAAGGTTGTATACTATACCATGGATAGCTTGAAAGATGTTATGGCATAGTGAAGCAAAACCTTGCTGGAATTCCATGCGTCGTCCTATTGACTCAGCTGAATGGAGATCGTTGAAGAACAAGTGGCCAGAGTTTAGTAAAAATGGACGAAATGTTTGGCTTGGTATTGCTACTAACGGGTTTAAACCTAGTGCAACACAATCAAGTAATTATAGTTGCTGGCCTGTGTATACGGTTCCTTATAACTTACCCCCTTCATTATGTATGAAGTCGGAGTTTCAAATGTTATGCTTGTTAATTCCTGGACCAAGAGCACCTAGTAAAGATATTGATGTGTATTTGGAACCCCTTGTCGATGAATTGAAGCAGTTATGGACAGAGGGAGTGCCTGCATTTGACATGGATAAGAAAGAGCATTTCACTTTGAGAGCAATGCTATTATGGGGAATTCATGATCTACCTACATTTGGAAATTTATCTGGTTGTGTAACACATGGTTACAAAGCATGTCATGTTTGTGCTGTGGAGACTGAATCAGAACGCATTGGAAATAAGATTGTTTATACGAAGTATAGAAGATTTTTAAAGAATGGTCATCCATATAGGGCATTGAAACATGGATGGTATAAGAATATAGAGGATAAGGAACCTCCAACACGATTGACGGGATCAACTCTTTTAGAAAAGCTTGCTCATATCAAATATGTACTCGGTAAAATAATAAAAAACAAAAAACGCATAGTAGATGATATCGACCTTGACGATGAACATTTTGTAAACGAAAATGGCGATGATGAAAGACCAGCATGGTATAAGAAGTCGATTCCTTTTGGCTTAGAGTATTGGAGTAGTCATAGAGTGCGACATACTATTGACGTGATGCACACTGAGAAGAATATATCGGAGCATTTCATTAACTTGTTGTTTGATGGATACAAACAATCTTCCAAATTTGCATTTGATAAAACATATAGGATGCAATGTTGTCAAGTTCTAAAAGTGCAAAACTTCCATCATGCTTTGGGACTAAGTTAAGCAACTTAGTAAATATTCAACCACCCAGTTTGAATATTAGAAAGTCATATGACTATCATGTTATTATCCAGTATTTTTTGCCTATCATGGTTCAACATGCTTATCCAAAGTGTCATGACTTAAGACGTGCGATATTACAAGTATGCTTGTACTTCAATATTATTTGTTCGAAGGTTTTAATTCGAGAGCATGTCCAAGCTACCAAAGATATGATTGCCAAGGCATTATGCGTGTTGGTGCATTATTTTCCCTCTCAATTTTTTGACATAAGCATACATCTAATGGTGCATTTAGCTGATCAGGCACTACTATGTGGACCAGTTAGTTATACATGGATGTATCCATTTGAAAGGTGCGACATTTTTTAAATATAATTATCACATGATTCTTTTCCAATAGTAACGTAAATGATGTATTTTTATATTAGAGCTATGAAGGAATGCAAAGACATACCAAGCAATAAATGCTACGTGGAGGGATCAATTTCCGAAGCATATCTTGTTTCAGAATCCGTTAAATATCCCATGGAATATATGCCAAATCCACGTACTGGTACTCATAGCTCTAAACAAGCACCGTTTTTAGATGAGAACGGAGATGACATTTATAAACGTTCCATCATTGAGGGTAAAACTATCAAGTTATCCGGCATACAACGTACTCAAATTCGAAGGTGGATACTTTTTAGGATGGAAATTCCAGACCGAGATGATTATTATAGGTTTGCATTTTTTTTCTACACGCTATAAGGTGTAACTTTAATATTTACTTACGCCACCATATATTGGTTTGTAGCGAATACCGATCGTCGTTAGAAGATGCTCAACGAAGTAGAAAGAAGCTCCATGCAAGGACGAAAGTAGTAGTGCAAACTGAATTCATTGAGTGGTTGTACAAGAAGGTTTGTTAAATTCCACAAAGATCATAATTCGATAACCAAATTAACATTATTTAACTTAATTAAATTATATTTATAGTTAATGGAAGAAAAATGCATGGATTCATTGTTATGGTATTACGTTAGTGGACCAGCGTGGGAAGCCAAAACTCATCTTAAGTATAGAATAAATGGTTATGTATTTTCTCCGCAGCGCTATGATGACACCCTTTCAACACAAGATAGCGGTGTTTTTATGGATGCAATAACAACATTTGTTGCAAGTGCGAAAGATTTGAATCCTACAGATGATGACACCACTTGGTATGGTATTATCAAGGAAATCATTGAAGTTGATTATTATGAATTTTCACATGTAGTATTCTATTGTGAGTGGGTCAATATTGCTGATAAAATGCATGGTTGTAAGATTTGTCCGGACTCTAATTTGTTGATGGTGAATCTAAAAAAACTTAAAAGCAGCGACGGAGAGTATGATGAGCCTGCAATTCTTGCATCAGAAGCAAGTCAAGTTTTTTACATACCAGACATACAGAATCTCGATTGGTCCATTGTACGACATTCACCTAAACGCTTGACTGATAGCGTGGATGATTACGAGATGCCAACAAACTTCCAGTCAGTTTTAAAGGAGCAATCTAACTTAACAACGTTGTTGAAATGTATTGAATCCAAATAGATGAGTTTAATTGATGTAGTAGTTGCTTGTTTTGTAACTTTATTAGTATTCTCAGTCATTATTTGACATTTATCATGTTGCCATAGATCAGAAATTTCAACAAATTTAAAATATAAAGGCATTTCTTTCTTCCCTGTATACTCATTTGTTATCATTCATTAAATCTTCACATGGCATATAAAACCATCCTTCTAAATGCAGCAGAGCTAGTATATTTCAATGCAAATGCAGGTGACATGCAAGTATGCAAGTATGTGTGAGCTTTTAAAATGCATGAAGCTTTCCATTCATATGAATTGAGATGTTAAAATTCAAAATTAATGAATATGAACAGAAAGCATGGCAGACTTTTGGAAATATGTGAGTTTTAAGTGGCAGTTTTAAAATGTATATAGTTCTTTATATAATTTTATGGAATTATATTTTGTAGATAGGTTGTTATATCTCTTGCATTATATTTTGGCAGTATGTCGGCCAGTTGCAGTAGACATATAGAAAGCAGAGAAGAAGAAGTTCCTCCTCCCCCACCAAATAAAAAGTACTGGATAATTGTTGGGATGGATGGTGCTAAAGGCGACGATGCAACAAAGTGGAGTTCCCGTTGTGGCACTCTAATTCGAAGGCATATTCCCATTAGCTATGATGATTGGAGGAAAGTTGATGGGTTTTTCAGGGATAATTTATGGAAAGCACTCATGGTATTTGAATTTACAATTTTTACAAGAATGATTTTTTTGTGTGCATATTTGAAGTACAAAATCATAATTAGAACATTTATTTTACCTTTCTATAGAAGGAGTTTGATTTGAATATAAACTCCGATTTAGCTCGACCTATTTTAGAGAAGCGTTTTCACAGTACTTCAGAACATCAAAAGCAAAACTGAGAAAGCTATATCTTAAAACAAAAAAAAGGAGAGTTATTGCCTAAGCGTCTTGCGGTTGATAACCGACCCGAAGACATTGATAAAGTTCAGTGGGAGGGGTTCATCGACATTGAGTATGTTGATAAGAAGAAAAAACAATGCAAGACGAATGCTGATAATAAAAGAAAGAATACCATAAATCATACACTGGGAAGAAAATCTTATAGTAGACTATATGAAGAATTGGTACGTAGTAAGTCTTTCACAACTAATCGCGATAATATTGTATAATTGTTTAATATATTTACATTATTTATGTAGGAAACTGATAATCCCGAATGTAAAATTACACGAGCAAAGGCATGGAAAGTGGCGCACACAAGTAAAAAAACCGGAGAGGTGCTTCCTTGCGCCGCTGAAAAATATGTAAGTCATTTACATTGCATTTTAAAAAAAAACAGTGTTCAAACAAGTATTTTTCTCTGTGCATCCTCAATTAGATGTTACTGTTCCCTGCACACACCCCTGAACAGTGTCGCTACCCCCTAACTTGCATAGTCACTGCACTGACAACTTCGTCTTCCATACAAAACCACTTTCCCACTGTTGCCACTTTAACAAAACTGACCAATACATTCATCAACTCCACAAACAAAACTGTTCACTCAAGTCAATCACCCGCCATCATTTGTCTTTGTTCATTGCATATTGTTGCATCCCACTGCCTTTCACATCCATCATCTACCAACAGCATGGCTGAGGCAACAAGTCTTTGTTCAACCATACTGCAAATACCCCCCTTCATTCACCATCCCTTCTGTAGTACAAATATACAGCAGTGCAATACAACAATCCATACCACCCTTCCTTGTGCAAATCCCCTGATCACCATCATTTTCACCCATGCATATTAGTTCAACTTTAAACCAGACTTGTAAATTACGTTCTCCCCCCATCACAGTGAAACAATACTGCCATTCCTCACTCTGATTCAATATACAGTCAAGTCACTACCCTGTCAAAAAACCCAAATAGTGCACATCCACCTTTGTTACTGCCCAGAACAATTGTCAAAACTCCACAAACTCTCCTGAACACTACACTACCTATAACACCATCATTTACAGCATCAAACTCATCCTTCAGTGATCATCTGTCACCTGTGCTACTGCTCTCCGATCATCATCACCGTCTACCCATCACAATCAGTTCAAAGTTTGTTTGCTTTTGTGGTTTCCATGGTTTTTGTGCATTACTCAAAGTGACCTCATCAATACACATTTTCTGTTGTTTCATTTGTTCTTTGTTTTTGTGCAAAACTGCACCGTTCTTGTTCCATCTCATTTGCGCTATCAACTGCACCATTCACCATTTTATTTTCTAATTCTCTTACCATTGCATTTCATATTAGTTTGAGTTTGCACTTTATTTGAGTTTGCACTTTATTTTAGTTTAATTTCATTTCAAAAAGAAGAAGAAAAAACTGGTTTCATTTCAGTTTGCATATAAAATTACATTTACATTTACAATTTGTTTCAGCTTCTATCATTCACTTGTGCATTTACACACTTTGTGTTCACTTCTGTTCACTTTGACTTGTTTTCGTTTGTGTTAAAAAATTGCATTTGTTTTCATTTGTGTTTGTTTGTGCATTTGTTTTAAATTTTCAGTTTACATTTGTGCATTCATTTGTGCATTTGTTCATTCTCTGGTTCATTTCTTCTGTTAAAAAAAGGTTTACTTCTATGCACTTGTACAAAACTGTTCTCTGTTAGTTCATTTTCATTACAAGGATTTTGCTATGCATTGTTATACCTATACATATGCATCACACACAAAATTACACACATGCATACACGCTAACGCACAGGTACACTGCAAACGTGCACACTCTGCCATATACATACTAATATATATATACACTAGCACACAGTTATATATAAACACACATGCATACAGTACACACACTTAAATATATATAGTTATATGTATGTATTTACTCACGCACTTTTCCTTTTGAAATAATTTAAGCGAGTTGAAGAGTGAAAACCCTTTACATTTGCTGACTGGAGTATGCGTAGAAAAAATTAGAAAACGTGATTCAATGCATATGTGCATGTTCCCCACTTAAAAAGTTGCGTTCTATGTGTCATATTTCTATTGTGAGGGAAAAATTACTGGGGGGTACGTCTACCATATTACTGTAGTTATTGCTCTTTTTTCCATTATTCCATTGTCAAAGCATATTGCAGTAGATGGTTGACAGGTGACTACATCACCGTTTTCATCATATAATTTTACAAATTTCGCTAGACCTTCCGAATAATCATCGTTGGACTTGGAGTAGTCACTGGTTGTTCGACTGTATGTTCTCTTATGATGCATTGTTTAGTGCAGAAAGAACATAGTAAGAGCAACATGGGTCTATTTTACTATTATAAATTCATATATTATTATGAGTAAACAAGGCCGGTGCCGCCTAAAAGTCTAGTTGCACGGGCCCAGTAATACTTTCTCTCTTGCTTTAGTGTTCATTGTCACCTACCTAGATCTGACAAACGGACTTGTAATCCCATACGCATATATCAACTTAGTGTTATATGCATGTGTGTGTATATATTCACACTTGCGTCTTCAACCGCTCATGTGCAAGAAAGACAAACTTTGCATTTGCAGGCATGCATGCACCATCAAAAGGCATAGCTCATTCACATATATTAATACCCAGCAATGTTGTACTACACACTCACGGAATAGAGGAGATGCCAAAAATAGAACAGTGGCATGTACATGCCCCCATGGCATGTGCGTATTTCTCATTTGATTTTTTTGATTCCCCCATTATCAATTCAATGCGTATCATTCAGTAAACAATAGTGGCATCTGATCTGTGCTAGTGTGTTTGGGATTAGTGGCATCTGATGCATTTTAGTTATAAGGTTTGCTAACAGATTTATTGTATTCTTTATTAATTTATTTATGCCCAGTTTGTCATATCGTGTTCATGTGAAACCTGAAAACTTTATATATGTTCAAAGTTCATTATATGGATCTTCAATGCATTTTTGAACGAATAATTGAAAATAAAATATGACACTGTCAATTTATGAATTGTGTAGGCATTGATAGAAGTAGTCGAAGAAAAACAAAAATCGAAAGCTAGTGTTAATGGAGAAGATGGAATAAGAAGTTTAGAAGATTTTGAAAAAGATCCCGTTGCCGAAGCTTTTCGGGATGATAAAAAGCGAAGCTATTGCCGAGCTATTAGCTCTACGTCTACTGTAAAGTAAGTAAGACTCTCTCAAGCTTCAAAAGCCATTACCAATTACAAAGAGAATGCAAATCAACAATGGAAAACTGAAATGCGTGAAGATATCAAAACAATGAGTTTAGCTATAAATGATATGAGACAATGTATAAAGATGCTTGTAAATCATATTGGAGGAAATGTGCCGACACCAAGAGGAGAAGCCGCTTCTAATACAGAGCAAAATCTCAACAGTGCTGGAGATAGCTTAGGTGCTCCACTAAATGGAATAATGGGATCTTCTACGAGAGAGAAACAACCAGTAACGCTATTGTCAGTGGATTTGACGGAAGTAGCAAAAGGACACATTGGGACGCAAAAGATATGTCATGGTAGAAAGGTGGTTGAAGGAGAGCAAGTTATTTGGGTGGAGAATGTTTACGATCCAGAAGCTTCAATTTATGAAGCACCACAAAATGGCCATTACACACTATCCGAATTGGTTGAAGGGGGTTTTGTGATTTGGCCCGAGTATCGTTTGCGTTATTAGTAAGTTACTGAACACTATGTAGTTATATTTTGAAACTGTGTTTTAAAGTTTGTTATATACTATCTTGTATGCTATAATTTGTGGTGTTGGTATGAAGTATCCTTTGTGGTGTTTGAATGAAACATAAATGTTTGGTGTTGTTCTAATTATTGATAGTATGTTTTCTTAATGTTAATACTATATATTTTTTGTATAGATTGTTTGTAGCTGTAATAAAATATTGATGCTATATAGTTTGTTTGATACTGTTTTAGTTATCACGGTTATAAGTGTTAGAAAATAACCTTTCGTAATGGTTATAACTGTGATATAATTTGCATTTGTCACGGTTATAAGTGTTAGAGTTTCCTTTTTGGTAACGGTTATAAATGTTAGAAACCATTGTTCTGTCAGGGTTATAAGTGTGAGAAATTACTATTTTGTCACGGTTATAACAGTGAGTAAATGTTATTCTGTCATGGTTATAAGCGTGAGAAATTACTATTTTGCAATGGTTATAACCGTTAGTAAATACTATTCTGCCACGGTTATAAGCGTGAGAAATTACTATTTTCTCACGGTTATAACCGTGAGTAAATACTATTATGTAACGGTTATAAGCGTGAGAAATTACTATTTTGTCACGGTTATAACCGTGAGAAAAAGTGTGACTGAATTTGCCCACGGTAACTATTTTCACGGTTATAACCGTGACAAATTAGTTTTGTCACGCTTATAACTGTGAGGAAATTGCCTTTTTGGTGTTGTGTACTCTTACAAAAAAATTAATTTTTGGAGCATCTAAACTCAAAATAAGAAAAAGTGGTAAACTACAAAGTTGTAGCCACTGGAAATATATATGGTTTGAAAAAAACAAAATCTGGTTTTTGTAAGAAGTTATGGCCGAAATCATTTCGGGTAAAATAAAGGAATTTGAAATTGAAAAGAGGAGTTTTGAAGCTAAGTTTAAAATGTTATAAAAAGTTTAAACTTGAAAGTATAAAACTTTAGAATGCTAAGGAAGCTATTAAGGGACATCCAAGTCTAAAATAAAGAATAAGAGAGTTTGAAAAAAAAATAGAAATGAAAGTAAAATGAGAAAATAAGTATATATATTATGTGAACAAGTCGAATTACCTAACTACCCTTGTACCATGCCCTCCATAACTTTGTGCCACCTCACCATGCCATGTCTCCTTATCTCCCCATTTCTTAATTTATAATTTATCATGAAAAACATGAAAAGATGGTAAAATGTCCCTTAGTTTCCATTAAGTCTAATCGTGTCTCCCATAATGTGACTATTTTCTCTTTATTTTTTTATTTAGTTACCAAAGTGTCACATCATGATTATCTTAACTTAATTAACTTAATTAACACTAATCATATTATCTTAAACCATATAATATAATTATTTTATGCATGCATATATATAAGAAAGTGTGCACAACATTTCAAACAACTTTTACCCGATGAAACGTCGAAAATTCGGAAAACAATTTCCGGTCACATTTTCTGTTTTTCATCGAACTATATATTTTTGTAAACAAAAATTAAAAACTATTTCACCATTATTATTTATTATTAAAAAGAGTTTTATTTTCATTATAAAACCATTTATTTGAATATTTAAAATTAATTAAATATTCGCAAATCAAGCAGTGAAATTCCGAGTCGTTACATTACGCCATCAACAGTTGCTAGCTTGAAAGTTCCTTCTCCAAACCTTTGTTCAATGACGTATAGCCCTCCCCATGTCGAGTTCATGTGCGATGGGACTGGAAAGATTCATTTCAAGATAAGGTCGCCCACTTCAAAAATTCTCGGTCGGACTTTAGTATTATAGTACCGGGGGACCCGGTGTCGATGTGCAGCCGCTCTCATATCGGCTTCCTAACGCTTCTCATCAATAAAGTCCAATGACTCCAATAAGAGAATTTGGTTTGTTTTGGGATTGTGGTACGTTACCCGATAAGAAGGGACTTCGAGTTCTATAGGAATAACTGCTTCATCTCCATAAGCAAGAGCGAATGGGGTGTGGCCAGTCGCAAACTTATGAGTGGTCCTGTAGGCCCAGAGTGCCATAGGAAGTTCATCCACCCATTTGCCTCTAGCCTTTTCCAAATGCTTTTTCAAGATGGAATTTATAATCTTGTTTACAGCTTTAACTTGTCCATTCGCTTGAGGGTGAGCGACTGCTGCAAACCTTTTCTCAATACGATATCTCCGACAAAACTCTTTAAACTCAGCACTATCATATTGAGTTTCGTTATCAGTTATAATAGTTCGTGGAAGACCGAAACGACACACAGTGTTTTGAACAACAAAGTTAATGAACTTTTTGGTTATGATCGTAGCCAATGGCTTTGCTTTGACCCATTTGATGAAATAGTCAACTGCTACAGTTGCATATCTCGCACCACCTTTGTAAATTGGCAAAGAGCCGATAATATCGATTCCCTATACAGCAAATGGCCATGGACTAACCATTTGCGTGATCTTTGTCGACGGTGCTCTTGGGACTTTTGCATATATCTGGCATTTGTTACACCATCTCACATGGTCCACGGCGTCCTGGTTCATGGTCGGCCAGTAGTACCCATAACGGAGTATCTTCTTAGTTAACATTTGCCCCCCAGTGTGATTGCCACACTCTCCCTCATGGACTTCTTTCAAGACACGCTTTACCTCGTCAAGGGTGATACACCTGAGTAAGGGAACAAAGAATCCTTTCGGTACAGAGTTCCTTCTTGCATAATATACCATGAGGCTTTACGAAGGACTTATCGCTTTTCGTTCCTTTTCTTAGGCAAGATTCCATGCAACAGGTATTCTTTAAACGGAGTCATCCATGACTCCCTTTCGGATTCTGTTTCTGGTACTTGATCAACTTACATCACATTTATACTTGGGGAATGTAGTATCTCGACTGGAACCAAGCCCATCTGTTGTGCATCACCAGTGCTTGCGAACTTTGCCAGCGAGTCGGCTTCTCCGTTTTGCTCACATGGGATATGCGAAATGTCATAGTATTCCATATCCCCAACAACTCACGAACTCGGGTAAGATATGGGGTAAGCCGTCGTTCTTTTGCCTGGTAATCCCTTCTAACTTGGTACACCACCAGCTGCGAGTCGCAAAAGATTTCGATAGATTTCACCCCGAGCTCTCTAGCATGCTTAAGTCCAGCAATTAATGCCTCATACTCGGCTTCGTCGTTCATAGTAGGGAAATCAAGCTTCAGGGCATAGAAAATTGATCGGTTCTCGGGGGTTACAAGTAAGACGCCTGCGTTGGAACAATGATCATTGGATGCTCCATCGGTATATAGCTTCCATTGTATAGTAGGGATTACACTGCTCTCCAGGGGCTCATCCTGCATGGTAAACTCTGCTATGAAGTCGACCAGTGCTTGTCCTTGGATAGCCCTTCAAGGCAGATATGTGATGTCGAACTGACTGAGCTCGATCTTCCACTTAAGCAGCCTCCCGAATGTCTAGGGTTGTTGTAAGACCTGTCGTAAAGGCTGATTGGTGTAGACGTTAATTGGATGTGCCTGGAAATACGAACGAAATTTGCACGACGCGACAACCAAGCAGTACGCCAATTTCTCTATCTTCGAGTAGTTTCTCTCTGCCCCCATCAACCGTTTACTAACGTAGTACACCGGTCTTTGTAACCGGTTATCCTCACGAATTAGTGTGGCACTTATGGCATGTGGCGATACTGATAAGTAAATGTACAACTCCTCATGATCTACCAGCTTTGACAAAACATGGGGTCTCTCCAAATGACTCACCAAAGCATGGAACGCGCCTTCACAGTTATGCATCCACTCGAAATTCCTCTTCCCCTTCCTTATCAAATCGAAGAAAGGAATGCATTTATCGGTCGCCTTGGAAATGAAACGGCTTAGGGCAATGAGCTTCCCGTTCAGGCTCTGCACTTGCTTAATAGTTCTGGGTGCTTGTATATCCCGAATGGCTTGAATCTTCTCTAGATTCACTTCGATTCCTCGTGCATTGACAATAAAGCCCAGGAACTTCCCTGAGGTAACACCGAATAAGCACTTCAAAGGGTTGATTTTCATGTTATAAAAACGGAGGATATTAAAAATCTCTGATAAGTTTAGAATGTGGTCGTTTGATTGTTGTGAGTTCACGGGCATATCATTCACATAGACTTCCATTGTCCTCCCAATCTGATCTTCGAACATGCGATTAACCAAATGCTGATAGGTGTCTCCTGCGTTCTTTAATCCGAACGACATTACTACATAACAGTAGAGTCCAACATCCATGACAAACTGGTATGCTCATGATCTGGGATGTGCAGCGAGATCTGGTTGTATACCGAGTACGCATCCATAAATGACAACAATTCATGCCTTGCGGTCGAATCAACTAGCTGATCAATTCTAGGCAGGGGAAACCTATCCTTAGGGCATTCCTTGTTCAGGTCCGAATAGTCAATACACGTTCTCCACTTCCCATTTGCCTTCTTCACCAGCACTGGGTTAGATATCCATTCGGGATAGAGGGTGCCGTGAATAAACCCATTGGCTTTAAGTTTATCCACCTCCTCTTTAAGAGTCATGGACCTCTTCAGATCCATACCTCATCTCTTCTGCTTCACAGGGACATACTTTAGATCAATATTCAATGCGTGGTTCGCGATAGCAGGCAAGATCCCACACATTTCCGAATGAGTCCAAGCGAATACATCCAGATTCGCTCGGAGGAAATCGGAAAGTTCTCTCTTCATCGAAGGGCTAAGTTGTGATCCAATCTTCAACACCCGCAATGGGTCATCGTGGCTGACTGAGATATCAATCATTAGCTCAGCCGGCGCTGCCTTGGCCTCCTTGGGTTCCTCCTTATCATCCCTCGGATCTATATCTTTATAGAACCGACTATGGTGCCCAAGCCAAGGCTTAGGCGCTATTTGTCAATCTTCCGTGACCTGGATGTGGATAGACTTGTCCACACCCTTTCCCTTCCCTTTCCGCTGAGTCTCTCTTAACTCAGCCACATAACATGCATGGCTAGTTGCCTGATTGCCATGCACAATACCCACTCCATTATCAGCCGGGAATTTCAACATCAGACACCACGGGGCAAGGGCTACCCGAAATTCGGCTAGGGCCGGACGGCCCAGAAAGACATTGCATGGTGAATCAACATCCAGGATAATGAACGGTAGGATCTGCACCCTCCTACGTTAACCTTCTCCCAACTCAACCGGTAACTCGACATAACCTATCCCCTCAGTGGCCACACTATTGAAACCGTGTATACGAGCTTTAGATGGTTTCAAATCCTTCGCCTCCACCCTCATTTGATCATAAGCTTTCTTAAAGATGATGTTCATAGAACTGCCACAATCAATCAGAATTCTTCTCACCAGAGCGAGGCCAATCATGGCAGAGATAACCATTGGATCAACAGTAGGGGGCTCCACTCTATCAACATCTCTACTTCTGAACATTGTATCATCCATCATTGTACGCTATTGCTTAGCCGGATTTCCATTCTCCGTATTCGAGCAACATTCAAAGTCCACATGTTACATTGAACTAGCATAACGTTCCATTTCCTGCCAACTTTTGTCTGTGGGATGCGGTCCACCAACTATTGCGTTTATCACCAGCCTCCCACCAGTTTGAGCGGGTTCCTTAGGCCGGCGCAGAGCTTGTCCTCGATTGGGATCAGATGTTCCCTGTCTGCCATCCTGTGGAATCTTGACAAACTACTGGAACTTTTTCTAGTGAATCAATTTCTCAAGGGCATCATTAAGATGCCTACATTCGTCAGTATTGTGCCAGTAGCATTCATGAAACCGACAATACTTCCCGGTTTTCTTTTTTCCTCAGTCGATTCTTTCGGATGCGGCTTCCTATACTGGAAAGTGTTACAGGTCGACAGATATATATTCACCAGAGATGCATTTAGAGGTGTATAGTTGTTATAAGTAGGAATTTGTGGCTTCCACTTTCCGAGCTCCCTCTTCCGATCAGAATTTCCTTCTCCGCCCCTTTTCTATTGACCTGGTTTGTTTTGAACATTGACCTGAACCTTTCCAGAGCTTATGCCAGATTGCTTTACTGCGATATTGCTTTGCACCGCTTCTCTACTTGGTCTTGTAGCATTGCTCCTTCTAGACAATATGGCCTCCTCCTTTCTCATGACTGGTTTGCCCTCGTATAGAAACGTTCCAACGTGGCCGGCAGCTTTCCAGCTAGCCAATCACCGAATTCAGATTCTGGGTCAACCCCTCTTGTCACAGCCATAAGTATAGCATGGTCGTTTGGATTACTAACCTCAGTAGGAACAACATGAAATCTCTGCAAGTAATCCTTCAGTGATTCCCCCGGAGCCTGGATTACACTGGATAGCGACATCACATCTTTGGGGCGAGTAGCATGAATCTGAAATTGCTCCACGAATCTCGTAGCCAGCTCGTCAAATCTCAAAATTGATTGCGGGGGTAACCTTGTGAACCACATTGTACAATCCCAGATAGAGTTATAGGGAAGCATCTGCACTTGGTTGCGTCATTTGCCCTGGCCGAGTCCATTAACCATTCGTACCTCATGACGTGTTGCCGAGGGTTAGTCTTCCCTTTATAAGCAGGCATTGTAGGCATGTTAAACCTCCTAGGATATTCAGCCTGTAAAATGTTGTTAGTGAATGGAGTATGACTCCTAGAGACTCCCCAATCATCGTTAGTCAAGCCCTAGTTCTCCCTCATCAACTGCCTGACCATTACGGACAAGTCCGGAGTCTTGATTGGGGGTGCCAAGTCAGGCTCCATCATGTGTAAATGTTCTGGCCGGTGTCTCTGGGGCATCTCATGCCTTCTTGGCCTATTGTCCTCCAGATGCATGTCTTGAGGATTCACTTCATTATCATTCTGGGGAGGTAATTGATCGGCATTAAAGTGTGCTCCAGTGCCAAAGTTCCCGGTTCCAGGGTAAGCATGACCCCCTAGGTGCAGTCGAGGAGCCATCCTCATGGTTGAGGGATCGGTACCGACCCCTAGGGAGGGTTTAGCACCGACCCGATTTCGTTGCCCGTGGTGGTCTGCCCAATGTTTCTCCATCGCTCCAGCTCGCGTCGTTTCATTTCTATGGTGCTTTCTCCTGTGGTGCTCGTCCGATGAGGTTGAGCTATCTGATGCCGAGTACGAATCGAGACCTCCTCCGGTGCTTTGGTGTTGTTGTTGAGCAATCTGGTTCATCAGGTTGGCATTAGCCTGGATTTGCTCGTTTAGCTGTCTAAGGCTCTCCATTAGCTCCCTCATCGAGTCATTAAATTCAGCTCTAGTAACGGAATCGGTAGGGTTCTGAGCTGAAGCAGGCTCCACATTCGCATTAGTAGGCTGGTTGCTTGGCCCCCCTTGTTGGACACTAGCAGTTTCATTAGCATCAACATTATGGGAAGTAGATCTGGTGCACCTTACCATCTTGAATTCCTTTGCTCAGATTTTGAACAATCTGAATAGTATATGCAAGCTTCTGAAAGTGAACCTGGATCTCCTTTGGGGATTTCTACAATCCAGTAGCAATAAAGGTGATCCTATAGCCTGAGAATCGAGTTTCTCAGTGAAAGCACCAAAATGTGTGCAACCAAATTGGTCACAAACACCCGAGAATAGGTTTAGGTAGTGAAATAAATGAAGAAATTAAATGAAAACAAAGGAATAACAATAAATATTCAAGAAAAGATAGTAGAAAGTAAAAACAACAGGATTTATAGGGGTTCGGCGTTGATTGCCTACGTCCGCTCTGAATGCTTTCTTTATTGCTTTATCAACCAGTTGATTACAATTACAATCCACAAGAAAGAGCTTGAGAAAAAGTTAGAACAAAAGGAAATTGATTACAAAAATGGCAGAGTTTCACTTGTCAACCAAAAAGAGAGGTCCCAAAAATGGCCCCTTGCCCATGTATTTATAGATGAGGGCATCCTTCAACCTAACTGATATCTTAAAGCCTGGACCCCCCTTGACCACTTGGGCCCTCCATAAAGAATGCTTAGCCCAACTCACTATGTTGACCTATATCATCATGCCGATCCCACCATTTTTGTGTGCCGACCCCACAATCTTTGTATCCTACGCCAATCCGACCATTTTTGTACGTTGACCCCACAATCTTTGTAATCTATGCCGATCCGATCCAGCTCACATACCATGCCGATCCATCTAGGTAGGCCGAACCATTATCTCTACGTCATATGTCGAACCTATCTCCATAGCTATGACGAACCGAGTAATAACATACGTTATGCCGACCCGAGGAACATCATACATTATGCCGACCCGAGGAACATCATACATTATGCCGACCCGAGCAACATCTCATATATTTTGCCAACCCGAGCTCTATTATATCCTTTGCCGACTTGAACAATGTTATGCACTATGTCGACCCGAATGATTTCATGTGCTCTACCGATCCAAACACCACTATACTGACCACTCTAGATTTCATTGAATTTGCCTAATCATCCACTCTAGTCATGAAGATGTTGCCTCGTGATCATCCTTCCCACCAATAGTCGAATTTGGACTCCATGATCTACCTTATGTAGCCGGGCCATGGTACCTGGTAACAACATCCACCTTATTGGTATTTATACTACGGTCTGTAGTCTGGGGATCAGAGTTAGTCAATGGGTGGTCAGTCGAACCAATTTTTGATTTATACTCCAATTGTCAAGTCGAGGTAAGAGTTGTCGATCGAACGGTCGAACCATGTTCATTCATGGAATGGAATTCTACCTCCAGCATCAAGACCAAAACTTGACAAATGGACAGTTGATTCATGTCCACTAGGTGATTGTAGCTCCTTCAATCAAGTTGAGGAAGGGAGTAAGTGATGGATGGCTAGATCACATCCATGCCTATGTTGGATGGTCAGGTCTCATCCAATTTGCTTAGTACTCCTCCCAACAAGTCGAGGGATAAAGCTATTTAGTGGATGATCAAGTCACATCCACCTCAAGCTATAGTCATGTCCATATGTTAAGGGTGGTGGTTGATGAGTAGGCAGCCAGTCACGCCTACTTTAATTCAAGCTCCCAAACTGCCCTCTGTGTCAAGGGTAGGAGTCGATGTGTAGACGATCAAATCACATCCACTTTAGTTGGATCTCGGCATTGCTAAGCTTTGGGAGAGGCATATGTATTTTGGTGAACTTCAAGTGTGTGTTGAGGAGTGGATGGTTGAATCACATCCACTCTGATCCTTCTTTGGTCTTCAAGTCAATCGCAGAGGTTGATGAGTGGATGGTTAGTCGTGTCCACTTTGTATTGGATTTTGACCTTCTCAAGCTCTGACTAAGGCATAGATGTTTTGTCAGAATTGAAGCATAGAGTAGGAAGTGGATGGTCGAGTCACACCCACTTTCCATTTCGAGTCATTGCCGCCAAGTCAGGGGCATAAGGTAGCTGATGAGCAGTTGAATCATGCTCGTCTTGATAATCCTCCAAAGGTCCAATCATGGTCCGTGGAGGTTGGTTGGCGCCCAACTCTAGTACTTTGTCACTTGCATCATCTGGAAGTAGTTTAGTTCAAGTCAGTCATAGTTTACAACATAATTGAAATTGAAATAAACCTTATTAATAAGTGAACAGTGTCGTTTGCTCGATATTCCACTTCGTCTAGCCCTTCTCAGTTGGAAGTCGATCGTAGGTTGTCTAATTGATAATCAAAGTTCTTTATTAATAGGCATCGGATGTTCCCTGCCCGCCTTTCTGTGGGGCTTGCACATATTATCAATGCTTTCCTTTCCAGATAAGCATTTTGATCACATCTCAGAGGTGTCTGCAACCACTGGTGTTATGACCGTGTGTATCTTGAAATATACAACATTTCTTGGATTTTTTTTTTGCGTTTCGATGGACTCTCTCAAGGCTGGTTTCCAGTACCGCTTCAAGTCGTGAGTCTCTAAGTAGATGTTTTTAATAGAATCGTTCAAAGGAGTATATGAGTCAAATTTTAGGACTCTAGATTGTCTCTTAGAATTCGAGTCCTTATTTAGGGCATCATCGTTACTCTTATTTTGAACCCCTCCGGCCATCGGGCCTGCATTATTTCCTGTCAATATTAGTCACGCATCCTCCTTGCGTGAGCATTGATTCGCTTTGTAATAGAAGTGATCCAAGGTCGTAGGAGGCTTTCCAGCTAACCAATCGCTAAAATCCAACTTGGGGTAGATTCCCATTATCAATGCCATCAATTTGATATCCTCATGGGGAGTGCTCACTTTAGTGACGGTGACGTTGAATTCATACAAGAAGTCTTTGAGTGGCTTGCATGACATTTGGAATAAGTTGGGTAGTGACATTGCATCCTTCGATATTCTTCTCATAGAACGGCTTCAGTGAATGGATTTTGATAGGGGAAGATGCTCTAATCATCGTCGGTCTGGTCTTGGCTCTCTCTAACAAGCCATCATACCATAGCTACCAAGTCGGGTGTTTGGAAGCTGGTAAGTTGAGGGCAGTCGCAATCTACCCTAGGAGCTTGACCCGGCAATCGATCCTAGTTTGTGTCATATCGTCTTAGTTCTCCTGCCTCTAGGAGTACCATTTGAGTAGCAGTTCCTTGTCATTCCTTGGCTGCAATTCAGCAGCTGCCATTTAATCCTCTATGTCCCGGTCAACCACAGGACGTAAGAGAAGTGGATATAATGCATCATCTTTAAGTTTAGTTCCGAATCTAGAATGTGTATATATATCGATCCCCTTATTTATATACCCGATCCATTTTTCTTAATGTATATATATCGATCCCCTTTATTTCTTCATTGGACTACGCTGGTGTTTAGGAGGGTTCGGTCGCAAGCATGTTGGAGATGTTGGAGCCAAAGGAGGGATCGGTATATACACCTTGTAGAGGGATCGGTATATATACCTTGCAAAGGGATAGACATATACACCTCATAGAGGGATCAATATATATAACTTGCAGAGGGGTCGGTATATACACCACATAGAGGGATCAGTATATACACCTTGCAGAAGGATCAATATATATACCTTGTAGAGGGATCGATATATATACCTTGTAGCTGTGTAGTTAATGCCCCGCTATTACCCCGCTATAACCCCGCTATATCTCATAGCGGATTTCTACCGCTACGATATTTCCATATAACCCCAAAATATATCCTTTCCGCTTTAAGCCCCGCTATTTCCGCTATATCCCGTTATTCCCGCTATATTCCGCTATTTCCGCTATATCTTCTTTAATAAAATGAATTGAAAAATTGCATTTATACATTATAAAAATTATGAAACTGATTTATTTTATTTAATTTTTTATATATTTTCAGAATGAAAATACTCTAATATTCTACTAAATTCAATTATGTTATATAATAGTTTTACGTCTATTTAAAGTATATTCGCACATGTTTTTATTTAAAATTATTTATGTATTAATTATAATTCATTTGAATGATATTTTTTCATTTAATTACCATTTATATATCTGTAATAACATTAAGTACGAGTTTTATATGCTATTTTAGAGTCATCCGCTATATCCTGCTATATCCTCACTGTATCCCCGCTATGACTTTTTGCACCTCCACCGCTTTGAATCTGTCGAGCGCTTTAACTGCACAGCCTTGCAGAGGGATCAATATATACACCTTGTAGAGGGATCTGTATATATACTTTTTGGAGTGATCGATATATATGCTGGAGGGACCGGTATAGCTATTTCTGAGGGGTCGGTATTGATGTCTTTGGAGGGATCGGTATTGTGTATATATGTGTATTTATGGGTCGGTTACAATGGCATAGTGTTGACTTCGCATAAGACCATGTTGTAAGGAAGACTCAACACTTTCTAGCTCCATGGACTTTAACATTTGCGTCCAAACTTGAACTTGATAATAAGCTATAATTGCAGTCCTCAAGCTTGAACATTCATGCATATGGATGGACACGATCTTTTGCCTTGAACATGGATTAGAATTAAACTTGAGTTGCTAACGCTATCCTCTAGTACACCAATGTCAAATCCTGGTCCTTATGTGAAATTTGCAATCGATCGATGTGAATGTCGTCGAACGCTAGCATCATCAGATCCTCCAACAACACGGGAAGTGGACTTAGTTCCTCTAACCATGGTTATCAGCTTCCTTTAGATTTCCTTCAAATCTGAGTAGAATAGGAAGTTTGTCGGTAAATAATTGGATCTATCTGGCGAACATGGGAATACAAATAGATGATGAGATCCAATCAAGCTGAGAATTCAATTCTCAGTGAAAGCACCAAAATGTTGATGCCAAAAATGGGCATCAACACCCGATAGAATCTAGTAGAGATTAAATGAAGAATGAAATTAAAAAGAGCAAAAATCATAAATGAACATACAAATTTTTATAGTGGTTCGGCAATCTTGGCCTACGTCCACTTTATATTTTTATTGATCTTGCACTTGATTATGATTACAAGATTGTTTGGATTAGCCGGGATCCATTAGTACAAGAATAAAGAATAAAAATGGACAAGCCTTTGCAGTAGAAAGAAGGGGCTTATTTTCTGACGCCATGCTTGCTATATTTATAGGCAAAAACATGCACGGATCAGGTTGAAATTTCAGCAGAAGAACCTCTGGGTCAAGATGAGGCCATGTAAGAATTTTGAGGCCAATTGCCCTCCAAATTTTGTGCCATTCTAGCTTACCGTTTGTGAGATATCATGTTTTCCGTGAAATTGTGTTGCATGCATTCTGATTTTAACCGATCCCTCTAGAAGAATAGAGACCGATCACTCCAATCTCCTCTGATTGGGATGCGACCCCTAGGGGTTGTTCTCCATGTTGTAATTTTTTATACTCTAAGTTTCATATTGATATCATCTGTAGATTTTGAGTTATTGACCGATAATTGTTGCAATATGTAGTGAAAGCTGAATATGGCCGATCCCTTTTAATAGGTGAAGTAATTTGCCCATAACTTGAGCATACGAACTCCAAACAACTTGAAAATTGAAATGTAGCTTCATGGGGCCTTCCTTGTTACTCCATATCGATCCCACCTATTTTAGGATAAAAATTAAGGATAGGTATGATCCCTAGGGAAAGGGATAGGCACAGATCCCCTACCTAGGGAAGGCATTATTCCATACTTAGAATATTCTGGAGAGTCTATCTCTTGGTCCCGGTTGATCGTCGCTTCATATCATTACCTGCACTTGATCTCTAAGCCTAATACTCATCTCTCTAGGCTCTTATCCTCGATGATCATCCAATCTAACTTATCTAGTCGGTCTGAATATAGTCAGGCAAAAGGTCGGATAACAGAGCTTATTACTAGTGGGGGCAAATCCAGCCTTCCCACTCTTATTCCCATAAGGACAACCATGTCTAAACCCCCAACCGGTAAAAATAAATTTCCTTCCTTGGAAAACCCGCCTTTGGGCTTGGATAATAGAGATATTGCTAGATGGTGTCAAGAGTATAAGTATGAATGTATTCAGTTTCTAAAAGGAAAATGGGATCAATAAGTTTTGGAACATCTCAATAAGTGTCAAAGTTAGGTTAAGGAGCTGGGACGCTAGAAATATGCTCTTGAACAGAAGGTCAGAACTCTTAAAAGGGCCAATAAAACGCTTGACCATGCACTCAGGATTTAAATTGACTCTATTGATGATACGAATATCATCTAAAAGAAAGAGAAGAAACTCAAAGAACTACTAGATGTGGCGATTCGTCATATTATCGAACCTTCTTTAACTATCAAAGTCTTGAAAGAAAAAGCGAAAGACCTCGAGTATCAATTGAAATAACTAAGGCGATGTCGCTTGAAAATTCCCAATTAGATTCTCATGTTGATTAATTTGCTTAAAATAACAATTGCCTTTGGCTTAAAAATCGACTATTCCTTCTTAGGTCCAGAAATGAATCTAAGACTGAGCAAAGCAGTAGAAGCAGGATACTGACGCTATCAACACTTCTTTTTATATGGGTGTGCTGATCATCTCAAGAATATAGGATGCCCTCCTCTTTTGCGTAAAGATGCCCGTACTTCAAGTGAAAGTCATCCATGTCTTTTTGAGGTTGCGGGAAAGGGGAAAGAAAAAGTATACCAACATTATCCCTCAACCTCTTCCTCAGGAAGATTAGGATGATTTTTCTTGAAATTTGTAATTTTTTGTATGTAAATTTAGTAAATAACTTTGTACATGAATAGATGATATTTTGAATAAAACTTATATTTTCTTCCTTATTCTTGTCTTATATTTAAACTTATTGAGCTATTTAAGATTTGTGACTCACTTCAGGGCTTTAACTTGATTCACTATGATATTTGGTCTTTAATTAAGCATAGATTTGTTTGCTCCTTGCTTCTTCGAAGAATGCTTTTAGCTAGGCCTTGATTTGAGAGTTGCTCATCGGGTGTTATAATGTTTGCCACCCTTCTTACATAAAAGAAGCTTTTTACACTTTAGTGTAAAACTAAGTATCTTCTCACCTTTTAAGTTCTCACTTTTACGAGACCTTCCCTTTTTCTTCTGGAAAAACATAAGGTAAATAATTAAGACTTCCATAATTTCAAGAAATTATTTCCTTCTCAAATCGATTATTCTGTTTTATAAACACCAAATAAATTTTTTGAAAATGCTTTCTTATTGGTCTTTGAAACTTTTGAAAATTTGGTTTTGAAATTCATTTTTTGGAATAATTATTGAATCAGCATGGATCAATTTGCATCGTATAAAAGCAGCTTTTATACTTTAGTGTAAAACTAAGTTCAATTAAGAAGACCAAAAATCCACTCGATAAGAAGACCAGAAAACCATATATTCAGTTGTTAAGAAGACCAAAAATCCATCTGGTAAGATTCATATTTCAACTAATTGGTGATTGGAAATTCAACTAATAACGGGGATTCCTATTATTTGACAGAATACTTCTAATAAGGAGATTTGGAATTTCTCAGATGTCCATATTGGACGCCAAGACCTTTGGTTCTGGGTAATAGATAGTTCTTACCTTTCCTTCGAATGCTTCTTAATTTTAGCTTTGGACCAGATTGGTCGTGTTTAATTACTCTTCCTTCTAGAAAATTGCTTTGGTTCATTCTCAAAACGAAGTTACACTTGCATAATTGATCTCTCTTTCCTCTTATAACCTTTTAGGTAATGACTTAGGCTTTGATTGATTCCTTTCATCTCTTATTACCTTTTAGGTAATGATTTAGGCTTTGATTGATTCTTTTTGCCCCTTATTACCTTTTAGGTAATGATTTAGGCTATGATTGATTCCTTCGGCCCTTCTACACCTTATAGGTGAGGACTTAGGCTTTGATTGAGCCCTTTATTACCATTTGGGTAATAATTTAGGCTGGTTGGTGTGTTCGATTAGCCATCTTATACGAAATCAAAGTCTTACCCGTCCTCCCTCCATAAGGCGTTCTGGTCAGGCTTTATAGGCAGAAACCGAAGGCTGGTCAATGCTTTGGCCAGGCCATCTTAGGCGGGACCAAAGGCTCATCCTCCCTCTAAGAGGCGCTTCGGCCAAGCCACGTAGGCAGGACCAAAGGCTTGCAATGCTCTGGCCAGGCCTTGTAGGCAGGACCTGAGGCTTACCCTGACCTCCCTCTAGGTGGTGCTACGGTCAGGCCTTATAGGTGAGATCGAAGGCTTATAATGCTTTGACTAGGCCCTTGTGGCGGGATCAAAGGCTTTTTCTTTATTTTGGTTAATCCTTTTCATGAAATATTTCCCTTTATTAAGCACTTTTTCTTTGTAGATACATTGGTTTTTCACTTAAGTTTCATTGATAAACTCTTGGAGTTCTCCCTTTCCTAGAAAATTCTCAATCATCCCCTTAAGAGCTCGACACTGATTAGTATCATGTTCATTCGTTCGATGATATTAGCAATAAGCGCCTCCAAGTTTTGTTCCCTTTCCCGATTGCTTTTTCTTTGAAGGCCAATAGTCCAATCCTCCTTTAATTAGGAGATAGATGTTTTCATAAGAGGTGGTAAAGGAACGGGATTTAATAGATCGGAAGTTTAAAGGGAATGGTGTTTTTGGTTCCCATTTGGCTTTCTTATAACACTGGATTGGTTCATTAGTTTTAATGGCAAACTTTCTCTTTGAAGATTCTTGAGTTTTGATTGGTGTGGGAGAGCGATCAATTACTACCTTCCACTTTTAGGCAAACTCGTTGAAATCCATCGTTATTTCATTTTTGAAGATAGTTCCTTTAGCCTGGAGCTGTATTATCTTTCTTATTTCCAAGAATGGGTCATTCCTTTTCTTGTTCTCTTTTCTCAAAGTAGGTTGATAAGCAAAGATCGGGGTAGATCCTATATGGAATGGATTTATGCTCCAATTATCCAGGTCATAAGGAATTACTTGTCTTTTTTCAGCTAGATTTATTAGTGCCAAGTTCCTTAGTACTTATTCTTCATGGAATTGAAGATTATGGGTGACTTGATAAGTTGGCTTGGTAAAGTGAGGCCCGAAGGATCCTTGTTTGGAGATAGTCAATATGTGGTTTAATAGGTTATGCAGTATACAGAAAGTCCCCAATGGGAATATGTTGGATATGGAGAGTTCTTTATAGGGATATGCTGGCTATGGAATGCCCAATGTAAGGATATGTCGGATGTGGAAAGTCCTTTGTATGGATATATTGAAGATTGGAGGTTTGAGCCCTCCTTTTAGCACCAAAATATTAGCAAATTTAATCGTTAACCTATTACGTAAGGCGGGCTAATGCTAGTTTGAATAAGGGCTTAAGTGGCTTTATGCAAATTCGGAAGATTATGCCAATCCAAGTTCAAATCAAAATCCAGAGATGAATCATATGCATGTCCAAAGTTCAAGTCCAAATATAAAAATGAGTTATATGCACATGCAAAGTTTAATAATAGTCCTATATTCTCATTCGATGGAAGTGTGTTATACAAAGTTAATTGTTTAAGCCCTTATTTGCAAAAAGTTTAAAAATTACAGTTGGCTGTAAAATCCCCAAGTCAATTTAGAGTTTACAACATTTCAATTTGAAAAAGAGGAAAGAATTAATCACCCCTATTGGTTGTCGATGAGGATCTATTTATAAGGGTGAACCATGCAAGATTATTGACACATGCCATGGCTTGGGATCCAAGTGTTCTGACAGCGCTACCTTGATGTAATCTCAGCATCCCATTGTTGAGATTCAACATCACTTGATTGTTAAGTTCGGCAACACAATTCCCTTGTAGAAACTCAACATCCTTTGCATGTTTTGAGTTGCGGTACCTCTTGCTTGTTGAAGCTCGAAACCCTTTGCTATTGTTGAAGCTCGACACCATTTATTAGTAGTTGCTCTACAACAGTTATTGTGGTAGAGGCTCGATAATAGTTAATGCATCATTGGCTTGTTATTCATAGAAACTCGATATCCACCACTTTTGGTTAGATGCTCGACATCCTTTAGTGGTGCGACATCCTTCCTTTGTCATATACTCTACAATGCTTTATGTTGTAGAGGTTCGACATCCCTATTATCTCTAGACTTGGAAACCTTTGTATTGTAGAAGATCGACATCTCTTGTTCTTCCAAGTTTGTTAAAGATCGACGTCTCTAAGCGCTCTCTGATTTGACACCTTCATCTTTCCATAGGCTCGATGCCCTTCTTTATCATCGAAGTTCGATATCACCTTCTATTTGTTAAATGTTTGCCAACATTTTCTATTGTAGAGGTTTGTTACTCTTAAAGGCTTGGCATCTCTTCACAACTTATTAATTATTTGAGTGTTCGACATCCTTAGAGACTTAGCTCTTTGTTGTTAGATGTTCAATACCCTTAGAAACTCGACATCTTTTCTTGAGTGCTAAATGCTTGCGAACTTCACTTTCTTCATATTCGACATCTCTTTTTATTTCCAAGCTCAATGTGTTTCTCTTTAGAGGCTCGATATCCATATTTGTAGCAACATATCACATTTATGAAAATGTGTACATGATCCAACATCGATAGTTGAACCTAATTGGTTGAAGGAGGTGGAGTTAGAGCCTAAGCCAAGTTCATCCCATGGTCCAACCTGCATTTTTGGGCATGGGGTAACGTGACTTAGGAATAAAGTGGTGAAGTTGGTCAGAGTATAGTGGGTAACAACCTGACCGACAAAACAAGTGAGCCCAAAGAGAAGATGGAAGCTTCCCATCCTTAGTTCTTTTCTGGTATGTTCCTTAATTTAGCCTAATTTCATGAGAGTGGGCTACTCTTAGATTGGATTTGGATGCATCGAGTGATTTGATTGCTAGAATAGATTACTATTAGATTTAGGATTAGCCGATATGTGCTACCATTAGATTTAGGATTATCCAATATGTGCTTGATGGTTGTGATATGACTATGGAATTCATATAGAACTATATGCTCATATTAGGTTGTTACACATTATGCCTAATATGTCATCTTATCGCATTCATACAGGATGCAATAGCTTCATTTCTTCATTATAGTATAGAACTAAAAGTTGTAGACATCATTTATATCTATATGTTATACGTGTTATTAAGTTTGACTCATTTAAACTTATTGAAAACACTGGATGCTATATTTGTTTACTTGATTTTTGTATGCTTGACAATATGTAATGTGGGCATTATATTACAGTTTTTGCTCCTTAGGAATGTCGAGGACGAAATTCTTTTAGAGGGGCCAAAAAATTCAAGATATATTCATTAAAATTCAATAATACAACGATGATAGTTATTTGGATTAAATTGGTAAATAATCTTATTTATTTAAGGAGAGGGAAAACAGACATTTTTCAACTTTTGAATTTGACAATGGCTCATTTTTTGATCAAAACAATATATAATTTTTACAATATGGAGATCATATGAGTGAGATACAGACAAATTAATAGCTGAGTGAAAAATCTAGCATGTATGTCCACATACATGAAATGATAAGTCGACATGCATCCAATCGTTGCATATTTGTTGACATACATGTTAGAATATGTCGGCATATCAACACAGTTTCATTTTTTGAATTTTTGAATTAAGGTGGGATGAATTATTCAAAACTTTTAGAGGGAAGAATTTTCTTAACTGGATTTAACACTACAAAAGCACCATTTTTGAATAGAAAAATTAACTAATCTTCTCTCTTTTCATCACCATTCTTTCTCTTTCATTTCATAACTTTAAAGTGGTATAACTCTCTCAATTTTCAATGGAATTTAAAGATCTACCCATTAAAACGATCATAAAGATAGAGTACTATGTGAAAGAATTGTGGCAAATTACGTAGATTTCTGTGTACTATAGGAATAAAACAACAAACGATAGAAGTGGTTTGGAGCATTGCAAGAGATTTTATGTGTGATTCATTCTTTACTTGAGATACAATGCATATATATTATCATGATGATGATTTTCAATCTATAAATATAAGCAATTAAACACTAATATTGGAATAAAGAGATTAAACCATGATTTTGGGTAGAAATAGGATAAAAAGTTAGTAAAATCCACATATAAAAATTATTCACAATATAAATGATTCTTTTGATAACAGTTTAATGACAATTAAGAATCTATGCACTAAGGAATTTGAAAGATTTATCCTCACACTAAATATACTTCAAACGTTAGAAGGATTGACCTTTAAACTAAAATATACTTGAAGTAAGATGCGCTAAGAACAGAGGTTACAAAATTAAGGAGAAATACGTGAACATTAATTGTTGTATGAAGATGGATTGATATATTTGCTTTGCGATAGAATTATTCGATGTCAATATGAATGGTATGAACTTGTGGTGTAAATAGGTGACTCAGGATATGATGCTCCCATATAGTGCTTCGACGTTCCAAGAGGAGGGATGGATAGATGGTAAGCGACCCTGTACGGCCTCAGGCCAGTCTTGGGTGTGAATGCAATTTTGTTTGGGAAAGGATACCAAGTGTTCATATAAAGCCTCGAGCTAGCCCAGGAAGTGAGTCCAGAATTAGGCAGAGGATGGTAATCCATATAGGGCCTCGAGCTAGTCCAGGATGTATTTACCTATGTGTTTGATAGCCAATGGTAGTATGATCCTATAGAGCCTCAGGCTAGTTCAGGATGTATCTACTTATGTGTTATACATTGATCATATTCCAGTAGTATCTTTGTAGAATATGCAGAGAATGTATGATTCACTTGCCCAGACTTATGTCTGACCCACTCCTATTTTCCCTTTTTATTTATATCACCAAGTTGATGGAGCTTAGAGACGTGATGGAGCAGGAGACATGGACTCTGACGTATATATTGTAAATAAATGACTTGATTTGACTTATGTTGTGTGAATTTGTGTTGTAAAGACATATGTATATGACAATGTTGATACATTATGGTGTTATGAATAATGATGGTTATTTTATATTATATTATGTTTCCTTCCGCTGCAAGATTCAGAAATTTATAGTTATAAATCTTGTTTAATTCTTGTTATCATCTCCGAATGGCTTCTCTTTTCGGCTCTTCGTTGTTTAAACGTCGATTAGGGCATTAAATCAATGGTTTGAAAAATCAGGTTATTACACCCTGGGTCTATTAGCCTGCATTTTGAGCCAAAGCAGGTTTCAACTAACTTAGAAAATCAACACAAGAATGAAACGATCCACGAACTTGGAAGTACGCATATAAGAGCTAAAGAAGCAACTCGAAGAAGTTTCACAAAGATTAGAGCAAAGTCCTTAACTCGGTACCGAGTTAAGCCCCCTTAGGTCAGCACCGACCTATCCAACTCGCCCTTATTCTCCTCCAGAACTTCACACAACTCATACACTACTTTGATGACTCGGTATCAAGTGTTCTTCCCAGAGTTTGTACAAACAATTCAAAGATTAGTGAGATGATGAAAAAACCAGGATAACTCCAGTGCTATCAAGAAGATCGCTAGAATCAACTCTAAGACGATTGAAGAGAGGTTCAAACAACTAAAGTGGATGAAATAAAAGCAAGGCAAATGAAATGGTGCAACTTGCACCAAACATTAAGGTCGGTACTGACCTATGGACTTTAGGTCGGTATAGAGTTTTAATTTTAGCTCGTTTGCATTTGACTTTTCCTGTGTGATTTCGTGTCGCCTTTTGGACTTCATTGCAAGCGAGCTTCCAATTCCATACCTCTATTTCTCTGTAAATACCAACCTACCTGCAACCAAAATGGGATCTTCGTCTTCTCTTCACTCTAGATCGGATCTCTCTGCCATTGTAGACTTCTTCCCCTTCTTTACTCCTATCCTCTACCTCTCAAACTCTCTAGAAACATCATCGTAAGTTTGAGATCCACTGGATTGTGGCCAGATCTAAGATAAATAGTTGTAATCTAGAGAGAGAACAACTAATAAAAGATATTAAAGTGGACATACGCCGAAGATTACGATGAACCACTTTAAAAATCATGTCTCCTTTTACTACTTTCCTGTTTATTTTACTTGAACTGGTGCTTTCATCTAATTTCTCAGTGTTGATCCATTTTCTGGGTTAACAATTGGTGCTTTACTAAGAACAAAGAGCTTGATCTGAAGACTTGGAGCTTGAATCTGAGATTTGGAGAAGGTGAAAAGACCCAATATAAGATTTAAGGCTGGTGCAAGCCAACTAGAGCACGGGGGAAGCCAGGAGATGTCCTTAAATTCTCATTAAACCATCAACGTGACCAGAGAAGAGATAGAGGAAATAATGAAAGAGATGCAAGATGGTTTTGATGACTCAATAACGGGAAATGCTTGAAGGTTTTTTCCAAAGAATGTGACAACAAGAAATATCTAGAGCTGCAGGAATTTAGAACCAAGTGATAGGAGCTAATGCAAGAACAACGGGAGTTGGAGCGGAGCAAACTAAAATAATACCTCCACTACTTGGGGGCACAATCAATTTGGATCTAGATGAGCGTTAATGCTTAGAAGAAGTAATGCTAGAGCCAGAATGGCAAATCAAAATACGAATGTATGATGGCAGGAGCTGAACCAGAAGCTCAACATTGGATGGAGGGATGGGGTAGAATGAAGTTATGGATCAAAGACATCCATTGGATGACAACCCCGTGATCGGGATAGACTGGGGTCAAGTTTGATTCCTTTACTCTGGCTTTAAATAAATGATGTGATATAACCTTAGGCGGCTTACACATGTACAGGATCCTAAAGGGTCCCTATGCATGCTCTGAGTTGAATGTTTGAGATGACTATTTAGGATATTTGCACAATATTAACCTCGGACTGCTTACACGTGTACGGGATCTTGATCAGTCCCTAGGCATGCTTTGAGTTGGAAATTTGAAAGTGTCCCTGATAGGACTAAATGTTTACTAGATGCCTTGACTTAGGCTCCATGAGTGATGATCAAGATTGATTAGGAAATACCGACAGAGATTGATGACCCCCGGAAATAGATTAGGATTTATAAAACCACTTGAATGTGATGACTGATATTGAACGCTTTAAGTCCCATCTGAAGAAACGAGAACATAGTGCAGGGTGCATGTCCCCTTTCCAAATAGCGAGCGGATGGACTTGTATGATATTGATTGTTTTAAGTCCTGTTTGGAGAGATGAGACCGTAGTCCAGGGTGCAAGTCCTCATGCCGGAGAGTGAGTGGATGGACTTGTACGAAAAGTAAGTCACCTCACCGAAGAGTGAGCGGATGGGCTTGCTTGGTCATTGAGTTCCTTTACCGGAGAGCAAGCGGATTAAGCAAGGATCCGAAGAGATCAAAACCCTAGATTGGGCGATAAATGATCCAAAGAGATAGAACTCTAGATTGGAAGTTAAATGGTCCGAAGAGATCAAATTATAGATTGGATAATAAACAATTTAGGGAGATCGCATGTCAAATTGGACGTAAAATGATCCAAAGAGATCGAATCTTAGAACAGATTTGATAAAAGGATATGAATGCATTGTTATTTGGGAAAAACAGATAAATTCCGGATGAACACGAGATGATTTTGATATAGGATGTAATAAGTTCGAATGAAGTTGGAATTTTTGTGATGTATGAACAATAATTAAGTAGAGACTAAAGTCTTTATCTATAATAGGTTTAGAATAACCTTTGATTTGCAAGAGAATATGAAGGAACCAGACGATTAACTAAGATTGGGATTAATGGAAGGCCAGAGAGCTCAACTACTGAAGAATTATTGTTGCTAGAACTTGTTCTTGAGCAAAGCACATGTTAAATTCAAAAGGCATACTTTGGAGGGAAAGTGTTAACCTGCTTTTTGAGTCAAAGAAGATTTCAACTGGACTTAGAAGATCAACACAAGAATGAAATGATCCACGAACATGGAAGTATGCATATAAGAGTTAGGAAAGGAACTCGAAGAAGTTTCACAAATATTGGAGCAAAGTCCTTAATTCGGTTTTGAGTTAAGGCCCCTTAGGTTGACATCGACCTAACCAACTCAACCTATTCTCCTCTGAAACTTCACACAACTCCTACACTACTCCAGTAACTCGGCATCAAGTGTTCTTCCCAAGAGTTTGCACGATCAATTAAAAGATTGGTGAGATGATGACAAAGAAACCAGGATAACTCAAGTGCTATCAAGAAGATCACTAGAATCAACTTGAAGACAATGGAAGAGAGGCTCAGATAACTCAAGTAGATGGAAGAAAAGCAAGGCAAGTGAAATGGTGCAACTCGTACCAAATATCATAGGTCAGTAGTGACCTATGGACCTTAGGTCGGTACCGAGCAATGCTTTTAGCTCGTGTGCATTTGACTTTTCCTATGTGACTTCGGACCACCTTCTGGACTTCATTACAAGCGGGCTTCTGACTCCATACCTCTATTTCTCTATAAATACCAACCTACCTACAACCAAAATAGGATCTTCTTCTTCTCTTTACTTTGGAGATCTCTCTGCTATTGGATACTTCTTTCTCTTCTTCACTCCTATCCTCCACCTCTCAAACTCTCTAGAAACATCATTGTAAATCCGAGATCCACTAGATTATGGCCAAATCTGAGATAAGTAGTTGTAATCTAGAGAGAGAACAAAAAATAAAAGAGATTAAAGTGGACGTAGGCCGGAGATTATGCTAAACCATTATAAAAATTATGTCTCCTTTTACTACTTTCCTTTTTATTTTACTTGAGCTGGTGCTTTCGTCTGATTTCTGGGTGTTGATCCATTTTTTGGGTTAACAGGGTCCATCATTCTCAACACACAAATAAATATCAAAAATAGAAATGACCTGTTCTCGCTATGCCACAACTAACTCTAGGCTAACTGCATAATAAGTATAGGGTCCAGCTCCTCAACATGACATGCTCTTGGTAATGTCATAGACTATCTCACAAATGATCGTATAACACACACATATACCGGGATACTACCTCATGACTCTTGGCCTCATAAATAGCCACATCGGCATGCAGCCACATACTTAATGATCCTGTATAGGAGAACAAGTGTATTTCTATATCATCACATTAATAACTAGATAGGATACTGATAAACTATCAGCTCTGCTCCATGGTATTTCCTCACATGCTTACCCCTACAGCCTTAAGTTACCTCGATGGCCATCATGGCGCACTATCCATCTTGGACCAACATGCTTGCATGACTACGCAATGCTATGGTCACTGTAACGACCCATATTTTTAATGATATGATATTTAAATAATTAATTTAAATAGTGAATCATTATTGAATTGAAGGTCAAGAAAATATGTTCTTTTGCAAAGTCGATCTGGACTCAACGGATGGGGTCTTGAGTCCTAATTTGATCAAAAATCGACACTAATACATCCACGGTATTCACGTACCGAGTATTTAAGTACCAGAAAGGCGGGTCATTACAGTCACAACCCTACAAGTGCCCTAATGGGAACAGATTACTGGCTTAGGTGATACGTGATAAAGGTTTTCAACCATGGCACTCTGCCATATACAACGAAATGTATCACTGACCCGGGTATGACCCCACGATCTGGCAGCTAGGATGGACGCCATCCTAATCTAGTTTACTCCTTACCAATATAATAGGAGTGCACACAAAAAAGATAGACACACTATGGCTCTGAGATCGTAACTTACATCACCTTATATATAAATACCCCGTATAACTCGTCCCCATAAGATTGACATCCACACACAAAAGGCAATCAAACAAATATCAGCACAGGCGTCCTATACCACTTGTTATTATTCACTTGTTTACCCAATGCTCGTAAACTACACTAGCTCCACACGACATTGTAACAAGTCCAAAGAATAACTTAAGAAATATTACCAAACACTTCATAATAGATGATATAATAACTCCGTTTATTTAATTTTCTAACAACACATAAAATATAGTCAACAAAGCACGCAATTGACTTAGAAAAAAAGATTTTATTTACAAAAATATATATTAATAGCTTCAAAAGCCTTTTATTCTTTAAATGTTAAAAACACCATTTTAGCTATTTATTTAAAACTAAAAACAAGGATTTTAAGCCTTATAATACATATTAAATTTTTTTTCTATATTTAAAAATCATAGAAAACTCCTTTAAAATCATCTATTATTTACAAAAATTATACCTTAATTTTTTGTAATTAAATACGATTCTTAAATGAATTTATAAACCTCAAAATCTATTTCTATTTCATTTAAACTATAGAATATATATTGAAATCCCTTCCTTATATTCAAAATTCATATAATTTTTTTTTAAAATCAAATAATATTTATTAGGAATCATCCCATGATGAATATTTATAGTCCAAAATCAATATCTACTTAATTTTAAATCACAATTATTTAGTTAACTACTATTTAATAAAATAAATATTTTTCCATAAAATAATTTCATATTTGCAATGCATCTAATTTTTAACCAAAGACAAATTTTATTTATTTTTAAAGAAACCATATTTTTTATAAATACAAAAACGTTTGCTTCATAGAGCATTTCCTGCTCCAAGCAACCAGTGGTCTATCGCCATCATATGGGCCGTTGAATGCTGGTGACGGCCTAGCCAGGAAATGCTCCAGGCCTTGCATAATTTCAAGCTCCTCTTGCTAATTTCTTTACTAGTTCAATCCTTGCTTCTTGGTAATAGTTGTATATAGTTGCACTAGCCCACAAGCACAAGAACAAGCATAAATAAAGCATGAACAATTCGCAATAGAAGTGATCTCGTATTTACAGTAATTAGTTTAGCGTAGTAGAGATTAATATTCATTCATAACAAACACCAACAATCAAGCATTCACATAGCCGAAACATAGATTTGTTAGTGAAGAATCTCTCACCTTATTAATAGCAAGCCAATGCATTTACATTCTCCTGACCGCACCTTAATTTCCATTTACTATGAATTACACTTAACTCCAGACCTGATCAAAACTCGTTTTGATTACTCCTAGGGTTATAACTTGTTGTTGAGAAGCATATATTTTATTTTTATAATTTATAGAATTTCATTTGATTTACTTGGGATTTTTGAAGAGGTAAGAGGAGTTAGAATTTGCTATAGGAAGATGAAAAATATGCAAAAGTGAGCTACGGGATAATGAAAATGATACGGAATACTCTAGATTTCTAAAAGGGGAAATCAACATGTAAAGCATTCTTGTAGTAGAGTTTTGGGCCATATAATACGCTAATGAACCCATTTTACTTCATTCCTTCTTCCTTTGTAAAAAAATATGTCTACCTAATCCAAAAATAATTCCAAATCCTAATTAGGAATTATATTCACTTAATACTAGTGTTTAACCAACATTTTATATTTTACAAAAATTGTCTCCCATAATTTCCCCATTTAGAAATAATTAACTCTAATTACAATATTTAGGCCCATTATAGTGAAAATGCTTTATTAAACTAATAATTAAATAAAACCCATTCTTTACCATGATAAATTACAAAAAACTTTTATTCAACATTAGTTAGTTTTATAGCATTATTAAACCACTTATAATTTATTTAAAAGAGATATCATTTAGAACTTAAAATATCAATATTACTTCAAAAATACTCAACACCACCATTATGAATAATTTATTACTTCAAAAATATTTAATGCCAAAATAATTCATTAAATTCCATTTTCATCAAATAATTCTCTATTTAAATTCTTCAAAACAATTTATCCATTTTCTCAAATCTTAACAAAATGTTTTATTATTAGATTTTCAACTTCTATATTTCCAAACCACCTTTAAATTCCAATATTTTAACTAAATCCCAAACTATCCACATTTTATTATTTAAAACTCATTTAATTAGTTAAAACTTCATTATTAATTTTAATTAATTGCTTCTCAACATCGAGTTGTTACATACTTTCCTTTAAGAAAATTGCATCCTCGCAATTTATCATTAGGGTAAATCTATAACGAGCTAATAACTTCTTGCTTTACTACACCCATCTTTAATTTACACACAAGCACAAAACACTCAACCATTGAAAAAATAACACAAGCAAAGCCAATCACAAACATATCACATAGAGCTCTTTATTTACTTTCTCGGGTTAGCCCGTAAAGTGTTCGGCTTCAACCAGTCAAGCACTAAATAGGGTGACTCACGCACTAAATAATTGGGCTCTAGTCTCTACTTAGGCACATATTACCCATTGTATCGAATAAAAAACCTTCCTGTGCTCCTACTAATCAACTCATCAAACACACACAAAGCCTCAAAAACTATCAGAACCTTCCGCTGGCTAAACACTCAAACTTGTTTATTTTCCAATCCACTTTACAAAAAATAAAAAATTAACCCAACTTTTTTTCTTAAAGAAACTTGTGCATATAAAACAAAGTGGTCTTTCTCATTCTTCAATTCAAAACTTTTCATTTTATATAAATCTCATTTTTAAATCATTCTTCCAAAATATCCAAAATATTCTTTTGATTCAAAAACATAATTTTTCCACAAATCAAATTTATACACCTTTTTAATGAAAAATTTATCACTGCATATTATAAGTAAGATAAATATTTCCCACTTTGAAAAACGCTTTGCAACCTCATAATATAAATTTTCTATTATTTGCTTCCTTATATCTCCAAAAATATTAATACCCCTAAAAATTCATCTCAACATGAACAACATTTATTCGTCATTTTAATGAGAAATCCTCTTTTACTGCATACAAATAGTATAATACATATTTTCATCAAAAAGTTTTTTTAGTCACATAACTTCAAAATTAGTTTTGCTTACTTCATAAAATCCTTTAATATCTTCACTATCATTATATAATCTATATCCATACTTTACTAGAAATATTTCTTATTCACAGAATTCGAAATGTCTTAAACTCAATACTTTACTCAAAATGTATATGAGACTTATTTTTATTTCAAACTTTTTTTAAATTAAAAACTCATATATACACACGTATATAATCTCAATACACTATAGAAGCATATTTATAACATCCACACAAGTCACAACAAATCATGCATCATGTCATACACATAATTCACATCATCACATATTACATATTTTTAAATTCATAAATATTTATAAATTTAACGACGTTGCCTCGCCATGAATTTCAATGACTTGCCTCATTGATAAGCTGCAATGTTGTTCGTGTAATCAACATTGCATCGTCATCGAGCACACCATCCTTAGTAATTGAAGGCTGCAACCGTCATTTAAAACATCCATACTTAAAAAATAACTTTATCATTTTCAGAACAATACTTTACCCCACCAAATAATATATCAAAATACTTTAAAACATTTCTCAAAACATTATATGGTACTCCTTCCAAAATATAGTTTATAATATTATGAAAATATTGACTTCCTTTCAAATAAAATTTCCCTCAAAATATGATGTATAACTTTTTCTCAAATTATTTACTTCTTCCAATATATTATTTAACTTATCTGCATACATAATTTTCTTTCCAAAATATTGTTTGTACATTCCCCAAAATGGTATACTTCTTCCTAAACAATAGTTCTACATTTTCCAAATTACTATACTCAATTTCAAAATATTCCTCAAAACATTCTAATTTCCAAAATATAATTTATAAAATTTCTCAAAATATTATTTTTAAAAGATCGGCTTTAATATTACTCAAAATATTTTCCTTCTTTCAAAACATTGCTTCTCTTTCAAAATATTATGTCCAAATGCCACATTCTAGTGTTTAAGAGTCCTATCTATATGTTGGACAGGCATATCAACCAACATCACTCAACAGACAAATTAGCACGAAATCAACTTCAAAATTTCCATTAAATATTTATGTATAAATATTTTAATAAACTTGCTTTTATGAAAACAGTTGCTTACTTGTATTAAAACATTTTATAATACCATATATATATATATATTAACTAAATAGATTTTAAATAAAACATATGCTTGTTTATAGTAAAAAATTATGAATAGCCTATATAAATACAATCAAATAATAAATCACTCACAACAATCCAAACATCACTCATCACCACCCATGCGTATTTCAAGCGAGCATCCAATTAAGCTCCATCTCAATACCTTTCAATTAATTATATATAAATATATACTATTTAGAAGAAGATAAATTCCTATTACCCCTTGCAGTAACTTCAATGCCGAAGACACCTTATGGTTCTAATATCAGGACTTGAGTAGGTTTTACCTTTCGAGTGATAACTCCTACTCAATACCACACTCAAGACTGATTCCGACAATTCTTTCTAACTATTATTATAACAAAGCAACAACCATACAAAGAAATCCTCCAAACACCAATAAATCAATCATAACAACCAAAATAACCAATATGCTTAGTGAAAAGCAATTTATCGGCTTCTACTGTGCAACACTGATCACTACTGGATCAGGTTACTTCAACTAGTTTGTAACTCATTGTTGTGATGAATCCTTGGTGCGAGATTATATTAGGACCTTCTAAAGCTTCCCTAACCAAATAATTACCTTCTCCATTCAAAGCCATACATAGGTCTAATACTCACCATCAATATCGACACTACTAGCCGGACTAACTACTTCTACCTTCACCACCTTCATTAACTACTCTGTAAACTTACACTCGAAAATGGGTTAGAAATAAAAATATTATATAATATGAAAATACAAATACATGCCCATATAATTAGCTCAGTAATCATCATATACTCTTACTATCCCTTACCATAGGGTAACTACCCAATGCACCCAAGGGAACAATGACACTAAGTCTCATCTAAGGCCAAGACTTGTGTCTATTATACTCCGTATTATTCTGAACCTACTGTGATACCAACTATAACTCTCTACCTTTATATCCATACTACCAAAGAGTATTACTAGGTAATACTGCCTGATAATGCAGAGAATGGCGTGATATTGGGCTGTCATACATGATTATTCCCTTAGGCTAACACCGGTACACGTATTTCAAAAATCATAAACCACTCACCTATATGTGCACAGTATCAACACAAAGCAATAAACACGTGTGTTTTCTAGATAGAACAATACATAATATAATACAAATCACAAAGAACACATAATTATTAACACAATAATAAATAAAATAAATAACATATACAAGTCATAGTGGGTCTATGTAAAAAAGAGTTAAATGCCCACTATCTTTCAAAAAAGTACAAAGTATATGTCCGATATACAAATCTCAACATAAACATATACATACAAGAGGAAACACTAATACATATATAATATCTTATCCGACCAATAATCAAGCCTCCAAACTGTGCCCAACAACCATAAGCTGGTCACTTCGTCCCTAGACCTGAAATGTCTCGGACTGACCTAAGTAGTATTTAAATAACACACAGGTCAGACAATGACTAAAATGTGAATGTCCATATATAGTAAAACTAGCATGGTATAAACAAGTATATCTCAAAGGGGCATATAGGCCTCAAATGTTGCAAAAAATCTCAAACCCTACACTTATATTATCACCCATAACAATGTAAAGTCAATCAACATATCAAGTAGCACAATATGAAAATGGATGAAACAATACATATCCATCCATCATCAATATATAGGAAACATCATGTACCATATGGCAAACATACAGCTATGCCCAAGATTATCTCTCAAATAATCATAAAATAGATATACCCGGGGTTCGTCATACTCAACACAGATAAAATAACAAACAAGCATGCAAACCTGCTCTTAGTTATGCCACAATCAACTCTTAGCTTACCGCACAGTAAGTGTGACGACCCATGTTTCGGAAGGTTTAAATCGACAATAATCCACATATGTTCAACTTAAAAAATCCGAAACATAGATAATCCATGGTGTTAAATAAGAAAAATAAGAAAAGAAGAAGAAAACAACACAGAATCTCACAGCGGAAACGATAAAATATAATAGTCAAATAAACAATTCAAGAAACTGCTTACTATACATTTGATTTAAAATCTAGACAGCATTTATCAGAGTTATATATATATAGGGATAAATAATCACTAAAGCAGAATAGCATGATGCAGAGAATAATAATAGTAGCAATATACCCAATCTTCGTCTTCGTCCTCCAGAGAATAATCTTCAATATGCTGAAAAAACTCAAGACTGACCCGAGCGTAATGAAAAACAAAACACTCGAGTCAGGACTAAAATAGTCTTATGTAAGTCAAATCAATATCATGAAATATGAGTGCAATAACTTAAGAGATGTTACAGATTTTCCCATCTCCTAAGGATACATCAAACTATCTATATATAATAGTGTACGCTATAATAGATAATGTCTATCAGTAAAATAAATACCAAAATAGCGTTAAGGCTTTACATTATCCCCCTTAACACATATTATAGCATGTAGTCTATGCAGGTCCTATAACACAACCAGCAACGTCGGTAGCCAGTGAGTCCCCTATAGGTACAGTACTAAACCAAAGTCGTAATGGGCTCGTATAAGGATAAGTATGACAAGGCACGTGAGGCAATTCCCAAGGTAGGATTCTACCGGTTTACCCTTTCTGGCTGGCATAACCCATCCATGGCCGACCGCGACAATCAATCCAAACGAAAAAGGTGCACCCATCGAATAAGAAATCATAATAGTAATATGAGGGATCAACGTCGCTAGAGGTTTAACCTTATTAGCCAGACATAGGCTCCTATTTTAGTCATTTTAATTATGACATGAGTGTTAAAGCTATCCATCATCATTCTCTTACTTCATTCCAGTAAACGTTTGCCAATTCAACCACTACATTCTCGGTATCATCCACCGCGTACACAATTGTTAAAGTGGTTCTAATATTGATAGAGAGTATGCCAATAAGAGGCCTCGGTCTCTTTAACAACTAAACGTCGTTTTACACACCGGTTGGTTCTTTTACATTTCAGAAACAATTCATATTTGATATCTAAATATCATATTCGCTTCAAAATCAAATCCATTTCGAAATCATCATATTCGCTTCAAAATCAAATCCATTTCAAAATCATCATGTTTTACATCAAAATGTTAATTCAATTCGACATATCGATTTCACTTCAAAACTTGATTCGAATTACAATTTTGGTTATAATTCACTTTAACCCAGTTCGCATTTAAATCCAAGATTTAAGTATAAACATTCCACCCTTTGACCAGTCTGAATTTTTAGAAAATAGTTTAAATAGTTTTAAAATAGTTAAAATTTTAAAATAGTTTAATAGAAAATAGTTTAAGTATTAAAAATGGTTTATATAGTAAAATAGTTTGGAAAATCAAAATAATTTAAATATTTAAAGAATATAGATTTTTAACCATTTATACTAAAATAATTCATTTGAAAATAGTTTCAAAGTCAAACCGATTCAATTCCAAATTTCTCAATTCAAATTAATTCCAATTTTCATTTCGATTTAATCGATTCAATTCTGATTTCAAGTCGAATTCAATTTCAATTCCAAATTAATTTGAATTCCAATTCCAAATAAATTTCAATTCCAATTTCAAATTAATTTCAGATTCCTAGTTCGATTTCCAAAATATCGATTCAAAACACTTAAATCAAATTTTCCTTCAATATCCAATTTAAAATCCAAATCTTCAAATATAATTAAATTCCGAGCTCAATTTTGAAATATCATTTTATATCACTTTTACTTAGCAATATCTAAAGTTCGAATAAAAGTCCAATCTTTTAAAACAAATCAATTCCTAAAATTCACATCCTATTTCGATTATAACTTAAAAAGCTCAACTTCGATTAATTAAACAATTCCAGTTTCAAATTTAAGTTTCAACATTCCGAGTTCCAATTCAAAAATAATTCGATTTCCATAAATTCGATTTTTATTTCTTAAAACCAAATCATTTAAATAATTTCTAATCAAAATTTTAAAATTCATTTAATTTAACCAATCCGGTGTCCGTATATAATTCTCTATCCTATGGCCAAGTGAATCAATTATTCTAATTAAATTCAGGGATGGATATATATCATTTCAATCCAAGATAAATGTCATAAGTATATATCATTTCAACCTATTTTTTAATTTATTCGAAATAATTCAATTTATAGTTTTATATAGCGTAAATAATATACAGGATGATAACATGATATATCAAAATATATAAACATCCAAAATATCAATCAATAGCATCCATCACAACCAATCATCCAAACAGTCAATAAAATTCACAACAATTTCATAATTATCAATATCGGGTATTTTACGGGCAATTAAATTCTAACTCAATTTAACTATCAATTCAAATTCAATTAATTAATTCAGATGTCAATTTAAATGTCAATTAAACTTATCAAACAACAATCGATAAATTTTAATCGCTTCACGATATAAATTTAACTACATAAAAATTATTTCAGTCAATTATGAGCGTATAAACACTCACCTTTGATTTATCGACGATTAAAAATCCAAATAAAGACCCAAATTTGAACAGTCTCATAATGCAGCCAAACAAATTCCATAATGTCTGGAATTTCGATACGAGTGCAACGGAGAAAACCGCGCGTCGATCCGAGCTCGTATGCAAAAGTTATTCGAGTTAGAACATTTGAATTTTAATATAAAATAATTAATTAATAAATAAAATAAGCATGTTTTACCACCTTCCTCACGTCTACGAGCTGCTCGTTCCAGTAACCCAACCGCACGCGTTCACCTAACATACACGCGTGTCACCAACGATAACCGGAAGATGATCTAAGCACACCAACGCGCGCGCCCACGCCACCACTACCTACGTCCACTGCCACGTCTCCATCGCATGCACCCATCGAAGCGAATTCGAGCCCAAACAGTCGTGACTTCGGGCCAGATCTGCGGCGCCTCGCTCCGCCTATGGCGATCACCACCGTTGGATGTGTAGAGCTCGTCGAGATCTACAACTTTCCTTTTGGGTTCGAGCAATTTCGTTGAGAGATGAGGGAGATCGGAGGGGAAGAAGTTGGATGAATTCTAGCCGTTGAAGACAATAGGCGGCGGCCATGATATTAAGGTTTCTAGAAAAAAATTAAATAATAATTTATCTCCTTATGCGTGCCGTATTTATATAGTTAAGTCCAAAATCGTCCGAACTCCAATCGAGGCATGCCACCTGACGTTTATAATGTTTTACCCCCATTCCGAACGTAATGGAACTAGTTTTGTGGCCTAATTCGATTGTATGTGGAAGATAGCTTTTCAAGATCAAATTATTTTATCGAATTCCTTAAATTGATTTCTACGCGTTTCAAGCTCTCACGGCCAAATGACAAGTCTGATCGCTATGAAACTTGAGATCCTACAATAATTAACTATTACGGATCCGATGAAACTAGTTTCATCGAAATTCGAGACAGTTGCCAAAATGGCTATTTTACTCGTTAATTGAAATATAGAATTTCTAATTTTTTTTAATATTCACATTTAAATCCAATTTTAAATGTTAAACATCTTCATTCATATTTAAATAAAATTTTGAATCAATTTCCTATACCATTATTAATCATATTAAATCCATAATTCAATTATTCAAATAATCTCCTATATTAAATTTAAACAAATTAAATTATCCAATAAATCAATATTAACAAATCATTAAATTTCAAATAAATTTTAGTTATCAACATTATTTTATTTCTATCTAAATAATTCACATTTATTATTCTAATCCGGTTATTTATCATAAATACCATCGATACATATAATTTATTTCAATATAAATTATTCCTAATTTCCGAAATTGTTTATTTCAAGATTTTTTATCCAAGTTCATATTCAATAACTACAATAATAAATCATTATATTTTATTTTTAACCATTTTTATTCCATAATAATATTAAATTTAACAATTAAAAATAGTTAAAAATACGGGTCGTTGCAGTAAGTATGGGGTCAAACTCCTTATATCACACACTTTCAACAATGTCATAGACTATCTCGTAGATAATCATATATCACACATGTATATGGGATTACAACCTCAAGGCTCTTGGCCTAAAAAGCGGTCACATCGGCACATAGGCGGATACTAAATGATCTCGTAAAGGTGAACAAACCTATATCTATATGTAACACCATACCTCTATACCCATATTACCTAAGAGTATTACTAAGTAATACTGTCTAGTAACATGGAGAATGATCCAATGTGGATGATACACATGTGAATATTCCATTGGACAAACACTGAATACGTCTCATAATATAAAAACTACTCACCTCGACATAAATAGTTTTAGTACAAGCAATAAACACGTGTGGTTCTCGAGGATAGAACAATATACAATAAAAAAATCACAAAGAACACAGAGTCATCAACGCAGCGATAAAAATATAAAACATCACATAAGTCTAAGTGGGACACAAAAATAAGTCAAACTCCCACTAAATCCCAAATATATACAAATGCAATATAGATCCACTACATATAATTCAATAACCCATACATACGTGAGTCCATATGATGGTATACAGTACAGCTAATAATCTAACCTCCAACTAAGCCCAATAAGACAATTTGGTCACATCATCCCTGAACTTGAAATGTCTCAGACCGACCTGAGTATTGTATATATAATAAATGGCTTAGACTATGTTTAGATTCAATGGTGAGAATATAAACGATATCTCAAGGAATAACATATACACAACATAAATAAAAAGAAATCCAACCAAAGGAATAACGAAACATCCACAACTCATTAAACAACATCCATAACACATTAAACATCAAAACATACATAAGACAACGAACACAATCACACACATCACACACAACATACATCACACACATCATACATCGCACACCTCACACACATCACATATCAATCCATTTATATTTATTAGTAGTATTAGATTTAATCATTTTATTCTTCATTTGTATTTTCATTACTGCTGCTGGTACTTTTAATGTACTACTAGAAGCTGAGTCTACACCTGAGCCTCACTACTTCCCAGATGCAAAGGGAGACCTTACTCATATTTTTTTGTGAGCGTGCTCACCAGTCTTTAGCTGCATAATAAACACACGTCACTTCCTCGCTTCCCATCGTCAACCACCTCGCCTTGTTCTGTATTCGTCCTGTTGGCTCGTGCAACAGACCGCGACCACGTGACAAGGGGGTTATGTCGCCACATCCTTCACGAAGCGACCCCGCAGTCAGTCAAGCTAGGATGGGGCTAGCAAAACTTATAGCAATCACATCTACATATTGGACTCCGCACACCTCAATCCACTCAAAAGCGGAGATAATCATATTCCTACTTTAAAATAAAATAAAGAAATAATATAATATACCTCACGCATCAAGTTAGAAATCCAAGTAATAATATCAATAAATATTGGTGTATAATATAAAATAATTCATAGACCAAATATTAAAAAATCAGTTTTCAATGAATTACTTGACATTATGCTGGTTTTGAGTAAATAAATATGCTACGCACGGACGTCCCATATTATCCAGTGAAATACAATTATATACACAACACCCTCAATTAATCAACATTAAATAAATTTCCACTTCGCTTATTAAATCACTCGTCGTTTACTTTTTTACTTCAATTTATTATTCTTTATTTTCATTACTTTATAATTCCACACAACAGGTAATTTAACTTCATCTCGTTCGTAGCAAACAAATCAACAATCATCCATACACACATCAATATATTATTTATAATGATTAACGAGATGAAGGGTTTTATTTAAATATATTTCACTTCATTTTTTCTTCTTTTTATGAAAGCACTTCAATTTAATTTAACCACAAAAAATCTCTTTTTTTCCTTTATATAAAATCAATTCAATTAATTTAACAAATACCACTTTTATTCTTTTCCCTCTCTTTATAAATACATAATAATCCTCGAAAACCCATATTTTAAAATCACATATTTATTTCAAAAAACTGTATTCAAATCCATCAATTAATTTAAAACCACCAAATTCCTTTCATCCCAAATTTCTACTTCATTAATATATTATAAAAATACAACGAAAAAGTTTATATTTTCAAATACCTCTAAAAAAATTAAATCAAAAGAATATTCTCAATCCATAAATATTTTCAAACTCAAGTATATAAATCCAAAATCATCATTTAAAATTCTCGTTTATTTTTCAAACTTCTATAAAACCATTATTATTGAGAAGTAATCCATCAAACTCAAATTCGACCTCATATAATATCTTCCCAAAATACTTTGATATTCCAACACAAATAAATATATTACTTCAAAAATTCATTCAACAATATATATATATATATAACAAACCCTCTCAATGATGATTCCATTTAATAAATAAATTGCATTCAACATACAATTATTCAAGATATTATTTTATAAACTGCAATCTATTAAATTCAAATAAAATTAACTCCTCACTTTAAAATATAATTTTCAAATATTATTTCATTAATATCCTCTAAATATTTTTATAATCATCGATAAATATAAAATATAAATCTTCAGAATCCACTTATTTAATAAAATCCCAAAACCCGTCATTTATCAAATAATTTCTATTTATTAAATCTTTAAAATTATTCCACTTATATATTTTTTTCAAAATCATCCCTCTTTCAAATTTTCTATTAATCATAAATAACCTCAATATTAAATACGAACATCATTTTGAAATTCGCTATATATTTGGAAAATGATTTATTTAATTCCAAATAATTTATTTATTTCAAATCTTCATCTTTTAATTCATTTACCACATTTTCGATCAATTTCAAAAAAAAATTCCAATTATTTACAAATATCTAATTAATTAAAACATCGCAATCAACAATCCCACAATAATTATCGCAACAAAAAATAATTCATAGTGCGCAAGACAATTCTGACCAATTCAAACCATGTCAACCATCAATCATCAACAAATAATCAATTTCATCTAATAAAACAACAATCCATTCAACCATGAAAATCAAGTAAATATATAGGTGAATACACATCAAAGAATATAAACATAGATGTGAGTGAGATAACTCACTGAAATACCGCTCGAGCAACAAATCAGTAACAACCCTCTGCCCGAACATAAGCGTTGCCATCACTTCCTTCATCATTGTCAGCACTTGACATAGCTAGCCATGCCTTCATCACTATGCACAACCTCCATGTCCATAAGCATCCTCCATCACAACCCGTCGCCAGCCCTTACATCATGCTACTTTCCTTCTCAAACTGCGCACAACATCACACTTCACTAGCTCCACCACATAGCACTACAAGAAAAACTGCATTTTACAACATGAATTTTGCAACAGTGGCTAAAACCGTTGTAGATAAAATATGTCTTTTACAACATTTTCTTTAAAAAGGTTGTAAAAAACTTTTTGAGACAACATTTATTTTAACAAACGTTAAAATTAATCTATTTCAACAACATTTCACAAAATAGTTATAAATAACCAACTTCAACATCATTTTTCTTATATTGTGGTAATTTATAACGTTTAATGATTGTCGTGGGTGCCTAAATTCAACAATGTTTTTTCAATATCGTAAAAGCACTAAATATATTAAATTTTGTTTAATGATGTAAACTTATGCTAGCTAACGACATTCGATCAATGTTGAGATCTATTGTTTCGTTGATTTATGTTCTAGTAAGTTTTCAAATACATAAATTGTTATACTTGTATTTTGCCAATAATAGTAAATTCCTTGCAAATACTAGTAAGAGAATGAAAAGATTTTGTAACAACAAGGTTTAAACTATTAAGTTTTTGATGACACTAGGAATTGATTTATTAACTTATTGCATGATGATTCAATGTCATGAGCTCTTTGCGTTTCTCTTTTATTATACTTTTCTCCATATTTACCTGTTAACAAATAAGACGACAAAGTCAAAGATGATAATGAAACACTATAAAAAAAACAAAGTGGAAATACTTTGGAAAATATTAAAATAACAGTTCTCAAAATTAATGATAATACTACTTGGTGAGAGAGATTGAATTAGCATGGATTGCTAATTACTAGATATTTAATTACTTAATAAAATAGCACTATGATATGGATTGCTAACTTATACCGTTAGATTTTATCCAACCGTAGATATTAGCCAACATTGCACAAGTTAACCCATGCGAAGGAGGCGGCACAAATTTCACCCTAATTCATTTTTTGCCTTCCTCTTCTATTCTAGGTCTTTTTATTCAAAACCCCTAATCCAGCAGCCTCTACTCTAACGATTTTAGATTATGTCGACGGAATCATTACTTTATTAAAATTTTGGTTTCTTTACTACGACAATTGTCGGATATGGGTGCAGGACATAGACTTATGTAGTTTTTAGATCTGATAACCGAGGAGTTCGAGGGTAAGGCTGAAGGAACAAAGGGGGATTTGATTTTACTAATAGATGAGTAGCTGGTGAAGGGGAGAACAACATTGTCAACAGTGTCACGAATAAGGTACTGTACGTGTTTTAAATCATATCATTTTTATTTGTATGTTGTAGTTTCAATTTATTCATGGGTAAATTTTCAGTATCAGCTAATTTTTTTGGACCTTTGCTATTGAAATTGAAACTTTTTTGTTGTCATAATATATGTTAACAAACTATATGAACTTTTTGTTCTTAAGCAAGTTCGGTTGAATTTGTTGCTTACATTATTGGTTGAAAACGCTTTATAGTTTGCTAAGTGGCTGCTTTATACCTTGACTGTGGTTAGTCAAAGCACATGGTTTAGTATTCTGTTTAGCTATTTTTTATGCTAATATTCATTTATTTCAGTTGCATGTTCCACATAAATGAAACCTTTATTACATGGAGATAAATGACATTATATTTTGAACTAAAAAGCTACATCTTTAAGATATGTAGATTATGTTTCACATAACAACCATATTAGTAAACTTTTATCTTGAAATTTTACAATAAGTGGTTGCATGCTGAATAAATAACTTATAAGGTACATCTAGTTGAACTGATCCGCCGTTGAAACAATCACTCAATTTAATGTGTTATGGCCATAAAAGTGTAGGTTAACTTACCAATTAATAGTTAGTAACTATTTTGAAGCCAATTTAATCTTGCTTTAGTGTCTTGTTTATCTTATAATGCCACCATGGTGATAGGTGCTAATAATAACAAATAATTAAAGTTGATTTGAACAGAAAATTAACACAAGATGTATAAAACTAGCTTTTATATCTAATAATAATTCATACGGTTGACAGAAACAACATATAAAATTATCATTTCACTTGGTGTTTAAGAAGTTTTACTAACAAGTTTTACACTTTTACCAGTATTCCTATTGTCAAAGTTAACAACTCGGGTTTGGTTGGTGTTGTCATTGCAAAATTTATCTTCACCCTTACTTAAGGTATTTTCAGAGTCTCTTATACTCTATTGTTTTATCCTACTTCATTCTTACCATGTTTTTCATTTTATTTGTATGCTTATTTTACTGTACTTAGAAACTGATTTTTTCTTCTTTTTGAAATTGTTTAAGTCGTTGTTTAATGCGTTTAATATTCGACAGTTACATATGATTCTGCAAGTTGGTTAATTTCCCAATTTGAATTTTTCTTATTTTCCTTTTTTTACAAATTTAAATGTTTAGTTGTCAGTATGTGCATGTGTGAAACTTTTGCGTTAATTGTTTTCTTTTAGGTTGAGTATGTTATTGGTTGATTTGGGGGTTAGATATTCCTTCTAAAAATCTTGTTTAATTTTTGTTTGCTAATTTGCTGACTATTCATCTTTAGGTTGACTAATTTTAGCTGCTCTAGAGCGATTACATCCAACTTATCAATTGCCAATTATAAACTAAATTATTGACTACCGATTCAATTTAATGATTTACAATTAATAATGCACCAACACTGTGCAATTAGTTGTCAGTTTATTTATTAATATAGAATTTGGACCATGATTTTCACAAAATAATGGACCAAAATTGACTAAAGTGAGTTAGAGGAATAAATTATGGGTTATGTGTGATAAGTTGGACAAATTTCTCAAGCATTTGAGTTACCAATTTTTGACAGTTGAATTGACAATGACAAATTACCACATGGAGTCCAAAAATTGAGCTTGGCTATTTTACATGGGTGCATTATTAATTGCATTTCGAATTGTCAATTGCTTTAGCAATTTATTCACTCGTGCAAGCACTCTTAGATGTCATATATTTCTTATTAATAATGCTCATTTATTTCATTGAATAGTCATTAGGTGTATATTTTTGGTAGGTAATTCAAACGATGAGTTTTTCATTCTCCTTTTTTCTTATTTTTTTGACACTGCAAGCTAATCTCAAGAGCGAAATACTTATTTTATCTCCAAATGACTGAATTTTCTCAATTGTTTATTGACTTATTACCTCAAACTATCCGTTGTGGATATTCATGGATAACCTATTTATGAAACACTGTTATTGACATTCAAATGTGAACTGTTATATTTTCAAAATAATATACTTATAGTAAGTATTCCATATTGTACTAATTCAAAATTATATGTTTGCATTTATCACGACAATGCTTACAACTTATGCTAATTCAAAATTATGTGGTACAATTGTACAATGAACTTATACTCTTGTATTGAAAGAACAAGTTGATACTTCAATGAATATTCCAAATATTTGAATTATATATGAAGCTAATTTTACTTCCATTCCATCCGAGATGAAGAATTTTCCACTGAAGTTGTGGATAATCTGACTATATAGGGATTAAAATTTGCTTTGGACCCATTCAAGGTAATACCTAAAAGTATATTCAAGGAAACAAGATTAATTTAAACTAAATGGGTGAGACATCAACAAAGTAACTCTTAATGAATAGAAAGAAAGCTCCAAATTATTTCAAAATGAGATGGGTAAATAGGGTAGCAAATTGAAATTGGATATTCCAAATATTTAAATTATATATGAAGCTAATTTTACTTTCATTCAAATTAAGATGGCCAATTTGCCACTAATTTTACTTTCATCCAAATTATATATGAAGCTGATTTTACATTAATTATATGGGGATTAAATGTTACTTTGAACCCATTCAAGGTAATATCTAAAAGTACATTTGAGGAAACAAAATTAATTTTAGCTATGTGGGAAATATATTAACAAAGTAACTTTCAATAAGTAAAATTTGAAAATTCAAATTATTTCAAAATGAGATTGATAAATAAGGCAACTAATTGAGATTGAACATTCCAGGTATTTAAATTTTATACGAGGCTAATTTTACTTTACTCCAACTAAGTGACGATTTTGCCACTGAAGTGTGGACAATATGACTATACTGGGATTAAATGTTGCTTCAAACCCAGCCAACGTAATACCTAAAAGCTCATTCAAGGAAATAAAATTAATTTTAACTAAATGGAAATTTTATCAACAAAATAACTCTAAATAAGTAAATAGCACCCTCCAAATTATTTCAAAACAAGAAATTAGGCTAAAGGTTTTCTCGGCACAAGAAATTATTTCAAATTACTTTAGAATAATTTGTTTTAATGATAGAAGATAAAAGAAATTAACATTTTTCTGAAGGAAAATGATAAATGATAGTAGATAAAATAAATTACTATTATTCTGAAGAAAAATGATAAATGATAAAAGATAAAATAAGTTATCATTTTCTGAAGGAAAATGAAAAATAAAAAATGGTAAATGAGAAATATCCTGGAAACTAATTAATCTAGAGTTGTTTTAGAAACTTATTATCCTGAATTATGAAACCTTTAAGTGAAAATCCCAGTTTCAAAATGAGATGGGCAAATAGGGCAGCAAGTGGAAATTGGATATTCCTCCATGAAGCTAATTTAAATCTCATTCCAACGAAGATGACGAATTTCCCACTAAAGTTGTGGAGAATTTGGCTATATTGGGATGAAATGTTACATTGAACCTACTTAAGGTAATACCCAAAAGTATATTCAAGGAAACAAAATTAACTTTAACTAAATTGGAAATTTATCAACAAAGTAAGTCAAATAAATAAAAAGTAAATAGGGCAGCAAATTTAAAGTGAACATTCTAAATATTTAATTATATATGAAGCTAATTTTACATTCATTCCAACTAAGATGACGAATTTGCTAATGAAGTTGAAGATAATTTGACTGCATATGGATTAAATATTGCTTTGAAGCCGTTCAAGGTAATACCTAAAAGTATATTCAAGGAACCAAAATTAATTTAAACTAAATGGGAAATATATCGACAAAGTAAATGTCAATAAATAAAAAGCCACCTCCAAATTATTTCAAAGGGAGATGGGTAAATAGGTCACCAGGTTGAAATTAGAAGAACTAGCAATGTGAAATTTTAGTAATAAAGCAATAGAGCTAAAAGGAAAATATTCTCTATTTTAATTTTTTCTGACCAAAATTACTGTACTTAGCTTTGTGGTTAGCAGTTGCTAAGTTAAATATTTACAAACATTTGGAGACCGAGAAAATCGAAGTACAAAAGAACCAGGTAAATAACTGTCTTCGTGTATTTATTTAAATATTACAATGATTACAAAAATACTTTTTCATAGTTTTTAAGTTGAATTTCAAATACTTGTACATTATCATAAAACTCATTACATTAAATAAAGATATATGTAGATGCTTAGTACCGCTAAGTCCTTCATTGTTATGAAATCTAAATCCACTTAATAAACTTTTCCATACTACTTCAATAGATTTCACATAATTCACTGAATAACTACTTCCCTTCTTCAACCACTCCGATTCTTCTAAATAATTTGAGAAGTACCTATTATATTCTAACTTTGGCTCAATTTAAATAGTTTCCATTATTTCAAAATGTAATAGCCTAAATTTACTAATTCTCTATGATTACATGCTTATAACACCCCTCTCTGATGCCGTAAATTATTAATCAATTTTACATTATGCAATGGTAAATATATCATATATCTAGTTTTCATTCTAATATCATGTAAGAGAATTTCTCCCGTAATCATGGCTAATTCTGAAAAGCACAAATCCTTAAAAATATAAAAAAACTTCCATACACACACACGAACAAACTTGGACAATAAATTCTTTAACATATACATTTGTTCACATATAAGAACAAACTTGGACTTTACGCAATAATTTATTTCTTGCATCTTACAGTCATCTATTGTTTAGTAATCAATCATGTATTCCCAAGTATTATTTTAGTTACTTAAATGAATAAATTCATACAATAAATTAGAATAAAATTAGTTTAAAATTTTGCATATCGATATGGTAAATTTGAATACTGCTTGCTAAAAAGTTTTATTTCATACATCTTGCTGAATTAAATGTACTATTATAATGCTTATTATTTTCTCATTGTTTTTATTAGAACTTATATTTGAACGATCATATAAAACATGTTTGCTTCTTTTTTTATGATGCTGCACTAAAATTTGTTAGCATTGTACAATTCATTTTGCATCATTACAAGGTGACTTGATGAATTTAATTTATATTAAGGGGTTTACTCTACATAATATATTATTTAAAGTGCTAGAAACAAGTAAAATAGAGCATTCATTAATAACATTAGCATTATTAATAGAGAAATTAATATTGGCTAATCTGAATTAAGGGAGAATGTTTCAAATTGTGCTACACAATCAATAGTTATGCAATAGTTGGACTACATAATTTCAGTTACTTTCTAAGTTACACACATACCACTTTTTTAGTTTATATTAATATTTCTGTTATGTTCAACCATGTGCATAGAAAGGGTTGACATGAAAAGTTCAATAAAAGAGAAAGCATGGTAACTAGTGTTTCCTATATGTTTGATTTCTCCATCAACAATTAATATGATGCATCTTGCTTTCTTTTGGCTCATGTTCTAATCAGTAATCACGATCACTGTGTGCGTACTACAAGTTTGATCTGGTATATTTTTTATACTTAATATTTTCGTCGATTCATTTTGTTTCATTAATTTCTTTAACCACATATAGGTGGCTGTTGAAAAGTGGAAAGTGGTGATGTTCTAGCATCGATGGGAAAGACCCTTTTTTCACACATATTTTTCCTTACGTTATATTCATTGCTCAAGTACTTTTTTGAGCCTATACTTATTCTTTTAAACTTGTAGGTCCTTGTATTTTCTATTTTGTTTTATTAAATGAGACACACTTTCCATTAGTGTTGTAGTACCTGTGATGTATCATATTAATGCTATTAATACAATATAATGGTCCTCATATATTTCATTTTCTAGAACAATGTAAAGAGTTGCTGGACTTCTTGGTACTTCCACAAGTAGCTCAAGTACTGGATATATCACCATAACTGTGGAGTAACTATTTATGTTTTACCAAGCACTTCGATGTTTATTGTAGGCAATCCAATGTCCAAGTAGGCACTAGGATGCATGTATTTATATGTAATAATTTACTATAATCTTATGCGGTAACAATATATTTTAAAATCGATCTTATTGTATTGTTAATAATTATTTAATGGTTGTAAGTATATAAATACTTGATGATTCATTGTCCAATGCATTAATGGATTTATTTATTTGTACTTATCATCTGTATGGTATTTTTAAACTATACTGACAATATTTCAAGTTATGTTTATTGTCACATTGACAATATAATTTTTACAATGTTTCGCTAACATTGTTTAGATGAATAATACAACGTGTGGAACAAGTGATATCAAACCTATTGACAATAGTTGTAAATTATTTTCTAATCATCATATGTAACATGTACTAAATATTGTAAATATTGGCATAACAATTAAAAATAAACATTGTTAAATATATACTTTACAACACTTAAGTAAGATTATAGTAAGATTAGTCATTGTTTTTACAAATTTTCATAACATCGGTAAAATATTGTGTAAAACACTTTTACAATGTTTCTAACAACGTTTTCATAAACGTTGTAAAAGAATATAACCCTTTTACAACTATGGATGTAACAACGTTATGAAAAACATTATTAAAATATTTTAACAATATTTTTTCTCTGTGGTTAAAAGGGTTTTTTCTTGTAGTGTAGCCATACTTCTCTTACTACGTTAGCCCCTAACTAAAAGTCTTCAAGCACAACCAACCTCCAAAACCCAAATCGACGTCTGCCCTATCACTACATAGTCAACATCCCTGCCACTTCCTTCTTGTCGCTCAGTCATGGCTGCACCTTCACCTACGCCTCTCTCTCCTTTGTGTGCCAATATGGTTGCAACCCTCTTTAACGTTGTCGACTCTGCAACCCCCATCTCCCCCTTTGTTGGTCGTCATCTCCAAAGCCAGGAATCGAGCACCTAGCCGCGTCGTTGATTTCTTCTTTTTATTGGTGCAATTTTGATTTTTAAGGCTTAGGGTTGAAAGGGGATACAGGTTTTAGATTGAAAAGAGAGGTCCAAGCTTGTCTAGAAAATAAGAGGAAAGGTTTCCATAAAAAGGGAGAAAGGAGTGAATTATAATGGGCTTTGGGCTAATTTAGTTTTAGGCCTTGATTTAATTAATTTTTAATTAAGTTCCTATACATTTAAATTTGAATTTTAACCCTTGACATTTATTTATAAATGTATTCAATCCAGTTCAAATTTATTTACAATTTATTATATAGATATATCTCGATAATTGCACAACTTCCTTCAATTTCCTTATTTTTATTTAATCATTCATTGTACTATTATAAAAATAAATTTTTTTCTCAATTTTTTCAATCATATAAAAATTATTTACACTTCAAAATATTAATTATCACAAATTGAATTTGAATACATTTATTTTAATTAAATTAATTTTTTTTTATACGGCATAGAAAGCAGGGCTGTTACATTATATCATCACATCAATAACCAAACGGGAGATTGATAAGTTCTCAACTCTGCTCCAAGAGCCTTTCTCATACACTCTTAGCGCTACCCCTATAGTCTTAAGTTACCTAGACGATTAGTGTGGCCCACTTCCCGTCTTGCTCCAACGTGCTTGCATGAATACAAAATGCCATGACCACAACCCTACAAGTGCCCTAAATGATAACAGACTGCTTACCTACATAAATAGGGCAGTGGCTCTCAACCCTAGCTCTCAGCTATATATAACAAAATTTATCACTGGTTCGGGGCTCGATCTTGCGATTATGCCGCTAGGATGGATGCTAGCCAAATCTGGTTTACTCCTCACATAAATAATAGGAGTACACACACAAAATTTAGACAGACTATAGCTCTTAGCCAGCTGCTCGCAGCTCACAACACCTTATACATAATACCCCACATAACTCTTCCTCATAAGAGCGGCATCTACTCACAAAAATTAATTGAACATATATCAACATAGGTGTCCCATATCACCTGGTTTACTTACTCGTTTACTCAATGCTTGTAAACTACACTCACTCCATATAATAATACTTTATGTAACAAGTCCAAAGAATATGCGGAGAAATAATACCCAACGTCCCATACTAGACAATACTATAACTCTATTTATTCAATATTCTTGCCACATAGAAAATAAAATCAACAAAGCACATAACTCACTTAGAAAAAAGATTTTATTTATAGAAAAATATATTAATAGCTGCAAATTTTTTTATATTCTTTAAAGATTAGAAACATAATTTTACTCGTTTACTTAATACAAAAAATAAGGATTTTAAATGTATAATACATTTCCAAATCAATTTTCTATATTTAAAAATCATAGAAAAACCCTTTAAAATTAACTAGTATTTATAAAGATCTTACCTTAATTTTCTGTAATTAAATATGATTTTCAAATGAATTTATAGACCTCAAAAACAATTCCTATTCAGTTTAAACTATAGAATACACTTTAAAACTCTTCCTTATATTCAAAATCATGGAACACTCTTTTAAAAATCAAATAATATATATTAGGAATCATTCCATACTGAATATTTAAATCCCAAAATCAATTTCTATTATTTTTTAAATCATAATTCTTTAATTTATTAATATTTAAATAAAATAAATAATATTCCATAAAATAATTTTATATTTACATTGCGCCTAATGTTTACATCAAATACAAATTTTTATTTTACTTTTAAAGAATTTATTTTTTATAAATACAAAAATCATTCACTGCTTAGAGCATTCCTTGCTCCAGGCAACTAGTGGTCGACCGCCCATCAATGGGTCATCGACCGTTAGTGACTGCCTGGGCAGGAAATGCTCTAGGCTGTGCATGATTTCGAGATTCTTTTGCTTATTTCTTCGCTTGTTTAATCCCTACTTCTTGGCGGCAAATATATACACTTGCACTAGCCCACAAACACAAGAACAAGCATCACTCAAGCATGAATAATTAGCAATAGAAGTGATCATGTATTCATAGTAATGGGTTTGCTGGAGTATAGAGTAATATTCATTCATAATAAACACCAACAGTCAAGCATTAACATAATCGAAACATAGATTCATGAGTGAAGAATTAACTTAGTAATAAGATGCCAATGCGTTTACAATCTCCTTACTACACCTCAATTTCCATTTACTGTGAAATTTAAATTATACTTGGCTCCAAACTCGATCAAAACTCCATTTTGATTGCTCCTAGGGGTATAGCTTGTTTTTGAAAAGCATATATTTTTATTCCATAATTTATAGAATTTTATTTGAATTACTTAGGATTTTTTAAGAGAAGGTGTAGTTAGAATTTGCTACTTGTAGATGAAAAATATGCAATAGTGAGCTATGAGGTAGTGGAAATGATATAGGGCTTGGCTTATTTGTAGAAGTGTGGTATACTCTATATTTCCCAAGAGAGAAATCGACGGATAAATCATTCTTGGGTTAGGTTTTAGGCCATATAATACACCAATGAATCCATTTTACTTCATTCCCTTCTTCCTTCTTTTGTAAAAAAAATTATCTACCTAATCCAAAAATAATTCCAAATCCCAACAAAAGATATATTCACTTAATTACTAATGCTTAACCAACATTATATATTTTTAAAAATTATTTTCCTACAATTTCCCCATTTAAAATTAATTAACTCTAATTATAGTGAATGTGATTTATTAACCCAATAATTAAATAAAAACTCATTCTTTGCCATAATAAATTCCAAAAAAAATTATTCAAATTTTTTTAATTTTATAAAATCATCAAACCTCTTTTAGTTTATTTAAAATAAAAACCATTTAGAAATTAAAATATCAATATTACTTTAAAATATCAGCATCGTCATAGTTAATAATTTATTGCTGCAAAAATATTTAGTGCCAAAATAATTCATTTAATTCAATTATCATAAAATAATTTTATAATTAAATTCTCCAAATAAAATTTCCCTTTTTCTCAAGTCTCAAGAAAATGTTTTATTATTAAATTTCCAACTTTAAAATATTACACCACGTAAATCCAAATTAAACTTCTATGTTTCCAAACCACCTTAAATCACCAATATTTTAATTAAATCCCAAACTATCGACACTTTATTTTGTAAAAATCATTTACTTATTTAAAACTTTATTATTAATTTTAATTAATTGCTTTTCAACATCGGTTATTACATATTAGTATCGATTGGTCTGGATCGATCGGTGCCAATTGATCATGGAAGTCGTGGGCTGAGTTGAACATGTCCTATCTCATTCCTCCATGCTTCTATTCTATCATTTCTATTTTTTGACATCCTATGTTCTTTATTTCCAGTAACTCCAACTACTCTTTGCTATTCTGTGCATGGAAATACAATTTAACATTTCCTCACTTCGAGCCAACAATATTGTTCGCATGTTTGTCATCATTCCTCCCATCTCATCTCTAGTCACAAAGATTGAAGGTGGATTTGAACTAGAGGACACCTCCTGCCTACCTCTATGCTCCGATTGATTCCCTTAGCTATAGCTTTCCTTATAATTGGCTACTTCATCACTAGTAGATCGGATTTGAATCCTTCCTAGTGAAAGCACAAAAAATGTTAGCCTTTTTTCCGAGTTAACACCACATATTAATAAAAACATGGTTTAAAGGAAAAGTAAGAAATAAAAGAGAAAATGAGAAGAGAAACATAATATTTTTATAGTGGTTCGACGAAATATTAGGCCTACATCCACCTACTTATTTTATTGATTACTTCTTTCTAAAACACTCAATTTACAATGGAATCTCCAAAAGTCGATGTTAGATCTCCGATTGGAAAAAAGTCCCACAAGCCCCTTTTCTAATTGATAAAGGTTCTCTATTTATAGGTGAATCCGAGCATGAAAATTGCAAGATTTGATTTGATTGAGCAAATATCTCCAGATCTGAAATTCGCGAAGAACAAGTCATATCGCATGTTTTCCAACTTTCAGTCAATCGGCACCGATCGATATAGATCGGTATAGATAGATTCCTTTGTCTTCTCTACTTTCTTCGCCTATACTTTAGTTAATATCTTCAATTCTTGAGTGCTTAAATCCTGAACTCATAATCATTCGGTGTTGATCGATATGGATTGACATTGATCCAAGTCACATCATAACATTCATACTCTTCCATCTTTGAGTCACACAGAAGTAGAGTGGTGCAAACATCAACAAGCAAATCATTCGGTATCGATCCATATCAGTTGGTACAGATCAATTCTAGTTAATCTATACTTGGCAAAAATTATCTGCTTCCAAACTTGATCTTTCCCAAGCTTCTTCTTTTATGAGCTTATTGATCTATTTTCTTCATCATTCTGTAGTCAAATTCATCTAATTTGAGTCAATTCTAAGACCATGGAAAATTTTATGATAACAACTTGCTTTATGGATTCCTCAATTTTGGCAAAATTCATAAAATTAAAATCCAAAAATAAAGAAGGTCCTTCCCTTGGCCTTTTGGAATTGCTTGGATCCATTAGAGTTTATTTTAATTAATTTTTGTAGAAGAGAATGAATGAAAAAAGGAGTTTTAACATGAAATATATTAGTTACTTTTTGAATTTAAATATGAGAGGACAATTCAGTTTTCTGAAAAATGATCTATATGTTGACTTACTTTCTAGCCCTATATCGACATACTTTTGACAATTTCCCTTTTAAATTTGGTGTATTATATTAATATATGTGTGTGTGTGTGTATAAAATATGTTTAAAGCTCTTTTAAATATCATAAAAGAACATATTCATCAAGGATCACTAGCTCAAGTGGTAAGATCTCTAGATTGTAGTTTTGGAGGTCTTGGGTTCGATCCCCCGATACACCAAAATATACGCCTTGCTTATATCAAGTATTACTCTTGTTATTAAAAAATGAACATATTCCTAATTATTGTCATACTTTAACAAAATATTTTGTATTAGTGGTTTTGTTAAGATATCAACTATTTGATTTTTCATGTTTATAAATTCTAAAGATATATTTCCTTTACTTACATTGTCTCTTAAGAAATGCTGTCTTATATCTATGTGTTCGGTTCTAGCATGATGTGATGGACTTTTAGATAAGTTTATGGCACTTATACTATCCTAGCATATTGGCGATGGTTTAATATATTATATAATATAAATCAATATATTAATATAATCTACAGTAGTATTATTTAATATTTAAAATATATTAATATTTTATAATAATTTTTTTGGACATTATATATATTTAATTATATAAATACATTTTTTTATCTATTTTGAAAATTTATTCTTATCCTATATTTATAAATTATATATATATATAAGCATGTGTGTATATACATACATACATACATACATATATATATATAAGCTTTAATTATTATTTCTCAAATGATCAAAAATTTAGAAAAAACCATATCTAAATAGAGTAAGATTTAGAGTTACTTATTTTTTTCCGTTATCAATGAAGTATTCGTTGATTTATGATCAAAAGGTTCTTGGTTATTCTCTGCCATGGAACATATATCGACATTTTCAGTTTTTGAATCAGTGTTGCTTGACATTATGTCTAAATTATCCCAAGTTATTGTGTATGCTCGTTTTCTTTTCTTTTGTTGAATCCGTGTTGGGAGAGTTCTTCGATTGCTTTAGATTTGGGCAGTTTCTTTTCATATGTCCGGCTTTATCACATTCAAAGCATTTAACCACACTTCCATTTCTTGAGTTGTTTGAATTATTGTCAATTCTTTAGAATTTGTTCCTTTTCATGTAATTCCAGAACTTTCTAAAATTTCTTATTATGAATGCAATTTCCTCATCATCATTAATTATCTGATCCTTGATTATCCGCTGTAGCATCGAAAGCTAGTGATTACTTCTCATTAGGTTGACTTTCTTTTCTACCCTACAACTGTACTTCATATGATAAAGATTCCCAATTAACTCTTCTTTATTCATAGTAGTAATATTGTTTGCTTCTTCTATCGCCAAAGTCTTCTGATTCAGTAGAAACTGAATTCAAGATCTTTCGGACTTGGTCCTCTTTAGTAAATTCTTTCCTGATGATATTTATGTATGTAATATATCTAGAAAACAAGAATACATACCCGAAGTGAATTCATTTTGTTTCATTTTGAGAGGTTGAACCTAATTAGTCAACATAGATATATTAGTCTGTTTAAATATACTAGTCCTTTCGTGTGTGACTTTTAAAGTCCTCTAAATTTCATATGCATTTTTATAAACCGACACTCCGTTGAACTCATTTTAATCTAGCACAGAATAAAATATTCAATATTCACATCCATTGAATTATTATGTGCTTTGTTTATTAGTTCATGTGCATAATTTGTTTGGGGATCAATTTACTCGATTTGCATAATATTCCAAATATCTAAACTATTTGACTCTAAATAAATTTTCATCCTACAAGGCCAGTATTCATAATTACTACCATTAAAAAGTGATGGTCTAATAGCAGATTATCCTTTTATAAAATTATTAAAGAGTGTGCTACTAGTGTTAGTAGCCATTTAATTTTTCAAAAAAAATAGAAAATGAATTTTTGGAAACCGTGTGCATTGACACCAAATGTGGGATGTTTGAGTTACCCTGACACCACTGATGCAGAATGGATTTTAAAACTATTAGTACACTAGAGGGGGTGGGGTGAATAGTGTATATCAACTATTTAGAACTTAACTTGTAATTTTCAACATTATTTACTTAGAATCACAAATATATGAAAATAATCATATAAATATAGAACATAAATAAAAGAAGTAAAATAAATGTTACTAGGAACTTTATGCTGGCCCGGATTCCTAATCCTACGTCTTGTCTGGTACCCCAAACAAAATTTTCACTATAACAACTTACTTTCCACGGTGGGCAAGTACCCCTTTACAATCCTAACTTTCCATAAGTCGCGATACACATAACCTATTGACTTTGAACCAAGTGGCATGACTTTCTATCCCGACTTTTCATGGATGGGAGGACATACCTAAACTCTTTACAAATAGTAGAGTAATATGACAAGTAATTGTATTTTTCAATACAAATTCTTGCAAACTTTAACGCAAAGATTCTATGGACCTCTGATAGCAATTTGTCTTTGAAATTTTAGAGGAATAGGATGAGATTAGAGAGAAAATGATTAAGAATTCAAGTACGAACTCTCTAATCATATGTGTTTTGCAAATCCGTGAAGAACTAGAGTGAGAGAGTGTGGATTTGAAAAGTAAATGCAAACATTACAAAAAATATGCCTATTGCAGCACAAATTCGCAGGGTTTTAATAAAAAACTACGATTATCTAGGTGGATTATTAAAATAATCGTTAAAACGCTACTGATTAACGAATTCGTTGGGTTTTAATAAAATGCATGAGAAAGAAAACGATCCGCCTTTCTCACAAGTCACTCAACATCGAATCCCTCCCTCTTCCACAAATCCCTAATCCCAAATTTCATAAAAAATCAAACTCTTCTGATCTTCATCTAAATCTTCACAACTCTGCTGTCGATCGCGAGCTCGCTCCAGCAATCCTTCGGCTTCCTCGAGCTTTAGAAATTCTCCAACGTTCCATATTTCCAAAAGTCGTCGTTTTTCATTGTCCACTCTACATCTTCAAAAATCCATCGACGTTAGTCTTTGAAGGTACAATCGTTTGATTCAGAGCCTCCATATTCGGGTAATCTTATCGTTAATCCATTTTTAGATTATTATTTTTTTAATTTACAAATGCAAGAAGTAGTTAAACTATGTAGTTTACTTTGTTGATGGTTTGGTATTTCGTTTTACAATGACTTTTACTGAGATATTATAAATATCATTTGTAAGTTGATTGGGAATAAACTGTCGACATTCTATTCTAAACATTGGCTTAAGTGGATTACGTTCAACCATGTAGTATAACTAGTTGGTGATTTTGTATTTGGTTTATTTGATATTACAGATATCACTGGTCCTGGAGAAAATTTTAACATTGGTTATTCGAACATGAATAAAGTCGGAATTTGAATATTAACAATCATTAGTGCAGCAGATGGGAGAAAACAAATAGTAGTAGATAATAGTGATAGCCTAAGGACGAAGTGATAGATTAACATAAGATAAACTAAAATGTAGCAGAAACAGTGGTACATAAGATGAAATAAGGTACAGCAGACAAATAGTCAGACACAACCAAACTTGCACATAGTGATAAAAATATAATAAATTAAATTAAAGCAATAATATGGACTGGCAGTGGTGGATGATAATTGAATAGCATATTGTCGAACTCTAAAGTATCTTTTTTTGTCACTTGTCTACATTCTTCGCTTTAGCGCCGCTGGAAACGTGTAAATGGAGATGTTCTCTAGACATCATAAACCAAAAATGGCAATTTGTTTAGTGTTGTAGTATTACTGGTATATTAGGTAGCAATTTTAAAATTCAGAAATTTAGTTGTATATTAGGTAGCGGTTTTTTGATAGAAACTTAAATTGTTTATGACATGTATAATTTGTCGTACATTGTTCATGTGTATGAGTATTATAGTGTTTTCTTGCATATTGATCAGCACGCCTCTTCGAGCTCCCGTTTCGACTACGATTGGGACACTACAGCCAGAAGTTAATTTTGTCGGAACAGATATCTTGTTTTCATCATACTATGATTAAAAAAACTATTTGGGATAATAATCCTTCTATAGTATGAAGGTTTACATATATAATAAATGCATCTTTAAGATAACCTAGCTTTTTTTATTTACATTTGTATCATTTGAGGAGCTCTTGTACAATGCTGAATTTGAGGTGTACAGTACATGAAAAGTTTATAATGTTTATGTAAGATAAATAAATAATATTTATAACATTTACAACAGTTTATGTGTCAAGCATATTAGAAACTTAGTTTCCATACCTGAGCATTTGCCTGGTTACCTATAACTTTTGCAACGACAATTTAAAATTCGCAAAAATTAAGGCCCTGATTGGTTTGCTATTTTTAGTTTTGTGTTTTCGTCTAAAGAAAAATTCGCATTTATTATGTATTGCTGAAAAACATACAATTTTGAAAAATGAAACTAACATAGAAAATAGAAAACAAGTTTATTTGATTTTTCGTGTTTTGAGACATAACAAAAGGATGGAAAACAATTCATCTCCTTCGTTTTCCGTCCATCGTCGCGATGGCTAAGAATTGTAAAAAAAAATTCATATTTTTTTGTATTTTGTAGTGTATGTTGAAAACACAAAACTCAAAATGAAACCAAACGGGGCCTAAGCATTTCAAAATTTTGGTTTGAAACAAAATTAGTTATTTGCTCAAATTTTTTGGTCACCATGTTCATCGTAGTTCCTTGATCTAAAAAGCTTGTATAGCAAACACTGTGTTGAGTTATATAATTTAAATTTAAAAAACATATATAGTTAAAACACTGTGTTGATAACACCTTCCGTAGAGGTGGAAGATACTAGTACACTACAAGATAATACGGCTATTCCAACGGCTCCTAGCCGTTGGCGGCCGTTGGAAGCCGTTGGAATAGCCGTTGGAATAAATCCCACGCCTTCCAATACTTTCCAACGGATCCAACGGACCATTTCCAACGGAATTTCCAACGGCCGCTAACGGCTTGTAGCCGTTGGAATCCGTTAGAAACCGTTACAATAAAATGGCCAATAATCCGTTGGAAACCGTTGGAAGCCGTTGGAAAAACTGTGTTTATTTTGCTGTAAAACAGCAGGCCTATTTACCTTCCATCCACACCATTTTCAATCCATTCCATTTCCAATCAATTCCACACATATATATCAATATCAATACAAACAACACATAAATCAATAAAACACTAATATAAACAAACCAAACCGATCAAACATCACAAAATATACCATCAACGTACATACCATCAACAAATGTCAATAAACCATGTACATGCCATCAAAATATTCCTCACCCACTCTGTACCAATATATACAACATCACCATCAACATCAAAACATCTCCAAGTCAATATATACATTGTTCAAACACAAATACTCAAAAACATACCTCCTCAAGGATCCTCGTCGCCTCCCGAAGCACCAGACGACGAAGGAAGGGTACCATGATTCTGCAAATACTGCGCAAGCTTTTGATCCAGCTGCTCCACCTGGATGGCTCGTAGACGATTCTCCTCCCGTAGCTGCTCAACCATAGCTCTAAGCTCCTTGATTTCTTCTTTGTCTTGGTCTTTTTGAGCTTGTCGAACCTGTCGAGCCTGCAAATAAAAATAATAGCAAAAGGGTTGTCTCAGCATATAAAATATTATAACATTATATATCTAAACGCTGATTTTTTGTAAATATGTAAAAGGATTAATTACCGTTAGGTTCCCGAAGCCAAAACGTCTACTCCGTTGCGCCGGATCCATAACAGTAGTAAAAATGTTATCCTGCTCCTCCTGTGTCAACGCATCACGACCTGACTGCTGAAGCGCATTAGCCTGTGCCTCCTGCAACCTCGACTATAATGAAAAAAAAACAATTTCAGTTGAAAAATAGTAGCATGTAATTATTTTGCATAGCTAGAAATTAATAAACTTATCGGTGTAAGTATTAGAAAATTAAAAATGCATACATATGCCTCGGTCGCCCTATCTTGATCACCCCACTGATATATGATATTGCCAGCCTCGTCTACTTGCCTAGACGCATGGGTGTGAGCAAACACGTCCACTAAGCCAACAGAGCCTCCACGAGCACGTTCCTGCAATTGATAATTTGGATAATTTAACTGTACATAACTAATTACTGAACTGATCAATATACAAATGTGATAATAGATAAATTTACCAAATCTTCGCGGTGATGCTGGAAAGATTTGGAGCCTCCACGGTGTGATACAGGATTCCTGCTCCTGTTTGCCGAGTTCCTAGCTGACTCCTCCTGCAAATTTACAATGATTAATTATTTATTAAACGGTAAAAAATTGCTGAGATTTATTGTAGATTTACCTTGAACTCCTCAGAGTTCCACCACTCAACCCACTTCTCCCATACAGTCGCGCTCATCCACTTGGGCTTCTTTCCTACTTTTTTAGTCTCCGACATAGTCTCCCTATAGTTCTTCGTGATCCTGGAGTTCCAGTGTCGCTGAACTAAATTGGCGTCAGGCTCTTGCAAATCTATGGCGCCCTGTACAATGAGAAAATATTACTAATTATTTATTTGTATTTATTTAATCATCTTGTAAAGCGGTATAAACTTACCAGAAAATCTTGCCAAATCGTCTCTCTCACGTCGTCGGGGATCTTGCCCCACTTGGGCTAGCAATCGGTCATCCTAACCATGTACGCCTGCTTCGAAATGTTCAGAACCACTTTGGATGGCTCCAACTCAAATCCACTGCGTTAAATATAAAATTGAACTTTAGTCAATTATAGATATATCATGTACAATTAAAAAATTAAAATGTTATGCTTGCTAATTATGATACTTACGTCTCATCAGCCTTAGGCTGCAAGTAAACAAGTGGCCGAGCTGGTTGCTCACCACTACCCTCTCCAATATGACGTGAAGAGCCACGTCGCCGAGACCCAGAACCAGAACCGGACATAATATATTTACCTGCCATATATACATACATATACAATTCATAATAATCATGATATGATGAACCATTAAAAAATGTAATACACTTATTGTCATTAAAATTGTATAAATTGGATAAATGCATTATTAATCAGAGATCAATGTAATGTGAATACTTTTAAAAATTACCGGATATTACTCAGTCGTCCTCATCGTTTTCTGATTCAGACTCAGTTTCGTGCTCTATGTCGTTTTCCTCTACACTCTCAAATGCTTCGACTAATACATTTGTCTCATCATTTAAAGGTCCAAAATCAGTTTGATCGTCTGTAGTTGCTATTTCAGCATTTTCCTCCAGATCTGCTTGATAGGCTTGTTCGTTTGGAATATTTTGTCCATCGAACGTAAATCTTGCTTTGGTTTTAAAAACCGCAGACCAATCTGCTTTATCCCTTTTTAGAGATGGATAAGGGGCATAATAAGCTTGTAGGGCTTGTTTGGCCAGTATAAATGGGTCGTACTTTTGATAAAGCGAGGTATGTTTAATTTCTGTAAGATTATATTGTGGATGCACGTTAATACCAGAACCTGTAACATTGCTGAACCAGTTGCATCTAAACAAATAAACATCCTCCACGGGTCTTGTAAAATATGTCAACTGCAATATCTGAGTTAACACGCCATAAAAATCATTTATATGATTATTAGGGTCATCACTGCCTTTAACAAATACACCAGTATTGTTTGTTAATTTTTCAGCACCGTATTCTTTGGTGTTGAATTTATATCCATTAACAAAAAATATTGGATACGTATTAACTTTTCTTTTCGGTCCAAACGCCAAATATTTCAGTCCTTTATCGAGCACATTATTTGTGGGATCAGAAACGTATTTCGAAAACCAAGTACTGAAATCTTTGCTTAAATCGCCGCCTGGATTTTGTGATTCATAAATACTGCAAACACAAACATGATATATTACATTATTAATTATTTATTCACACGTGTAGTATTAAATTTAACAAAACTTGGAATGTGCTAATTACCCAACAAATGTTGCAACTTCAAGACAATTAAGAAGAATATATGTGTGTGCTACATGGTATTCTTTATCATCTAGCCATACTTCCTCACATTTTCCAGCATGTCGGCCATGTTGTTTAAAAATAGATAATACTGATTCAGAAGAAGAATCTTGTTCAACGGCCTGATCGTCATTACGCGGAACACTTACAAATGATAAGTTCACATGGTCTTTAAAATAATGAGAGAAAAAGAAAGAAGCTTCTTCTTCGATATATGATTTGCAAATAGAACCTTCAACTCGAGTTTTTTGTCTCACTTTTTTCTTTAAATGATTTAAGTACCTAATAAAAATTATTTGGGTTAAGTATTAACTACTATATTTATACTTAAATCAACATTTGCATACTCAATATAGTAACATACCTTTCGAATGGATACATCCATCCATATTGCACAGGACCTCGAAGACGTGCTTCATATGGAAGATGAACAGGTAAATGCTCCATTACATTAAAAAACCCGGAGGAAATATTTTCTCCAGTTTGCAGAGCAGTATAGGAATTTCTTCTTCAAGTTTAAGTAGACGGTCAACTTTTAACGTAGTTGAACAAAGCTCCTTGTAAAATAAACTAAGTTCTGTTATTACCGTCCAAACTTTTACCGGTAACAATTCTTTGAAAGCGATGGGTAACAAATTTTCCATCATTACATGACAATCATGGCTTTTCATTCCACTCAGTCTCCCATTTTTATAGTCGACACATCTACGAAGATTAGAGGAAATTCCATCGGGAAATCGTAATCCTTCCACCCATTGTAACAGTACTTTAACTTGGTTGTTGTCTAGTTCATAGCATGCTTTGGGTTTTTTATTGTCGGGAGTCATATGAAGCTCAGGACGATTGCATATTTGCTTTATATCACGTCTAGATTTCAGATCGTCCTTAGTCTTGCCCTTCACATTCAAAACTGTATAAAACACATTATCAAATACGTTTTTTTCGTTATGCATCACGTCAATGTTATAACGGATTAATAGATTTTTCCAATAAGGCAATTCCCAGAATATACTTTGTTTGCACCAATTATGAAACGTCGATTTACCTTGAATTTCTTCTTGTTGTCCGGTCTCGTGTATCTTTGGATAATCTTTTACAAGTTCATATATATCCTCGCTTAACCATACCGCTGGTGGTCGTAGAGTCTCATGTCTATTAGCTATGAAGTTTTTTTGTCTCTTCTAAAAGGGTGATTAATATGAAGAAAACATCGATGACAATCAAACCATGAAATTTTCTTTCCATTTGGCAAAGAAAATGCTTGTGTTTCTTCCATGCAATAAGGACAAGCAAAATGACCGGCCGTACTCCAACCCGAAAGCATTGCATATGCAGGAAAATCGCTAATAGTCCATAACAAAGAAGCGAACATCCGAAATTTTTTCTTTTTTGATATGTCGTATGTTTCAACTCCTTCATACCATAATATTTTCAACTCTTCGATTAACGGTTGTAAGTAAACATCAATGCCCTGTGTCGGATCATCAGGACCAGGGACGACAATCGTGAGAAACATATATGGAGTTTTCATACACATCCACGGAGGTAGATTGTAAGGTGTGATTATTATAGACCAAGATGAATATTTAGAACGAAACTGAGAAAACGGTGAGAAGTCGTCTGTACATAAACCTAGTCTAACATTTCGGCTTTCCGCTGCGAAATCGGGATATTTCTTGTCAAAATGTTTCCGTACTTCTCCATCGGATGGGTGTGTCAACGTACCTTCTTGAGGTGTTCTCACACTGTGTCATCTCATATGATGCGCTGTTACAGATGATGCATATAATCGTTAAAGTCTAGGGGTGAGGGGCAAATAATGCATACGCTTGTACGGAACTTCTTTTCCCTTCTTTTTCCTCGATTTGTATCTTTCCTGATTACATATTTTACAATTTCTAAGATTGATGTCTTCTTTCCAATACAACATGCAACCCTTTAAACATGTATCTATTTTTTGATATGGCAAACCGAAAGATGACATAAGTTTTTTCACTTCATAATAATTTTCGCACATTAAATTATCGGATGGCATATGACGTTTAGCAGCTTGAACAACAGCCGTAAATCCAGCTTCTGTAAGGTTGTATTTTGATTTCATTGCAATGTATTCTGCAGTTACCGATAATTGAGAGCCGCTTAAACATCCCTTCCAAAGGGGTTTTTTTAGCATGATCCAATAAATCATATTTTTTTAGCTCCAACATTTGGCTCCTCTTCGATGTTAACATCGTCGTTATCAATTACAACGGTAGGGAACATTGATCGTGCTGCATCTTCGACCATATGTTCTATGAGATTCGTAACGGCTTATTTCCAATGGATTCAAACGGCTTCCAACGGCTACGTAAAAAATTAACGGGCCGTTGGAATAGTCGTTGGAACAGAGACGTTGGAATATACTGTTTTTCTAGTAGTGGTAGTACATGTAACAAAGATGTTTATCCTGAACATATATAGATCTTGCCGATAATTTAAGAGGTCAAATTTAGCAGCTCGTTGTAAGAAATGATTGGCTGTACTATAATTTATAAACAAATCAAAACTATTTATAAACGAGTTTACTGCTTATCTGCTTTTGTTTATTTTGGCATTAACCTTCTCTATAAAAAAATACGTGTCTTCATTGCTTATCAAATCATTTATGATTATCATCTGATGCTGCCTTGCTAATTTAGTTTGCAAATCACATAAACTTGTGTACATTGGAATCAAATCTTTGTAAAATTTCAATCTTAAAGCAGTTGTAGAATTATAGTGTTTTCATGAAGTTTGTAAACTGAACCATACACCCAGAAACAGACACACACATGTATGTACATGTATATGTATGTACTTAACCATACACACACATAGAGAATGACACATACACACATAGAGACACACATGTATGTTTATGTATATGTATGTACTGAACCATACACACATGTGTGTATTGCCTGAATTATAGTATTTCCAATGATCACTCAGTAAATGATATCATGTTCTGCTTCCATCTTTTGCACCCACGTGTATTTTTTAAAGTAAAAAAGGAGACATGTTTTACAATCATCACAGTGCATCCAATTGTTTTTTTAAGCCAATAATCTGATGTAACTCAATAGTCCACACAGTTTGTAATTAAGGCAAATTCTGCTGGTCAACATGCAGTTTGAGATATATAATAGTATATTAATAGATGGTTATTTGAGTCAAAAAAATAAGCAGTGAAACCTCATCAAATAAGTGGATGATGAATGAAGCAATAATGAAAGTATCACTCAATTATCTCACAATGATTGTTAATGCAGCGCATACCTCGTGCTCGCAAACGACATTCCTAGGTCGCGAAGTCGCCGCTCCAGAAATCGCATCGCGAGCATCGCCAGTAGATGTTCGCGAGCAAACCCTAGTTCGCGAACGACCTAACCCTAGGTCGCGAGTCACTCCAGAATTTCGTATGTCGCTGAAACGAAGGTCGCACCTCCTCCTTAGGTCGCGCGCGTGATGCTCCAGAAGGTCGCGAACGACCTATGCCCTCCTCCTCCTTAGGTCGCGAACGACCTATGCCAATTCCAGTAACTCGCGAGATGCCTTATGTCGTTGATTGTTTCCAGCCTAGGTCGCAAGCACTTCGTTATGTCGCTGAAGCTTAAGTCGTTCCAGTGTTATGTCGCTCCAGATGTTAAGTCGCATTGTTATTGTGTCGTTTGAGTTGTATGTTGTTATGTCGCGTGATGTTGATATTTTCTTATGTCGTAAGTCGTATGTCACGTGTGTTGTAACCTGTATCTGTTAAGTCGTGTATATGTTAACTCGTGTGTCGAACGTGTTAAGTCATGTGTATGTGTTGTAATCCCTATAAATAGGGGTGTGATGTCATTGTAAAAAAGGAGTTGAATTTTGAATAAAATTTGGTTTGTGCTTTGTGCCACCATTAAAATTGAAAGTTGAGTGCTATCTACTTTCTCCATCTTTGGATATTCAAGTGCGCTCGAATTAACGAACTTGAAACCGATTCACGGAATCTCGTGCGCGAGATCAACTTCGAAGAATCGTAGATCTTCTAACGCGGTATCGTGCGCAATCAACGTGTTGAAGATAGCTAGAATTCGGTATCTCGAGAGATCAACGGATTTGGCATTTGGGTATCTTCAATTCATCAATTTATCTCGTTTCATCGATTCGTATTTCCGCAATTTGTGATTAGATTCGGGATAGATTTGACCGCTGGTTCAGATCTAATAACACCAAGTCAATACAAATACCTGACATAGATAAAAATTTACATTATAATTTACTAATCTAAATGTAACGTGCATTCCAAATTTAAAGCTTACCAATAGTTGAGAAAGTGACAAACATCAAAGTTGGATAAATGCATGCATTCAAGGCCCGGCCTATCTTCTGCCAAACCCCATAGGAAATTTGCCAGTGTAGATTTTGACTATTTGTTCAGTATTTTGGAAACAGGAAATTATTGTCAAGGACAAAAATTTTCAGCGTTTTTGCCTCAAGGACAGGCCTTCAATATTTTATCCTGAAGGACAACTTTTTTTAGGTATCAGTTTTTAGTCATTGATAGTATCAGTTTGTAGTTATCGGTAGCAGTTTTTAGGTATCAGTTTTTAGCTTGGTAGCAGTTTTGTTGTCCTTATGAATAATTTTGAAAAATATTTGTCCTTATGAATAATTTTTAGGAGATTGTTTGTCCTTATGGTAAAAATATTGAGGTTGTGTCCTTGAGGCAAAAAATATATAAATCTTTGTCCTTTAAATTAATTCCCCCTTTTGGAAATTAGAAATCAATATGGAAAGCATCACTGTCTAATATAAAGAGACAAACTTAAACTTCAGAACTTGAAAGGAGGACTATGTACCTAATTTAGGGTGAGAGTGACATTCACTATGCGTCACTGCAACCATTTTTTGCCTAATTTGCTCGATATAGTACTATGTAGCAATGGTATCCACTTCTGTTACATGTTCTGAAGTATCTTAACTATTTCAAAAAACACTCCGTAAATCTTTGCCATAGGTTATGTCCACTCCTTTATCTGTTGCAACATCTTCAGGATGCTCGTTCTTTTTAGCAGATATGTAAGAGTTCTCATTTAGGGGATTTCTCATCTTTAGGTACTGACGGATCTGGTTTGTCTCCATTGCAAAATTAAATGTTCCCCAAATGAAGAACACCATCCACCAGCCGAAAAATAGCATTTTGACAAAGAAGTGAATGTATTTTGACATTAAAATCCAACCAAATTAGTCATAACTGACAATGAATTTATGAAAGTATGTGTGGTCAAAAAAATGTTCACTGATCAGCATACATTAATCGAAATTAAGGTAGGTATTTGGTTGGTAATCACCAAAAAAACACCAGTTGAGTAATATGAAGAAGTTTGTAAACATATATAAAAGATAGCATACAAAGTGGGAAAAATGCATGCAGTTTATTATCTTTTAGAATACCAATTCACTACTAGAAAAGGGTTAAATAGCGACGGGACGACGGCTTCCGACGGCCATTTCTCGACGGCTTCCGACGGGCCGTCGGCGGCCGTTGGAAGCCGTCGAAAAATCACGAAATACAGGCTCCAGCCGAGCCTCTTCTTCCTCATTTCATAATACCCAAACCCTAATTACAAATTCTCAAATTTACTCCCCAAGCCTCCAATTACTAATTTCGTATTTTTGCATCCTCCCCACCTACGAATTCAACCTCTCTTGCTTTCTAGCTCGGGTATAATCTTTTATTTTCGGGAAAATTCAATTTTTACCCTATTTCTAGATTTTCATAAGTTGATAAATTAGGGTTAATTGATGATTGAAATTGTTTCCAATAGTGTTATAATAGTTTCTAGCATTTCATGGTATACCTATTTCATCTTTTATCGTGAAATTGTGAAAAACATGTATAATTTATGGTTGTTTATGTATATGTAAATCATTGTGTATGCCTTGATTCTACGATTATATATGTGTGTAGCGCTGCTATCATTGTATTGTGTTAGTTGGAATAAGATAAAATGAATGCACGAGCTAGGAGTATTATATTGTGCACGTATTGACTTATGCAACAAAAATAATGCATGAGTCTAAATTATAATTGTATGTATTGAAAAATGACAAAAATGTTAAACCAGCCTTAAGTTGATGTAATACGTCAAATAAATGTGTTAAATTAAAATATATTTTTGTAAATGTGAACAGTTAGTAAAACTGTATTTTTTCGTAAAATGGGCACATTTAATTAACTAATGTCCCTTAGAGAGTTTTTGGCCCCGTCTGACGAGTATTGTACATGATCGTTATATAAATAGTCGTTATGAAAGCATTATGCATTACCAAAATATATTAATTCGTTACTTGAATGTCATTTCAAAAAAATAATGAAAAAGACATGTTATCCATAATCGTTGGGTTCCAACGTGGCTATGAACTTTCACAATCCTAGATTCGCCTTTAGGAGCCTAAAGATTGTTAAATATAATTTAAATAATATACACTATGCATTAAATTAAACTAAATATTATACAATAGTGAACAATTTACCTTCGAATTTCAAATTTTGTGTGCAATATGGTCTTTATAAGCAAATAGGAGCGATGGATGCACTATGTCATCTTCTTGATTTTGACTGGGTTGTTCTTTCGTTCTCATCCTTGATTTTTTCCTACCACGCTAGGTTGTTCCTCTACTACAGCTTTACCATGTTCAACAACCTGCCTCTCATCAACTACCCCAAGTTCATGCCTCTCATCCCCTTCATCGACTGCTTCTGCATCTTTCTCTGGTTCATTTCCTTCCTGCACATTCGCTTGTTCAGCACTTTCACTACCTTCCTCACCATTGAATTCCTCTTCGTTACTATCTTCCCCGTCATTTGATTCTTCATCTTCGTTGCTTTGCTCTCCGTCACTCCCTACTTCGACATCATCATCTTCCTCACCTTCATCATCTCCTTCGGTGTTTGTTTCCTTAGATTCATTCAACGTATCCTCAGCTTCATTCCGTGTACCCTCTTCCTGGTTTTTTTTTCAAGTTCTAGCTTTTGCCTTTCACTTTGCAGTCTTTTACGATTGGAGGCTGTCATTGGTTTCCTGCAAATACAATACGAAAGAGCATATAATAATTGACATGCATAAACATCCTATGTTCGCATACAAATAGTCACTGTATAATGAATAAGTTCTCTCTAACAACTACATTAGTTTGGTTAATTATATGAAGGTACAAATTGTGCTTAAATAAAGAATTTCTATACTAATACTTGGTTGGTTGTTTCCAAAAATATAATCTCATTTTTGCTCTTTAGTGGTTTACATACTTACAAACAAAACTTGAATGAATTCTCCACAATTTTCAATATTGTAAGTTTCACAATATTTCTTGAATTATCAACATTTTCATATATACATATTTGTGACTTTACAATTAATTTAATTGGATTGATCTTAGTAATAGCAACATCTAACCTGTAGTTTTAAAAAATGCATATAAATAAATATCAATATATCAAAATTTATTTTGTATTAAATATCAGTTATGATTTAAAGGTTTTGATAGCAAGTACATCCCATTAATTATTTACTTTCTAAAGATTACATGATATTCCCTTAGTTCTACGTACATATAAAAAGATCAATATCCAGAGATATTTGCAATTAAACATGCGGCATTAACTTTACAGTAAATAATTTTTAAACAGTCAAAAGAATATATAGAAATCAATTTACCTAAATTTATTTCAGTACATTTCTAATTCCCTATAAAACCAAGACAGTTTATACCAGATTATTTACATTTTTCCTATAAACAAGGATAATGGACTACGATAAAAATGCATAGCATGGTTGTTTTGTTCATCTGTTTTACATAAATTCCTATATTTTCATATAAAACGGCAACGGACAATAGTATAAATTAGTATAACTCGGCAAGACCCAGCCGTTTCATCCACTATTCTATGGTCAGACACTGCCGTATTTGCCTCTACAGCTCAAATTGTGTTCATGGAATGATAGAACGGCTAGGGGTCACCGAATGATACATACCAAATAACTTTGCAACACCAAAAACAGATCCCTAACTCGACATAACCCCACCGTACTCCATGAACGGCTACATTCAATCGAACAAAACCCTAAATTCGATTTCAGCAAAAGCACCGAACGAAACCCTAAAATCGATTTCTACAAAATCACCGATCGAAATCAAAATCAATAATCAAAATCACTTACCTCTTCAACTCGACTTCCAATTGAGGTGAATCAGCATTTTCGCTTAACTGCTTGCTGGCTGTCCTCTTCGTCCTCATCATTTTCAATTCGAATTTGTGGAAGCTTCTGATATTGGGGGCGACAGGAGGACGAACTAGGGGAGACAGGTACGAAATGTTTGGAAGAAGAACAGCCTTCTCTTTTTTTAACTGAGGATGCTTTTTCAAAACGAAGGGTAAATATGTAAACTAACTTATTTTTTATGTTTCCCCCTGAGTACTTTTCTAACTAATAGGTGTCCCCTTAATAATTTACCCCCCCTTATCTGTTTTGGGTGTGTCAATAACAATGCTCTTTTCAAATATAGACATTATACATGCATAAACTAAATTAAATAACATTATCACACTGCTAATCATTCACATACCTGCACATACACTTACATAAACATGCATAAACTAAATTAAATAACATTATCACACTGCTAATCATTCACATACCTGCACATACACTTACAGAGATCACACAGCTAAATTAAATATTTATTACAGACCAGTAGTCAGAGACGGGGTAGGCAGACTAGAGCTCAGATCGATCTAGCAGAGATCGAAGATTTGCGGGCTAGAGTGGCGCAGCTGGAGGAGCAGAACCGTCGGCAGGCCATAGAGACCACACAGTTGCTAGACCAGCGTACCGCCGAGTACATGCAGCAGTATGGTGGTCGCTTCCCTTCCTCTGCCGGCTCTGGTTCTGGAGGAAATTGATTGATTGCTTTGGTTGGTATATTTTTTTCTGTTTTGTATGATTTGGTAGATGGTGGAGGTAGTTGTTGATTTATGTACTATGTTTTGATATACTTAGCTGTTTTGTTGTATAATTATGTGGATGTTGGGATGTTGGGTGATGATTATGTGTTTTGACTTAATTTTATGTATTTTTTTGTTTGGTGAATTGTGTATAGTTTGGTTTTTGATATTTGGTTGGAATATTATATATTGGATTCTGCAGAATAGTATTTGTATGAAAAATGTGAATGGAAGGCTATATTGCAGCAGAAATATAAAAAAAATTACAGCAGATTTCCGACGGCTTCCGATGGCTTTCAGGTTATACTTTTCCGACGGCTTGCGACGATTTCCGACAAGTGTCGGAAGCCGTCGGAAATACGAACGACGAGATGTGTCGGAAGCCGTCGGAAACACTGCACCCCGACGCCTTATTTTCCTACGGCATTTTCCGACGGCTTCCGACGGCCGCCGACGGTTTTTTGCCGTCGGAGAATGCCTTTTTCCCCGTAAAATGAACCATAAATAAATGAAGTAAATTGAACTAAATATGATAAGGGTTGAATATTGAAATTTTACAAAAGTTGGAATTTGACTATGAAAGTTATTCCGTTGCGTTCGTGCCGAAATTATGATCTGTTTTCATATATAATATGCTGAAAACGGAACTCAAGCAAAGAAGTTATGAACATTTGAAGTTTTCAAATTTAAATTAATTTAGTTTGAATTCAAATTCAAATGAGAAATCAAATTTAGGGTTTAAATTTCAAAATTTAGCTTGGGTCAAAAAGTTAATTAGGGAACACAATAATTATGCAACGGAACAAAATAAACGTTCCCCGAAATAGAGGAGATGTCGACCTACATAGGCCAACTGGTCGACCGTAACGGTCGATTGTAGCAGTCAACCGCTTGGCAACGAATATTGCCAGTGGCGGCTAGGGTTTGAAGCTATAATATAATCAGTTGTACGCTCCAGATTTATATGCTTCTTACCTACTTCCATCATGTGGTTCTGGTGCGTTTCAACACCTATAAATAGAACCCTATTATTCATATTATTTTGGAGAATACGACGAAATTCTGTCATTGCTATCTCTCTCTAATAAGATTCAGAAACTCCATAAAGAATTCAGGTAAGAATTCAATTTATTTCTTATTTGTTTCTTCTTTCTCCAATTTATTCTTATCATATTCTTCTTCAATTATTCTGAATCTAATGAATATATATACCTCTTCCCTATAATGTGTGTATATATATATATATCAAAAGAGAGATATTCCAGAATAGAACGGTAGGCTACAAATCCATTTAAGTGAAGCTAAGGCTAATCTATGAGTGAAAACCTTAGTATTTCTTTTCAGCAATTGTTTAGTGTATTTCTTTTTGGATTTGAATATGCCTTATGGATTTTGAGAATTCAAAATTATGATAAATAAAATCCCCCAAAATTCCTTTTTATTTCGAGATGTCAATTCTATGTTGAGATTCATTGATTTGATGGAATTTGTTTCGCTTATGCAATTTCTGATAATTTCATAATCTATTCCACTTCTCTTTCTTCTTTGGATCAAATTGTGATTCTTCAATAAAATAAGGAGTTCAAATTACAAATTCTATTCATAGTTTACACTATTTATTCTTATCTATTCCTTTGTAAAAGAGGAGTTGAATAGAATATGGGTTTTAGACTGCACTTCTTATTGTTTAGGATATTCCATTAAATTGATGTAATAAATTGAGTTTCTATTTTATCTACAAGTCCATTATTGCATTTTTGGTTATGAATATTTATTCCCCGTTTTAGATATTGTAATCCCATGAAATCATGGGAATTTGAAGAAAAAGACTTGTAATAATATTTGGTTAGCGAATTGGCATTTAACGCCGGTTTTGAGCGTAAAATCCGTGCTTTTAAAACTTATTAGGTACGAATATTTATTTATCTCTATTGGCGTAATTAACGTATAATTATTGTGTATATGACGCGGTTAATTAGGCATTTATTTACATTTATTTCCCCCATTAGGTTAGTAATTAATTATAAGGCGAAAATAAGAGGAAACTTTTATGTAGCCTAATTATTATTTTAATGCGTAATAAAGAAGATACCTTATAAGACCTTATTTATGAAACTGTGAGATGAGTGTATATACATAGAGTAATTGATGTATAGCTAAGTCATAGGGATGCGAGGTCAATAGAGTTATATAACGGAAGTTTGCCCTTCACTTTGAGGCTAACGGCAGTTGTGTACACTTTTATTGATGTGAGATATCCTTATGATAAATATTTATAATGACGCAAAGTTGGTCCTAAATTCTGTAGGAGAAATCTACCCAGTTAATCTGGCTATCAGTTCCTACGAATAGCGGACTAATATGTGACGTGATTATGAGTATGGGCCATAAGGCAAAGGGCCTGCTTTGGGGTCTCGAGGTATTCATTTTTTGGACCCACCTCTTTTCCCCAAAGAAGTATTAAATGGCCAAGGGGACACGTTAGATGGTATCTCTACAGAGGTCCGCTTTTGAAAATAGATATTAAATGATGGGGTCTGCCTTAATTAAGGTATTAAATGATCAAAGTCTACCTATTTTCCACATGGAAGTATTAAGTGGCCTAAGAGATTGCATATGATGTCAGTAAGATAGTATCATTGAGGAACATGCCTTGGAAATAAGTACTAAATGATGGGGTATGCCTTAATTAAGGTATTAAATGACTAAAGTCTACCTATTTTCCAATAAAAGGTATTAAGTGGGTTGGGTACTGTCTCTCACATTATTAGCTGTTTATGAAGTATGATTGGGATATGGGATTATAGAAACCTACATCTGGAATGGAAGGTTTTAAGTGGTTGGACCCGCCTCCTTTCCTTATGAAGAAGTATTAAATGGTTTTAATGGTTTTATGTTCATAAACATTCTTGTTTTGAAATATACTGCCCAAGTACTGAAAAGGTAAGACTCGAGGTTTTTATTCATTGGACATTTGTTGTTCTAACTCCTTCATTACAACACAGGTTAAGGACGGAGTGATGGCAATGACGATGCTTAGAGATAAAGAAGCTTGGCTTGTGGCAGTATTTGTTATTATTATTTGCTTTTATGTGTACCCATGTATTTAGATAATTGTTGTAACGGATATTATGTTACGGTTTTATGGAATTTTGTGTTATGACATTTTTATGGTTTTGAAATAAATGGGTAAACTTTGTTATTATATTTTGTTCCATCCGATGTGAGCTTTGAAAGTTTAGTTATGGCTCTGCAATGTTCCATCCCAAGAGAATAGGTCTAAGTTTCGATGGGCCTTTTCTAGATCGAATTTTAGGCCTGTTCCGGGGTGGGTCATTACATTTGGTATTAGAGCCTAAGTTACTTGATCAACGGGGAAAAACTATACGTATGAGAGACATATTTGTTATTTTGAAAAAGGTTTTTCAAGAAGAATTTTCAAAGAAGTCTTAATATATATATATATATGTATGTATGTATATGTATGCATGCATGTATCTATACCCTCTCTTCTTGAACATACGCACATATACTAGGCAACCTTTTTCTTTCAGCATGTAAATACTATCTTAGAAAATCATCACTAAAGATTTAACCTATAGATAGTTGATATAGCTGATAACTAATCTTCTTCCGAACAAGAGAACCCTACCCTCGGAAGACCACCCATTTGTGGAATGCCCGAATGGTTTAAACAATATCTTAGGACTGTCGAGCATATTCTTATTCCTCTAGCTACACCGGTAGTACCCACTGCCCCGCCCGCCAATGCAGCACCCCTTCCTATTGACTTTCCTAAGCTGTGTAAGGACTTTCTCAATATAGGAGGTAAGGCATACTCTGAAACTGAAGGATATTCGAAAGCTAAAGCTTGGATTCATAAATGCGAGAAGATATTTAGAGAGTTTGGTTGCGATGATCAGCTAAGAAGAAGAATAGCAGCTTGGGACCTCAGGAAAGAAGCCTTGAATTGGTGGAACTTTGTAACTGATGAGCATCGGGGAATGATATTCTCTTGGGATGAATTCAAGGACCGATTTGAGATGAGATTCATGTCTAGAGTAGAGATTAGCTTGCAATTAGAAAAGTTCATTCAGCTGACAGAGGGAGATTCTACCCTTAAGGAGTACATAGCTATGTTTATTGAATTGGCTAAATTTGGGATGAGCCAAATAGACACACCTATGAAAAAGGCCATGAAGTTCGTGAAGGGTTTAAATTCCCCGCTAAGAGAAATATTATTCACCCAAGTATCTATGGAGGCCACATATGAGATGTTGGTAGAAATGGCAATGCTGCACATGGCCAATGAGGAAGATAATGGAATGGAGAAGGAGAAGTTTGCATTGACTCAAAAGTAAGGAGGGTCCAAGAAATCGAAGGGGAAGTTTAAGAAGGATGGGAAGGTATGTAAGAAATGCCAAAGGAAGGGTTATTAAGCTAAAGATTGTAGGGTAGGTCTGATAAAAGAAGCCTTTAAAGGAAGATGCTTTAACTGCCACAAGAAAGGACATCACAAGACTCAATATCCCAAGATGGGTAAGGAAGGATCAAGTGGACATGCCCACTTTATTGAAGTTGTCCCTATTGCTGGTAAGCCACAAAGAGACCAAGGAAAAGCATCTCTAGAAGGTATAACTCGTACTTTTGGGGTTATTATTTGTACCTTATTTGATTCAGGGGCATCAAATTCCTTTATAGTTAGGGATGTAGTAAATTCTTTAAACCTTCAAACCCGGATGGTTAACAGCCCAATAGAGGTTTCCAATCCCATTGGGGGTTCGATCACTACAACAAACAGGAGCTTTAACAGCGTCTCAAAAACGCTACAAAAGCTATTAACAACGTTTTTACATACGATGTATATCGACATGCAGTTATATGTCAGAGATATACAATGACAAGGAATAAACGCTGTTAAATGTCCTTTTTTACAGCGTTTCCCTGGTGTCATGAAATCATTTAACAGCGTTTGGTCTAATTTAACAGCATTTTTAAAAACGTTGTTAAAACAATTCAACGGCATTTTTAAAACGCTATTAAAACATTCAACGGTGTTTAAAAAACGTCGTGGAATGTTTTAACAGCGTTTTAAAAACGCCGTTAAATTGTATTTGGTTATGTTTTTAGATACAATTTAACGGCATTTTTAAAACGCTGTTAAAACATTCCACGGTGTTTAAAAAAACGCCGTGGAATGTTTTAACAGCGTTTTAAAAACGCCGTTAAATTGTATATAAAGCTAAGTCAATTAGGCTTTTTCTACTTTTCTGTAAATTCCATTTCAGTAAACATCAGTCATAATGTGTGTGTGTATCACATTTCAAAATTAGCATATCAATACCACATTTCAAAATCAACATATTGTATCAATACCACATTTTGGACACATATTTGATAATCAACGTATGAAATTTCATAATCAAAATACACAATATTCTTACACCAAACATAAATAGTTCGTCATCAATAGTTCATAAACAAAATATAGAACAAGTAGCAATAGCAAAACAAAAGCAAGTAGTACATACGTTAAAACCAAAAAGTAGTTCTAGCAGCAAAAATAACTTCGATCCATAACTCGTTGCAACCTTTTTTTGCATCATAGTCATTTATCTACCTGTAAAGCAAAAGTAATGGAATTATCTCAAATGATAGTGTAATTGATGTGCATAAGTCTACATCACTACATAACAATACAAAGATGGAGGATGACTGCTTTAAATCTCTTTACAACTCGTAAAAAGATCAAAACGAGCCATAAAATAACAGTTGCTGTATTTAAAACTTTAGTATACATGACGTTAACTTTGTAGGCTCAGAAACTTAGCGCACTAAACCATTAATATAATCAATGGACTGGGAGTATGAACAAAACAGTATAATGCAAAAGTATAATGACAATAGTAGAACGTACCTCATCAAGTATGACAACATCTCTTCAATCATTCTCAACCACCATATTATCTTCAACCTTCTGCCCTTGAATAAGTATCACAAATCACGCAGAGCCTGTCAAATAAAAATGATTTGTGAAGTTAAACACCCCACCCACATACACAGATACATCGATATGGAAGAAAATACAACTGTAGGGAAAATAGCATGGTTGCTTCTAGTGAAACATGAACAAAACTTAGCTTAACTATCGTGGTCAAAGTCGTGTACAGTCAGGCCTAGACTCAATCCACGTGCACCTGTGAATGATTTTGATACTATTGCTAAGGACCTCTGTTATATTCTAGGTTGTGTTGTTTCACAATCAGCTTATCCATTACACACGTCTACAAAGTGTGTGTAAGAGAATAATCACCATATTATGTGCATTGCAGTATAATTTAAGACATATAACTGTTTAAGAAGTCAAAAAAATTCATATTTTCTTAACTTAATAATAAAAACTCAAAATCAAAAATTAAAACAGCACTAGAATTTTAAAAATACCTTAAAAACAGAAAAGTGCCTCCTCCAAGCTATCCCAAAGTGATGAACAAGAAGAGCCTGAGAGTTTAATCCCTCACAAATCAGATAAGAAATTCACTTCATGTGCTTATGAAAAAGAAAATGAAAAGTAATCGAACGATGTCAAAAGATTTTATTTATGGTTTAAAATACCCGAGCAACAAGCATTTGGCTACTTCGTATCATGCATCCCCATCCAATGTCGCTAGTCAACTTCGAATTAACTATAGTTTGAAAACCTGGAATGAAAATGCAATGTACATATAAATTGCATGGTACGGCAAACTAGTGAACGTTTTTTATTTCCTTTTATTTCCTTAGTTAAATTTTATAAAAATTAGTTAGTCTTTATAAAACATTAGAAACAGAACTGGAATTGCTTTTAGTATTGATGAAGAGGGTATTGGTTGTTAGAATGATATAGAGCCAATAATAAATGGATCAGTCTATATACATCGTAAGTAAATTTCACAGGATAGTTTGTGGTTTGTAAAATGAATATGATTGAGATGATGTCCAACCAAAAAAAAATTACAAAATCTTAATCTGGATGTACCGAAGGGAAGAAAGTTTCCATGCATAGAGAACTTATCAAATCTTTATCTACACGTACCGAAGGGAAGAAAGTTTCCAATTCCACAACCCACTCAAGGAGTGGCGGCAGCTGAAGTAATTCTATACCCATGTTCCTGTCCCCTGTGAATTCCCTCACTTGGATACATAAAATCCAATTCCACAACCTGCTAAAGGAGAGAATTAAACATGATATACATGAACAGTTTTTATATGTCAGGAGTTGTTTAAATATGAGGATGTATTTGGATATTCATTATACCTAATCAGAATAGTCAGCATTCCTTGACATACCAACCCCCAGCTATTTCCAGCAGTAGTCATAGACTCGTAGATGTAACATGGAAGCCTTCTTTCCATTTTTTATTAATCCACTTGAAAGGAAATGATTCACCTACTTTATATGACTGTTGTGTGTATGAAGTTCCTGATTTATGTAAGTCAGAAAGAAATCGATTTTAAAATTGCAATATTGCTAAAAGACCATTTGCACAGACGTAAAACCTTTTAATGTGAAGCCAACGTTTGCATTCATTCCTGTAGATTAATAACGACTCCCACTAAATATTCTTACAATGTCCAAGGATGGTGTTTTGGACAACTAATCGAGGTTTATTTATTATGAACACAGTAGGTTTTTACTTTGAATCCAATATGATTAGTGTTTACTTATTAGTAACCGAGTTTTATTTCTTGAATGTTTAATCTCCAACTTGATTAAAAAAGATTAGCTTGGTGAAAGCTGTAATACATTTGTTTTTGAAGGCAAAATTTATGATATCTCTTCACATCGGTTATGATGTAATATGATTATAAAAAAAGTAATATGATGCCTAAGAAATCACTAGTTTTTGAAATTTGTTCAAACAAAATTTAATAAAATCACCTGCAATATGGACTGGCATAATTTACTCTGTTTTTTGAAAATCACCTGGAGACTTTTACATTACCAGGTAACATGGACTTCAACCTTTGTTTAATTTTCAGCTATGGCCCAATAAAAATTTCAGCTAGATCCTCATAGCAATTTTAGTTGCGGCCCAATAAATAAATCATTGTAATTAACCTACATATATTGAACAGTCCCTGATTTGCTTTCAATTTTATTGCTACATGATGTTATACTAAATATATCAATTTAGATTTTGGATCAGCATGACTTCATGGTGGTGTAATTATGCTATATGCTTATTTTAGCACCTATATTAAGAATGCTAGCAAATGAAAAGAAAAAAGAAAAAGTACCCATTATGCAGTTATAACCTGAACTGGCCAAATATTGAACTGAGAGGTAGTAACAAGTACAATCACGGTTCATCATGGTCCAACCATTGCTTCACAATATGGAGCAGCTTTTCTGTGCCTTGATCTTTTTCTTTTTCTTTTGCTTAGGAGGATGTAGCACAACTTTTATTTCTGCGTCAAAGACTGCCTTAACTTTCTATAGCATAACAAATGAACGTTTACACCTAATGTAAAATACATGAGTGAAGAAAGAAAAGAATGACAGATGAGGGATAAAGACCACATATTTGTGTTTTCGAGCTAAACTCAATGAAAGATGGGGCACCAATTTGCTTTGCCAATTCTTTCCTCTTTTTTTTGGCAAGGCCAGCGGGGTTAAATGGACCCCTACCATTTTATTGATATACCATAGAAAGAAGATACAAAGAGGTAAAGAAACAAAGCCACCTAAAAAACTTAGGCAAGCAAGAGACAGAGCAACAAGAAAACAAGAAGAAAAAATAGAGTATATCAAGGAGACACAGCGCGGAAAAGAAAAGAAGAAAACAAAAAAACACAAGGCGAAACAGTGACAGATCCAAGCAGAGAACCAACTAGGAGAGAGCACTCAGTAAGCTAGGATCAAATGCATGCCTAGAAGCAACAATTCCATTCCTCAAAGCACAGTTAATACTTTCTTTCATTTGCATGATAGTTTTCCTCTTAGAATTAATAATTATTGCGTTTCTTTCATCCCAAATGATCGAGATGAAGACTTTAAGAGAGAACAGGAGAACATACGTAGATTCACTTTTCCACCTCGTAGCCTTGTATATGAGATTCCATTCAACTTCACTAATGGAAGCAACATTCCTGCCGTTAATGAGGTTATTCGTAGAGCACCATAGCATATGCACGTAGGGACAGCTAAATAATAAGTGTAGAGTATCTTCATCAGCAGATTGACAAAAACAGCAAGTGGTATCAATGGAGACACCTTTCTGTCTCAACAAAACTTTAGTTTTCAGAGCATTGCTGAAGAGCTTCCATAGAAACAGGTTCTGCCTTTCAGAATTGTGATTAAGCCATATACGCTTGTACCAGCTAAATGTCACACAAATATTCTGGCATGCAAAGAGCTTGTACAAGCCATTAATCTTAAAAGTATCTTGACAGAAGGACCATGAAACTCCATCAACATGAGCAAAAGGCACATGACAAACTTGGAAAAGACTCCAGAGTTGTCTGAAGTGTTGATTACTGGAGTAAGGGAAGACAATGCGACCATCATTAATATAACTAAAGGCCAAGGCATGTTTGCTTATACCAGTTTGCATTTGCTGGTTGAAAGAAAGCAACTGACTCAAGATAATGCCTTCCTTTATCCACGGGTCATGCCAAAAGGACAACCCACCATTAAAAGCAGTTTTACTTTTAGCGTAGGGAAGAATATCATTCCTCAATTTCAGAATACAACGCCATGTCCAACTGCAAGATTGAGGAATATACATGGTCCATAAATTCTTATTTCCAATAAAGTGTTTGTAAGACCACTTCACCCAAATGTTATCTTTATAATTCAGGAAGTTGTCAATGTGATGAACAAAGGCAGCGCGATTCCATAATATCATATTTTTAATACCCAGGCCGCCTTTGGATAGAGGCAATTCAAGCTTGGAAAAAGCACATGGAGATAGTTTATTGGAGTGGACAGATCCATGCCAAAAAATACTTGACATCGCACTCCTAATCATTTTAATTAGCTTGATAGGCAGGATGAAAGATCTTGACCAATACACCGTCATGGAGAAAATGATTGATTTAATAAGCGTGAGCCTACCAACCTGACTTAGGAGCCTGTTACTCCACACAACAAGTCTTGCTAAAATCCTCTCATACAAAGGCATGCATTGAGCTTTCGTAATGCTCGAAGTAGCCAAGGGAATACCTAAGTACTTGGAAGTTTCAGCTCTTTGAAGTATGGAAGAATAACTAGAAATTTGATTGATCATGTCATTTTCCACTCCAGCTATCATCATATCAGACTTAGATAAGTTAATGGATAGGCTAGTAATTCGGAAGAATTTATCGAGACCACCCATAATAGAGCTAACTGTCATCATGTTAGGCTTAAAGAAAATCACCAGGTCATCGGCAAACATTAAGGTAATGAGGGGATCCTTGCATTTAGGGTGAACAAAGAAACTTCCTTAAGTAACTAGGTGGTTGAGAATTTGAGTTAAAACTTCCATAACTAAAATGAAAAGATAGGCAGACATTGGGTCGCCCTGTCTAATACCTTATTTGCTTTGAAAATATCCCACATTCCTGTTATTAACCATAATAGAGAACCTAGAAGTCGAGATACATGAACTAATCCATGCCACAAAGTGTTTGGGGGAAATTCATCAAACCCATAATTCTAACTATAGAGTCCCATTGCAGAGAATCAAAAGCTTTAGAGATATCAAGCTTGAACATGGCCCTGGGAGAAACTTGAGAGGTGTTGTACCCCTTCAGTAATTCATGAGACAAAAGTACATTATCCAGGATACTTCTGCCACTAAGGAAAGCAACTTGATTGGAAGAGATGATGTTAGGCATAACCATCTTGAGTCTAGTGGCAATGATCTTAGAGAAACACTTATAAATGGTGTTACAGCATGAGATAGGCCTGAAATGAGAGACATGACAAGCATTTTTCACTTTAGGGATGAGAGCTATATTAGTAGCATTGATAGAACCAATCATTTTGCATTTGTTAAAGAAATTTTGAATAGCCTTAGTGAAGTCATAACCAACAGTTTCCCAGCAAGATGTAAAAAAACAGGCATTGAAGCCATCAGGACCTCCACAAGCATTAGAATTGAGCGAGAAAAGGGCAGTTTTAATCTCCGAGTCAGAAATAGCAGTTGAGAGAAACTCATTATCTTCGGGAGATATTCGAGGAATGTTAATTGAATCAAGAAGGTCAAGGGAAGGAATGAATTCATTACTGTTCCCAAGCAACTTGCTGAGAAAGTCAAGAAACAAATCAGCAATAAGGGAAGGATCAGAGATATACTCACCATTGTCATCCTTAAGCACACTAATTAAATCTCTTGATTGCTTAGCTTTGAGAGATGAATAGTAGAAAGAAGTGTTCTTGTCACCATCCTTGAACCACTCCATCCTAAGTTTTTGTTTAATCATGAGGCCTTCATGCTTCAAAGCCTCGTAAAGATGGGTAGACAAAGTTGCTTCCTGAGCCGCCAACTCACTGTTGGAAGTATCATTGAGCATCAACTCTTGAACATGTTGTAATTTGAGAGTAAGGCTGGTGGAAGCCAAATTGCCATTTCCAAATTTTCTCGAAGACCACGCTCTTAAGGCAGATTTTACAGCTTTAAGCTTACACTGCAAGACATACATAGGATTACCAAAAAAAGGAGAGGACCAAACTTGATTAACAATAGAAAAAAACAGGGTGAAGAACCCAAGCATTAAAAAATTTAAAATTTGATTTTCTTATCCTCACAGCAGCACCAAAGGAGATAATTTGGGGAGAATGGTCAGAAAGGCCAGGCATAGGGAGGAGGTTATAGATATTAGGCCATTTGTTGAGAGCATATAGATTAGAAAAGGAGAAATCTATTTTCGAGAAAGTTCTAGGAGAGGATCTTCTTGAGTTGTGCCAAGAGAATGGAGCACCCACAGTAGAAATATCAATAAGGTTAGATTGAGAGATGGAACAGTTAAGTGGCTTAATTTCCCGTAGAGACAGGGGATTGCCACCCTGCCTATCAGATAAAAGAAGGGAGCAGTTAAAATCGCCAAGAACTATCCAAGGATGTGTTTCTTGTCTAAATGAGGGGAGAATATTAAGGAAGGATTATCTAGCAGTAGCTGAGTTAAGACCATAAATTACAGTAAGGTAAAAGGAAGTGGAGGATGAGACACGGATAGAATGAAAATGGATAAGCTGAGAAGTTGAAATGATAGGAGATAAGGCATAGATAAAGGGGTCGAACATAACAAGGATTCTACCAAAGGGAGCTTCAGACATATTATTAATCATCTTCCAAGAAGGGTTAATGAAATTAGCAGCTTTGGTAGATAGAGAAGCATTTAACTTAGTTTCTAAAATTGCAAGAAGGCTCAGAGAGTGAGTGGCAATAATGTTTTTGCATTGGTTTATCTTGATATTTGAGTGGGCACCTCTAATGTTCCACGCGCCGATGTTGTTCAACATTGATCAACAATTTGATTAAAAAGAAGTTTCTTTTTGTTACTCCTAGTCATAGGAGTGGTTTGGACATTAATTCCTGGAATAGTAGAAGTGGTAGGGGAGCTTGCACTCGGGTTGAGTCCAAGCCAGAATGCGGTTTTATTGTATTGGATGACTTGTAGTTAAGAGAAGAAACGAGACCAGATTGTTGCACCACATTCTGATTGGCATCACTGGAGGGAAGAGAAGAAGGAACGGAGATAGGAGGAGGAGGGGGCTTCCAAGCGCGGGGGGCAAGAATGTGTTTATATGGTTGCTCGGAGTTATGGGAGATGGTAGATTTGTTGGATGAAAGGGATAATTTAACGCTATTATCAAAAGAAACAGAGAGAAAGAAACAAAAAGGGATTATGGAACTGTATTGGTGCCAATGATTTCTACGTGTGCAGTTGTAATCAGAACAGCACCTGGATTATCAACAAAGAATTGCTTGTCATCACTAAGATCTATAAGATAAAATAGGTTTCATGTTAGCAGTAACACAATTAATTGAACATGCAACTTTTCAATAAGTAGGTAATATGGAAGAGACATTAATTGAGAACAAAAATAGTTCACTAACAATACTGCCGATCATAATATGTCATCCAACATAATATCTTAAACAATGTTCACTGTAAGGATGGTCTTATACTATCCTTTTCATATACAATAAAAATACAAACATAATGTCTCACTTTAAAGCTGTAGCCATCTTAAAATCAAACACAGCTAACTGATAGAGAAAGAACTCGTTGAATGCACTTTTTCCACACTATTTCAAGTTGAAGTTTAATATAACACCCAGCTACATTAAATGTATGCATTCAAATATAGATCTCCAAGAAGGGTAACCTATCACATAAACCATGAATGATACCAAACATATGAGATAAACATAGCAGAAAAATAATGTACAATGATGTCATGATAAAGCAACCAGAGAAATTAAGTACCTAGGGTAATGCATCTCTTCTACCAGCAGCATTCATAACTCGTGAAATTTTAGCCCTATCAAAGCAATTTCTATTACAAGGTTTAGCTGCAGAATATTACAACGAATCTGAAACATGAATTTCTCCAAGAGATAAGACCTGAACTAACTGGAAGAGGATACAATTTTCTTTGTCCTTTGAATGTCCTCTGATTTCTTCAGCTTGAACTGTTCTTATTACCTTATTAATGGATACAAACTACATATCATTTGTTTATGTACTTTGTATATGTAAAAGACTTCATAAGCATTCAAGAAATGGTGAAGCTGCTTGAGGACTAATGAAGTTTTGCTATGTTAAACTGATTCACATAATAGATTTAATTAATATATATGCCAAAGTTGAAAATTGCTTCTGCTATCTTAATATAAATGTACAATCAAAAAGTTTAGATATGTAATACACATTCCAGATTCTAGAACAGTAGAAGTACAGTTTTATGCCTTCCTTCACACTACATGCAAGAGTGCCATATTTCATGTCCAAGCAGTTTGTAGCTATGATTTTTCCTCTCTTTGATGATGATTCTCCAACTAGTTCTCTGAACTTCTTTGCTCTATTTAAATTGACAGTTTATTCATAAATGAAAAGATAATATTTAGTATTGATTCACTACTTTAATGACAAGCCACACTATAATTTTATATATAGAGCTATAAATAGAAGACTAGTTCGCATTTGTAAAATGATTAAGAGGATCTTATTTGTACATATGAAATTCCACTTCAAGCGACGAACATACATGAGTTTCAATTTTGTCACCAGTTGATGACTGTTTAAGAAAACTAATTATATGTCAATGAAAGTTGACAGGAAGTCTCATTCTAATATATTTGAAATATGTGGTTCCAGATCAATGCATATCAATTTTAAGTTTTTATGGAAAATGTCTTGATTTACTTATCGTTCAAACTTCAAACAAAATTAGAAGTCACTAATACATGCCCATTCTTTTCTATGTATTAGTATAACTAATAAAATAATATAATATGAATTATGAAAATAAATGAGATTGTATATAATTATTTATCACTCACGGAAATACAGATTAGAAGAACGAAGAATCATGACCTGTTTTTGCCAATTTGTTCTCTACCAAACTGTTTGGAAACTAAGAAAAAATCATAAGTGAACTAAGGAAAAAAATTAAAAACCTCTCGATAAGGGGCACAACAGTGCTCTTCCAAGAACCACTGCTCCCAACCAAGGCCTTCCAGTAGCCACATTCAGTGAGAAGTTATTCCGAATTAGGATATCAGGTCTGGAAGGATAAGCAAAGTCCACATTTTTTAGCTCGACATGACCTGTAATTGACTCAAGCTCAGTACCTGAATTCCAATTTCGTTCGATCTCTGGCTTATGATCGATTACTCGATATAATTTTGCAGCAGATACTCTTGCCTTTGCAAACGCTGCCATGTTCGGTGCTGACTGACCCAATGCTCTATATATAGCACCAAAATACAGTTGTTTAGTTTACCTGACTAAAACATTAAATTTCCCTTAAATGAAGAAAAAAAATCAAATTCAACTATGTATGAGTTTAAAGATTACATGTTAATAATTTTTAAGATCCCTCCATACATGCACACATCCACAAAAGCATATCATCCAATTATAACTTGCATTTAATTAGCTACCAACATTGCAATACCTTTTTTACTCGTCGCCTTGAATAACAAATCAGAATTGAAAGGACAATAAGAGAGTATAAAAATATCAATGTAATGTATGTATAAATGTTAAAGTAAAAAAAGGGAAAAGAAAATGAAGAAAAAGACGAGAAATTTTTTACCGATCAAATAGACCTACTCGATCAATTTATTTCACATGGAGAATCGTGGTAGTTTATATAGAGAGAGAACATCAAACTCCTTTTATTTCACTATACATGTTAAGCCTAACTCCATTGATTCCTTTGCTGTTAAATAAGATGGATTCCTACCACTTAATGGTGATAACGAAGAGGTGGTTCAACCTTCCCTTGTGGGTACCTTAAAATCTATAGTATATAAATCACCGGTTCATTTGCATTTCTTGTACAGAGCCACGCAATTATAAGAAGACACTTAAGCTCATTTGAGTCATAGTCATTCCTAAGGCTCGCATCCACTATATTATGCATGGAACATGCAAATTCCAATTCTTGAACCCATTGAACAAGTTCATCTTCTTCACCTGATGACTGGCCAGTAACAAGCTCTAGGATTAAACGTCCAAATTGAAAAACTGCATCTTTCCTTTTCCCATCAATGTAATCTACAAGAGTAAAATATAGCAATTAAAACCACCAAGGCTTTAAGCAACTAAAGTGTAAATTTGTATAAGTTTGTTAGAGGGTGGATAATAGTTGAATGTTGAGATGATGCGACATCTGAATTGCCAACATAATCAGAATCCATGTGCCTAAAGCTCGATTTAGAGATCTGAAAGTCGAAAACATAATGATAAAATTGAGAAAATGTGCAAAATGAAATAAAACATAAACATGAGGGTTTTTCCATGGAAAAACCTTAGAAAAACCGTAGCCACAAAGTTTCTATCCAACGAAACGATTTTGGAATTCATGGATACATTATGCACTGAAGGATCACAAAAGTAGAAGAGGTATTCCTGAAGTAATTAGGAAAAATAACCATAATCCAAATTTACGTAATTTTGGAGAGTATAATCGCTTTGTTTTCATAATAAATTACCACAGCGGCTGCAATTTCAATTGCAATTTGTAAGCTGGTTCTCCAAGTCAACGAAGTTCTAAATGGATCTGTAAACAAACTTTGTTGTTGTTACATTAGTTGCTTATACTAAATTTCCAGTCACTATGATCATAAATAAAAAATATTATCATGGAGACGGTCTTTGAAACTACCAATTTTCCATGTGATCAAAGACAAGGAACCTGTAAATCAAGTGCTTCTTAACATATATAATATACTAATACGCACATTTATCTTTTAATTTATAATTATACCACACATAACCTTCAGAAAACCTTTGAGCCCAACATGATTACGATGGTGCAAGCATCCTAAAAGTTGGATTTCTTCACTAAATGTATCGTTCTCTTATCGCAAATGGCTTCTCTTCTTTACTGTGGCAATCAATCCATCAGAAAATTGAGCTTTGTATACAGTTCCATGATGATCACTACCAAGAATTTGGTTGTAACCATCTGTGCTCTTTCGATCTCCTTGTTTGTGAAGTTCTTTAGAAATGGAAAAGAGCCTACATGCAGTAGAACACAAAATCATGTCACTACTCTAGCCCTGCTCTGAAACTTTGCCCATCAGATTCATAATTTATCCTTATGAAAACTAAATAAACATTCATAACTAATTTTTTGCTACTAGTTCTTTGTCGCACTTAAAGTTTTATTAAACACAAGGTATTTAAAACGTGAATTCACTTGGTGGTGCATCTCCAATCAACAATGGTGGCACACTGTCCTCAAAGTAGATGCTCATAATAATTTGATAATCTCAGCAAGCAAGGCACGATTCCAATAGCAGTAATTATCACATATCCAGCAGCACTGTCAAGTCAAAACCATCAAAGGCATGCAATTATCAATCGTCAACTAACATTAAATCCATTAGCACATATCCAGCAGCAACTGACCTCGTTTTTAATCAATTAGCATGAAATCAAGTATCAATCGTCAACTAACATTAAAATGATAAAATATTTATGTAGAACAACAAACTTTTTTAGGTGAATAGATGGATAATGGACGAAAATGAATGAGCACGAGAAGTACCTGAACGACGTCGCAAATTTGCAGATGAAGCTTCTATAGTTGAGACGAGATATAATATGGGTGAGAGAATCAAAATGAGAGGAATAAGGGAAATAGATATCAAATTGAAAAGAGGAATTTTTTTTAGGATTTGTATGTTTTTTTGCCTGGGTTTTCTTAAGGAAGCGTTAATGGAGAAAAGAGAAATGGGCGGCCTAGAAAATATTTTACTGAAATTTTATGGAGTTGTAAGCGGGAAGATTTCACATCGTGTCATTATCTAATTTTGTTTTATTAAATGACTAACAATGGCATTCACAATTAACACGCTATTTTTTTAAATTATTTAATGCTATGAATAAAGACTTTTCTTGTAGTGGATCCATCTTTCTCTTATTTGCAAAGACCTAATGTTAGACATATGTGACGTGGATTTCATATATACTATGTATGTTAGACAAATTAAACTAACAAACTAACATTCAATAAACTATACTACACACTCAATGAGACAATATAAACAATTAAACTAACAAATTAACCCTAAATTAACAAATTTATTAAATTAGGGTTTAGGGTTAATATCTAAAATAAAGGAGATTAGGGGTTTGGAGGAGATGAGATTCCGATTTGATGAAGTTGGAGTTGATTTCGGCAGAAAATCGTTGCTTTGAGCTGGAGGGAGAAATGGTGGAGGAGGGTTTTTGATTTGGGGACGAAACAAAATGGTTCAGGCTTCGGCCTGAAGAAGAAGATACACGCGACTTTCTGACGGCTATCAACGACCGCAAACAGCATATTTCTAATGGCTAGCGACGGCTAATTATTTTAATCGTAACAAAGTCCAAAAAATATATGCCATTGGAAGCCGTCGGTATTCTACCAGCAGCGGCCGTCGGTAAAGGTTGTCGGAATATACTGTAGTTCTAGTAGTGCGTGCACTCGAAAACAATTCAATGCAAGTCGAAGAAAATTTTATATGTAACAATCATCAAACAGAAGACACTCCACATGCACTCAAAGATAATGAAATGCAAAACAAACAAATTTTGGAAGCCATAATGGAAAACGATGGATCTATTCAAGATGTAGATGCAAATCTACTAGGGAAAAAAAACCTAGAAGTCCTACTAAAATGAAGAGACTTCCTTCAAATTTCGCAAATCGGATTGAAGTTGAATTTAATGCAAAGGTCGAACCAATAGGTGAATGATCAACCCATTTATCTTCTTATCTATGGACGTTTGTACGAGAGCATGATACGGTCACGTTTGCTAATTGAAGACATCTTGGTGATGATTTGAAAGCTGTTTTATTGGAATCCATTCAGATAATGTAATTCACAAGTGACTTAAAAAATCAATATAGTTCAGCTTTATTTTATATTAAAATTCATTAATAAGAAATGGTTAGGTCACAATGAACATTAGATTATAAAGACCACCATGTAATCGGTATCAGTTCATGTAAAAATTAAAAATTAAAGGCAACCTATTGACGTAATATGAAGAAAGTAGCTATATACACTTAAAACATAAGAAAATTATTGATTTTTTTCGTGATATTATTTTACCAAATATCTACTAATGCAGAATGCATTTTCTAATTCATTACATTACCACATGATGATATAATGCAGGTCAAAACCTGTAAGTGTTGAAGTAAATGTTGAAGTAGATGTTGGGAAAGAAGTTGAAGCTATTGTAGGTGGAGTAAACTCTGAAGTGGATGGACCAACACCTATAGCAGAGAGATGCAAAGAGCATTTGAGGTTCATAACTTACCGAAAACCTCGATGCATGAGCAAGGTTAGGAAAGATTTAACTTTGATCTTCTTACTGTAATTAAGCCCCACGTAGCCGATGTATGAGACCCAATGGACAACGTGGATTGACCAACTGAATCTTATACATTGGCGGAGGCAGTGATGTGTATTTCAATCTATGCAGTGTGTGTCATGTGTCCAAAGCACGGTGAAAGCGAACACTCTATGTAGATAGCTCACTCATATTAGCAAACGATCTCCATCATCTGACAAACTATGCAGTTAAAGCGATCGGCAGATCCAAAGCGGCGGAGGTGCAAAAAGTCATAACGGGGATACAGCGAGGATATAGCAGGATATAGCGGATGACTCTAAAATAGCATATAAAACTCGTACTTAATGTTTTTACAAATATATAAATGGTAATTAAATGAAAAATTATCATTCAATTGAATTATAATAAATACATAAATAATTTTAAATAAAAACATGTGTGAATATACTTTAAATAAATGTAAATATGTTATAGAACATAATTGAATTTAGTAGAATATTAGAGTATTTTCATTTCTAAAAATATTAAAAAAATCAAATAAATTATTTTCGTAATTTTTATAATGTATAAATGTCAATTTTCAATTCATTTTTTTAAAGAAGATATAGCGGAAATAGCAAATTATAGCGGGAATAACGGGATATAGCGGAAATAGCGGGGCTTAAAGCGGAAAGGCTATATTTGGGGCTATATGAAAAAATCGTAGCGGTAGAAATCTGCTATGAGATATAGCGGGGTAATAGCGGGGCATTAACTACACATCTGACAAAACACGTGTCAGATTTTACATGTTATCGTGGATTTTATGATAACAAAACCGTTGTCCAGAGTGACACGGAACTTTTCTTTATAGGAACACAAGAGTGAGGTGTTTGAACCAAAACATTGGCGTATGGTTCCATTGGATGCCGAGACATGTTCGATGTGACCATTCTCTAAAACAATCCCATTGAAACTAGGCCAGTAATCCATATCCATACTCGACCATTAATCAATGGAAGTTGAATAACCCCCGCTTTACGCTTGAAAATTTTGCTGAGATATGCAAGATTTCGTGGTCATGCAAAACCCCGAGTTTGAGCCTTGGAAAAACCAAACCAAAACATTAAGCACATGAAGTTTTAAGAGTACTTGGAGTCAACCTATGTTGTCCTTAAGTTGGCCTCGGAAAATCTAAAGAAGACTCAAATTCAAATTTTTCATAACCATGGCTGAGTGCAAAGAGGAAGATGGAATGAAGGAGTTGTGGTCAAGCATGGCCAAAGGCCTCTTTTAGACGTCGGTGTCCATGAAATGGCGACTACCCACCTCAGGTGGTAGTTGAAGCCAAGAGGGATGTTGGAATGAAAGATCAAGTTGAAACCCCAAAGAATCGATGAGATGTTCCTGAGGATCGGCTTTGATGAAGTGTTCTAGGTTGGCATCGATGAATGGCCAAAGGTAAACGGCGTCGAATCTAAGGGCTAGCTGCAGCATCTAAAAGATGCAAGAGGAGATAGGTCGCAGGAGATAGGTTGCAGAAGATAAAAGTCGAAAATCGAGATAGCGATGGCAAAGTAAAAGTGAATACAAAAATGGCTAAGTAAAAATTTGAATAATAAAGCTGAAAAATGACCGGCACCAATCCATAAGGATCGATACCGAGTCATAAAAAGAAAAGAAAAAAGGATGGCAATGTGAATGAAGAATGGACAAGTTATGAAGATGAAATCCTATCTGACCAGATAAAAGAAGAAGCTTTCAGAATTTCCAGAACCAAGTAAAGAATATAAGTTGGATACTTCAGTTCTTATACATCATCCAAGAGATATGAATCCACAACCATTTAAAGCGACATATTGATCTAGGAAGGATGCATCGCTTTATGAAGACAGTTCAGAGGATGAAGGCATCCTTTTTAAATCATAGCTCGGAGTTAATTGCTTGTCTTGATCCAAAGAATTCCCTGTTAACATATGGCATACTTTGTGGACAAGTGTTATCCTTCTTTTGAACTCAAGCAATATCTGGATGAATCATAACCATTAAATGCTCATAAGATGAACTAGAACTTAGGACAGCAAGTCTAATACCAAAATTCAGGTGAAGTCCCTAGAGTCGGTGATGATCCTTACTTACTACGAGAAGGTACCTAGTCATTTTTCAGATAAGTCAAGTAATAGAAAGCAAAAGATGAAATTACAAGTTGACTACACAACTCAATACCGACTTTTTTCTATGATGAGTCAACAAAGCACTTAGTCAAGAAATGGAAGCCAAAGTGAAACAACAGTAGAAATGACAAAATCCTAAGTACCAAGTTATGAATACAACTTGGTACCGAGTTATCATTATTTGAAATTTGGCCACGATCACTTGCTTGAAGCTTCAGGCCGGAAGTGGAAAACATAGGGAGTTTATTTTAGCGATTTTGTGATGGATTTTGTTACTCAAATTTTTCATAAGTAGGCAGATAGACTTTTCTAGGTCTCTTGGCCTAGCCCGGTCCGGCCCATGCCAACTCGGGTTCAAGTCAGCCCGCAAACTAGCCAAGGCTAGAGATAGGCCGAATGGGCTTCTACACCTGATGGCGATACAAATTCAATCGGGCCCACATCAGACGCTCTACTAAATTGCACATCAAGAAAGCCACGGGCCAAAGCATCCCGCAGTAACTCCAATAGCCAGCTCACCAATTAAACCGAGACATTAGCACAACTCAATTATGTCCGCTTTGACCCATCTTTCTTATGACTTGCCCTCTCACACCGATCTACTTTCAACATAGCACCAAGTCTACCTGCCCACTTAAGCATATCTCCCAGCTATTTGCTGACCGATATAGCTCAAGGTCGACTTCGGCATGGTCAGTCATTTGATCCAATTTCAGTATAGCCACCTACGGTTTGCAGATCGTCATGTCATCGCTCGACTCGGCATGACCTCGGCCCTTGGCAATTTCCTATCCTATTCATGGTCTCAGCAACCAGCAAACCAACTCGGCTCGTCTTATCACCTAGGCATACGGAATTAAAGTGACGGAAGGTACAACCAACAGTATCTATAGCTGATAAAAAAGCATGTTCTATTTCCCATAGCATACCGCCATAGTACAAATGCATTAAATGTGAGATAAGCTGGGATATGCCTCTAGTACAGTTCTCCTATTGACATTCATATCTGCCATACATTCCTTCCATTTAGTCAGTTGTCTTCCATCAAGTATGTTCAGCTTGATCAACGGGAAGGCATGCTTCTTGCCTATTTTTTGGCACAGTCTCCGGCATCCAAGCATTCGTTTCAACTGTTATAATTATATCATGCATTGCAACAGAGGGTCCAGCCTCTAGAGCCAAGATAGCGGGTTGGTTAGTCATCTGGTCAGAGAATAGATAGCCACTTCATAAAGGTTGGAAATGATAAGAATTCTAGACGCCATACACAATTTAGAGCTCTTCACACCGCAAACTCTTAAGATTAGCTGCTTCATTAGTCTTAAGTATCTCTTTTCTCTTGTTATTCTCTTGCAATTCCTTGTAATTGCAGGAGAGCCATATAGTAAGAGAATATTACAGCGCACGTAGGCAGCTTTACTGAACCACTTTACATCATGTGTCATTTATCTTTAAATGCTTGATTCCCATAGTTTTCCGTCCTTAAGCCTAGTGACTAACAAGTGACCTTTGCTCTTCACGACACATTAGTCTCATTTCGAGGTTGATGAAAAATATCGTCAACATTTTGTCACTAGGAGGAGGGCCAACCTCCGACCTAATGGTTAACAGTCCCATGCTCTAACCCATGGCGCGCGTCAAAATCTTGGTGCTGGACCTAGTAACCAAGCAAGTTTCCCTTGAGAAGTTGGACCACAATCTTCATTTAGCTTCATGTTATGTGCAGCCACGGTGTCCCCCTACCCATAAGGAAGGGGAAGAGGCGTGTGTCTCTCTCGTCCAGGAATGCTCCCTTCCAAAAGAACGCCCAAACCGGTCCGCTCTCGTAGCTAAACCAGATAGTAAGACAACAAGCCTAGAAATCATGGACACATACCGCACGTCCCCCTTGAAGGGTCCTTGAGCAGTCAATGCTTTAGGATATTTCTGGATCAGCCCCCCTTAGACTATCAAGTAGCACCCTCATCCGTCTTCGCCCTCAACCATGTTTGAGGTGGTCGGGCGCCTATTGACATGTTTGAAGACATCCAGGCTTAACGGCCAGTGTCCTTCTCAAGCGCACTTACAAGCTCAGCCCAGCACCATTGATGAATTCTTATTCCTTGATAATAAGTTATACTATTTGCTAAGTTCTTGTGAACAGCGGCACTTGCCGTCCATCTCACCATTTAACATAACACTTATACAAAGTGCTCAAGCCAGCTGTGTACTCTGATTTGAGCCGAGACATGTGGTCATCCTACAGCTGGTAACGTGTAACTCAGGAGAACCATTGAGCCCTTATGCGCTCCAGTTCAAGCCAAGCCCATCCGACATTCTACACATGATCGGTTTTCATCGAGGAGAACCCACGAGCAAATATGTGCTTTCACTTAACACCATTGTCGCCTATCACTCAACGCATGGCCGGTACTTGGTTCAAATGAATGTCCAGGCTCAACCCATCACATAACCACGTTGTTATTTTACATATTCTAATAGAAGGAAACATTTTCTACAAATAATGCAGGGACTACATCAGCTATCCAAGATATGCTACTCTACAAGTCGCAGGAAAAAAGTAAAGACAGAACAACAAATTTCATAGACAAGGTTTGCAACAAAAGATTTGTTTCGATCAGTTCAAAGAGTGTAGGGGCACAATGCCTGCCCCGCTAGGTTTATAAAGACTTTTTATTGCTAACTAGTTGAAAATAAGAAAAAGAGAGACCTGCACCTTGAAGCCCCTTAGAACATTCAGCTTCAAATTTGCAGTTGAGCACCCCTGACACTGACCTGTGCGGCCATCTTTGAAGCCTTCCTCATCGAATCTTACAAGAGATCTTGAAAAGCTTGTAGACAACGTCAAGGAGCAGACCAAGACTTCAGCTGTGACATTGGAGGCAGTTGAGACATATACTACTCTTTCCAGCAAGGCAGTTTGGCTACCAAGCCAACCTTGGTTCGGGAATGTCAGAGCAAGATAGCAAGGAGGCTCACCAGCAATATGTGGATCATTAGTTGGATCATTAGCTCGAGACCGATGAACAATCACCATCGAGACCGATGAATAATCACCATCGAACAGATGACCAAAAAGTGCAAGCCCGGGCCAAGAACGAGGCAAGATCTATCTCAAGAAGAAAAGTTCCAAACAGTAGCTCGAATTGCAATCAACAAAAACATTTTAGCATCTAAAAAAGTTCCTCATTTCTTTTAACTCCGAAAAAGTTTGAGAAAACCGAGGGCGCTCAAGAGCGTTTGGAGAGGAAGAAAAGGACGAAGTTAACTGTTTTTATCATCAGAAAACCGTGCAAGGTTCAAATTCTCTGAAGCAATTACATGGAAAAGGCTCCATGAGTTCAAAGTGGAAGAAAAGGGGGTATCTATATACCTCTCCCTTCAATCGCAGCCGTTATGCTTAAAATGGAAAAAAGGATCTCGACCATTAAAGAATAATCAAGTGTTGTATCACACCACGCACATGGAGAAAGTGACACCTCTATGCCACATCTCGAGAAGCACAATCGCCGCCTCCGATAGTGCAAAGCCATATGAAAAGTGCATTAAATGCATCGCAGAGCCGTTAATCGATGAAGTCTTCATGATTTAACAAGCCCGCTCCCGAAGATGGGCATGGACTTGAGGGAAAAATGTTACTCAATTTTTTCATAAGTAAGAAGATAAACTGTTGAAGGTCTCATGGCCTAGCCCGGTCTGGCCCATGCTGACTCCGTTCAAGGTTAACCCGCAAACCAGCCAGGGCTAGAGACAGGTTGGTTGGGCTTCTACACCTAATGCCAACCCAAATCCAGGCCAAGCCCGCATCGGCTCCTTTCCTCAATTGCACATCAAGCAAGTTGTCGGCCACGGCACCAAGCAGCAACTCTAGTAGCCAGCTCGCTAATCAAAGCGAGGCATTAGCATAATTTAGCCTGATCCGCTTTGACCCGTCTCGCTTACGACTAGCCCTATCACGCTGGCCAATTTTCAACACAGCACCAAGTCTACCCGCCCATTTAAGCATCTCTTCCAGCTATTTTTGCTAACCGGCACAGGTTAAGGTTGACTTCAGCGTAGCTCGTCATTTCATCTAGTTTTGGTACAGCAACTTGCGGTTTGCAGGTCGTCTCGTCATCCCTCACCCGGTCGGCATGACCTCAGCCCTTAGCAATCCCCTATCCTCTTCATAGACCCAGCGGCCAACAAACCAACTCAATCCGTCTTGCCACCTAGACATATAGGAGTAAAGTGACAGAAGGTACAACCAACAATATATATTCCTAGCAAGAAACATGTTCCATTTCTCATAGCATACTGCTACGGTACAAATGCATTAAATGCGAGGTAAGGCGGGGCATGCCTCTAGTACAGTTCTCCTGTTGACATTTATCTCAGTCGCACATTCCTTCCATTTAGTCACCATCAAGTCCGTTCAGCTAGATCAATGGCCAATCGTGCTTCCTACCTGTTTTGCGGCACGATCTCCGTCGTCCAAGCATTAGCTTACTATAAATATATCATGCTTTCAACATCATAAAGGGTCCGGCCCCCAGCGCCAAACTGGCGGGTTAGTTGGTTGTCGGGTCGAAAAATAGGTAGCAACTTCACAAAGATTAGAAATGATAAGAATTATGTGTGCCACACACAATTCAGAGCTCTTTACACAGCAAACCCTTAAGATTGGTTGTTTCTTTAGTCTTAAGTGCCTATTTTCTCTTGTTATTCTCTTGTAATTCTTTGTAATTGTAAGAGAGCTATGTGTTAAGAAAACTTCACAGTGGACGTAGACAACTTTACTGAAACAGTTTACATCCTCTGTCATTTATCTCTAAATGCTTGTTTTCCTATAGTTTTTCGTTCTTAAGCTTAGTGATTAGCAAGTGACATTTGTTCTTCACAATGCATTAGTCTCATTTCGAGGTTGATGAAAAATATTGTCAACGGCTTTTATCTACAAATAAAGCGGGAGTGCAAGGGAAAGGAGATCTTTGCTCTTTTATTTACTTTGTTATCTAGTTTTAGATCCAAACCATGTAGATTTCTAATTCGAGTTGTAAGATGTAGAGTTGTAAGATCATCATTGTAAAAGAAAAGTACATCCAGTAACAAAGTTGACAATGGACGTAGGCTATTGGCTTTGGCCAAACCAATATAAATCTTGTATGTTCTTTATCTCTTTTATTTTCTAAATCTTTTAATTTTCTTTTGTAAATTAATTGGGTGTTTGTCCCACTTTTGATGCAAACAACGCATGTATAGGTTTTCTACAAAATAAATCAAGCGCAATTTGAAATCGCGGCTATGTAATTTTACATTAAAAAAAATACAGACGATGTTTGGAATGTCGCTTACATGTTTTGACCAGTGTAGCGTTGAGCCGGCTAAAGCTAATCGATTTTTCTAAATAGTTTTAAAACAAGTCTATTTGCGTAATAAACTTGCAAAATATAGCCAAATTGAAAAAATTTCTATGAGAAAAATGAACGTGGATGGTCATTGAAATTTTTTATATTAATAAAACAGATTTGTTTGGTCATTTCATTTCATTTAATTTAGTCTTAGATTTTATCTTTATCCGATCCTAACTTGTTTGAAAATAATGACTTCATAGTAGCAGGGCCGGCCCTAGGGCAATGCGAGCAAGACAGTCGTCTAGGACAGTCGGTCCGGCAGGGGCAACAGTTGGTGGTGGTGATGGTGGGTTTAGCAGTTTATTGATAAAAAATATCATGTATCATATTAATATTAATTGCCTTTGTGGTTTGGTGGTAGAGTATCTTCTATTCCCTTGGTGACCTGGGATCAAATCCCAGTGTGGTGTGCTATTTTTTTGCCTAGGGCAACTACCAAGCTTGGACCGACTCTGCATAATAGTAGTAGTACTAAAATAGATTTGTTGAGATGAAAATTGAACACACACATCTAATTCTATATTTCTTCATTACTTGGTTATTCTCATAAACTGTGTCACGTTTAAAATTCACATTAACCAAGCTTAGCAGTCTTGTGGTGAATTTCAAAACCGTATACCAGTCGGTAACATATTTGAGTAGGAGTTGGTGTGATGCAGTTGTAACGATATTATTGCGATTCAACTATTTTTATCTTAAGTCAAATAACACGCACATTTAAAAATGAACGTGAATTGGTCTATCCTAACTTATCCTTGTATCTTTCATTTAATATGTTGATGCTTGTAGATTAATAGATCATAATGTTGTATTTGCAGATCATGTACAAATTGGCGTACACCCTTTAAAACAAAAAAAAACAAAAGATTTTGACAATTTACATGTTTTATTTTATTTAACCATTATTTGTCTAATTAATGGTATACATAATCCTCCTTCGGAAAATTTCAGAATCTGAGTATAACGAATATATGTGAACTGAATGACCAGTTCGCCAAAATCCTTAGACCGTAGCTGGTTTGCCTGTTTCTGCTTGTCTTGTCATCTCGTTGCCAGCTACTAGAAAAAATGCTGTATGCCTGAGAGTAAAACCATAATGTGAGAACCCTTGTATGGCTGACAATTTATAAATCAGAATTTGAAGTATTAACAAGTAGTAATATGGATTAAACGTTAGGACATAGTCAAATTATCTGCTACAGCACCCTTAATATGTAAGACAATTGTTTATGCAGCAAAAATAAAAGATGAAAACAACAACAATAATACTTCTTGATTACATGATACTATAGAATAGATCTATGTATATGGATAAATTCAGGAATCCAGAGACATGTTATTTGATAATGTGTTGCCATAATTAGTCTGTCCAGATGTGAACTATCTGGCTTTGTTTAATTTTGTAATGTAGAAAAAGATCGCAGTGGTCGTAGTTTTGTATACCTTATTAATAGTAAATTTTGACAATTTTCTGTATGAATGTCTGACTATTTATAAATTCGTATCTTTATCCTTCAAATTTCCTCCATCTATTTTCATTTTTTTTTCTTCCTATTTATGTGTCATAGACAATGGTGTTCTTTTCAGATATGATGTTCTAACCAGATAGATCATCTTCATAAGATTTTGGGTTATTTTTAAAATCAATGATCAAAATAAATATTAGAACATCGTATTTACGGAAAATTATTTAATGCAAGACACATAGATAAGCAGAAGGTGATGGGCAGCTTCAAAGTAATAAAAGGATGGATGATATAGAAGAAGATTGTAATGAATCATGATTACCAGAAAAATGAATGTATCACTACAAAGTGGGTTGGTTGTGCTTTGACACGTAATTTACACTTTTACCCTTGTACTTCTTGTGAGTTTCAAAAACAAGATGGGCGAAAATGTAATATACTGTGTCATAACACCGCTAATTCACTGTATTTTGACACAAGATCAGATAGCCCAATGGTGTAACTTGTATTTTGCTTCTTATTAGTATTGCTTTTACCAATTTTCTATACTAATGCATACTTTTTTTAAAATTGAGGAAGTCTATGTCCACATCCTTTATTTCCTCATTGGCTGTTTGTGTCAGATCATGGTTATTCTTTTGTACATATGGCAATTCAAACATAGAAAATATATAACAAAATTTTGATTTGTTTCCAAACTTTGAACCTTCCAAAACTTCATTTTAAACAATGGTCGAAATAAATATTATCATTAACTCGCATTAGCATACAGTTTCAAAAAAATTAGAAGCTTCGAAATAATCTAAAATTTTGAAAACTCCTCCTGTCACCTGTTATGTCCCACATCGCCTGTGTATAAAATATATTATGCGTCCTCTCCTTACCAGCTAGCTTTTAAGTGTGAGTTCTACCTAATTGGATTCGTTACATCGCCCAACTTCACATCTTACCACCAGACCATGTTATGGAGTTAATCTAAATACTTCCTTACACACATGGTTATACTTGTATACATACATCCATCCATACATGTTATTATATTGTCAAAATTATTCATGTTATAATTAATTTTTTTATTAGTTTAGCAGTCCAAATGAATTTTATTTATCATATATATGTCAAAATTATTATTAAGAAGTATAATAATACTAAATAAGAATACTTTAATAATATAATATTTTATTTTGAAGTTCAACGAATATTTCAAACATAAAATGAGAATCATTTTTAGTTTGATTAAATCGGATAACCAACCAAACTAACTTCGATTGGTTTGGTTTGATTTTTATTGGTTTTCGTTCGATTTAACAATTTTCATCATCGGACCAACCAAACCAACACCTCTATATGTGTGTGCACATACGCGCATATATATATATATATATATATATATATATATATATATATATATGAGATCCAAGAACTCGAGATAACTATGGGATGTATGTTTGGCCTAACGTCCATCCGGAGAAAGTGGATTACATAACGTAGTAATGGTTTAAACTTTGTACTTTTCACAATTCAATTTGGTGCATGACCGCTTGATCCATATTGTGTGTACATTTCAATATCTAGAATATCATTACATCTCAATTTAGTACAAGGGATTTGGAACCAACAACTATGATCATTCTTATGCCACACCAACCTCCAAGATCTTTCCTTGCAAGGTTTCGACCATAAAATATGGTGGGGGTTCACATTCAAAACAGGTGCCAAATATTGATATGCAATCTCAAGAAGTTTTAAATCCAAAGTACCCAACTTAAATGGAAGAATAATCATCCATCCATTGGTTCAAATCATAGTACCTAATTTACATCCCTTATTACCATCATCTCTAGTATCCATTATCAAGACTAAAAAATGTCATAAAGAGGAAAGGGGCAAAGGTTTAAGAAGGGTGGTGCCAAGCATAACTTAAGGTTTCCACGATAATATCCAGGAATCACCAAGCACGCCATTCATTTCCTTGCAATAAAATATGACATTAAGATACCAATGGCTTGATTTACAAATAACAAAAGGTTTGAATTTTTTTAATGGAGAAAGTAATTTGTGAAGTTGTCGCTTGCACTGAGAATCCATGGAGGAACATGGTAACTATCATGGATGTTGTCTACACTTTGAAGAGACGCAAAAGGGATCTTTATGGATTCAAAGGTTAAATTTCTTAAGGAAAATAAAACAAAATTAGAAGAAGACGGTGATGATTTCTTCCAAAATCAAACTTCTAATTCTTTTAATGTCCCCTCTTCCGACAATGCAGCGGATGGCTATTAGGGTAAGTTTGAAGATTTTAGTCATGGGCTAAACAGTAGTTTCCTTATTATTCCTACTTTTTTTTTCCAACTAAATGAGGTCGGCTGTGGTTGGTTGGATTAGTTAATGGTTTTCTCAATAATGAATTAATTTTAATTTTAATTTTTTATCCATGTTCATCAATTTCAAACCTTGAAGCATCATCTAAATGTTATCCCGATGATAATTTACTTAAACACGCCTTCAATCATTCATCACAAAGTGTAACTACATGCTTCAAATTATATATTTACATTTCAATTTCAGATAAAATTCCTTGTGTGCGTTATTTATATAAATAATATCGTGTGTGTAGCATAATCTATCCAAATACTTCAAAAATTTATTTGTTGATAATGAAATAATTAGGATACAGTTTTTAATCCTTATTTATCAATTGCAAACCTAAATAGCTGACATGGTTATCCTAACGATAATTTAATTACACGCCTACGAGTCTTAATGTTGATGTTTAATAAAACGCCTGCATCAGTCATCAGAATTTAATTTCAATTTCTTCAAATTGTATTATAGCATTTTTATTTTATTTTAAATATCCTTGCATGAAGTGAATGTGTGATATGCATTAGATGAGCCATCATATACAAATTTTGAACTAGCAAGGTTCAATTTCGGTCACTAAAAAATTTCGTAGTTTCGATTCCATTTCAAATATTCTAGATGTTTTGTTTAAATTCCAATTTTGGATTTCATTGCTTTCTGGAATTTTTTACATACAAATACTATGCAATTTAACAAACGTAAATGTAACTTAATTTGTAGTTACCTATATTCATATTTTAGCCACCAAATTAAAGAATAACACTTACGTTTGATATCACAATTACTTCTAGAATAACATACAACGCCCAACAAGCCCAATTTCTCGATTTTCAAAACAGCCCTTTCCAAAAGACTGCTTCATCCCTAGAAACATTGTCTTCCTCAAACAAAGCCTCCATTTCTCAGGTTTCCTCTCTTCATGTTTGAGGTCCTCTCCCCATATTCAACCTCTCTCCCATGCGCATCATGACTTCTCCTTGGTACGACTAAATTTTCTTCCTCTTAAACACCGCCCCCCAAACAAATGAAATAAACCCTGGAGTTGACTAACTTCTCTTGCTCCATGCTTATTACTTCCCTTTCCCCTACTCTTGATGCTTTTTCAGCCTTCATCTCGCTGGACGTTGCCGAAACAAAATGCCAACCAAATTCCGGTCCGGTCAACATCGGAACTGGACCGGAATGGCCGAAATTCTGACGTACCAACCTAAATATTGAACCTTGGTTATTGGACCAAATATGTTGGTTTTATTTTTCTACTATTCGTTCTTTTAATAACGAATTAATAAGAAAATTGATTGGGCATCTTTATTAATTATTTTAAGAAGCATATAGCATCGTCTAAATTGAATACTTATGCTAATGGTAATTTTCTCAAACATGCGTCCAAATAAATTATGGATAATGATACTTATTTAAATACTTATCGGCATTTTCAAGGTGCACGCCTAGACTAATTAAAAGAAAAAAAAGATCATATAGCCTTTTTCGGTGTATTAGCATAGTTGAATGATCAAGTGTTGTTAAGGCACAATCGAAGTGGGGAACTAAATGAGACAAACAATCTCTACTATTAATAATAAGAATTCCATAAATAGAATTCAACCGTAACTGTCTTCTCAATTTGCATGTCATATGTTCATGAGCTGTATTGTTAAACTTCACAACATCATTTCAACTTTTATTTGTTATTGGAACAACTTCCTTCTTCGTTCCTTAGGTTGTATCAAGGTTTTAAATCTCGGATATCGGGCACGTTTCGTCTCGGCGATTTTAGTGACTCGGTATCGTATCGGGGGAGATCTCGGACGAGACGAGTGCATCTCGGGCACAAATATCGGATTTACATCTCGGACCTAAAGTTCATCTCGGGACCATATCGGAGTATACCACATCACTATAGCAAAAAATGCATGGTATCGGTTTATTTAACATTTACTGAATTACTACAACTAATCTCCACTATTCTAACTGAAAGAAATAATGCAATTATACTTCAACTATATGAAATTGTTCAACAAAAGTTACAAAACATCATCAATTTTAGCAATTACATATAAGTAGATGAAAGGCGACAAATTAACTGAAAAAAGCGGGTTCTATACAATTACATATATGCAGTAAGAATAACATAACAACAGTATCGGGAACTGATGCAATTAAGAGCAAATGCATATAAGAGATATCAAGAATCGAAGATTTCAGACAATGCAAATCTACTTGCGGAAGGTTATGCAGTAAGAATAACAAACTAAATCTACTTGCAAATCTACTCTAAATTATACTGTATATTCAATTTTCTGAAAAATTGAATTTCATTAAAATAGAAACAACCCTAATTTACATACATGTAGATAGTAGAAAGATTGGTTGAAGACGAAGCTGCAGACTGTCAAAAGCGAGATCGAGTAGTCGAAAATTGGAAGCAACCACGAGCTGTCGGATGTTAGAAGAGGGAGTTCGATTTTTTCTCTGGAGAAGAGGGAGTTCGATATTTTGACGGGGAACGTGATCTTTTGAGAAGTTGAATCGAAAAGAAAAGGGCTTTGTTCATTTTTTATGATAGACTGAGATGGGCCTATTTTTTTTGAAAAGAACAATATATCGGGGATATCTCGGAATATCGTTTCGCTCCAAATATTGGCTGATATAATCGAAACGAGATATCAACCGATATCTCATGTTTCGTTTCGCCTAAGCCTTCAACCGAGATCTCGACCGAGATATCGGCAGAGATAGCCGAGATTTAAAACAGTGGCTTATATACAACAACAATTAATATATTTTGGACAATGTGGGACTAATTAAAACAATTAGAATGTTTTTAATGTTGTTGCAGCTCTCATTGTTCATTACAATCTATATATCCATACAATAAATTTGCTGGGATCTAATGGAAGAGATAAAGAGCGGATGAGATTTAATCTTCACCAAGATATCAAATGGATATGTACTTGCCAGCTAGGACAAAAGTTAACACTGTTTCCTTACTGTTCACAACGTTAAATCATTTACACCACTTTCCTTTACCGATGCTTCATGATTTGATTACTCCACGATCTGCGAATTTAAACAGTTGCATTTGAATACTCCACGGTCTATAGATTTAAACAATTGCCCATTGTTATCCGTCTTCTACTGAATAGTATGTCCATGAATTCAATATGCAGAATCGCTCTAAAATAAGGTATTTCTCTACACTGTGCTTATATTTCTACCGAATAATCTGTTCTTCATATGTTTTTACGTTCCTACTGTTGTTATACTTCTTTCTACACGTACATCTCCGCTTTTAATTTTCGTAGTTTCTAAATTTTTAATGCACATGAAATGTTTGTGTAAACGAAACTGCCAAAAGATGTTCAATTTGGTGTTTAAATTTGTTTTACCTTTTATTCGAGGAAGAGAATATTGTAGAAGAATCAAAAGAATGTCGAAATAGAAACTGATTTTTTAATCATCTCATTGGAAATGTCAGCTTAGGCACTTTAGGTTTATACCATCATATGCTTATGTCCTGAAAATGATGCCAGGAACTCGGTAACGTGATGATAATTTGTATTCAAACTTTCATCCAACTTGACCTTTAATCTTTCATCCAACTTGACATTTAATGCAGCCAATCGTAATCATAAAAGGCAACAGTTCTATGCTTAAGACTTGCTCATAATGTAAAATAAAAGCTAGATGGTATATTTCATTTCTTCGAATTTGCATGATTAATAACTTTACTGAGGCATACCAATTTTGTGGAGTTATGTTAGTATAGTAATTACAAATCATTTCTGTAATATAAAATCTAAAATGATTAGCTAGAAATTTAATTGTTGGAAATTTATAAAAAATGCCTTTTTTAGCCAAACCAAAAGAAAATTTATATGTATGGCATACCAACACCCTGTTATTGACAATATGGCAGAGAGATCCTAACCTATCTCAAAAGCCGGTGTGTCCTTTTGTTTTGTTTACAGCTTATCACTATCTGTTATAATAATTATATGTTTAAAGTGCAATTTATGTTATTATGTTTAGTATGAACCATGTTCTAAAACCTCGTATTGCTACTGTTAAATTTTGTTTCTGCTATTTGATTACAGCTGAGTATAGTGAACAGCGGACGAACTAGCAAAAAACATAACAATTCATGAGGGCTTTACCACTATCAAATTCTTGGTAAGTAGATTAATATACTTTTGAAATTGTGGCTTTATTAACAACGTTAATGGCTGATTGATCTAGAAAAGTTTATGGAAAATGATGAAAACTGCTTCTCGTTGATACAAGGTTCCTTAGCAAACTTTCATAAAAGATTTTGATAGCTCATATACATCCTAAATTTCATATCAATTTATAGTCTACCCAGATACATATAACCATAACTGCTCACGTCTCATTAGTGTTGAGCAATTTCCAACGCACTTCAGTACAAAGAACATAAGCTGCATTCTCTACAGGACTGGGAACAAATCATATTATAGTGGATGAATCTTTTCATAGCAGTAGCCAGTTGCACCTATATGAGGTTAGTTTATTTAATTACAAATAGGATCAGCGAGCATATTATTGTTCTCATGTTTATTTCACACTTTCTTCTCAATGATCACCAACTTTTTATGCGATCCACCTAATTTGGTTCAACTTGGTCGAATTTAGGTATGAAAAACTACAAAGATGGGATGATATAGGGCATCAAATTTCCAGAGGGAGATACAAAAGCATATTAGGAGTTGTTTTGTGTTTAATCCGTTACAAAAGTATAATGCATGTTGGTCTTTGCTTTTACATTATTAATTATAATTTGATATCTCATTTCTCTACAAAAAAGTTTCAGTTTTTCAGTGGTAACCTTTGAACTCTATAAATAGAAGTTCTGGAGAAAGATGACAAAAAATTTCAGTTTTTCAGAGGTGACATTTGCATAAAATTACGCATTGTCTTTAATGTGACAAAGCAAGTAGACGTAGAGAAAGCTGGCCCAGTACATAATTCTATGGCAGAAATGAAAAAAACAGTTTATAATTAGTTATACATTAAAACAAACAATTCATTACATACAAATTAAAAGAACTTAACACTACGTGTATGAGAAACTGAGAAAACTCTGTCATATTAAATTGAATGTTATATAGTTTCAAACTTACCCAATTATTAACCTAATGTTATATAGTTTCAAACTTACCCAATTATTAACCTACTGACCCATGCAACGCGCGGGCATACCACTTGTATTAATAATGCATGTAATTGTAACATGAGAGCTTAATCCACGAATGTGTTGCTCGTTTTTACCAAGTTGATATTGCATTATATGCGACTTGTGCCGATACATCCAAGGCAAGGTTGTAAAAAAATCGTTCTGCAGATGCTAGACGGCTAGTATGGGCTAGGAATCAATCATTTAGGCATGTATTAATGGTTTAGCAGAGATCTGTGCAGTTAATGCCCCGCTATTACCCCGCTATACCTCATAGCGGATTTCTACCGCTACGATTTTTCCATATAGCCCCAAAATATAGTCTTTCCGCTTTAAGCTCCGCTATTTCCGCTATATCCCGTTATTCCCGCTATATTCTGCTATTTCCGCTATATCTTCTTTAATAAAATGAATTGAAAAATTGCATTTATACATTATAAAAAAATATAAAACTAGTTTATTTGATTTAATTTTTAATATATTTTTAGAAATGAAAATACTCTAATATTCTACTAAATTCAATTATGTTATATAACAGTTTTATGTTTATTTAAAGTATATTCGTACATTTTTTTATTTAAAATTATTTATGTATTAATTATAATTCAATTGAATGAAATTTTTTCATTTAATTACCAATTATATATTTGAAAAAACATTAAGTACGAGTTTTATATGCTATTTTAGAGCCATCCGCTATATCCCGCTATATCCTCGCTGTATCCCCGCTATGACTTTTTGCACCTCCATCGCTTTGAATCCGCCGAGCGCTTTAACTGCACAGGCAGAGATTAATCAAAGTTGAACGTTTTTGATAACTCATGTATTTTGGTAAAATTTTAGTATTTAGTTTATTGTTAATTGTTCAAAATTGGACATTTGGGTAACTCATGGGCTTGAGAGCAGCCAAATGGGTAAGACAACCTAAAATTAGCAGGTAGATGAATATACAAAACATCAAACTTCAACTAACGCTTAACTAGTGCCTAAATACCTGTTTGGATTCTTAGATGCAACTACAAACCTTTTGATTATCGTGAATTCATAGTTTCATTGGTCAAAAAGAAATTCAATTATACACGTAATCTAATGAATGGCTATAATGCCAAATTTGTTGAAATACAAGTAGTTTTTCGTTTGAATGTCTTAAATTTGTTGACATTTGATAATGATTGATAGATGCATTTTGTTGATGAGTCGAGTGGAGTTTCATGAAAATTCAACTCACTTGTTCCAAAATTTTGCGATTGATTTTTTAATCTGACTCGATTATGCCACTTTTCTCTATTATATTTTGATAAAAATTGGAGTAAGAGTGGAGTATCTTTGAGCATTAAAGTGATTATAATAACTTTCCCTATTATCTTTGGATGTTTACTATTTAGAAATTTGAGCATACACATTACGGTTTCTTGAACAAACTCATAGCTGAAACATCATAAACTTGAGCATAAAAGATTACAAAAACTTATCTTTATTAAGTACAATCAAATTTAAAGAATCACATTATAGCAAGATTTGTCCTATATTTTAGAAGATGATTCAACCGATTGGATGCCCGATCTCATGAACAGAGACAATTTAAATGTTGAAGAATGACTTGATTTTCATTAGTGATACACTGACATAGGTGTAGCACGAGCTTACTGAACCGAGCAAAGGGCACATATGACTAGACAACAACAAGACAATCCAATTCAAAAAGAAAAGGCTACAACTTGTAAGGGTAAGATCTATTTATAATGAGGATGAAAAACAGGCTAATTTTGAGCTGAGCTTAAGGAAGAAAACTACGAGCATGGGTCTAACAATGATGGTGATAATTAGGTTTTGAATGATAATGGTCATGATATTAGTGATTTAAATTTATAATTACACTGTAATAACATTCAAGATTTGTTGTTGCTGATATGAGGTTGAACATCGTTGTAACTTTTATTTACATCTTGGCTTCATATTTTCAAATGTACTTTTTTGTTTCCAAATTTGCATATGTGTTCAATGTCAGAAACGCAATTTTTTCTATTTAACGTGCGTTAAAAAGCGCAAGATGAGGGTCTTGCAACTTTTGTACTTTTTCACCTTGACAACCTTGCCTAAGAACAAAATGAGCCGAAAAAACAAAGATAGCTGGTAAATTTTAACGTGGAACATTGATGAATATAGATTTCAAAATAGATGATGCATTTTTTACTTCGCATATTTTAATGTGTTTTTTTGTTTCCAAATTTGCATACGTGCGAAATGCAAATTTTTGTGTTCAAGGTGCGCTAAAAAGCGCAAGACGCCGGTCTTGCAGTTTTGAGGTTGGACACCTTTGTAACTTTATTTTCATTTTGACTTCGTACTTTTGAATAGGGGTGTAAACAGATCAGATCAAACCGAACGAAGGTGTCATGATCCTGTCCTATAAGAGATTCGGATGGACACGGACTGAACAAGCATTAAGCTCGGACATTGTTCGTGCGAGTCGGCAACGAACGGACAATAGAAAAACATGGAACATTTTCGAACGAACATATTTTCGTACATATTTTCTTATCCTAGTTCGTGTCAAACACGGACCGGACGTCTTATAGCCTCGGACCGAGCCGGACGTCGGATAATCATACAAAATTTGCAGCCTTACTTTTGAATGTGTTTTTGCATATATGTTCAACGTCAAAAACGCAAATTTTTTGTTCCGGATGTACTAAAAGGCGCAAAACGAAGGTCTTGCAACTTTTGTACTTTTTCCCTTTTACAACCATGCCTAATAGCAAAACGAGTGGAAAAAAGTTTCACAAAACTTGGAAAACCTTCAAAATGGAGCATTGAAACTAGGACAGATATAGATTTCAAAATAGATAGTGTATCAACCAATTATCATCAAAGAATATTCATTTGATGCAGAACCTTTCAAGGTTAGATGCATCATGGAAGTGTAAAAATTTACTTCGAGCTGAATCTTCAATATTAATGGGACAATTTGAAATAGGATGTGGAATTCATTGTAAGATGTCTTGTATATCAACAAATCGAAGCTAGGTAACAACAATTGTTTGAACTTCTACAACCTTTATCTACTACAAAGCAAAAATATGAGACCATACACAACAGCTATGATATTGGTCTCCAAGTATCAAAACAAAGACATGATTCGGGTTGTTATGAATTGCCTGAGAAAATCTGCCCACTTCGCCTTTACATAATATGATGCCCTTTGATTATGGAACTCCATCAGTAAAATTCATTGTGATGTGCTCACACTTCTATTTTGCTATAGGTAATGGTTGCAAGTCCAAACGACTGTTGTTGCTTGGCATAAATTTGATGACATTTATAACACTTCCATTAAACTTAGCAACATCTCATTTGATATCGTTTCAAAATTGTCGCATCAAATCCATATATCACTTTGTAATTATGAGGTGTACCATAGGCCTTAAAAGATGTGTTCCGTTTAAATTTTCTTCTTTAAATCACCGTTATTTAGTAGATAAAGTATTTTTGGAAACCGTATCCATCGTTCTTATCAATGCACCACCAAGAAGGTTCTTCTTGTCTCATCATCTTTACTTACTATTGTTTTAGCTCCTCTTCATTTTTTACTTGTAAGATTACATGGTTGAGAGTTTGATGGCCATATTGCATATGAATACTTCTTTGATACCCGAAAGCTTATTATTACTCTTCGGGTGTGCATTTATTTCTACAAATGTTTCCATGAATCAAAACTCATGTACCATCAAATTGATAACTAAACTGCTATGGCTTACGACTTAATGCATCCACGGCAACATTAGCTTTATCCAATGATAATGTAACATTAAAACCATTTCTTTTAAGAATTTCATTTATTTCCAAAGTCTCATGTTTAAGTGTTGCAAGAATAAATATCTCAAATTCCTATGATAACGGTAAATATTTAACGGTTCATCATAAAGTTGTGTTTTCAATGCAAATACGATGGCTATCAATTCAAGCTCAAAAATCCAACAATTGATATCATGTGTCTTCGGTGAGGAATAAGCATTGATTCTGTCCTCTTACATTATCACGCATATCAATCTTTACCGAGAGTTTGTCTTGAGATGAGCGTTTTAGCCAACTCCTCGTCAACATTTGGATGCATGCCCATGACAATTGGTATTCCTTTAAGTTAATTTAGTCAACGGAGTCGTTACCTTTGACAAGTTTTGAATAAATCTTCATTAACAACCAAGTAACCAAAATCTCATTTTAATTTCCTCCTACTAGTTATCAAAAAAAATTCCTCCTGCTAGAATTCAAATTTTATTGAGCTTTGCATGTAACTTATATTTTCATCGAGTTTGAAGAGTGAGTCACAAACGTTGCTAGTGTTTCTCTTTAGTTTAAGAATAATTCAAAATCATTGATGAACACAATGACAACCTAATCTATGTGTGGTCGGAACACTTGGTTTACAGAATTCTTGAAATTACCTATGAATTTGCTAGATCAAAAAGAATAACAAAAAACTTATACTATCCAATATCCATAACGAGTTTGGAGCATTGTCCTTAGTATGTCTTCACATACCCGTATGATAATTGGACCTTAAGTCAATTTCAAGGAATATTGCAACTCTTTGGAAGTTCATCAATTAGATCATTAACTCAAAATAATGGATATTTTTTCAATATTGGCTGTAATGAGTTCTTAGTGATCGATACATACTTGTAACGATCCATCATCTTTATTTATAAACAACGATAATGTTCCTTGCAATGTCAGCATACAAGCAATCAGATCAGAGCATGTCATGTTTTGCCAGTCTATCCACTTGTCAGTTTAAACAATGGTTATCCAACTTGGTGCTTGTCCTAATGAGATTGCTCCTAGCTCCCCACGAATTCATGATACTTTACAATTGATAATGTTGAAATTTTCGACAACCCCTCGCATCTTCCGCTATGCGCGCACTTTATTTAGTGTAGAAGAGGCAAGATCACTGAACGAAACTCTTTTGGTGCTTGCATCATAATTGGATATCCCTATATCCTCCTAGAGCACATATATTTTCATGGCAACATTTATTTGTAACAAAAGGAATCTCTTGTTGTTACATACTACCAGTCTCATATATATGCTGATCTCTTTTAGAATATCTTATGATGTGGGACTTTATCATAATCCAATCTACACACCCGCTCTAATACAATGCGAGTCACCTAACAGATCTCCACATTGGCGAGCATTTTTTCAATTCAACTTGAAGTTATACAGAGTCCTCAAACACTGAATAAGGTTGCTAACACTTCCAGCAGTTTAGATTAGGTCGCTACCACCTCCAGCAGTTGGGCCAAGTTGTTTCACAAAGAGTTCTATTTTCCACGATTGGAGCAGATCATGGTATAACTTATAACTCCACCTTAATGAGAATCCCGAGCTCAAACCACATATTGGAGCATACTTAGGTCAACGCACTACAAGAAAACTGCGGTTTACCTACGCCAAATTGGCGTAGGCGGGGCGTAGGTAAATGCATTAACTACGTAACACCTACGCCAATTTTGGCGTGGGTAAAACTTGCGTAGCTAATAAAATACCTACGCTTTACCTACGTCATCCGTTGGGTTGTTTCCTACGCCTTTCCTACGCCATAATTTTCTTACGCCTTCCCCACGCCATGTTGTACCTACGGTTTTGTTACGACATTTTTACGTGCTCACGTCTTTCCTACGTCATTTGTTTACCTACGTCTTCCCTACGCCCAGTTTTCCTACGCCATGCATACGACTTTTTGCTGCATTAATATTTCATTTACCTACGCCTTCCCTTCACCTTCCCTACGTCTTTTCTGAAGCAATTTTGATATATTACTTTTCTATTTCATTTCACCACATTAAATAGAAACTAAAATCAACTTATTTTATATATATACACATTCCAACAAAAAGATTAATGTCAAACCATTCATCTTTAATTCAAAAAACAAATATCTCATTCATATTACAAAGTCAAACAATATTAATCAAGTTCATATATGTTAAAATAATATGATAATTTGTTCATGATACATGACATCATACAGATACCATTAAAAAGTTTTCAATACCCTCATTCCTCATGACGATCGTTCGGCTCTTTATCAAATCGCTGTCGAAGCATCTCGGTGAGTTGTTCATACTGCATCTTCAGCATTTGAATCTTCCCTTCTTGACGCTCCACCTTTTCCTCTAGTTTGGCTCTAGTCTGTGCTTCTCCCTTATTGATGCTATAAGTAGCATCTTTGTATTTCTGCATTTTATCAAATATTGCATCAATTTCTCCCTTATTATCAAATATTGCATCAATTAGGAACAAATCCCAGGTAGAAAAGGCTTATAATTTTTATATATACGTTTGTAGATACTTAGCTACATCGATTGAATATGGCGCTACAGGTTCATTTTTACAAAAGAATCCATAGACGATTTAAAATTAGAAAACAGCAAATCAGTTTTCATTATTCATTATTCACTACTAGAGATGGATCACTAAGAGAGGATATCATACAGGGAGAGAGAAACTTATTATTATATAGAAATTTCTTTATTCATTATTCACGGCTACCACCACATTAACAAAAAAAATGCAAACTTCAGCTACAATAATGGAAAGCACAGCAATATTGTTAACATCAAAGCTAGAAATAATAGTTAGAAAAAATAAGTCAACTTACAAGAGTGATTTGATTTTCTTTCCAGCAAAATCTACAACTCAAAATTGCAAGCAAAACAAAATCAAGGCCAACAGGAATTTAAACACCCATACATATATAAGTGAACTGCCTGGATCTACTGTAGACAAAGAATATTTGCCTACAATATGAAAAAAAAAGAACAATGAGTATTAATTAGGCATCATGAATATACCACCAGACAGTGAATAATGAATTGAAACCACCAAATTTGCTTAGTTAAACCATAAAAAATGGAAATGTTGGCTTTCTACATTTCTTTTGTTCATTTTATTGTTTGCTCAAGTTCTTGAACTTCATCTGAACCTAGGTTAAAATATCAAACTGAACATCAAAATTCTCAAATATGATAGTAAGTTATAGAAATATGACGAAAGGAACTGATCAGAAAATTAATTAGAAGAGCTAACTGAATTTTTTGCATTCTAAAGCATAACAGAAAATTCAAATCCCACGGTTCCATTTCACCAACACATCTAGTAGGAATACTGCATGGTAAGAGAGAACCTTAATATAACCTAAATTACCACGTAGAGAAATTACTTGGAGTGTCAGTAAACCACTTTCCTACCCTACAGTCAACATCAAAATCTAATTGCAAACTACAGCAACAACAACTATATATTGACTAAGATGTATATTTAGAAATAAACTGTAACTATCATACTAAAATTTGCTCCTATTTGGTAAATTTATACTACATCGCAAACTGCAACCAATCTAACAAATGAGCATCTGACATACCTCTTAGAACTAAGCAAAACACCATTAGGTATCCATAAATGATTGCAGAACTAAGTGCATCAAATCCAAACTAGATGGAAAAAGAACAATGCATCCAAATAACCCATAAGAAGGGTTCTCTAATTCACTGAACCATGGCTATTGGCTTATGGAATTGGTCACAATTATCAAGCAATGACAGGCATGGTTTTCCATTAACCATGTTTATTTTATCAATATACTAATTTAAGTTTAACTAAGCCAACATTTCCTTTTTTTCGTTGTTGTAATACAGCCATGTAGCACAAACATTGAATTGAAACCCAACATAGGTCCAATGAAAACGATAAAATGCTAGTTTAACCAATGAACTAGCATTGATATTGATCCAACAGGTTATGATTCCTTCGAATATCTAATTTATCCAACATTGCTATTCCTATACAACTCCCTAATCGCAGGTTAGTCACCTTGCTTTGTATGCATGCTAAATTTTTATAACTCGTATTAACAACCAAGCAACAAATGTATACTTTACAAGGTTAATCTTCGAGATTAAGAACAATGATCAACGTTTACTGATAAGTATTATCAAATGCATATTTTTAACAAAAAGAGCACGGTCACATGCCCACTGATCCTACAAACTGATACGTTATTCTCAAGAATGGGGGAAATGATCAAATAAGAATGAATATACCTTAGGATTAGTGGAGTGGGCGTTCTACGTATCTCAGATGAAATGGTGGATCTTAGATGAGAAACTGTGACGACATCATGTAAATTATAAATCTCCATCACCGACGGCAGAGACCTGCATGCCATTTTGAAGAAATCAATGGTTCGCTTTCTGGCTTCCTCCAGGCTTGTGGAATTCGGAGGAACAGTCGCCGTTCCTCTGATTCTTGCTATTGTTGCCATTGCTTTTCCTGTTTTATTGTCTGTTTTACTGAAGAAGATGGAAGGTGAAGTTTTGAATCACGCAACAAACTGAACAAGTTTGATCAGGTCCAATTCAGTGATTATGGGAACCACCAATTTTCACTGGTTTTTACTGAATTAGTGGGGCATTAGATGTGACTTTAGGTGCCTTGGTAGCTGCAGTGTTATCGGTATACTCGTGGGAGGAGGAATTCGAGTTATGATCCTCTTCCTGCATGTGAAACGGGTAAGTCAATCTCAATCCAAACATGACAAACAAAATGTATTTATTTCAAGCTATATAAAATGCAATACAGGATCGTATGCAAGGACAAAAAAACATGTCATTATTACATTATTATTATTATTATTTCTAAAGAATTGTTTTTTTACTTCATCCAGAAACAACCACTTGTACAGTAACAGCTTACAATTTCTTGCTAGCAAAATTAACAAGCTACCACATTATACTTATCAATTACTGATTTCGACATTATTGACCATCCGGCATGCACTTTTACGCTAGGAAAAACGAAAGCAAACGCACATGAAGGAGAAAAACTATGCAGCCTAAAAATATAGTCCAATCATTTCAATAATTCACTTTTTGTTTAAATTTATCAACCTGCCTATCAAATTTCAATGTCATATAATCCTTCTGATATGTATAAAATGTTGTACTATAAGTATTATTTGGGATGATAGGGTTTTCATTTCTGAACTATAGTTGAAAAGAAATATGAAATTACCAGCTCTCCATGAGGATCTTGTCTTGATTCATCAACCCAAGAGCAGCAATAGACACACCATCTTCATTTTTGGTTAAAAACTTAACTACCGGAGCAGCTCCGTACTTCCTCACTGCTTGACCTTCTTCACTGGTCTCCAATTTACATGTCAAAACATTATAACTGGCAAGCAGCCTCATTATTCGATCGATCATGACAGGAGCTTGTGGATTCTCCGTAGGCAATTGAGAAAAAATTTCTGATGAAGAAAGGTAAGCATTAGGCCCTGCTTTTACAATTATTTCAAAAAGATCAAGTTCAATTGCTGCTTTTAGAGTCATTGGTAGTACTGAGTAACTGCATAGTTGCATTGCATATAAGCATGCTTCCTCATCTGTGGATTGAGGAGCAGGAGTATGGGAGGTAAGTAGAATACATGCAAACAAAGTTCAGTAGCATAGCTTCATTTGGGAAAACAAAGCTAATCACAAAATTGAACTTTGCATATACAGAGCTATTACACATCAACCCCCATACATGAAAAAATTGATTTTTCAGTTCCTATTTCTAATCAGTGTGTACTATGCAACATAAATGAAGAAAACAGAGACCGTCTATTCTTTGAATACGAATACAGCAAGTATGTATGGCACTGGGGTGGACTAAAATTGAAATACCAATTATCTAAACAGCCAACCCCTTAAAAATCGAAATAGAAACCATAAATCCGAGCTACAAATTCCATAAGAAAACAAGAGTGTTTGAACTTGCTAAAATTGCTACTTCTTGCTCAGTGTGGATGCTTTGGGGAGAAAGAAATAACAGAATTTTTAATCAGCTCCATATGAACAAACAAAGTTTATGCGAATCTATTACCAAACGATGGAAAATTCTCATGTAAAAATCAAGCAGAAAACAAGTAAAAGTGAAAATGAAAAGCAGATTTTAAATCAGAGGGATACACCAAACTCTGATCCATCAATTACCTACGATCCCCCTTGAATTAGCCATTAGTCAGTGTACTTAGTAGCTACTGCAACGCCACCAAACCCATTTTAAATCGCCAGAGGCTAAGAAAGCAAGATTTAAAGATTGATAATGGCAGCGGCAGGGATGAGCCGACGATGGCTGATGGAATAGCTGAGTATGCAGCGATGATTATTTAGAAGGCGTTGATTTTTGAAACCCTAGTTTTTTTGGGTTCAAGCATCGCCAACATGGAGATTGCACCTGAATCAAAAACCCAAATCAAGCAAATCGAAATTCAATCAAAACAAATATAAAAGGAGGAGGATAATTTTTGTAGAATTAGGTTTTTATTTTTATTCGGTAAAAACTGAGGTCAGGAGAGGGAAGTATATGGTGATTAACGTAAAAATTAAAAACTGTTTTTTTTCATCTGTAGGGACGGCGTGGGAAATTTCCTACGTCTTTCCTACGCCTCGGTTTTTTTTCTACGTGTTGAATTTGGCGTAGGAGAAGCGTAGGAAATTTCCTTACATCTTTCCTACGCCTTTACCTTTTTCTACCAGTTTCCTACGCCTATCCTACGCCCCGCCTTTTGGCGTAGGAAAGACGTCGGAAATTTTGTGTAGGAAACTGCAGTGTTTTTTAGTAGTGACGTTGCATCATATTGGTACCCTCGAACCATCGGCTCTGATACCATGTTGAAATTTTCGGCACCCCTCGCATCTTCCGCTATGCGCGCACTTCATTTAGTGTAGAAGAGGCAAGACCGCTGAACGAAACTCTTTTGGTGCCAGCGTTATGATTGGATATCCCTACATCTCCCTAGAGCACATATATTTTCATGGCAACATTTATTTGTAACAAAAGGAATCTCTTGTTGTTACATGCTACCCATCTCATATATATGGTGATCTCTTTTAGAATATCTTATGATGTGGGACTTTATCATAATTCAATCTACGCACCCACTCTAATACAATGCGAGTCACACCTAACAGATAATGTACTTGATCAAGGACCACTAGCTCAAGTGGTAAGTGCGAAGATGTCTTAGACTAAGAGCTTGAGCTCAAATCCACGAAACATCAAAATGGGTATTTTGCTTAAATAAAGCATCAACCTTATTCAACAAAAAAAGATAATGCACTAGAAACTAGCTTGACAATGTAATGAAGATGTATGCATATTGTAATTTTGCGATCTTGTATGCACACACATATATGCAAAGTTGTAAGACGGAAGCTATGCGGTGGGCTTAGACTAGATATTAATATACTAAGTGACGATGTATTGAAATTATGCACTTTTGATAAGGTTAATTATTTTTGGTAAAGTTTTAGATAATTTGCACAAAAAGTTCCATATTAAATTCTAAATTGTACTTATATTTAATTGTTAATAATAACGAAGATATAACACATATATAGTAGATTAAATATAATAGTAATGCATTAAGTTATTAAACCAAATCAAAATTAACAGAGTGTTGGAAGGATTTTGTTTTTGAAAATATTGTATAAGAAACGAATAAAAATATTTTTTATAATCTTTGACGAACGGTCCTCGTTTACCCAAATCCAACCATCTGATTTCCTTAGCTTGTGTCAAATTGACCCTACCAACCATCTGCTTCCACGTGGTGCATATTACGCACCATTTTAATACTCGCACGGGTGTAATATCAGTATCTAATGACTGATATTAGACACAGCAGATGGCTAGAAAACGGAAAATAACATCCCACACTGTGACATAAGAGAGAATAGATATGTTTTCTATACTATATAAGGAACCCATTTCTGCTTGCTTATACATAGGTTAGAATTCTAAACCTATGCTCTAAAATTTATAGTGGGAAATTTAGTCGGACCTTATCTAGATTTAAACATGATTTGTATTTTTAATAAAATTAAAAAATCCTTTGTATTCAGCGTTGAGTATCCAATTTAATAGCACAACGATCTGGGCATCTCCTGGTTTTTCTGTAGTTGGGTTCTCTAAAATCACAAGAATCCAAACCCTTAAACAAGATGGCAAGTGCCGCATAACGCCTAAACGCCGCCAGGGATATTTTTTACACCACTACATATGTATATATACACATGTATGCATATACACATACACATGTATGCAGGCCTGGCAATAGGCCGAGTTCAGTTCGAGTATCTTATTCGTGTGTTATTTATGTGTAATGTTCGTTAGTTATTATATTTAGGGAAGCGAATAGATAGAATTAGCAGTAATTCCTATTAATGGACAATAAATTAGGAATTGTCAATAATTAATAGGAATAAAAGATGGTAACCCCAATTAATGGACAATTAATGAAAATGAATTTGAAAGTTACAATTGATAGAGACAAATGGATAAAAATGGACTAATAAAAATGTAATAGTTATAAATGGTTATTGGTTGGGAATTAGTAATCATACATAAATATCTTAGAAAATGTCCGTTATGATTTTATAGACAAATTGATATTTATGAGCATCAAAAGGGGATTTATGGATGGATAAATATTTAAGGTAAATCTTATTGCCTTAAATAAAAAGCGAATTAGTAAGCCAAGTCCAACCTAAGATAATATAAGCAAAGACTTAGGATGGTTAATTGGATGTATAGGTTAGTGATGTGAGGTAAGTAGAGTCACTTGACGGAAGTTTGTCCTTCACTTTGAGACTACCAGGAGTCGGGTGCACTTACTATTGATGTGAGATATCACTAATTCTAAGACCCATGACTTTACAAAAGATGGGACCTGCTTTAGGGTCAGAGGTATTAAGTGGTTGTTTGAAGTCCCGCCTGTTTCCCAATTAAAAAATATTAAATGGTCCAAATTTGAAATTAGGAACGGTGGAGGATATCTTCATAGGGGTTCGCTTCTAGTTTGAGGTATTAAGTGGTTGTAGGGTTCGTCTCTCTCCTAAAAGGAAGTATTAAGTAACCTGGTGAGATTCCAAATAAATAAGGATGTCTCTAAAAAGGTTTACTTCAATATTGAGATATTAAGTGGCTATCTTAAGGCCCGCCTCCCTACCGAAAGAAATAACTTAGTGAGATTTCTTATTTATAATTAAGAGTGATGATGGATATCTCAGGAAGAGTTCGCTTCAGATTTGAGGTACTAAGTGACTGATCTAGAATTTGCCTCTCTTCTATAAAAAAAGTACTAAGTAGCCTAATGAGATTTTCAAGCAATGTCAACTAGATAGTACCAGTGAGGAGTCCGCCTTGAGATTAGGTATTAAATAGCAAATGCCTACCTATAAATGTGTTAAATGGTCAGAGTTCTGCTTAGCCCTTGTTAGTAAGGTATTAAGTGAGTTGGGTTTAATCTCTCACATTGCTAAAACTTTAATAACGATGTATGCGCTAATAGTATGGCTATTATAAATTATAAGGTCATAGATAATGGTCAAAGGTCTCTGTAGCTAGGACCAATAGACCAATAATGACGATGCTAGAAGTCCATCTTAGGAATAGGTCTTAAATGACCGGTTCTACCTCGATTGAGGTCTTAAATGGCAAAATCTGCGTATTTCTCTTTTAAAAAGTATTATGTAGTAATGGTAGAAGCCCGCTACATATGTAGAAGTATTAAGTGGCAAATGGGTATGGAATTATTAGGTGGTTGATAAGGCTTCGTCGGTATTTTGTACCTTGGAATGGGTAGGTAAGTAATCGTGTGTGCAATGCAAGGTTGGATTAGAATTGCTAACTTTAATAGACATAACAATTAAATGGAAACAATTGGTATAAATTTATGTTATGGACAGTTTATAGATTTTTCAGTCACCAGAACATTGTTCTGACCTCCTCCTCATTACAATCCACAGGATAGATTTAGAGCAACATGGCACTGAAGCTGGATGTGTTTAGTTATTGAAGAAGTATTTTTTTCTTTCATGCTCAATGCTGATGTGACAATCTGTTGTCCAAGGAATACCATTAATTTCAAGATATTAGTCATTATCGGTATTCTTATTTTTTATTGTTTCCGCTGTAAGTTTAGATTTCTATCAATCTATGATAATGCTCATGCTTATTTGCAGGTAGCAAATCCAACGATCTGTGTTTTGATAGACTTGAATTTTGACTATTGTCGAAATTTAGGCCCATTAAGGTACGAGTTGTAACATTTGGTATCAGAGCCTAAGTTAGTAGATCAAAAGAATTAGGATAAGTTGAGAGAACCAAGGTTTTCAAAATGGGATTTAAATCGTAAATCGTAAAGTTCAAACTTTAAATCAAAACGGGGTTCAAATCGTAAATCGTAGATTTAAAGGGTCCATATTTTAAGGTTTGTACACACATTTTAAAATTGATTTTGATGTTTAAACTTGTACAATTAAACTTAAAGCTCAATTTTCTCTCTTATTTTCTTTTTATTTTTATTTTTTGAAAACATTATAATTAAAATAATGAATCCAAGAAACATGTTAGTCCGAGTTGAATGTTTTTTTATTGTGGATTAATCTGTGTTTGAATCGAAGTATAAATCAAATCGTAAATGGGAAGATTCGATCTGAATCGGGATTTAAAATCGTAGGATTTTAAGATTTTTGACAACAATGGAGAGAACGTTTTTGTACTTTCCTATCTGCTATTATTATATTTTTACGCTAGATTCTAAGAATTCCGACTATAGAAGTAGTTGTAGTTCCACTCCGAAGGAATAGACAAAGCAATTATGCGTTGGGAATATCTTAAAGTTAAGATTTTCATACCGACTCCGAAGTATCCCACAAAATACTGCCGATGCGTAAGGCGCTGTTGATGAAGAGCATCAGTACGACATATGGCAGAATCCCGGAGACTGGAGGTGTTCGACTTGATGGTTGAGATTTTAGCTATATTGTGATTTTGGATTTTGATGAAGAGTTCCAGTCGGAGACACGCATTTATTTCCAGATGGACGGAAAATTAAAGCATGTATGTCGCAATTGTCTGGAGGCAAGTTTTTGCTAAGATGCATTTATTGATCACCTCTTTGATAAGCAAACCGGATTTTTATTTGAAGAATTAATGTCAATTCCTTAGTCTAAAACCTGTGAGAGAAATTTTATAAAGTATATTTTGGAAATGCCTTAAATTTTGGAAAAATGGTTTTTCAAAGGATTTCTTTTTCCAATGATTTATTTTGGAAATTTTGTTTTGGAAAAGTTTTGAAATTTTAATTTTCAAAGAAACACGTATACTACTACGTTGGTCGTGTTAAGAAATTTTTAGTTCTAAAAGATTAATTCTTGAAATCCTAAAATATTTATATGTATATATCAGTAAAGGCTTGATTTTGATTTTTGATAAGGAAATAGTTTTCTAGTTTGGAAAATTTGTGTTTTAAAAAGCTTTTTGAAAATCTTGAAATATATATATATAAGTTTTATTTTTTTTAAGGAAAGTTTTGATATGAAATAGTTTATATTATTTAGAAACAAGTACAAAGGAGCCTATATTTAGTTCAATGATTTTTCGGTTTATAAAATCGAGGTTTTTAAAATCTTCTCTTTAAGGTACAGATAAAATAGAAATAACATTCAATTTTATTGGGTATATAGTTTGACTTGTTGTACCACCAGTTATTGGAAGAAATATTTTCATGCGAAGCGAAATAGCAGCTGGAATATTTTCGGGGTTTTGGAATTGTTGTTGGTGCAGCAGTTTTGTTGGGACCACTATGAATTGCTGGAGCATGGTTCAGGACTAGGCGGTAGGCTTTGACACCGCCGTGACAAGGACGAGAATTTTTCGGATCGTGTCGACTCGAAGGAGACGGCGTGAAACGATCATTATTATTTAATCCGACCCTAATTAGGTCTAGGTTCAATTAAGGCCCAAAGCCCGTCTAGCGGTTGACCACCTAACATAAACCTAGGATGGTCTACTAGTTAACGAGTATTGGCATAACTTGAACCTAGAACGGAACTATAAAGTCGCCTCCAAATTTCCCCAATTGCATTCTTTCATTCCCCTCCTCAATCAGCCGAACCCAATCTCCATCCTCCTCAAGTATCAGCCTCTCTCCTCTGTTCCACCACTACGCGACGCCATTTTTCCCTTGAAGCAGCAGCCTCGCCTTTTCCCTCTCATGCTGATTTTGCATGTTAGATCTCGTCCCACCACCACTCCAGATCTAAACCATATTTCCTCCCTCCGACCACTTCTTAGCCTAAGACATCTTTCTGCACTGTCGGTTTTATTTTCCTCGCACCATTATGGTCTCAACCCTCAAGAGGCCGCTTGGCTGGACCGGAATGAGCAGAAGGTTTTGCCGCTTTTGGACCAGAAGAGCTATTCGTTACGGAAGGATTTGCACTGATTCTCTGCTTCGAGATTTTTGAGCGGGAATGTTACCCGTGCCGCATCTGCCTTTTTGATGTCCTGTTAGCGCAGAATTTTGATGGAGGCAATAGTTTGATTCGTTCGGAGGTGAAGGATATCTTGATTGAGCTGACTAATGATGATCTCGTTGAGATTTTGGAAACCACCATGAAAGACGCGAACTTGGATGATTTTGAAGTGACCGACTCAAAGATTTTACAGCGGATCTTTCCCTGGATGTCGGTGTTTGAAAGACGGATAATCTACGTCTGACGAACAGTCAGGTTGTGCGCATTATTCAGCATAACGTCATCTCTAAAACGGGAAGTTACGACCGGATTTATCCCTGGTGCGAAAGACCACCCATGCTAGTATTGGCGGCATCGCCGTCAATTGGACCCGCACCATTTTGATTCAATTTATTGATCAAGGATGTTAACGCTGAAAATTGAACGCTAACACCCCGGTGTGTGTAAAGAAAAAGTGAAAGCACCACCCGTTGGTACGGGAACTAGAAATAAGCAGAAAATAGCAGAAAAGTAGAGAGACAGCAATTTTATAGTGGTTTGGCTCAAAATTAAGCCTACGTCCACTTTATCTTCTTTATTGATGATTCGGTTACAACTCTTTACAATACACTTTGATTACAACACTTTAGACGAGTAGCTAGAACTTCGATGTAGAAGACTTTCGAATTCATGTTGAATGTGTTTGATCTCCTCTTGAAGTTCTTTGAAGCGTCTTCGGTGTTTGGAGTGTTTGAAGTGTCGACAAAACAGCAGAGTATAGGCGCTCCAGAAAATGATCCCCCAAAAGTCCTTTAAGTTGGAGTATGTGGGGTATTTATAGGTGAATTCTGGATAGGTGTTAGGTCGTGAACGACCTAAGATAGGTCGTAGGTCGCCAGCGACCTAAGGAGCATGGGCTACGACTTAGTAGTTTTGCACTAGATCATTTGAACATGGTGACAAGTCGTAGGTCGTGAACGGCTTAAGGTAGGTCGTAGGTCGCAAGCGACCTAAGGGGCATGGTTTGTAGCTTAACAGGGTGCACTTGATCTGTCTGAACGAGGTGACAAGTGGTAGGTCGTGAGTGACCTAGGAAAAGCGGCATAAGAAGTTATCTTGGCTTGTTTAAACTGGGCAATAAGTTGTAGGTCGTGAGCGACCTAAGGTAGGTCGTAGGTCGCATTGCCTTTCTGCTGTGGTTTACTGTTGCCCCATGTTGACAGTTAGGTCGCTGGAGCTTTAAGTCGTTGAACTGTTCCATCTTTAGGTCGCTGGAGCTTTGTGATGTTAGGTCGCTCCATCCTTTAGGTTGTTAGGTCGCTTTAGCTTTAGGTCGTTAGGTCGCTCCATCCTTTAGGTCTTTAGGTCGTTAGGTCGCTTTAGCTTTAGGTCGTTAGGTCGCTGAGTGCTTTAGGTCGTTAGGTCGCTGAGTGCTTTAGGTCGTTAGGTCGCTGAGTACTTTAGGTTGTTAGGTCGCTGATGTTTTAGGTCGCTTCAAAAAGAGGAGTTAACACTTGCCCCTCGAAGTACAGGCCTATGTCGTAGGTCGTGTGCTTCGATCTAACTCTGCTAGGTCGTGAGCGACCTAAAACATGTGCTAACTCGCGTGCCTATTCGCCTTCTTCTCTCTGCCTCATATAAACTGTTAGGTCGCTGCTTCTTCCTCACTCAACTGCTTCGGTTTCCCTCTTTGCCATTAACAGAATTTTGTGATTTCAAAGGCGAATTCGAGATTCATCCTTGCTATCATATTACGTAAGTAAACCCGATCTTTATCCATCCATGATTGCCGCCAAATCGTGAATTCCCATCCTCTAATTCCAATCCAACTCCGTACGTTGCATTTCCCTTTCGAATCGTGTTGCGATCGATTTTCGATCGACATTAGTTGTGTTGTTGTTGTGATTCACGAAAGCGCAGCAATGAGTTGGATCTATGATAGATCAGAAATGTTTTGAATCGATTTTCGAGTGGTTTGGTGGTATGAAGAGAGAATGGATTTCACGAAGAGGATGATGGATTTCTTTGCGTAGGTGATAACGGGTTATCGGGTTAACTGTTAACGAGATAACGAGTTGTTGAGTGGAGAAGAAGTTAGCGATTTAACAGATCTGAGCGACTTAAAAACCTGACCGATCTAACGAACCAACCGACCTAACAAATTCTCGCGACCTAAGGATCCTTTGAATCTGCGACTTAACTTTTAGGTCGCGTTGGGATTCAAACGACCTAGGACTTAATCGGCTTGAACATGAATCACACGACCTAACTTTCTTGCGACCTAACTTGCTTGAAGTAGAATGACTTAACAGATTAACGACCTAACTTCCTGCGGCATAGATTTTAGGTCGCGGCCGAGCTAACACTTAGACAAATCTTGACCTGAAGCTTATGAACTCTTTGATTTGCACAGTGCGACCTAAGGTAGCTCCGACCTATGCTAGGTCGCTTGAAAATAGTCTGGACGACCTAGGACTTGTAAAATTCTGAAAGAACTTGATTGAACTACTTGGACTTGAACTGTTTGAACTTTGTTACACTTCTTTGCAGATTACACTAACTTTTAATCTAACAACCTGTTAAACATAACATTTGTAGAAAACTAGGGCGAATATACTGTCATTGATTGCCCACATCGAACGACAGATTAGTCGATAAAGAATAATCAACTTAAATGAACTATGTGAATGAAATGCTGTGAATCAACAAATTCAAGTGAAGTATTAAAGCAAAGCTAAAATAATCAACTAAAGTTGATTTGTTTGCATCAACACTGTACTTTGACTTAAAATAACAAGCCCTGAAATTCTATAATCGACACATGTCAACTAATTTGATTCCAATTATATTTGCTTGTCATTTTACTAGTTTTGCACAACACTTCACACTTTTAGGAAACGTGCACCATCATATTTGAATATCCAGTTCCTTATGTAGAATGATTTCTCAACAAGAAGAAACAGGACAAGCTGGGGAGTTTTTTCCAATTGCTAATCCGTTGGTTGATCCTCCAGAAAGAACTTCGACCACCTTGAACCACAGAGTCTTCAATCAGTTATGCATTCAGTTTGGCATTGCTGAAGCAGATGCCCAGCTTCCAGGGATAAACGATACTGCTGATAGGCCACCTCACGGCTTTATTGCAGTTAATCGTCAGATGTGCTTAAGTGGAGTTATTCCTTCCTTTAATGATTTTCTTCGACAACTTCTTCTTCGATTGAATATCTCTCCCTTCCAGTTACACCCCAATGGTTATGTCATCTTGATGGGGTTGTGTGTGCTGTTCAGGAGGACGCTCGATCGTCTTCCAAGTTTTGAAAAGATTTGTTATTTATGCACCTTTGCGAAGAACAAAGATCACCCTTCAATTATACTTGTGAGAGGTGCAAGAAACCGTAAATTAATTCTAGACTTACCCGAGAGTGCACACGGGTTTTTAAGTCAATTCTTCTTCGTCCGCTGCCCCCCGGGATTCTATGCCGTCTGGAGAGTCGGAAGTAAGATTGCTTTTCTCCGTTTACTTCATTTTTTCTAAATCTCTTGAAACTTGAATTGTCAAGTACTGAACTTCATTCTTTACTTTTGTAGCACTTCCTCCTCCGCTTAGAGATCCCAGCCACAAGCCAACCTTCGAAACTTTAAGTGTTGTGGCTGCTGAAGAGAGAAGTGCTAAATTTTTGCTGAAAGACGAGTTTCTGCATCAGTTCGGACTTTTACACTCCTCTCGATCTACTCAGCTTCATGATGCCCCCGGTTTCCAAACAGAGACGTCAGATGCCTCGGTTTCTGCAAAGGAACTTGCACCGAGGGAACCTATTGCAGAGGCTTCATTGGTAAAATGTTCTACTCCCGCTGACGTTGTAGGGTCATCTGGCAAACTTACACTTTCTCCGGTTATCGAAGAGGAGAAAACTCCTCAATGCCCCGAGAAGGCAGCCGATGAAGAAGCTAAAAAAGAAAGTTCCGCTCGACACGACGGTGAAGACATTTTTGGTGAGCTAAGTGATTTAATGGTGACTTCACGCGAGCTTTTTAAAGACGATACCGTCAACACTAAAGTTGCCTCTCCTGCGATCGAAGCGACATCCGCTTTACGACCGTTTTCGTTGAACCGAGAGTTGACTCCTGCCGCAAAATCTGATATCATTCCTAAGCCGAAGAGCGGTTTGTAGTTTGACGCGCATAGTTTGCACATCACACACTTAGGATTTTTGGCACTTATACGCACTTAGCTCCCTTTTCCTGGAGATTTCTAAATTCTATCTCTTTTTCATTTTCAGATTCCTCAATGGGGTGCAGTAGCTCATACTATGACGACTTCCGGCGCTATGGAGGGCGTGACACTTATGATCACAGGCGCTATCTCCCTGTTCATAGGGAAACCGATGAAGAAAGAGCCGTTAGAAAAGCTCGTGAAAGGCGGGACTATGAGGAGCGCCACAGGAGAGGAGATGAACGACATGATTCATCCCAGAGAGATGTTGACTCTCACAAAAGAAAATCTTATGATGATAAAGGGAAGAGTCACGTTGTCAGCGATCCAAGCAAACGGGCCAAGCTTAGTGACGCGTCTGCAATTTCTGAAAAGCATGATGCTCCTATTTCTATAGAAATTCCATTTGGTTCTCCTGCTCTCAAGAAAACTGATATTCAGACAATCATTAGCAGGCCTCGATATCATGTTGAACAAGGCCCGGCAACTCTCCAAAGCCGGTTTCCGCACTGGTGCTTAAAGGGAGTCGTTTTGATCTCGATTTGGTCCCCATCGATAAACAAGCCATGTTACGAAATCTTGACGCCGTTAAACTTGATATCGAGAGAATGTCGGGATGGCAAAAGCTTGTTGATGAGCTTCAAAGAGTAAATCGCGCCAACATCGAAGCTATGTTGACTATGGAAAATGACAAGTCTGAATAGCAAAAAATTCTCGAACAGCACGACGCTGAAATGAAGAGCATTGCCGATGACTACGGGAGACTTGAGGCCGAAGTTGAGAAACTAAAGAATGAGCTTGTCACTTCTTCCACTTCCTATACACAAAAGGAAGAGATGCTCCAGAAGCAAGTTCGAGATGCTCATGCTGCTCAGCGAGATGCTAAA